>LR738709.1:637865231-637932318 GCA_902687465.1 Secale cereale | reverse complement strand
GACACCCCGACACCCGACCCCGACCCCCGACACCTCCCGAAAAGGTGTTGTTTGGCCTTCCAGAGGCCGACGGGGTCATATATTTGTGAATTATTAGTTAGGTCATATATTTTTATGTTGTACTTGATGATGATACACTTAAGTGATATACATATTATTATTCATGTCGGTATTTTTTTATGTTGTACTAATTTCGTTTATTCTTTGTCATCGCAGGTGTTGAAAGATGGTGGGCGCTGGTCGGGAGCGTGCCGAGGCCCCTTCTTCATCGGCGCGTGGTGTGAGGTCTTCCATTCCACACGTACCTCTGCATTCACGTTTCTTGAAATAACTAATGCGTTGGCCTTGTCATGCTGCAGGGGTTGGGACCACCATGAAAGTGTCCGCCGGCCCAACTCCGTCCTTGGAGTTCTTTGTCGGTAAAACTTCCCGGGGTTTGTCACGTTGCCTGGTGAGGGTCGGCTTCGAGAGCTTGGATTGAGTTGGGAGCACTACTTGGCTGCCCCGGCCCCGCCGGGTGAGATTATCGACGGTGTCTTGTGCAAGACGAGGGCAGACATGGTGGTCACAAACTTCTGGGTAATTTCTCCTTTACACAATTAAAAATCTTCAACTAGCTAGTTATTAATTGTACTAATCAATATTGTCTCATTTGATTGCAGACATTCTACAGGTGTGAGGAGGGATACGAGGAGGAAGCGGCCCATGTTATCGATAACGTCTGCAAGCACCTACTACAGAACTTACAGCACGAGGCTCGGGTGCAGGTTGTTCGAGACTACTACGCCGGGCGTGGTATCAAGAAGCCCAAGCAGGCGTGCCGCGATAAGTTCTTGAGTAAGGAGCAGTACATGAAGGTAATTCTTAAGGCCTTGTACTTACTTCCTTCATTTAGTAATTCATAGCCGTAGCGCTCAAGTTTCTATTTGCTAACTTAGGCCCCTCCGAGATGGTGTGTCGATCAGATGGATTGTTGGGAGGTGTTGGCCAATGTGTGGTGTTCAAAAGAATGGCGGGCCACCCACAATGAGGCCAAGAACAAACGTGCCCAAATGGAAGGTGTGCCACACCATCAAGGCAGCTCCAACTTATTTCGGGCGGAACTGGGTATGTGGTTTGTTTCATGATTCATGCAATTCATTCATCATGCTAGCTTTAGCCCTTTAATTACTAATTTACTTTGTTTCTCTCTTTCAGGCATGCTACAAGAAGGTGGATAAGGTGCCAGAGGTGTACGACCTGTATGCCATGGCCCACACTAGCCCTTACAAGAAAGTCAAGGCATTCTCTGCGTCTGACCTCGATGATCCACTGAACTTCACCAACATCTCTGCCCACGACAAGCTCGTGCAATATAGGGATCAGGGGAAGGCGAGGAAAGGGGAGGACTTTAACCCGAGCAAGGGTCCCATTGATACAGAGCTGCTGATGATATCTGGTGGCAGGAGGTCCCATGGCTCCATAGCCATGGGAGATGGACTTATCCGTTGTTCTAGCACTCTCCCGGAGATCAAGGCGCACCAGTCGAGCTCCGCTCCTAAGATAAGGCCTCGTGAACGGCCAGTCCAACTCGCCATCAAGGTTAGTTATACGTACTCAGCTATCTTTCTCCATTACATTGTGTGCGCTTCCATCAATGATTACAAATGGTCATGTGAGTGGTGTTGCAGGTTGCTATACAGAGTGAGAGAGATAGAACGGAGAAACTTCTGGCGGAGGCGACGGAGAGGCAGCGGGAGTTGGAGGAGAAGACGACAAAGATGTTGGAGGAGGAGAGGGCACGGAATGACATGCAGGCAAGGGCCATGTACGAGCTCTTTGTGGTAAGTTTCTTCTGTAGATTACTTGTTAGTCTTAACATTTGAGTCTCATTACTAACTAGTATGACTCTGTTGTCAAAACCAAATGTGCAGTCTGTGTGCGAGAAGTCATGTCAGTCTTCTAAATCTTGCATAAACTTCTTCTTTGTATCTTCTCTGCTTTGTAAACCGGCTATGACGTCATCTCTGGACATCATTTTATTCGGTCGTGACATCACCTCCACATTTATTGCTCACAGCTGTTTGTTACCTTTGTTTTATGGCTATCCCGAAAATCGAGGCGACAGTAGAATCTTTATCCGATCTCTGACCTCCTTGATTCCCGCGCTTGCCGTTTCACCTCTCCAGTCTCTATAAATACCGCTGAGCCCTTATTCTTTTCCTTCCTTCTGCTCTTATTCTTCCTCCGTCGCCCGAAGCTCCGCCGCTGCCTTCGAGCTAATCGCCGCCGTCCAGCCAGGCCGCTGCATCACCCTGAAACGCGACCAGATTACTCCGCCGCCGTCCCTTTCCTTCTCAGGTATTCCTTTTCTCTCACTGCAGATCTGTAATCTAGGGTTCCTCCATTGCTTCCGCCATGAGACCTTAAAGCTCTGCTGTTCATCCTATAGGTTACATCTGTAGTAGATTCGAACCCTGAATTTGTTTCGAATGCGCCTCTGCTCCGTAGTTTAAACTTAGATTCGGACTTTCAGATTCAGCCCTTAGATTCATTTGCTTTGTAGAAAACCTTCATAGTTCTTCCTGTGTTAGACTTACGTATATTTCATCTTTTTCTTACTGCTCAGATCTATTTTTACTTTAGCCTTTTGTAGAAACCTGTTTTTTCGTCTCGATAGATCTGCAAATTACACACCGGTTTAACCGATCATATATTCCTTTTGCAAAACATCAATCATGAGCCCGACGGTTTAGCTTCCTCTTTTTTGTTATCATAAACCGGTAGCAGTTCGTTTCCCATCTGCTTCCGGGTTGTCAATGCCATTAGTCCTCCATCTAAACCGTCGATGTAATTTGATAACATGCTCCGGTTTATGCTTCAGCACATGAATAATCCGGATTTTGCACTTTACTTTTTCAGCGTTTTCCTTTTGCTCATATGTCTGCCAAGCAATTCGTTTCATTGCAACTGGGTCCCTTCCCGCATTATGGAAGAGGACTTAACCAATGCTGCTTCGATTGGTATTCTGGGTCCCCAAGCAGTTCTGAAATGGCGGGCCCCAGGGGATGAGTGTCCTCCTACACCCAAAGAAGGAGAAGTTATCGTTTTCTATGATCATCTGGCCTGGGGTTTTAGCCCTCCCGGTTCAAAAAATTTCCGGGATGTGCTGGCCGCCTTTCAACTTCATCCTCAGGATATTGGTCCAAATTCCATATCAAACATCTGTAATTTCCAAGTCTTCTCCTAGGTGTACCTTCAAGAAGAGCCGTCAGTGGACTTGTTCCGGGATTTTTTCCATTTAAACCGGCGGACAGAGTTTACTGCCGGACCACATCAAGAGCTGGGCGGTGTCAGCATTCAAAAGAGAAGAGACGTGGTCTTTCCTCATGCTGCTCTCCATACACACCCCAAGGACTGGAACCAATCTTGGTTTTATTGCAAGGATACCTCGCCTGAAGGAGAAAACCCACTGCTGGGTTACCGCGAACATCATCTTCCGGAAGATTATCCCTTGCCACAGCGTCTTAGTTCCTCAGAGCGAGCCCGGTTTGCCCCTCAGCTTGCCAAGCTCAAGGCCTTTATGGCCAACGGTTTGACTGGAGTTGATTTCGTGCGTTGTTGGCTTGCCTGGAGTATCCTTCCTCTGAGCCGGCGCTCCGGTCTGATGTATCAGTATACCGGAAAGACGGATGATCCTCAACGCCATATCGACGTAATGCTTCCTGAGAAGGAAGTTACTGAATCCGCCAAGAAACTGCTTAATATCTCTCTGGAAGAATGCAGCCAAACCGGATTGGCTCCATACTATAAGAAGAACAAACTGCTAGCCGTAAGTTAATCTCTTCGGTTGGTTTCTAATCCGTTCATATCAATTACCCTTTGTATTTATTTTTCCTTTTCTGCATAGGCCGACGATCCGTTTTCGAAAAGAAAATCTCAGGACAAGTCAGCTAAACAGCCACGCCGGAAGACGTGCGCTGTCAAGAAGAAGAAGGCGGCCGCTGGCTCCGGTTCACATCTTGAGGAGGATGATCTGGATTCTGAGGTATGAGTTGATCCTGATATGTTTTGATCTCTTTTATCCAGATTTATGTTTAACAGTGTCTTCTCACAGGATTTGGCTGAAGGAAGTAAAGCGGCAGAAGTTGAGGTAATCTCTCTTTCTTCAGATTCTGAACCGCCGGTGCCCAAAATTCGTAAGGCATCCCGGAAGTACTCTTTTTCTCATCCTTACGCTCAACTGGACCCCAAATTTCTTTTGAAGAAGCAGCAACATGAAGCCCGCCGGACTACACGCCATAATGGCCATGTAGTAGAGTCTTCCAGAATATCTCTCACTCCGGCTCGGAGGCGCCGCTCTGAGGTTTTACTTTTTCCAACTCTTCTTCATCCCAAGGCCGGACTTATACGCAAACCACTTAAACCGTCTGATCCTAACTATCAGGAAACACCTTTATCATCTTCCGGTGAATCGACTGCCACACAGGTCCCAATACTGAAAATTGTACCTGGGTAAGTCCTTTCCCTCATCCGGTTTATATTTGTATTTGCCCTTTATAACTCTGATTGCTTCTTCAATTTCTTTCAGCAAGCCTAAACCTAGCAAAAAGGCAAAAGCCAGCAAAGCGGCTGCCGAGACTGCTGCTGCCGATCCGGTGGCTGATCCGGATGAAGTCATCCCTCCAGAGAGCGAGCCTGCAATTCGGCTTGATGATCCTGCTCCCATGGACCATGACTACATTGCTGCTCCTGAAGATACCAATGTAGAAGATGTCCTTGAACCGGCGAGTCCTGTCCGGGCTAGCCCTCCTCGGACTAGCCCGGCTCCTGCTAGTCCGGCTCGTACTGCTGCCCCTTCGTAGCCAACCACTGCTTCCTCTCCGGATGTTCAAGTAACCGGGACGGGTTTTACCGCTCCTGCTGAGCCTACCGTCTTAGCCAAGCACACTGCTAAAGCGGAGAAGCTTCAGCAAGAGAAGGGCAAATGGAGCACGGATTTGTCCAATTATGCCGAACTGAGTGCCCAGGAACTTTATTCCGGGTACTTGAACCGGCTTCATACCAGCCGCGGCTATGAATTGGGCTTGGTGAATATGATGAAGGGCAAATACGAGGTACCTTACTTGTCTTTGCTTTGCCTTCTTTATACTTGTCTTTATGCCATAATAGCCCCCAAGTGCCGGTTTAGCTTCGTTGTAGGTGAACAGGTACTTTTAAATGTATGAAAATGAACTTACATTAGCCCCCAAGTGCCAGGGGTATAACTTGTTTTATGTGCCTGGGACTTGTCTGAATCTCCCTGTTGATACTTCAACTGTCCATTAGCCCCCAAGTGTTAAGTACATAACTTGGTTACGTGCTTGAGACTTGTCTGAGTTTTCTTTTTTCATACTTCAACTGCCCATTAGCCCCCAAGTGTCAAGTATATAACTTGGTTATGTGCTTGAGACTTGTCTTAATTGCCATCTATTCCACTTCTTTTTCTTTTAGGCTGACTTGACCCGGAGGGCTGCAGAAGTAACTGATACGTCCAAAACGTATCTATAATTTCTGCTTGCTCCATGCTTCTTTTGTGTGATATTGCTATGATATTGATGCACTTCCATACACATTTGATCATATTTTGACTAACCTATTAACTCAGTGCACCACAGTGCCAGTTCCTGTTTTCTGCAGTTTTTCTATTTCAGGTTTCCCCCATATTAAAAGTGCTCCAAAAATTCCAGGAAAAATATAGGAAAAATCAGCGTACAGGAAGCTTCGTGAAGAACCAAAGATGGGCCAGAGGGGAGCCAGGGGAGGCCCAGGCGGCCACCTGGCGCGGCCCCACCCCTGGCCGCGCCAGGGGGCGCCTGGGGCCCCTGCTCCGCCTCTGGCTGCCCCCTTTTGCATATATATCCCTCTCGTCCCGAAACCCTCGAGGACAGAACCCTTTTTCACGATCTCGCCTCTGTTCCGCCGCCGCAGCGCTTCCAAGATCGGGAGCATCAGGAGAACTCTTCCCGGCACCCTGCCGGAGGGGAGAACCATCACCGGGAGCTTCTCCACCACCATGGACGCTTCCCGGATGAGTCGTGAGTAGTCCACCTTGGACCATGGGTCCATGATCAGTAGCTATGTGATGTTCTCCTCCCCTCTTTGCTCTTCATGGTTTAGACCTCGTGAGCTGCCCTACATGATCGAGGCACATATGTAATCTTTCTGCAGTTGCTTTGCTGAGTTTGCTGGGATCTGATGGATTATGAGACTATGTTCAGATTGTGTTTGAGTAATATATTTGATTCACCTCTTTTATATCTTTGTTCTTGAGTAATTCTTGCATGTTCTCCGTTGTTGTTTATTGCTTTGGCCAAGTAGTAGGTAGTAACTCCAAGAGGGAGCGTTATGCTTGATTGTGGGTTCATGCCCCCTGATGACTAGCTTGAGTGACAGAAACATGAGTCTAGGGGATATGATGTTGCCACAAGGGAGAAATCAACGGTGCTTGTACTTGCGGGTGCAAGGATTGTTTACTTTACGCAAAGTTCTTTTAATGCAGTTGTCTGTTGCTTTGAGTTTACACTTTGGATGGGATTCGCAACTTAATACCAGCGAGATGTTCTGGATAGATATCTCATGGTGGATGATTAGTAGTAGATGCAGATGGATTTCGGTCTACTTGCCTTGGCGTACCGCCCATGCTTTTGAGCCTCTACCTTTCTTTGCAGCATAGTTAGCATTGGTTTGCGCACATAATCCTGTCAATTGCCCAGCTGTAATTTGTTTACCTCGCTTTGCTGTTTTATCGTCTTTTGGGAGAGAGACATCACTAGTGAACATCATGGGACCCCGGTCCATATTACCACCGCTGATCACACCTTCTATTTACTTCCTGTTTTTATTTCCTAGTTGCAGTCATAGCTATCATTATTATCTCTTGTGTTTGATCCTTTGTAAACAACAAGGCCGGAGGGATTGACAACCTCTCTGTACTCGTTGGGAGCAAAGTTATCTGTATCTGTGTGCAGGTCCCGTCAACCGCTAAGTTTCTGGCGCCGTTGACACCTACTTGTCGACCCTCGGAGTCTCACGGGATTTGATCCTTGGTATCTTTGCCAAGGGAAATTTGCCGCTACGCAACATCTCAACCTTCCACTTGGGGTAACCAACGAGGGGCGAGAAGCCATCAGTAACTGAGCTCCGGAATAGACTTGCTATCATTGAAACTACCTCTGCCAAGGCCAAAGGTGAGCTGGCGTTGAGCTTAACCAATGCTGAAAAATTGAAGAAGGATTTTGAAGCGGAGCGGACAGCCTAGGAAGTGCAGAGGAATGCTCTTGAAAAAAGAGCAAAAGATGCTGAAGAGGCCCTTAACCCGGTAACGCAAGAGCTGACCGGTTTAAGGCAGCAAATAGAGCTTATGACCTCTGGTGTCTTTGGTAAGTACTTAACGTGCAAATGCTTTCATCTCTGCAATATTTATTCCGCTCCGGTTTAACTATAATAATCATATACAGGGCGACGCATCTCCCATCTTGGGGATGACCTCCGGAAGAAACTCAAGGCCTCTTATACTCTGGTTGAGCAGCTGTATTCCGGCACTCAAAGGATTGTAAGTGCGATGTCTCATTACAAAGCGGCCCCCACCACAATCCAAGGTACTTTGGAGAAGCTTTCTATATTGCCTGTACGCTTGGAAGAGGTGAAGAAATCTGCTGCACGGGCCGGTTCTCTTGTCGCGCTGACCAGAGCCAAGGCGTGGGTTCCGGACTTTGATCCGGAAGAAGCTATGAACGGGTACCCTAGCACTAAGGAGGATGGATCGGCTTTCTCTGGCAAAGACCTTCATGCTTTGACTAAAGAAATGCGTCCTCTTGCCAGCAAGCTTGCTGATGAATCGGACTTGACCAGGTATCATCCGGCGTATGACTTAAAGAATGAGCGGGTGGATCGGCCGGTTTATGACACCGAAAATCTAATCCCACCAGTGCGCCCCCATACTTTCGCTCCAGATGTTGATCCGTCCGATGTCATTACTGAAGAGATGTACTTTCGTGCATTATCCAAGATCGACTGGCGCGTTCCTGATTTTCAACCGCTTCAAGAGGACGAAGAAGTTCCGGAACAAGTCGATCATCAGCCTTCGCGGCAGGAAGAAGCATAAGTCACTTCATTTTACTTTTATCGGCTGTAATCTGTTGCTGAAAAACTTTAATCCGTCCAGGCCTTCAAGTGCCTTGTAATAGGATAGCTCGAAACATTTTCTCCCTTAATCCGGATGTCAGAATTTTGATTAAGCATCTGCCAATTTTAATCCCTTGTCTGCTATGGTTGATCTTTTATATTATCTGTATCTGCATAGATAACACTGAAAAGATGTCCTAGCGGTTTACCGCCGGACCGATTAAAGCGCTCTCATATATATCAAACGAGTATCTGCTTTATGCCAAAAACAATTTCATACCTTTGATTAAGTATGCTTGACATCCTTAATCCGGCGAACATTGTAGTTTCTGAGGAAGCTCTTGGCTCTGTTGGGGTGGATCCAATAATTGTTCCGGGTTATAATAACTACCGGTTTGAATCATGCTGGTGCTCTATGACCACACTTTTTATACTTATGTGGTCAACTTTTTGAGCTGCCTAGCTCCGGATCAAAAAACCATAGAAAAACATTGAAAAAATCACAAAACACAAAACACAGTTTGCAAATAAGACCTTGTAGTCGAGGCTTTTTACGAGCTACCAGGCTCCATATTTGCCAATCAATGGGTGCGACCCTGTAACGCCCCGGACACACCCGCCGGTGGTCGTTACTCCTGGCGGGATCTAGACTGGCCCCACATATCAATACTAGTCTTTGTTGCGCACTTTGTCCTCACTCGTGCGCACCCGGGAGCAACTTCCCGGTCGGTCACCCATCCTGAAACTACTCCAAGCTGAGCACGCTTAACTTTGGAGTTCTATCTGAATGGGCTCCCGGAAAAGAAGGAATTCCTTATTGATATGAGTAGTCTATCATCCCTAATAAGCCAGGCCATCACATACACCCTCACTCAGAGGAACCGACGTCCACGTCGGGCCACAGGAACGTTCCCTCTTGGCACAACCGTCTGTGCTTCCAGGACAGCACATGTGCCATGTCGTGTGCCACGACGGGTCACAAACGTCATGCACAACATGACTGCAAACTGTCCGCAAACATCCGTGTAACCGCGAGGGTCGGCTCTGATACCAACTTGTAATGCCCAGGATGGGACTATACCTCCTACGTGTCGAGGCACGACTTAAAGGTATAAGCCCATTCTGGAATGATCTCAAGTTTGGTATCTTTGCACGACTCATGTAAAAGAGGGATTAAATTGCAAAAGGAGATAGTTGGCTTACACTCGCCACTTCACACAATACATTACATAAGCACAACATCATTCAAAACATCACAACCCGACTACGGGCGAAGATCCATAAGAAAGATACCAAAACAACATAAAAACCACAGGCCTAGATCGAATCCTAGTAGAAACCACTACTGATCGTCGAAACGGCACAAGTAAACGGCCACTCTCTTCATCGAACTCCCGGTGAAGTACTTGAACCAGCTCCTGCATCATACTCGGCTGAACCTGCATCTGGTGTTGTAGTATCTGTGAGCCACGAGGACTCAGCAATCCCATAACCATGGGTATCAAGACTAGCAAAGCTTTGAGGGTAGGAAGAGATAAAGTGGTGAGGTTGCAGCAGCGGCTAAGCATAATATGGTGGCTAACTTACGAGTACAAGAATAAGATGAGCATCTATGCAAACGGTCGCAAAAGTAGTGATCGCTAAAGATCCTGAACTACATACGAGTCAAACATAACCCCAACGTGTTCTCTTCTCAAAGTGAAAAGAGACAGTCACGGTTACTCACACAGTTGTGTGTTTTACTTCGGATCCTCTGTCAAGTTTTCTACAACCGGACATTAACAAATTCCAATCTGCCAGATAACCACGGGCACGGCTTTCGAAAGATCATAACCCTGCAGGGGTGTCCCAACTTAGCCCATCACAAGCTCTCACGATTAGCTGAAGTGATAAATATAATATCATCACCCCTTATCTTAGGGAAATCCGATCAGGCTCGGCTTCCCAGTGCACAAGACATTTCGACAATAGTAAAACAAGTCCAGCAAGACCTCCCGGCGTGCCGACACCCTGATAGTAGCCGCGCGTATCTCGTCTCAGGCCACGACCGGATGGGACATCCTACAGGACCCAATCCTCGAGTTTCCCCGTGGTGGTTCCCGCAGTCCGCCCGTTTGGGACCAACACCATCAGCACTGGCCCCCCTGTTATGTAGAATTAAGAACCCGGGGACATGACCCCCTATGCAATTAATTAATTACTAGCAAAAAGGCCCGTGTGTTGCAACGGGTAATACATTATATGTAGAGTAAGGACAGTAAGCAAACAATAAATTAGGTCAAACAATCTACTCATCATAAATTAGCCAGATTGGCCATGGATACTAACACATGAGCCTGCTTTAGGTAGAGCAAATAATTTATCCAGAGGGTAGCAAATGCGCAAAATGAATCACATGAAGAGTTTAAAATTGCATTAGAATCTGCGGAGCCTGAAGGATGTGAACTAAACAGTATAATCATACTACTGCAGAAGCAGAAACTTTGGATGAAGAGTGAACATGTAGGTACTCATAGATTTAATGATATATATATTTATCTGAAATATATTGATACCATTGGGTTTTGTACAATCTCGTGCATCCCCAAATACAGAAATACAAAAGTACTTTCTGCTTCCGGTTTGAAGGCACAGTTGCATGGATTGTTTCCAGTACTCTAATTCCTAAATCCCCAATTGGTCACTAATTAACCACAACACAGTTACACAAAGCTACAAACAGGAATATAATTTTGTGTCCTTCATCAACCTAGTTATCCAGAAAATAGGATTTTGGATTGTATGAGAACTGCTCAAATAAATTCAATATACAACTATAGGCAACATCGGTTGTGGCTACAGGACAACATTTTGTTTTAACTTTCTATTATAAAAAAATCAACACAACGACTGCAAGAGGAAAAACTGATGCAAATTTTCTTTTCACCTAAGAAACTATTTTATTTTGGCATTTGCAGGAGGAACAAACCATGATTAATAAGTAGAGAACTCCACATTAATCTATACACAGAAAAATAGGAACAAAGAGAAGGCAAGCAAGTTCTAACCCACATGTCGTCGTTGTGGTCGATTGCAGTTTCTCTCTTGTACATTCAGTCAAGTGACTCGAGGGCATCCAGGAAGCAGCTTCACTACTTGTAGCTAGTTCAGACATCATCCTCTTCTTGTCTTGCAGTACTGGCAGCATCCATGACGAATCCACACTCCAGGAGTCTTGGGTAGTTGCAGCTGCATCCACGTGTCATGAAGGTGACTCAACTCGGTGCTGCCACTCACCACAATTGAAACATTAGATTAACATTACAGCGTGGAGTGGAAAAGACAAAGAAAATTGCAAGTCACTACAATTGTGAAATCCACTCCTACAATTGTGAAACATCACCATAAAGAGGGGAGCAGTGCAAGGAGACGGACAAGTGCACTGAGAGACGGGGGTGTCCATGACCAGAAGATAAGAGTGGACATGCGTGTGTGTTTCACCTGGTCGGGGAGATCAAGTCGTTGTCATGGGGCACTCTCTGCGGCCGCCATAGCCCAACCTCGCAGAGTGCCACGGCGCACAAGTAACATGAGGAGGAAAACCATGCAGAGCGAGCAGACGACACAACCGCGCTCGAGCAAGGTCCACGCACATGCCCAAACAGCAGCAGCACGTTGAACGCCCTACGGCCGTGGCAGGATCCACGAAGTATCCATGTGGCGAGGTCGATGGATCCGCGGCGGCCGGGGCCATCAGCGCCACTCCTTCACTTCCCCGGTATATCTCGCCCTCCGCGTCACTCCTCCTTGAGACCCCAGCCCCTCCGGTGAGCCGCGGTTGAGGCCGCCGGACCTGGTTGTTGCGGTGGTCGCCGTCACACGATTGCTTCGTTGAGAGAGATAGAGAGAGAGCAGGTGTATGGGCTGAAATTATCGCCTCTCGCTACAGGCCCAATACAGTGGATGGTGCCCAGGCCCAGGCGAAACGTTTTTCAGTTTACACACTTAAAATTGTAGCGCGGGTTGAATACCTAAAACAGTAGGGACCTTTTTGTAAAAGCGACGTGACGGTGAACCCGACAAACTCGTTCCGTGCTTTGACACCTGATCAATTTGACAATTTAGAGCAGTACGCCTCAGAACATTTTGCTTTTTCTTTTGAAGGTCGGGTATCAAAATCCTCTACAACGGTCAATTTAGCTTTGTCATCCATTTTCTGCAATTATAACAGGAATAAAAGTTAAACCTTCAAGAGTTAGTTTGTTCGAAAAATATTTCGGATTGTTTGAAGATGCAATCAACATGGAGTTGAATCAAACATAGAGCAAAAATTACAAAACTGTAGATAGTGGAGTATCCATGTATTCATTTTGACAGAAATCATCTAACAATCTTGAAAAGCTAATTATAGGCTGCATAAGCTACTGGATTTTTGAATTTCAAACCTAGTGGAGTGATCTGGTTGTTTCTCATAATGATTCTTCGCCCAGTTGGCAAGAGCAAGTCAAAGATTTAATTACTTGCTAGCATTAATAAACACTTACAGCCACGTGGAATGTGAAATCAATAAAAAAAGACCTTTCTTCAATGTTTGAGGAAGCTATGATGTGTCGAAGGAAGATGTTTGATGATGAAATATCTAGATATTGTCACATGGCTACTTTGTATGATGAAATACTTTTGCTGATCATTTCTATTGGTTAACCTACAAATGTTTTGTACAATCATACATAAGGTTGCACTTGGAGCCCTTTTTTCTTTCGACCTGGGAGTCAAAAAGTCAGTAATAGATGACAAAATAGATTTATTTAGGTAGTTGTGAAATATATTTTTCAGCTCCAGTAATAACAGTGGAGATGTCATATTTCAAATAAATAATGGATATGTCATTCTACAGTAACAATGGAGATGTCATATTTCAAATAAATAATGGTTATGATATTCTACAACTGCCAAATATCAGGAAAGAACCCAAGAGAATTCATGATTATCGTCACCCAAAAATCATTCTAGACTGAATACTTGTGCTACACGCCTCGTTTGACTATATAATTTTGGCGACAATAGAATACGTCAGAGTATCAAATCAAAAATTGATAGCAAATTCCCCCCTAATCTTCCAGTTTTATTTGTCCATGAACTTACTCACCAATAATAACATGCAATATTTTCAATCACTGAAACCTACCAAACATGTATCTTTAAAACCGGACCAGGAAATTGTTCAGATTCTTGTGGAAGTCGAGCTTGTTTTAGTAAAATTCCTATGCCCCAAAGAATCACGCATGGAAAAACCATCACAAGTAAACAAGGTAAGTGCGCAACTTACATTGAGCTTCCAACTTCGATCAGTGGTAGCAGGTAGCTACAGAGTAACTACAGAACAAGCTAGCGCACTGTCTAGTCAGCATGCAAACTGACTCCAACGCACAAGTAGGATCCAATGCCCATCCGCCGAGGACGCTGCCCATCCACCGACCGCCGTGTCCAGCCTCCATTGCGCACGGTAGCCGCAACAACTTCTTTCTCCTCCAGGACCGAGCATGCCCACTGCCCGCACAAGCAGCTATTCCCCGGCCTCCCTGCCTCGGCCAGTCGAACTCAATGACGACTGGAGAGGGGTGAGGCAAGGTGGAGGGGTCTCGAGCACAGGAAGGCGAGGGCTTAGCGGAGGCACGACATATGACACGGGGTCATGGGGATGCGACACGATGGCCGGCGGTGGGGTGCCATTGGTGTGGCGGCTCGGGTTCACAGGGGCTGATGGGGAGGCCGTGTTGCTGCACCGTCGTGCTCCATGGTGTCAAACCTGAGATGAGTCCGGGGTTGAAGAAGGATCCGGCTACGCGCGGCAGGGAGGGAGTGTCCTGTAGGAACGGTGGTGCATCATCAGAGAGAGCCATGGCGGCCGGGGAACCCCGGGGACGGTCGAGGGCGGTTTGGGCGGTGGGGGCGGCGATGCGGTAGGGGTGGTGAGTGCGGGCTGAGGAAGACGGAGACCCAATTAGAAATAACGTGCCGTGCGCTGATGGCCCAATAACGTGCGATGGAGATAGAAAATTAACCTACGAGAATCTAAAAATAACGTTCCATTAGTACCACCTCGCTTATATGTTTAAATTTAAATTCAAACAGAAAGCGTAAATTCAAGGGAAGAAGCGTATTGTGACGGTCAAACCGACAAACTCGTTCCGTGCTTTATTATTAGGTAAAGATTTAAGTTGTTATTATGAGCAAATTAAAACCAATGTTGGGCCTTGCTGGAGGAGTTTTATTCAAAGTCGAACTGTCAAGGGGTCCCCATCCACCCATCGTGTAAGGAACGCAAAATCAAGGAACATAATGCCGGTTTATTGGCGCCTAAGGTGGCATGAGTGAAACAAAACATTGAGCAAAAGGCCAAGCCTTCCACCCATGCCCAGTATATAGGTGTGTTAATATATAATAATAGATATTGTGATATAACAACAACAAGTTCCCTCCTGGAACAAACTTCATCTTCACCTGCAACTAAGAACGCTATAAGAGGGGCTCAGCAAGCGGGTAACATAGCCAAACAGTGGTATTGCTAGGAAGGTGTCAAAAGGTTACAGGTTTCATGGCAACAAGGAGAGGCTGACATAAAAGATGGGTAGCGCGACATGTAACGATAGCATCGAGACAACTAAGCATGGCAATGGTAGTAAAGGTATCCAAGGGTATGATCATCTTGCCTGGGATTCCACAAGGGAGAAGAACAAGTCCATGAAGTAGACGAAGAAGAAGCCTCACAACTCCGGAACGAAACCGAAGCTAACAAGAGAAGCAACCGGAAAGAAGCAAACAACACGGTAAACACACAATCATTAACATGGCATACGATGCCCAAACAAGTATGATGCATGTCCGGTTTAAATATGCATGGCATGGCAAAGAGCACAAACAAAACTACAAGTTAAGTGGAGCTCAATATGCAACGAGTTGCATATTGACGAAACACCAAATTTATTTATTTAGTTGACTCTCGTTTATTTACAAGACAAGATTAAATGTTTGTTAACATGGCAAGAGGTGAAGCATAATAAAACTACACTATTTAGGCATCTTAAATGAGGCCGGAAACAACAACAATTCCGGAAAAATCCCCATGAGCATGTTTAGCAATTTTTAAGAAACAACAATTCACACATTTTAAATGTTGTTAACATGATGCGGATGACATGAACAAGTTTATGCAATTTTTAGTTAAAGTTTGACAAGAGAGATATGAAGCACTTGTCACCGTGGTGGAAAGAAAGGGTGCCACGGCAACGATCCGAAAATGATGCAACGGCAACATCTCGGTTCCGGTAACTCGTTGAGAGACTGGGGCAAAAGAAAGATGGCGGCGTGAGCGAGTCGAACAAGAGAAAGGTGGGGTGATCCCGTCACCGGGTTCCCACGAGTCGGCGACGAGGCAACCGAGGAGCATGACAAAAGGCGAAACGGGCACGGTGCACACAAGGGCAAACATTTCATACAACACATGCAAGCATTCGTCCACGGGTCATCGTCTCGGTATACCTTCGAAGCATTCGTTTCGGGGCGGCTCGAGATCGTAGAGGAAGTAGAGGAAGTAGACGTTCTCGAGGCGGTCGGGGTACACGTCCGTAGAGGGAAGTAGTCGTTCCGTTTCGGAGAGGTACTTGGCGAATCCCTCGTTTCCGGGGCGACGGTAGTCGTTCACGTTGGCGACGGTAGTGGAAGTAGTCGTCGTGACGGTAGTGGAAGTAGACGTTCACGTTTCGTAGATGTTCGGGGTCTTCGGGCGTAGTGGTACTTGACGATTCCGGAGATGTGCACGGGTTGTAGAGGTGCTCATATTGTCGGTCCGGACTCGGTTCTTGCAGTCTCGTCGGGTAGTCGTACACGGGTCTTGGACAAACCCAACAGCACAAGGCAATACAAAAAAAACAAAAGCGGCAGCACGCTTGCGTGAAGGGGGCCACGAGGCCATGGCAGCGGCACGAGGCTGCCGGAGAAGTTGGCGGTGGCGTAGGCGCTGTCGCGGGCTGGAGCACTGGGCCGACGCGGCGGCTCAGGCGGTCGGTCCGGCGGAAGAAGGAGGCGCGGCGGCGCCGTCGCAGCAGAGGAGGGGCGCGGCCTTGCGCACTGGACGAGGCGCGGTGGCTTACGCCTGGCGATGCTGGAGGCGAGGCAGGCGCGAAGGGGGGACCGGAGGACGAGGCCTCGGGGCCTTGGCGACGGAGGGTGCGGTCGCGGGCCGGAGGACTCGGGCGTCAGGCGCTGCCTGGCCGAGGAGGCGCGGCCTTGGCGCATGGAGGAGCCGCGGCCTTGGGGCGCGGAGGGCGCGTCGGGCTGCGAGAGGAGGCGCTGAGGACCTCGCGGGGCCGACGCACGGGAGATCGAAGGAAGGCGCGAGGCTAGCGCGAGCGCGCGGGCGCTGGGGCTCGGCCTTGCGAGAGATCGAAGGGAGGAGGATCGAGGGGATACGAGAGATGGGGACGACGCTGTGAGGGAGAGGGAGTGGGGTCGAGGGAATCGAGGGAATCGCCTGGCGACGCACGGGAGGAGAAGGAGGGGTGGAGAGATCGGCTAGGGTTGGGGAATGGAGTGGGCCTGGAGAGCTGCGGGCCTAGCAGGCCGGCTGGGGGGAGAGGGAAGGCTGGGCCTTGAGGCCAGAAGGAATTGCGTCGGGCGGTTGGCTGATGGGCCAGCTACTGGAGGACCTCAAGCTGGGCTGCTCTCCTTTGCCAACTAAAAAAAACAGAGAAGCAAAAATATTTATTTGGAAGAGCCAAATAAATAGGAAATGAAGTAACAACTGACATGTGGCTACTTTGATATATCAAAGCTCCTCAACTATAGGATGAATATCTGGAGAGGATGGAGGATTTAAAAGATTTAAAAAAAGAGGGAATTAAGATGCAAGTTTGTTATGGTGAGTTCCATAATAATGGAATAATTTAATATAGCTCTCTAAATATTGAGAGGCTTTGTATAGGTTATAAAGAGAATTCACCCTATGAATATCCCTCGATTTAAATGGACCGAAGGTCCACACGATTTATTTAAGTTGAGATGCAAAAAATTAATGACATGATGGCATGATGACATGATGCAATGCAAAATAAATAACACAAGCACAAATGAAACACACGGAAGACCCGGAACATCTGGAATCTCTGGAATCTTCTGGGACGTCGGTCTTCGGGCGTCACAACTCTCCCACACTAACAGAGGATCTCGACCCGAGATCCTAGAGGTGGCACCGGATAAGAACTGAAGAGGAAGAGGTAAAACAAAGTTGCTTCTTTGACAGACGAGTGAAACCAACGAACCTTGAGAGGTTGAACAATCTTGAAGAAAGGATACAACGGAGATGAACGAAGTTAAGAGCACTCCGGTAAAAAGGAGGAACAAGGAACATAACGAGAACCTTGTAGGTTGAAAGACATGAAACAAGAGCTCACGGATGACGGAAGAATTTCAAAACCACTCCGGTTAACCAAGATTGAGAAGGAATAAGAACGAAATAATTTGGACAGCACTCCGTCTGAAAATGGAAGGAATTAACAAGAGCTTGAGGAGATGGAATGATACTTGATGAAATCAACAACACACAGACTCTGAAACAATGAAGAATGGCACAAGGGGTAAAGAAGATTTCAGATAGCACTCCGGTTGAAAAGAGAGGCAAAACTTGATAAGATGACGGAACTTTAATGGAGGACACAACACTCCAGTTAAATAGATAAACAAGGAAAAGAACATGATCTTGATAAAACGATATGATGGTTCGAAGAGAGCAATATCACAAAGCCTCCGGAATGAAAGAATAACATATAAAACAACGAAAGAAATGAATGGAGAAGAAAATGACAACTTCTCTCAAAATTGAATTAGAAAGAGCATCCTTACGAAGAAGGGTTGAACGGAGTTGATTTAAAAAAATCAACAACGAAAACGAATAAGCTTGGTGTGGGCTTATGGAAAACATCTCAAAATTATGAGGTGACAACCGGCCACTAACTTAAACAATTGATTTGATTGAGATCAACAAGGAGACAATAAACTTATTTCACCGGAATGATAAATGAAGAACTTGGGTCATTTATAAGCACCCTAATAGCAACAATCCTTAGGGGAAGCTTTTAGGTGAAACACAACCCAAGATAACTCCAAGAGATAAAAATGAGGGGTTGAAAGGATCTCCTAAAGAGAAAGAAATGATGGTTTTAAATATCTCATTCTTGATAACTCGTGAATCATGAAACATGAAGGAATTGTCAAGAATGACATAACCCCACCTGAAAAGATAAGGTAGAAAGGATTGCAATTGGAAAGCATGATGAAGGATGCTTGAGCTCCAGCAAGAATCTTGATGAAGACTTCGAGGATGAATTAAATGATGATAACCACCATGAAAAACTCCGGTAATGGAAGCATGAGAAGTGAAAGATGAAAAGAATAAGATTCAAGGCCTGTGATGAATTAGATGGAGCTTTGAAATGATATAATAGAAATAACTTGGAGCTCCGGAAAACAAGATGAACAACTTGAAACCTAGAATTTATTCCTCATGAATAAACTCTAACAAAGGGATTAATCCACTTGGATGAAATAAGAATAAGAATTATGTTATGCATATAATTCATCAAATTAAATTGATGACAACCAAAGGATTTGGCATACTACTTATTCTCGTTGGGAAGAATTAAAGAGAGATCTAGTACAACCTTGGATAAGTATTCAACGAACCACCGGTAGAATTGTGAAAAGAACAAATGAATTAAAACGATAACAACGGAAGGGTAATCTTGAAAGAACCACCGTAACAATATGGAGACGAACGAAGAGACATCAATGAAGAATATTTGGAGGGCAAAGTTGAAAACTGAGAATGAAGAAATATTCTGAAATGATGGCCTTCGGAGGAACACAAAGAAAATAATTCATGAAATGCTTCGGATGGTTATAAAAGAATTCCTCACAATCGAAACAATAATAAGGATGGCATGAAGCTAGAACCACGAATCTTCAAGAGAACGGCCAAGATTTAAGAGAAACTCTTCTCCGGTCTTCAAAAACAGAGAAGACGATGAGATACACCACCATGAATTGTATAGGCACTCCGGAATGAAGAATTAAAAGGTTGAACCAATGATGAAAAGAATTTGAAAGTGATCTTAAGTCATATGACTGATGGAATCCATACTTACGTCACAATATGAAAAGAATTCTCCGGAAAAAGAAGAGTCTGGTAAGATCCTGGAAAAAGACCTGTGGGTTAGGGCCCACTAAAGAAATCACCGTTGGAAAAGACTGCTTAAGAGATATTGCACCGGTTGAATTAAATGGCTTGAGTAAGATGACAATCCTCAAAATAGTTTGAACGGATTAAGAATGGAATTATGAATCTTCAGCACTCCGGATATGAATAACAAGAGGAGAATGATTAATTGGTGCACCGGAATAAGAAAGCATTGTGAAATGAGGAAAAGGATAAGATCAACACCGAAATCTTGAATTACATCCACCGGAAAATTTGAGAACAAAAGAATGATGAACTTGAAGCTCTTGAGCATCTTCCTGAGAAAACACCGGATAAGAACGTTGAAGGAAAAGAATGAAGAAACATCACATGAATAAAATGGATACTTCATTTAGAATTCTGACTCCAAGAAGAAGAAGGGTGGGAGGGTGGGGAAACAAAGACAACTTGAGACGAACAAAATGGACACCGGTTGAAAAGAATTTAACATGACCACCTTGATGATTAAGAAGCACTAGCACTCCCATAGAAATATGAGAATACCGATTAGGAAAAAGGTATGGAATCAACATTTGACATCGAAGCAACTCGAATACCAGAGTCAAAACGAAACAAAGGATAGATGTGTTGCAACGTAATCTTCACAATATCATTCGAACAGAGAATTGAACGAATGAATTCCGCAGGTACATCAACTTGTCGAGAAGCCACTTGGGAGAAGAAAAGGTAAATAAAATCAACAAGGATCAGATAGAACAAATACAAGATAGAAGCTTCGTCTGACATATTCGTGCTGAAAGCTCATGGAACGTGTTACAAAAGGGTTTTGCAATCCCCGGATCAGCATAGCCAAGGACCCTTTAAGATGCAACTCCCGATCGGAACAAGCCCATAAAACCACTTCACTCAATGTAGAACCCCGAACTTCATATCGTGCATCCGTTGGAAGAATGCCTAGAACTACTAGATGAACCCACCTATTAATTTCCGAAAGTTTCCAGTTATGCAATCAGGTGTTGGGGATACAGGGGAAGCACCGCGCACTCAACTCTAATCCTACATCCAGCTGTATCCATCCTTCAACACATAACCAGTTATCTCTGGAAACCGTTTACCTCGGACCTTCGAAACGCATCCACTATACAAGCTATGGCAATACTCCCGAACTACCTCCCCAGTACTGGGTGATGTCGGGGTTATCTTGCCACTAACCGCATAGGAGAGTTTTCGATGTCGGCCGTCTTAAGTATTCTAGAACTGATGCGATGGATTTGTGACGACAACACCTTGGAGCTCAACTCCCCGGGACACTGCCACAACCCCTAAATGACAGGAGGCATCGAGAACAATGTTCTCGTCACAAAGACATCGGAACAATCCAAACAATACTCGCGTGATCCTAAAAAAAATTTGGTGCAATTTTTGAAAGTAGAAGAGACAAAAGTAATCGTCAGGAATCCTCACCAGAATGAAAAGAGATGAGGAGCAAAGAATTCCTACTCTCCGATATATATAGGACTCAAAACATTTTCAAGTGTGTGCCTAGACTCAACCGTCAACGATTCGATCAATCAGTGGGGGCTCCTAGGTCGGAGAAGGCTCTGATACCAACTTGTAATGCCCCGGACACACCCGCCGGTGGTCGTTACTCCTGGCTGGATCTAGACTGGCCCCACATATCAATACTAGTCTTTTCTGCGCACTTTGTCCTCACTCGTGTGCACCCGGGAGCAACTTCCCGGTCGGTCACCCATCCTGAAACTACTCCAAGCTGAGCACGCTTAACTTTGGAGTTCTATCTGAATGGGCTCCCGGAAAAGAAGGAATTCCTTATTGATATGAGTAGTCTATCATCCCTAATAAGCCAGGCCATCACTGACCCAAAGGGCTATGACTCTTTTCTTTTGCCATCAAAGGATGTACTCCAAGGGGCAAGAACTGTTTCTTTTGCCATCAAAGGATGTACTCCAAGGGACAAGAACATATTTCCTTTTGCCATCAAAGGGAGTGATCAACCAAGGGGCAAGAATTTTCGCATTTGCCATCAAAGGAAGGTTCCCTAGGGACAAGAACAGTTTTTTCTTTTGCCATCAAAGGGAGTGATCAACCAAGGGGCAAGAATTTTTGTATTTGCCATCAAAGGAAGGTTCCCTAGGGACAAGAACAGTTTTTTCTTTTGCCATCAAAGGGAGTGATCAACCAAGGGGCAAGAATGTTTGCATTTGCCATCAAAGGAAGGTTCCCTAGGGACAAGAACAGTTTTTGCCAATCGATGGATGTTATCCAAAGGGCGCCGATGTGAAGACAATCATGTAAACCGGACCAGAAGAGATTTTAGCAAGGATTCACATGTGATCCGTAGCCCCCTAGTGATCCTGGAGGTAAGGTTCCTATGAAGGAGTTTGTACTTGAAAGGCAAGTCCTGCTTGGTCCCTTTCTGCATAATAAAATAGACTGTTCGAAATATCTGTAATAACTTTCACAAGACATATATTTAGAAGAAAAAAGGCTGATCCCCCGGTTTACCAAGGGTGCCGGTTTATTTATTAATCATAATATATATATATATGATACATAAGGCGGAGCTCATGGCTCAGGTGTAGTAAGGCCACAGGAGGGCAATGTTCCATGGCCTCTTCGTCTCTTCTTCTGATGTCCGTGAGTCTTTGTGCTCTCGAACGTCCACCAGGTAGTATGAACCATTGTGTAGATTCTTGCTGACCACAAAGGGTCCTTCCCAAGGTGGGGATAGCTTGTGCATATCAGTCTGGTCCTGGATGAGCCGGAGTATTAAGTCCCCCTCCTGGAACGTCCTGGTTTTAACCCAGCGGCTGTGATATCTGCGCAGGTCCTGCTGATAAATTGCAGATCTTGCTGCTGCTATGTCACGTTCTTCATCCAGCCGGTCCAAACTGTCCTGTCTTGCTTGTTCATTAGCTGCTTCAACATAAGCCGCCACCCGTGGTGAATCATGGCGGATATCGCTTGGAAGAACCGCTTCAGCACCATACACCATGAAGAAAGGTGTGTAACCAGTAGACCTGTTTGGTGTAGTATTGATGCTCCAGAGGACAGAGGGCAATTCCTCAACCCAGCACCCTGGTGTTCTTTGCAAAGGAGTCATAAGACGGGGCTTGATACCTCGCAAAATCTCTTGATTGGCCCTTTGATACGTCCAAAATGTATCTATAATTTCTGCTTGCTCCATGCCTCTTTTGGGTGATATTGCTATGTTATTTATACACTTCCATACACTTTTGATCATATTTGGACTAACCTATTAACTCAGTGCACCCCAGTGCCAGTTTCTGTTTTCGGCTGTTTTTGTATTTCAGGTTTTCACATTACGAGAACTGCCAGGAAAAATCCAGAAAAATTATATAAAAAATCAGCGTTCCAGAAGCTACCGTGCGCCCGAAGTACAGCCGGGGGGGGGCACCAGGGCTCCAGGCGCCCTGGCGGCGCCCCCCCCCCCCGGGCCGCGCCGGGGGGCGCCTGGGCCCCCCGAGGCTCCGATGATGCCCCCCTTTGGCATATATTTAAAGCGTCTCCCGAAACCCTCGAGACGGGAACTCTTTTTCGCGATCTCATCTCTGTTCTGCCGCCGCCGCCGCTTCCAAGATCGGGAGCACCAGGAGAACTCTTCCCGGCACCCTGCCGGAAGGGAGGATCACCACCGGGAGCTCTCCACCACCATGGACGCCTCCCGGATGAGTTGTGAGTAGTCTCCCTTGGACCATGGGTCCATGACCAGTAGCTATGTGATGTTCTCCTCCCGTTCTTGTGCTTCACTAATTAGTCCTCGTGATCTGCCCTACATGATCGAGGCACATATGTAATCCTTATGCTGTTGCTATGATGAGTTTGCTGGGATCCGATGGATTATGAGATTATGTTCAGATTGTGTTTGAGTAATATATTTGATTCACCTCTTTTATATTTATGTTCGTAAGTAATTCTTGCATGTTCTCCGTTGTTATTTATTGCTTTGGCCAAGTAGTAGGTAGTGACTCCAAGAGGGAACGTTATGCTTGATTGTGGGTTCATGCCCCTCGATGACTAGTTTGAGTGACAGAAACATGAGTCTAGGGGATGTGATGTTGCCACAAGGGGGAAAACAACGGTGCTTGTGCCCGCGGGTGCAAGGATTGTTTACTTTACGCAAAGTTCTTTTAATGCAGTTGTCTGTTGCTTTGAGTTTACACTATGGGTGGGACTCGCAACTTAATACCAGCGAGATGTTCTGGATAGATATCTCAAGGTGGATGATTAGTAGTAGATGCAGATGGATTTCGGTCTACTTACCTCGGCGTACCGCCCATGCTTTGAGCCTCTACCTTTCTTGCAACTTAGTCAACATTGGTCCTGTCAATTGCCCAGCTGTAATTCGTTTACCTCACATAGCAGTTTTTATCGTCTTTTGGGAGAGAGACATCACTAGTGAACATCATGAGACTCCGGTCCATATTACCATCATTGATCACATCCGCTATTTACTTTCCGCTTTTATTTACTATTGCAATTATACCTATCACTATTATCACTTGCGTTTGATCCTTTGTAAACTACAAGGCCGGAGGGATTGACAACCTCTCTGTACTCGTTGGGAGCAAAGTTATTTGTATCTGTGTGCAGGTCCACGTTGATTGCTAATATCTGGCGCCGTTAGCAGTTGACACCTTCTTGTTGAAACTGGGAGTCTCAGGGAAAACGATCCTTGGTATTGCCAAGGGAAAACTTCTGCTACACTGCATCTCAAACCTTCCACTTGGGGTAACCAACGAGGGGCGAGAAGCCTAGCAAAGCAATTTCTGGCGCCGTTGCCGGGGACTCCACTCTTCAGGATAGGGGAGTTGCACGCTATCTTTTACCTTTGCTTTTAGTCTTGTTAGTTTACCTTTCAGTTTTGCTTTATTATCTTTTATCGAAAATCACAAAAATAGTTATCTTATTCTTTTGTTGTCATTATGTCGGGTCCTTTTGTCTTTGACAAGGCAGAAGTTCTCACCTTTAAACAAAGAGGTGGGGAAAGTTTGAAAGATGCTTGGTATAGAATTAATGATTCACAAAAAAGAGCCACCAAGAAGCAACCTACTACTATCTTGCTTAGAAATTTTTATGTTGGAATTACTCCTTGGAATAGGTTTATTCTAGATACTGCTATCAATGGGAATTTCCTAGAGGCCCCAGTTTGGGAGTCTCTTAGTATTATTGAAAATCTTGTTGGGAATCCCCCTATTGTTAGCATTCAAGAGGACATCACTCTAGCTCACATTATGAAAAAACTTGAAAAGATAGAGTTAGAGATGCCAAACATTAATAAGATTAATGAGTTGGATCGTAAGATCCAAGGGAATTTGAATAGGCTTGATAGCTCCATGCATAAAATTTTCAAATCTTTGGAGACCATCAAATCCCATGACTCGGACTCTTCTAGGGTAGATAAGATTGAGGAAATATTTGATACTCTAGGAACTACTTTCTCCTCGATCAAAACCAAAAAGGTAGAAACCCCGGCAAAGAGGGAGCCTAAGTTCGTTCACGTTCCAAAGGCTTCCCGTTCTAAAAGTAATCCATCTATTGCCAAAGGGGTTGAAACTGTAAAGACTTTGGAAGAAACACCTCTCTTTGATGAATTTATAAATGAATCTTCCCTTGACTTTTATCCTTTTGGTCTTCTCCCTAGAAGTATCTCTATGAGGCCTTTATTTGAAAGTCCTCTTAAGACTAGTTGTATTATTGAAGAGCTTTTTGATGATCTTGATGATGGTTCAATTGATACAACTTGATCTCTATGCATTATGCCTAGCTTAAAGGCATAAAAGAAAGCGCTTTTGGGAGGCAGCCCAATGAATAAATTTTATTTTGCTTTTGTTGTGTCTTGATGTTGTTACTACTGTAGCATCATCATTGTATCTTTGCTTTTCAATTTTGTGCCAAGTATAGCCTCTGATTGCAAGAAAGTTCAAAAGTTGTGAGGTGCTGTCCAGGAAACAGATTATGTCCTTGGATAGAGAAATTCGTATAAAATCACCAGTTCATCTTTTTGGTCTGAATTTTTTCGACAGCGTGCTCTATATAATTGTCTTTCATGCGTCTGTTCTGAGTTTTTTGATTAGAGTTGCAGAAGTGCCCCGAACAAATCATTTACTACCTGTTGTTCTGTTTTTCACAGATTCTGTCCTGTTTTGCCTTTCCTTCATTTTGCAAACCTAGAGCTTGCTTTTTCTTTGCAAAAACCTTTTGGCAATCTTGAGAAACAGTAGATCTTCAAGAATATCCTTATTTCCAGCAAGGTACAATTATTTTATTATGGGTACTAACCTCGCTAAACAGATTATGATGAGTTATGTATGAAGGGAGTTTTCAAGTGTGCGAGGGAAGATGATAAAAAGATTCAGGAGTGTCAAGCGCTCAAGCTTGGGGATGCCCCCGTGCACCCCCAAGAAATATTCAAGGAGACTCAAGTGTCTAAGCTTGGGGATGCCCCCGTGCATCCCCTTCTCCATCGACATTATCAGTTCGTCTTTCGTTCCACTATATTTTTATCACTTCATGTGTTATGTGCTATGCATGGAGCGTCTTGTTTTTAGTTTTCTTTAGCTTTTCATAACGAGTCGGAACTCAGCTTTCTTTATGTGGGAGAGAAACACGCTCCACTTCTACCTAGAACATAACATAGAATTTTCATGCCTATCTATGATGTGTGTGTTCTTTGTCTTTTAATAGCTACTATCATGTTCAGCTCTCAGTTTTCATGCTTATCTTTTTAAAAGAGCTTTCGTTTAGTTGGTTGCTTGGACTCTCTTTAGTTATCATGATTATCTTATTAAGAGAGTTTGCTTCCGTTGCATTGGTTGATATGTCTATGATAAAGATGCTACGTGCATAATGGCGCTTAGTAGTTCATGTTTTCTTATGGTTAGTCTCAAATAGCTGGGGGGTTCCCAATGTGTTATTGGAGTACCAACATGATTTGTTTGCCTATGATGTGGTATGGTTTAGTAATATCTTCCTTCAAGAATTTATTTCGATTGACTTGGCGTATGCTCACGCATATTTAAGACTGTAAAGAAAGTCTGTCAAGCCTTGATGATCTTTTGTTTCTGAGTAGCGATATAACTTCCATGCCTGATTCAATGTTGCTTTGTCGCTCTGCATGATTATGACCGTCATTGCTCTCTTAGTTGGTCGCTCCCAGTCTTTTGCTAACCTCCACCTGTACTAAGCGGACTGACTGCTTGTGCATCCACATCCTTTTAATCCAGTTATGCCATATGAGTCCACCATATCTTCCTACATGGTATTTACCTGCCATTCCTAACGGAGACTTGCATGTACCATCTCGAAATTATTCAAAGAAAAAAAAAGCATCCCTATTTTGTGCCTCTGTTGCAAGTTCATGAGGAAGTAGTAGTTAATTCATGATCTTTTTAAGTTGGACAAGCTTCACCCCGGGATTGCATGTATAATGTGCAAACCCATAATACGAGAAGGAACTGGCATTGAGTGCGCTCGGCTCAAAAAAGATAATATAACAAACAAACACTACTTCACGCTTTGTTCATGAGAAATCAGAAAACTTTGGCAGTGATAAACAAAGGAGATTAAGAGGATGTGATCGTCCTCATTCGGGAGCCGTTCCTCGAAACTTGTCCAGCTCAAGAAGTAATTGAGTTATCTGTTAGCATTCGTTGACGAAACATGCATATTATAAAAATAATAATTTTTACTTCTGTTTTTAAAACCAAGAGCTCTGGTACATGCTTTGTCTTTGTTTCCGACTACGGGTTTTCAACCTTGCCAACAAAAGCCACGGTTCGAGAGTCTCCACCTTCTTTTAAAAGCACCAACTACTGAGAGCATGATTGTCATTCTAAGTGTAATGTGCATTGTCCCAAAGTAGCATTGTCTTTTGCATGATTGTGATATCGTTTATTCTGAAATCATTGTATCTAGTCATCACTTAAACCTTGGAGGTGCCCCTGCATTTATGTTTTGCTTCACTAAAGGGGGCAAGCGAGATATCACTTTATCATATTTGCACACCATGTTCATTACAAATCTATTTGATGTTTCAATATCTTATTGTAAAATTTTCAGTCCTTTGTGATTTTCTCATGAGGCAACTTAATTGCTATAGATTCATTGTCTCAGTAAGCTTTTGTCATATGACTATGAGTAAGTCCTATATGGTTAATAGCATGTCACCACAGAAATTATTCTTGTTATCATTTACCTACTCGAGGACGAGCAGGAATTAAGCTTGGGGATGTTGATACGTCCAAAACGTATCTATAATTTCTGCTTGCTCCATGCCTCTTTTCGGTGATATTGCTATGTTATTTATACACTTCCATACACTTTTGATCATATTTGGACTAACCTATTAACTCAGTGCACCCCAGTGCCAGTTTCTGTTTTCGGCTGTTTTTGTATTTCAGGTTTTCACATTACGAGAACTGCCAGGAAAAATCTAGAAAAATTATATAAAAAATCAGCGTTCCAGAAGCTACCGTGCGCCCGAAGTACAGCAGGGGGGCCACCAGGGCTCCAGGCGCCCTGGCGGCGCCCCCCCACCCCTGGGCCGCGCCGGGGGGGCGCCTGGGCCCCCCGAGGCTCCGCTGATGCCCCCCTTTGGCATATATTTAAAGCGTCTCCCGAAACCCTCGAGACAGGAACTCTTTTTCGCGATCTCATCTCTGTTCCGCCGCCGCCGCCGCTTCCAAGATCGGGAGCACCAGGAGAACTCTTCCCGGCACCCTGCCGGAGGGGAGGATCACCACCGGGAGCTTCTCCACCACCATGGACGCCTCCCGGATGAGTTGTGAGTAGTCTCCCTTGGACCATGGGTCCATGACCAGTAGCTATGTGATGTTCTCCTCCCGTTCTTGTGCTTCACTAATTAGTCCTCGTGAGCTGCCCTACATGATCGAGGCACATATGTAATCCTTATGCTGTTGCTATGATGAGTTTGCTGGGATCCGATGGATTATGAGATTATGTTCAGATTGTGTTTGAGTAATATATTTGATTCACCTCTTTTATATTTATGTTCGTAAGTAATTCTTGCATGTTCTCCGTTGTTATTTATTGCTTTGGCCAAGTAGTAGGTAGTGACTCCAAGAGGGAACGTTATGCTTGATTGTGGGTTCATGCCCCTCGATGACTAGTTTGAGTGACAGAAACATGAGTCTAGGGGATGTGCTGTTGCCACAAGGGGGAAAACAACGGTGCTTGTGCCCGCGGGTGCAAGGATTGTTTACTTTACGCAAATTTCTTTTAATGCGGTTGTCTGTTGCTTTGAGTTTACACTATGGGTGGGACTCGCAACTTAATACCAGCGAGATGTTCTAGATAGATTGTAATGCCCAGGATGGGACTATACCTCCTACGTGTCGAGGCACGACTTAAAAGTATAAGCCCATCCTAGAATGATCTCAAGTTTGGTATCTTTGCACGACTCATGTAAAAGAGGGATTAAATTGCAAAAGGAGATAGTTGGCTTACACTCGCCACTTCACACAATACATTACATAAGCATAACATCATTCCAAACATCACAACCCGACTACGGGCGAAGATCCAAAAGAAAGATACCAAAACAACATAAAGCCACAGGTCAGGAACGAATCCTAGTAGAAACCACTACTGATCGTCGAAACGTCTCAAGCATACGGCCAAACTCTCTTCATCGAGCTCCCAGAGAAGTACTTGAACCAGCTCCTGCATCATTCTCGGCTGAACCTGCATCTGGTGTTGTAGTATCTGTGAGCCACGAGGACTCAGCAATCCCATAACCATGGGTATCAAGACTAGCAAAGCTTAATGGGTAGGAAGAGGTAAAGTGGTGAGGCAGCAGCAGCGGCTAAGCAAAAATATGGTGGCTAACTTGCGAGTACCAGAATAAGATGAGCTTCTACGCAAACGGTCGCAAAAGTAGTGATCGCTAAAGATCCTAACTACATACGAGTCAAACATAACCCCACCGTGTTCTCTTCTCAAAGTGAAAAGAGACAGTCACGGTTACTCACACAGTTGTGTGTTTTACTTCGGATCCTCTGTCAAGTTTTCTACAACCGGACATTAACAAATTCCAATCTGCCACATAACCGCGGGCACGGCTTTCGAAAGATCATAACCCTGCAGGGGTGTTCCAACTTAGCCCATCACAAGCTCTCACGATTTGCCGAAGTGATGAATATAATATCATCACACCTTATCTTAGGGAAAATCCGATCAGGCTCGGCATCCCGGTAGCACAAGTCATTTCGACAATGGTAAAACAAGTCTAGCAAGACCTCCCGGCGTGCCGACACCCTGATAGTAGCCGCGCGTATCTCGTCTCAGGCCACAACCGGATGGGTGATGCTACAGGACCCAATCCTCGAGTTTCCCTGTGGTGGTTCCCGCAGGCTCCCCGTTTGGGACCAACACCATCAGCACTGGCCCCCCCTGCTATGTAGAATTAAGAATCCTCGGGTAGCGCTAACTCCCTATGCAAATTTAATTAATTAATTAAGTTGTTATTATGAGCAAATTAAAACCAATGTTGGGCCTTGCTGGAGGAGTTTTATTCAAAGTCGAACTGTCAAGGGGTCCCCATTTCACCCATCGTGTAAGGAACGCAAAAATCAAGGAACATAATGCCGGTTTATCGGCGCCTAAGGTGGCATGAGTGGAACAAAACACCGAGCAAAAGGCCAAGCCTTCCACCCATGCCCAGTATATAGGTGTGTTAATAATAATTATAGATATTGTGATATATCCAACAACAAGTTCCCTCCTGGAACGAACTTCATCTTCACCTGCAACTAACAACACTATAAGAGGGACTGAGCAAGCGAGGCTGAGCAAGCGGGTAACATAGCCAAACAGTGGTTTTGCTAGGAAGGTGTCAAGGTTAGAGGTTTCATGGCAACAAGGAGAGGGCTGACATAAAAATGGGTAGCGCGACATGTAACGATAGCATCGAGACAACTAAGCATGGCAATGGTAGTAAAGGTATCCAAGGCTATGATCATCTTGCCTGGGATTCAACAAGGGAGAAGAACGGGTCCAGAAGAAGACGAAGAAGAAGCCTCACAACTCCGGAACAAAACCGAAGCTAACAAGAGAAGCAACCGGAAAGAAGCAAACAACACGGTAAACACACAAGCATAAACATGGCATACGATGCACATCCAAATATGATGCATGTCCGGTTTAATTATGCATGGCATGGCAAGGTGCACAAACAACACTACCAGTTAAGTGGAGCTCAATATGCAACGAGTTGCATATTGACGAAACACCACATTTTAATTATTTACTTGACTCTCGTTATTTACAAGACAAAATTAAATGTTTTTAACATGGCAAGAGGTGAAGCAAAATAAACTACCTATTTAGGCATTTTAAATGGGGCCGGAAATAACAACAACAAATTCCGGAAAATCCCCATGAGCATGTTTAGCAATTATTAGCAAACAACAATTAACATTATAATGTTGTTAAATGATGCGGATGACATGATCAAGTTTATGCAATTTTATTAGAAGGTTAACAAGAAGATGATATGAAGCATCGTCACCGTGGTGGAAGGAAAAGGGTGCCACGGCAACATATCGGTTCCGGTATCTCGTTGAGAGTCCGGTGCAAAAGGAAAGTTGGCGTGAGCGAGCCAAACGAGATGAAAGGTGGGGCGATCCCGTTACCGGGTTCCCACGAGTCGGTGACGAGGCAACCGAGGAACATGACAAAAGGACGAAACGGCACGGAGCACACACGGGAAACATTTCATACAACACAACAAGCATCCCACGGGTCATACACGGGGTCGACTCGGGGTTATACCTTCGGAACAAACATTCTCGGAGCGGTTCGAGATCGTATTGGAAGTAGTGGTACTCGCGGTCGTAGAGGAAGTAGTTGTTCACGTTTCCGAAGAGGAAGAAGTCGTTCACATGGCGGTAGTGGAAGTAGTGGTTCCGTTCGTAGTAGTTCGGGTCGTCGTGGTACTCATTCGGGTCATGAAGAGGTACTTGCCGCAACACCGGGCGTAGTCGTACACGGTCTTGCCGGTCTCGCACTCGGTCGTAGTTGTACATGGTCGTAGACGTTCGGGTATCCGTAGAGGTACACGTGTAGTCGAACTTGGCGGTTCATCGGCGACTCGAAGGGGTACTCGGCGGTCTCGATCCGTAGATGTACGGGTCCAAAATTAGATAAGCTTGTTGTTACATGGGTGCTTGAGATAACAAAAACAGTAACAAAACAAACAAAACAAAGAGAAAAGCTGCGGGTCGGCGAGCTGGAAAGGACGGGGCCGGCACGCTGGCTGTGCGACTGCCGCTGCTTGAGGCGAGGCAGCTCCTGGCCGCGGGAACACGGCACGGACGCGCTGGAGCTCGAGGCGCCGGAGGCAGGGCGGCCTCACGGGAGCCGGCGGAGGGAGGATCTCGGGGCTGCCGCGCTCGGAGAGGAAGACCACGTTCTGGAGCTGGAGAGGCCGACGCGGCGGGAGTCCAGGCTCCTCGGAAGAAGCGGCGGCTCGGCGCTGCATCCTGGAGGCGAGGGCGCGGCCTCGAGGACGGAGCAGGGCGGAGGAAGGTCGACGGGGCGAGGTGGCTGGACTCGCAGCTCCTGGGGTCGGCCATGGCCGGAGGAAGGCGCGCAAGCGCTGCTGGGGAAGTGGCGCAACCTGGCGACGAGGCAGAGGCCGGCCCGACGCGATGCAGAGGCGCGGACGGCGCCCGTAGGTGGGAGGCAGGAGGCGCCTCGAGCACAGGGGCCATGGCGACGCCTGGAGGGTGCGGGCTCCTGCGTGGAGGGGCGCAGCGTCTGGGTGCCTGGCCGGGGCGCGCTCGGTGCCATGGAGGAGCCCTGGAGACGGAGGGATGCGCCGCTCGGGCCTGCGGGCGACCTGGCGACGGGCAAGCGCGGCGGACAGAGGAGGTCGGGAGATGGAACGAGGGGCTGAGGGTGCGGGGTCGAGGGGAGATCGGGCAGAGGGAATCGGGGCTCGGGGTGAGACGAGAGGGCGTCCTGGCGGCGGAGGGAGAGCGAGATGAGGGAATCGCTGGGGGCTCGCTAGGGTTTTTCGGGAGCGAGGGAATCGGCTGGTGGAGGGCCTAGAAGGGAGGAGAGGCCTGGGCCAGAGTGGGCCTAGAGGCCTGAAGGCTGGAGGGGAAGGGAGTCGGCCGGCCTGGGAGCCTGACTGGTTGGGCCAAGAAGGGTGGCTGGCTTCCTGCGGCTGAGACGGCCTAGATGGCCTAGCTCTTTCTCTTTTTCTTTAACAGAAAAGAAAGAGGAAAGAGGAAAAAGAAAAGGAGGCTTGGGGAAAAAAATACTGAACGGGGATAATTTTCCCGAACTCATAAAAATGAGTTAGATCCAAGAAAATTATAAGTGGCATGATCAAAAGAATATAAATTGAAACCCATTTGAATTTAATTCAAATGGATTGAACTAAAACTTGATTATTGAAGTGTCCAAAAATGATGAGGTTTTCGGAGGATCCTCGATAAACGAGAAAAGAAATATAGGGAAGGTTTGAGGCCAGGAATGCGAAGAAAAGGCATGGGGAAATATGCAAGTGTGTTGGGGTAATTCCAACAATGGAATATTTATTTATAATAGCTCCATAATATTTTGAGGATATGTTATAAAGAGAAGTCACCTTCCCTCGATTTAAATGGACCGAAGGTCCACACGATTTATTTAGGTTGAGATGCAAAAATAAATATGACATGATGGCATGATGACATGATGCAATGCAAAAATAAATAACACAAGCTCAAAAGAAACACACGGGCAACCCGGAACATCTGGAATCTTCTGGAATCTCCTGGGATCTTCTGGGACGTCGGTCTTCGGGCGTCACAACTCTCCCACACTAACAGAGGATCTCGACCCGAGATCCTAGAGATAGCACCGGGTAAAACAAAAAGAAGAGGTAAAACAAAGTTGCTTCTTTGACAGACGAGTGAAACCACGAACCTTGAGAGGTTGAACAATCTTGAAAGAAAGAATACAACGGAGATGAACGAAGATGAAAACACTCCGTTAGAAAAGAGGAACAAGGAGCATTATGAGAACCTTGTAAGTTGAACGACGTGAAACAAGAGCTCACGAACCAAAAGAATATGAAACTGCAACGGTATAGCCAAGGAATAAGAAAAACGGAATTTGGACAGCACTCCGTCTGAAAATGGAAGGAATTAACAAGAACTTGAGGAGATAGATTGATACTTGATGGGATCAACAACACATAGCTTCTGAAACAATTGAAAGAAAGGCACAAGAGGTAAGAAGGATTCAGACAGCACTCCGGTTGAAAGGAGAGGCAAAACTAGATAGATGATGGAACTTGAATGAAGAATACAACACTCCGGTTAAATGATAAGCAAGGGAAAGAACAAGATCTCGATAAAACGAGATGATGGTTTGGAGAGAGCAACATTACAAAGCCTCCGAAACGAAAGAATAGATGCTAGATCGTTGGGAAGAAAGAACGGAGAAGAAAATGACAACTTCTCCCAAAATTAAATTTGAAAGAGCATCCTTACGAAGAAGGGTTGAACAGAGTTGTTGGAAATCAACAACGAAAACGAAAAAGCTTGATGTGGCCTTATGGAAAACATCTCAAAATTATGAGGTGACAACCAGCCACTAACAGAAATATTTGTTTGGGTTGAGATCAACAAGGAGACGATAAACTTATTTCGCCGGAATGATAAATGAAGAACTTGGGTCATTTATGAGCACCATAATTAGCAACAATCCTTAGGGAAAGCTTTTAGGTGAAATACAACCCAAGATTACTCCAACGAATAATTGAAGGGTTGGAAGGATCTCCTGAACCAAGAAAAATGATGGGTTTAAATATCTCATTCTTGATAACTCGTGAGTCATGAAACATGAAGGGAAATTGTCAAGAATGACATAACACCATCTGAAAAGATAAGGTAGAAAGGATTGCAATTGGAAAGCATGATGAAGAATGTTTGAGCTCCAACAAGAATCTTGAAGAACACTTCGACGATGAATTAAATCTTGATGAACCACCATGAAAAACTCCGGTAATGAAAGCATGAGAAGTGAACGATTAAAAGAATAAGATTCAAGGCCTGCGATGAATTAGATGGAGCTTTGAAATGATATAATTGAAATAACTTGGAGCTCCGAAAAACAAGATGAACAACTTGGAACCGAGAATATGATATGATGAACAAGCTCCAGACAAAAGAATTAAATCACCTTGAAGGAATAAGAATAAGAATTATGTCATGCATCTCCTTCATCAATTTAAATTGACGACAATCAATGGATTTGGCATACTACTTATTCTCGTTGGAAAGGATTAAGAGAGATCTCGCACAAGCTTGGGTAAATCTTCAATGAACCACCGGTAGGATTGTGAAAAGAACAAATGAATTAAAACGATAACAACGGAAGGGTAATCTTGAACGAGCCACCGTAAGAATAGGGAGACGAACGAAGAGACATCAATGAAGAATATTTGGAGGACAAGTTGAAAACTGAGAACGAAGAAATATTCTGAAATGATGGCCTTCGGAGGATCACAATGGAAAAGAATCCAAGAATTGCTCTGAAGGGGCATGAAAACAATTCCCACAATCGAAAACAATTATGAGGATGGCATGAAGCTAGAATCACAACTCATCAAGAGAACGGTTCAAAATTAAGAGAAACTCTTCTCCGATCTCCAAATGTTGAGAATGAAGACGAGAAATGCCATAAGAATTGTTGAGCACTCCGGAATGAAGAATTAAAAAGGTTGAACCAATGATGAAAAAGAATTTGAAAGCGATCTTGGAGGAGGACTGTGACTGATGGGATTCATACTTACGTCACACTTGAAAAGAATTTGAGAATACTCCGGAAAAAGAAGAGTCTGGTAAGATCCTGGAAAAAGACCTGTGGGTTAGGGCCCACTCAAAGAAATCACCGTTGAAAAAGATGCTTAAGAGATATTGCACCGGTTGAATTAAATGGCTTGAATAAGATGACAATCCTCAAAATAGCTTGAACGGATTAAGAATGGAAACACGAATCTTCAGCACTCCGGATATGGATAGCAAGAGGAGAATGATTAATTGGGCACCGGAATAAGAAAGCATTGTGAAAAGAGGAAAAGGATAAGATCAACACCGAAATCTTGAATTACATCCACCGGCAGAATTTAAGAACAAAAGAATGATGAACTTGAAGCTCTTGAGCATCTTCCTGAGAATCACCGGATAAGAACATTGAAGGAAATGAATGAAGAAATATCACATGAATAAAATGGATATTTCGTCTGAGAATTTCTGGCTCCAAGAAGAAGAAGGGTGGGAGGGCGGGAAAAAAAACAAGACAACTTGGGATGAATGAAATAGACAAATCGTCAGATTTCTCAACGACGTCTGTATGGAATAACTTGAAGAGAAGGCACACCGGTTGAAAAAGGATTAACATGAAGATCTCGATGGTGAAGAAGAATTAGCACTCCCATAGAAATATGAGAACACCGATTAAGAAAGGTATGGAATCAACACTTGACATCGAAGCAACTCGAATACCAGAATCAAAACAAAAACAAAGGATAGATGTGTTTATGAAGAAGATTATGTTGCAACATATCTATCCGAACAGATAATTGAACGAATGAATTCCGTAGGTACATCAACTTGTCGAGAAGCCAATTGGGAGAAGGAAAAGGTAAATAAAAAAGGAACAAGGATCAGATAGAACAAATACAAGATAGAAGCTTCGTTCGACATATTCGTGCTGAAAGCTCATGGAACGTGTTACAAAAGGGTTTTGCAATCCCCGGATCAGCATAGCCAAGGACCCTTTAAGATGCAACTCCCGATCGGAACAAGTCCATAAAACCACTTCACTCAATGTAGAACCCCGAAATTCATATCGTGCATCCGTTGGAAGAATGCCTAGAACTACTAGATGAACCCACCTATTAATTTCTGAAAGTTTCCAGTTATGCAATCAGGTGTTGGGGATACAGGGGAAGCACCGCGCAATCAACTCTAAACCTACATCCAGCTGTATCCATCCTTCAACACATAACCAGTTATCTCTGGAAACCGTTTACCTCGGACCTTCGAAACGCATCCACTATACAAGCTATGGCAATACTCCCGAACTACCTCCCCAGTACTGGGTGATGTCGGGGTTATCTTGCCACTAACCGCATAGGAGAGTTTTCGATGTCGGCCGTCTTAAGTATTCTAGTACTGCCGCGATGGATTTGTGACGACAACACCTCGGAGCTCAACTCCCCGGGACACTGCCACAACCCCTAATGACAGGAGGCATCGAGAACAATGTTCTCGTCACAAAGACATCGAAACAATCCAAACAATACTCGCGAGATACTAAAAAAAATTTGGTGCATTTTTGAAAGTAGAAGAGCCAAGAGTAATCGTCAGGAGTCCTCACCAGAGTGAAAGAGATGAGAAGCAAAAGAAATCCTACTCTCCGATATATATATAGCACTCAAAACATTTTCAAGTGTGTGCCTAGACTCAACCGTCAACGATTCGATCAAACAGTGGGGGCTTCTAGGTCGGAGAATGCTCTGATACCAACTTGTAATGCCCAGGATGGGACTATACCTCCTACGTGTCGAGGCACGACTTAAAAGTATAAGCCCATCCTAGAATGATCTCAAGTTTGGTATCTTTGCACGACTCATGTAAAAGAGGGATTAAATTGCAAAAGGAGATAGTTGGCTTACACTCGCCACTTCACACAATACATTACATAAGCATAACATCATTCCAAACATCACAACCCGACTACGGGCGAAGATCCAAAAGAAAGATACCAAAACAACATAAAGCCATAGGTCAGGAACGAATCCTAGTAGAAACCACTACTGATCGTCGAAACGTCTCAAGCATACGGCCAAACTCTCTTCATCGAGCTCCCAGAGAAGTACTTGAACCAGCTCCTGCATCATTCTCGGCTGAACCTGCATCTGGTGTTGTAGTATCTGTGAGCCACGAGGACTCAGCAATCCCATAACCATGGGTATCAAGACTAGCAAAGCTTAATGGGTAGGAAGAGGTAAAGTGGTGAGGCAGCAGCAGTGGCTAAGCAAAAATATGGTGGCTAACTTGCGAGTACCAGAATAAGATGAGCTTCTACGCAAACGGTCGCAAAAGTAGTGATCGCTAAAGATCCTAACTACATACGAGTCAAACATAACCCCACCGTGTTCTCTTCTCAAAGTGAAAAGAGACAGTCACGGTTACTCACACAGTTGTGTGTTTTACTTCGGATCCTCTGTCAAGTTTTCTACAACCGGACATTAACAAATTCCAATCTGCCACATAACCGCGGGCACGGGTTTCGAAAGATCATAACCCTGCAGGGGTGTTCCAACTTAGCCCATCACAAGCTCTCACGATTAGCTGAAGTGATGAATATAATATCATCACCCCTTATCTTAGGGAAAATCCGATCAGGCTCGGCATCCCGGTAGCACAAGTCATTTCGACAATGGTAAAACAAGTCCAGCAAGACCTCCCGGCGTGCCGACACCCTGATAGTAGCCGCGCGTATCTCGTCTCAGGCCACAACCGGATGGGTGATGCTACAGGACCCAATCCTCGAGTTTCCCCGTGGTGGTTCCCGCAGGCTCCCCGTTTGGGACCAACACCATCAGCACTGGCCCCCCCTGCTATGTAGAATTAAGAATCCTCGGGTAGCGCTAACTCCCTATGCAAATTTAATTAATTAATTAAGTTGTTATTATGAGCAAATTAAAACCAATGTTGGGCCTTGCTGGAGGAGTTTTATTCAAAGTCGAACTGTCAAGGGGTCCCCATTTCACCCATCGTGTAAGGAACGCAAAAATCAAGGAACAAAATGCCGGTTTATCGGCGCCTAAGGTGGCATGAGTGGAGCAAAACACCGAGCAAAAGGCCAAGCCTTCAACCCATGCCCAGTATATAGGTGTGTTAATAATAATTATAGATATTGTGATATATCCAACAACATGTTCCCTCCTGGAACGAACTTCATCTTCACCTGCAACTAACAACGCTATAAGAGGGACTGAGCAAGCGAGGCTGAGCAAGCGGGTAACATAGCCAAACAGTGGTTTTGCTAGGAAGGTGTCAAGGTTAGAGCTTTCATGGCAACAAGGAGAGGGCTGACATAAAAATGGGTAGCGCGACATGTAACGATAGCATCGAGACAACTAAGCATGGCAATGGTAGTAAAGGTATCCAAGGGTATGATCATCTTGCCTGGGATTCCACAAGGGAGAAGAACGGGTCCAGAAGAAGACGAAGAAGAAGCCTCACAACTCCGGAACGAAACCGAAGCTAACAAGAGAAGCAACCGGAAAGAAGCAAACAACACGGTAAACACACAAGCATAAACATGGCATACGATGCACATCCAAATATGATGCATGTCCGGTTTAATTATGCATGGCATGGCAAGGTGCACAAACAACACTACCAGTTAAGTGGAGCTCAATATGCAACGAGTTGCATATTGACGAAACACCACATTTTAATTATTTACTTGACTCTCGTTATTTACAAGACAAAATTAAATGTTTTTAACATGGCAAGAGGTGAAGCAAAATAAACTACCTATTTAGGCATTTTAAATCGGGCCGGAAATAACAACAACCAATTCCGGAAAATCCCCATGAGCATGTTTAGCAATTATTAGCAAACAACAATTAACATTATAATGTTGTTAAATGATGCGGATGACATGATCAAGTTTATGCAATTTTATTAGAAGGTTAACAAGAAGATGATATGAAGCATCGTCACCGTGGTGGAAGGAAAAGGGTGCCACGGCAACAATTCCGAAAATGATGCCACGGCAACATATCGGTTCCGGTATCTCATTGAGAGTCCGGTGCAAAAGGAAAGTTGGCGTGAGCGAGCCAAACGAGATGAAAGGTGGGGCGATCCCGTTACCGGGTTCCCACGAGTCGGTGACGAGGCAACCGAGGAACATGACAAAAGGACGAAACGGCACGGAGCACACACGGGAAACATTTCATACAACACAACAAGCATTCCACGGGTCATCCACGGGGTCGACTCGGGGTTATACCTTCGGAACAAACGTTCTCGGAGCGGTTCGAGATTGTAGTGGAAGTAGTGGTACTCGCGGTCGTAGAGGAAGTAGTTGTTCACGTTTCCGAAGAGGAAGAAGTCGTTCACATGGCGGTAGTGGAAGTAGTGGTTCCGTTCGTAGTAGTTCGGGTCATCGTGGTACTCGTTCGGGTCATGAAGAGGTACTTGCCGCAACACCGGGCGTAGTCGTACACGGTCTTGCCGGTCTCGGACTCGGTCGTAGTTGTACACGGTCGTAGACGTTCGGGTATCCGTAGAGGTACACATGTAGTTGAACTTGGCGGTTCATCGGCGACTCGAAGGGGTACTCGGCGGTCTCGATCCGTAGATGTACGGGTCCAAAATTAGATAAGCTTGTTGTTACATGGGTGCTTGAGATAACAAAAACAGTAACAAAACAAACAAAACAAAGAGAAAAGCTGCGGGTCGGCGAGCTGGAAAGGACGGGGCCGGCACGCTGCCTGTGCGACTGCCGCTGCTTGAGGCGAGGCAGCTCCTGGCCGCGGGAACACGGCACGTACGCGCTGGAGCTCGAGGCGCCGAAGGCAGGGTGGCCTCACGGGAGCCGGCAGAGGGAGGCGCTCGGGGCTGCCGCGCTCGGAGAGGAAGACCACGTTCTGGAGCTGGAGAGGCCGACGCGGCGGGAGTCCAGGCTCCTCGGAAGAAGCGGCGGCTCGGCGCTGCATCCTGGAGGCGAGGGCGCGGCCTCGAGGACGGAGCAGGGCGGAGGAAGGTCGACGGGGCGAGGTGGCTGGACTCGCAGCTCCTGGGGTCGGCCATGGCCGGAGGATGGCGCGCAGGCGCTGCTGGGGAAGTGGCGCGACCTGGCGACGAGGCAGAGGCCAGCCCGACGCGATGCAGAGGCGCGGACGGCGCCCGTAGGTGGGAGGCAGGAGGCGCCTCGAGCGCAGGGGCCATGGCGACGCCTGGAGGGTGCGGGCTCCTGCGTGGAGGGGCGCAGCGTCTGGGTGCCTGGCCTAGGCGCGCTCGGTGCCATGGAGGAGCCCTGGAGACGGAGGGATGCGCCGCTCGGGCCTGCGGGCGACCTGGCGACGGGCAAGCGCGGCGGACAGAGGAGGTCGGGAGATGGAACGAGGGGCTGAGGGTGCGGGGTCGAGGGGAGATCGGGCAGAGGGAATCGGGGCTCGGGGTGAGACGAGAGGGCGTCCTGGCGGCGGAGGGAGAGCGAGATGAGGGAATCGCTGGGGGCTCGCTAGGGTTTTTCGGGAGCGAGGGAATCGGCTGGTGGAGGGCCTAGAAGGGAGGAGAGGCCTGGGCCAGAGTGGGCCTAGAGGCCTGAAGGCTGGAGGGGAAGGGAGTCGGCCGGCCTGGGAGCCTGGCTGGTTGGGCCAAGAAGGGTGGCTGGCTTCCTGCGGCTGAGACGGCCTAGATGGCCTAGCTCTTTCTCTTTTTCTTTAACAGAAAAGAAAGAGGAAAGAGGAAAAAGAAAAGGAGGCTTGGGGAAAAAAAATACTGAACGGGGATAATTTTCCCGAACTCATAAAAATGAGTTAGATCCAAGAAAATTATAAGTGGCATGATCAAAAGAATATAAATTGAAACCCATTTGAATTTAATTCAAATGGATTGAACTAAAACTTGATTATTGAAGTGTCCAAAAATGATGAGGTTTTCGGAGGATCCTCGATAAACGAGAAAAGAAATATAGGGAAGGTTTGAGGCCAGGAATGCGAAGAAAAGGCATGGGGAAATATGCAAGTGTGTTGGGGTAATTCCAACAATGGAATATTTATTTATAATAGCTCCATAATATTTGGAGGATATGTTATAAAGAGAAGTCACCTTCCCTCGATTTAAATGGACCGAAGGTCCACACGATTTATTTAGGTTGAGATGCAAAAATAAATATGACATGATGGCATGATGACATGATGCAATGCAAAAATAAATAACACAAGCTCAAAAGAAACACACGGGCAACCCGGAACATCTGGAATCTTCTGGAATCTCCTGGGATCTTCTGGGACGTCGGTCTTCGGGCGTCACATAGATATCTCAAGGTGGATGATTAGTAGTAGATGCAGATGGATTTCGGTCTACTTACCTCGGCGTACCGCCCATGCTTTGAGCCTCTACCTTTCTTGCAACTTAGTCAACATTGGTCCTGTCAATTGCCCAGCTGTAATTCGTTTACCTCACCTAGCAGTTTTTATCGTCTTTTGGGAGAGAGACATCACTAGTGAACATCATGAGACTCCGGTCCATATTACCATCATTGATCACATCCGCTATTTACTTTCCGCTTTTATTTACTATTGCAATTATACCTATCACTATTATCACTTGCGTTTGATCCGTTGTAAACTACAAGGCCGGAGGGATTGACAACCTCTCTGTACTCGTTGGGAGCAAAGTTATTTGTATCTGTGTGCAGGTCCATGTTGATTGCTAATATCTGGCGCCGTTAGCAGTTGACACCTTCTTGTTGAAACTGGGAGTCTCAGGGAAAACGATCCTTGGTATTGCCAAGGGAAAACTTCTGCTACACTGCATCTCAAACCTTCCACTTGGGGTAACCAACGAGGGGCGAGAATCCCAGCAAAGCACCCTTTCAGCTTGACCATTGGATTGAGGGTGAGCTACAGAAGACACATCTAGGCGAATATGCTCCCTTTGACAAAACTCTTCCATCTCTCCTTTAGATAAATTGGTGCCATTGTCAGTGATGATGCTGTGTGGAAAGCCAAACCGGAAAATTACCTTCTTGATGAATTTAACCGCCGTTGCCGCATCACACTTGCTCACAGGCTCTGCCTCAATCCACTTTGTAAACTTGTCCACAGCAACCAGCAGATGAGTTTTTTGATCTTGGGATCGTTTAAAAGGCCCAACCATATCAAGCCCCCAAGTCGCAAACGGCCAAGTGATTGGAATCATCCGCAGCTCCTGTGCCGGAACAAGAGCACGCCGTGAAAATTTCTGACAAGCATCGCACTTCCGGACTAGATCCTCCGCATCAGCATGGGCTGTCAACCAATAGAACCCGTGAAGGAAAGCTTTAGCTACCAAGGATTTTGCACCGGCGTGATGACCACAATCCCCCTCGTGAATCTCTCGAAGGATGTCACAGCCTTCCTCGGATGATACACACCGCTAAAACGCTCCAGAAACGCTACGATGGTGAAGCTCCCCGTTTACAATTGTCATGGATTTGGATCGCTGGATTATCTGCCTTGCTTCAATCTCATCATCTGGCAACTCTCCACGGCTTAGATATGCCAAGTAAGGGAGCATCCAATCCGGAATAACATGAAGTGCCGCAACCAGCTGCGCTTCCGGATCAGGAACAGCCAAATCTTCCTCCGATGGTACCTGAACTGATGGACTGTGTAGCTCATCCAAAAAGGTATTCGGTGGCACCGGTTTACGCTGAGAACCCAGCCGGCTTAGAGCATCGGCCGCTTCATTTTTTCGCCGGTCTATGTGATCCACCTAGTATCCTTTGAAATGTCCTGCGACTGCTTCAACTTCTCGTCTGTAAGCCGCCATGAGAGGGTCTTTAGAATCCCACTTGCCGGATACTTGCTGTGCCACTAAGTTTGAATGACCGAAACACTTGACCCGGCTCAAGTTCATCTCCTTAGCCATCCGCAGGCCATGAAGCAATGCCTCATATTCTGACGCATTATTAGTACAAGGAAACATTAGATGGAGGACATAACAAAATTTGTCACCTCGCGGGGAAGTTAACACAACTCCAGCCCCCGAGCCTTCTAATTGTCTTGAACCGTCAAAGTGAATAGTCCAGTATGTATGATCCGACTTCTCCTCTAGTGCTTGCAATTCTGTCCAATCATTGATAAAATCCACCAATGCTTGGGATTTGATAGCGGTACGTGTGATGGGCCTCGAACCCCTCGTTGGTTACCCCAAGTGGAAGGTGTAAGATGCAGTATGTAGAAGTGTTTTCCCTTAGCAAAGATGCCAAGGATCGAATCCCCAGAGACTCCTAGGTTCAACAAGTAGGTGTCAACTGCTACGGCGCCAGATATTAGCAGTCAACGTGGACCTGCACACAGATACAAATAACTTTGCTCCCAACGAGTACAGAGAGGTTGTCAATCCCTCCGGCCTTGTAGTTCACAAAGGATTAAAAGCAATGATAGTAGTGATAGATAGTGTTTTGCAATAGTAAGTAATAACGAAAAGTAAATAGTGGATGTGATCAATGATGGTAATATGGACCGGAGTCTCATGATGTTCACTAGTGATGTCTCTCTCCCAAAAGACGATAAAACAGCTATGTGAGGTAAACAAATTACAACTGGGCAATTGACAGGACCACGAACGCAAACCAATGCTGACTACATTGCAAGAAAGGTTGAGGTTCAAAGCATGGGCGGTACGCCAAAGTAAGTAGACCGAAATCCATCAATATCTACTACTAATCATCCACCTTGAGATATCTATCCAGAACATCTCGCTGGTATTAAGTTGCGAGTCCCACCCATAGTGTAAACTCAATGCAACAGACAACTGCATTAAAAGAACTTTGCGTAAAGTAAACAATCCTTGCACCCGCGGGCACAAGCACCGTTGTTTTCCCCCTTGTGGCAGCAGCACATCCCCTAGACTCATGTTTCTGTCACTCAAGCTAGTCATCGAGGGGCATGAACCCACAATCGAGCATAACGTTCCCTCTTGGAGTCACTACCTACTACTCGGCCAAAGCAGTAAATAACAACGGAGAACATGCAAGAATTACTTATGAACATAAATATAAAAGAGGTAGATCAAATATATTACTCAAGATCAATCTGAACATAATCTCATAATCCATTGGATCCCAGCAAACTCAACATAGCAACAACATAAGGATTACATATGTGCCTCGATCATGTAGGGCAGCTCACGAGGACTAATTAGTGAAGCACAAGAACGGGAGGAGAACATCACATAGCTACTGGTCATGGACTCATGGTCCAAGGGAGACTACTCACGACTCATCCGGGAGGCGTCCATGGTGGTGGAGAAGCTCCCGGTGGTGATCCTCCCCTCCGGCAGGGTGCCGGGAAGAGTTCTCCTGGTGCTCCCGATCTTGGAAGCGGCGGCGGCGGCGGAACAGAGATGGGATCGCGAAAAGAGTTCCTGTTCTGAGGGTTTCGGAGGACGCTTTAAATATATGCCAAAGGGGGGCATCGGGGAAGCTTCGGGGGGCCCAGGCGCCCCCCCGGCGCGGCCCAGTGTGGGGGGGCGCCGCCAGGGCGCCTGGAGCCCTGGTGCCCCCCCCCCCCGGCTGTCCTTCGGACGCAGGGTTGTTTCCGAAACACTGATTTTTTATATAATTTTTCTGGATTTTTCCTGGCAGTTCTCGTAACGTGAAAACCTGAAATACAAAAACAGCCGAAAACAGAAACTGGCACTGGGGTGCACTGGATTAGTAAGTTAGTCCAAATATGATCAAAAGTGTATGGAAGTGTATGAATATCATAGCAATATCACCCAAAAGTGGCATGGAGCAAGCAGAAATTATAGATACGTTTTGGACGTATCAACATCCCCAAGCTTAATTCCTGCTCGTCCTCGAGTAGGTAAATGATAACAAGAATAATTTCTGTGGTGACATGCTATTAACCATATAGGACTTTTTTATAGTCATATGACAAAAGCTTACTGAGACAATGATTATATATTAATTAAGTTGCCTCATGAGAAAATCACAAATGACTGAAAGTTTTACAACATGAAACTGAAACATCAAAAAGATTTCCAATGAACATGATGTGCAAATATGATAAAGTGATATCTAGCTTGCCCCCTTTAGTGATGCAAAACATAAATGCAGGGGCACCTTCAAGGTTTAAGTGATGACTAGATACAATGATTTCAGAATAAACGATATCACAATCATGCAAAAGACAATGCTACTTTGGGACAATGCACATTACACTCAGAATGACAATCATGCTCTCAGTAGTTGGTGCTTGAAGTCCTAGAGCTTTTTATTTTGAAAACATAGAAGCAATTTTGTCAACAGTAGTAGTACTTCATATGTGTCATGCATAAGACATCCTATAAGTTGCAAGCCTCATGCATCGAATACCAATAGTGCTCGCACCTTGTCCTAATTAGCTCGGATTTCCATGGGTTATCATTGCATTACATATGTTTCAACCAAGTGTCACAAAGGGGTACCACTATGCCACCTGTACAAAGGTCCAAGGAGATAAATCGCATTTGATTTCTCGTTTTTGATAGATCTCAACTTGAGGACATCCATACCGGGACAACATAGAAAATAGATGATGGACTCCTCTTTAATGCATAAGCATATTCTCATAAGAGATTGAGGATTAATGTCCAAGCTAAAACTTCCACCATCATACATGGCTTTGGTTGGCGGCCCAATGTTCTTCTCTAACAATATGCATATTCATTCAACCCACGGTAAATCACCCTTACTTCAGACAAGACGAACATGCATAGCAACTCACATGATATATTCAACAAAAGTGTGACAGTTGATGGCGTCCCCAAAAACATGGTTACCGCTCAGGAAGCAACTTATAAGAAATAAGATACATAGGCAACATATTCTTTACCACAATAGTTTTTAAGCTACTTTCCCATGAGCTATGTATTGCAAGTTAGTTCGCTTAGTACAGGTGGAGGTTAGCAAAAGACTGGGAGCGACCAACTAAGAGAGCAATGACGGTCATAATCATGCAGAGCGACAAAGCAATATTGAATCAGGCATGGTAGTTATATCGCTACTCAGAAATAAAAGATCATCAAGGCTTGACAGACTTTCTTTACAGTCTTAAATATGCGTGAGCATACGCCAAGTCACTCAAAATAAATTCTCGAAGGAAGATACTACTAAACCATACCTCATCATAGGCAAACAAATCAAGTTGGTACTCCAATAACACATTGGGAACCCCCAGCTATTTGAAATTAACCATAAGAAAACCTGGACTACTAAGCACCATTATGCAAGTAGCATCTTTATCATAGACACATTAACCAATGCAACGGAAGCAAACTCTCTTAATAAGGTGAGCATGATAATTAAAGAGAGTTCAAGCAACCAACTAAACAAAAGCTCTTTGAAAAGATAAGCATGAATACTAAGAGCAGAGCATGATAGTAGCTATTAAAAGACAAAGAACACACACAGCAAAGATAGACATGAAAATTCTATGTTATGTTCTAGGTAGAAGTGGAGCGTGTTTCTCTCCCACATAAAGAATGCTGAGTTCCGACTCGTTTATGAAAAACTAAAAAGAAAACTAAAAGCAAGACGCTCCAAGCATAGCACATAACACATGAAGTGATAAAAATATAGTGGAACGAAAGACGAACTGATAATGTTGATGGAGAAGGGGATGCACGGGGGCATCCCCAAGCTTAGACGCTTGAGTCTCCTTGAATATTTCTTGGGGGTGCACGGGGGCATCCCCAAGCTTGAGCGCTTGACACTCCTGAATCTTTTTATCATCTTCCCTCGCACACTTGAAAACTCCCTTCATACATAACTCATTGTAATCTGATTAGCGAGGTTAGTACCCTTAATAAAATAATTATACCATGCTGGAAATAAAGATATTCTTGAAGTTCTACTGTTTCTCAAGATTGCCAAAAGGTTTTTGCAAAGAAAAAATCAAGCTCTTGATTTGCAAAGTGAAGGAAAGGCAAGACAGGACAGATTCTGTGAAAAACAGAACAGCAGGTAGTAATTGATCTGTTCGGGATACTTCTGCAACTCAAATCAAAAAACTCAGAACAGACGAACGAAAGACAATTATATATAGAACGCTGTCGAAAAAATTCAGACCAAAAAGATGATCTGGTGATTTTATACGAATTTTTCTATCCAAGGACAGAATCTGTTTCCTGGACAGCACCTCACAACTTTTGAACTTTCTAGCAATCAGAGGCTATACTTGGCACAAATATGAAAAGCAAATATACAATGATGATGCTACAGCAGTAAACAACATCAAGACACAACAAAAGCAAAAAATTTATTCATGTGGGCTGCCTCCCAAAAGCGCTTTCTTTTATGCCTTTAAGCTAGGCATAATGCATAGGTCAAGTTTTATCAAGAGTAAAAGAATAACTGGACCGTACAACGGACTCAAAAGGTAACTTGATCTTCTTACGAGGGAAGTGTTCCATCCCTTTCTTGAGAGGAAACTGAAATTTTATATTACCCTCTTTCATGTCAATGATAGCACCAACGGTGCGCAAAAAGGGACGTCCCAAAATAATTGGACATGAAGGATCACATTCAATATCCATAATAGTGAAATCAACGGGCACATAATTATCATTAACAACGATAAGAACATCGTCGATCCTCCCCAAAGGTTTCTTTATGAAGAATCAACGAGACGAACACCAAAAGAACAAGAATCATAAGGTTTCAATTTAAGCATATCATATATTCTTTTGGGCATAACAGAGGTACTAGCACCAACATCACATAATGCATAACAAGAGAAGTCATTCAAATTAATTTTTATCATAGGATCCAAACCATCCTCTAGCTTTCTAGGTATGGAGGCTTCTACTCTAAGTTTCTCCTCCCTAGCTTTGATGAGAGCATTAGTGATATGCTCTGTGAAGGCAAGATTAAGCGTGCTAGTGCGGGGATCTCTAGACATCTTGTGAAGGAAATCAATAACTTCGGTAAGAGTGCAATTATCAAAATCAAGGTCACGAGCATCAAGTAAAGTGGTAGTGGTGTCCTTAAGGTTCACTTGTTTGGTAGATTCTATAGTCATAGCATCACCATTAATAGGTCCAATGGGACCAGGAGTACATTGGGTGCTAAGAGTTTGAACATCCTCAACAACTTGGATAGTAGCAACAGTGTGGTGGGTAGGAAGGCTCTTAATTCTATCTTCTTCCTCCCTTTCTCTAGCCCATCTTTCTTTAAGTTTAGCCATCATCCTAATGTTTTCATTAATTTTCACTTGAATAGAATTTATAGGAGTGACTTCCCTCTCCTCAAGAGGAGAAGTTTGAATTTTTAGCAATTTTACCTCATTGGCTAAGTGGTCTACCTTAAAAGAAAGATCATCTAGTTTATGTAGTTTTTCTTCTACATTCTTATGAAAGGCTTTTTGGGTAGTGATGAAATCTTTAAGCATAATCTCTAGTTCAGTAGTGGAGTTCTTGGTACTAGGATAAGCATTGTTGTTCCCATAAGAATTAGAGGGGAACGGTCTAGGATTGCTACCAAAATTACTCCTATAAGCATTGTTGTTAAAATTGTTTCTAGAGATAAAGTTCACATCTACTTGTTCTTGAGCAATCAAAGAATTTAAAGGAACATCACGAGGATCAATAGTAGATTGCTTCGAAAGTAGAGACATGATCAAGTCAACTTTTTCATTAAGGGAGGAAATCTCCTCGACAGAGTTTACCTTCCTACCTGTTGGAGCGTGTTCGGTGTGCCATTGGGAATAGTTGGTCATCATCTCATCGAGAAGCTTCGTGGCAGCACCAAGTGTAGTTGACATAAAAGTTCCTCCCGCGGCCGAATCTAACAAGTTCCGCGAGGTAAAGTTCAAGCCTGCATAAAAAGTTTGGATAACCATCCAAGTAGTCAAACCGTGAGTAGGGCAGTTCTTGATAAGAGATTTCATACGTTCCCAAGCTTGGGCAACGTGTTCATTATCCAATTGTTTAAAATTCATTATGTTACTTCTAATTTTGATAATTTTAGCAGGTGGATAGTATTTTCCGATAAAAGCATCTTTGCATTTGTCCCATGAATCTATGCTATTTCTAGGCAAAGACTGAAACCAAATTTTAGCTCCTCCTCTCAAGGAGAAAGGAAAAAGCTTAAGCTTAACAATATTACCATCTATTTCTTGGTACTTTTGCATATCACAAAGTTCAACAAAGTTGTTTAGGTGTAAAGCAGCATCATCTCCAGCACCGGAGAATTGTTCTCTCATAACTAAGTTCAGTAAAGCAGGTTTAATTTCATATGAAGGTGCTGAAGTGGCAGGTGTAGTGATAGGTGTGCTGATAAAGTCATCGTTGTTGTGACTAGTGAAGTCACACAACTTGGTGTTCTCGGTGGATCCCATAGTAGCAAGCAAGCAAGATAACTATTTTTTGTGATTTTCGATAAAAGGTACTAAAGCAAAAACTGAAAGGTAAACTAACAAGACTAAAAAGCAAAGGTAAAAGATAGCGTGCAACTCCCCTATCCTAAAGAGTGGAGTCCCCGGCAACGGCGCCAGAAAATACTCCTTGATGGGCCTCGAACCCCTCGTTGGTTACCCCAAGTGGAAGGTGTAAGATGCAGTATGTAGAAGTGTTTTCCCTTAGCAAAGATGCCAAGGATCGAATCCCCAGAGACTCCTAGGTTCAACAAGTAGGTGTCAACTGCTACGGCGCCAGATATTAGCAGTCAACGTGGACCTGCACACAGATACAAATAACTTTGCTCCCAACGAGTACAGAGAGGTTGTCAATCCCTCCGGCCTTGTAGTTCACAAAGGATTAAAAGCAATGATAGTAGTGATAGATAGTGTTTTGCAATAGTAAGTAATAACGAAAAGTAAATAGTGGATGTGATCAATGATGGTAATATGGACCAGAGTCTCATGATGTTCACTAGTGATGTGTCTCTCCCAAAAGACGATAAAACAGCTATGTGAGGTAAACAAATTACAGCTGGGCAATTGACAGGACCACGAACGCAAACCAATGCTGACTACATTGCAAGAAAGGTTGAGGTTCAAAGCATGGGCGGTACGCCAAAGTAAGTAGACCGAAATCCATCAATATCTACTACTAATCATCCACCTTGAGATATCTATCCAGAACATCTCGCTGGTATTAAGTTGCGAGTCCTACCCATAGTGTAAACTCAATGCAACAGACAACTGCATTAAAAGAACTTTGCGTAAAGTAAACAATCCTTGCACCCGCGGGCACAAGCACCGTTGTTTCCCCCCTTGTGGCAACAGCACATCCCCTAGACTCATGTTTCTGTCACTCAAGCCAGTCATCGAGGGGCATGAACCCACAATCGAGCATAATGTTCCCTCTTGGAGTCACTACCTACTACTCGGCCAAAGCAGTAAATAACAACGGAGAACATGCAAGAATTACTTATGAACATAAATATAAAAGAGGTAGATCAAATATATTACTCAAGATCAATCTGAACATAATCTCATAATCCATCGGATCCCAGCAAACTCAACATAGCAACAGCATAAGGATTACATATGTGCCTCGATCATGTAGGGCAGCTCACGAGGACTAATTAGTGAAGCACAAGAACGGGAGGAGAACATCACATAGCTAATGGTCATGGACTCATGGTCCAAGGGAGACTACTCACGACTCATCCGGGAGGCGTCCATGGTGGTGGAGAAGCTCCCGGTGGTGATCCTCCCCTCCGGCAGGGTGCCGGGAAGAGTTCTCCTGGTGCTCCCGATCTTGGAAGCGGCGGCGGCAGCGGAACAAAGATGGGATCGCGAAAAGAGTTCCTGTTCTGAGGGTTTCGGAGGACGCTTTAAATATATGCCAAAGGGGGGGGCATCGGGGAAGCTTCGGGGGGCCCAGGCGCCCCCCGGGCACGGCCCAGGGCGGGCGCGCCGCCAGGGCGCCTGGAGCCCTGGTGCCCCCCCCCCCCCGGCTGTCCTTCGGACGCAGGGTTGTTTCCGAAACGCTGATTTTTTATATAATTTTTCTGGATTTTTCCTGGCAGTTCTCGTAACGTGAAAACCTGAAATACAAAAACAGCCGAAAACAGAAACTGGCACTGGGGTGCACTGGATTAGTAAGTTAGTCCAAATATGATCAAAAGTGTATGGAAGTGTATGAATATCATAGCAATATCACCCAAAAGTGGCATGGAGCAAGCAGAATTTATAGATACGTTTTGGACGTATCAACGCGGCACATACTTCAATCCGTGTGGGCTAAGCTCAATGGCCCACTTTGCTACTCTACCAGTGGCTTCTCTGTTCTGGATTATGTCCCCCAAAGGGGCAGAACTGACAACAGTTTTTGGGTGGCCTTGGAAGTAGTGCTTCAACTTTCGGTTTGCCATGAACACGCCATACACCAGCTTCTGCCAATGTGGGTACCTTTGCTTTGACTCAATTAGAATCTCACTGACATAATAAACCGGGCGTTGAACCGGATATTCCTTGCCTGCTTCTTTGCGCTCGACCACAATTGCCGCGCTAACTGCCCGGGCATTGGCGGCCACGTATAACAGCAGCGGCTCCTTATCAACAGGGGCAGCAAGGACCGGTGGTTCTGCTAGTTGCCGCTTCAAGTCCTCAAACGCGGCGTTTACAGCATCGCTCCATATAAATCGGTCTGTCTTTTTCTGCATCAGATAAAGCGGAATTGCCTTTTCTCCCAGACGACTGATGAATCGGCTCAACGCTGTAATCCGGTCGGCGATACGCTGGACATCATTGATGCAAGCTGGTTTAGTCAAGGACGTGATTGCCTTGATCTTCTCCGGATTGGCTTCTATTCCTCTGTTTGACACCAAGAATCCAAGGAGCTTGCCAGCCGGAACACCAAAAGCGCATTTCTCTGGATTAAGCATCATTTTATAGACCCGAAGGTTATCAAAGGTTTCCTTGAGGTCCTCTATCAATGTCTCCTCCTTCCTTGACTTTACCACGATGTCATCCACATAGGCATGGACATTTTTCCCTATCTACCCCTTAAGACAGTTCTGTACGCAACGCTGGTAAGTTGCTTGGGCACTCATGAGCCCAAAAGGCATATATACGTAGCAAAAAGCACCAAAAGGAGTTATGAAGGCTATCTTCTCCTGGTCCTTAACTGCCATCTTGATCTGGTGATACCCTGAATATGCATCCAAAAAACTTAGCTTCTCACATCCCGCTGTAGCATCAATGATCTGATCAATACGGGGGAGAGCAAAAGGATCAGTTGGACAAGCTTTGTTTAAGTGTGTGTAATCCACACACATCCTCCACTTTCCATTTTTCTTTAACACCAGAACCGGATTAGCCAACCACTCTGGGTGGAGAACCTCAACTATGAACCCTGCGGCCAAAAGCCTGGCCACTTCTTCACCTATAGCCTTGCGCCTTTCTTCGTTGAAGCGGCGCAGATACTGCTTGACCGGTTTGAACTTCGGATCAATATTAAGACTGTGCTCAGCGAGTTCCCTCGGTATACCTGTCATGTCAGAAGGTTTCCATGCAAAGATATCCTGGTTCTCACGGATGAACTCGATGAGCGCGCTTTCCTATTTGGGGTCAAGGTTAGCGCTGATAGTGAACTGCTTGGATGAGTCGCCCGGTACAAAGTCGACTTGCTTGGTTTCCTCTGCCTATTTAAACTTCAACGTCGGGTCATGCTCTGTAGTTGGCTTTTTCAACGGGGACATGTCCGCCGGATCAACATTGTCTTTATAGAACTTCAACTCCTCCGTAGCACATACTGCCTCTGCATAAGCAGCGTCTCCTTCCTCGCACTCCAATGCGATCTTGCGACTTCCATGAACCGTGATGGTTCCCTTGTGACCCGGCATCTTGAGCTGTAGATAAACATAGCACGGTCTAGCCATAAACTTGGCGTAAACCAGCCGTCCAAACAGGGCATGATAGGGGCTCCGGATCTTTACAACTTCAAAGGTTATCGTCTCTGACCTGGAATCATGTTCATCTCCAAAGGTAACCTCTACATCAATTTTCCCAACTGGGTAAGCTGATTTACCTGGCACCACCCCATGGAACATCGTATTTGACTGTCTTAGCTTCTTGTCCGTTAACCCCATGCGACGGAAAGCCTCGTAATATAAGATGTTGATGCTGTTGCCGCTGTCCATGAGTACCTTAGTGAATTTGTAGCCACCCACCTGTGGTGCCACCACTAAGGCCAACTGGCCCGGATTATCAACCCGCGGTGGGTGATCCTCTCTGCTCCACACAATAGGTTGTTCCGACCAGCGCAGGAATCGTGGTGTTGCCGGTTCAACCGTGTGAACCGCCCGCTTTAGGATTTTTTGATCTCGTTTGCACAAACTCGTAGTGAACACATGATACTGTCCACTACTCAGCTCCTTCGGATTACTCTGATATCCGGATTGCTGCTGCTGCTGACGCTGCTGATTGCCTTGGTTATTGTGATTACCCTGGCCCTGCTGTTGGTTGCCTTGGTTATTGTAACTGCCCTGACCATATTGATGGTTGCCTTGGTTATTATAACCGCCCTGACCATACTGATGATTGCCTTGGTTGTAGCCATTATTGCCACCATGATAACCTGATCCGGAGCCATTACCCTGGTGACCCGGACCATGAAACCCGGGACCTGAACCGCCGCCCAGTGGTCCGTTGTTGAATTTGGCCCGGTTCATAGCTTCCATCATGACCCGGCATTGCCCCCATGTATGTTTAGCTGGGCATTCCTCTCTGCCGTGCTTTGGGCAAGGCTCATTCAACTGTTGATCCAGATTAATGAATCCTCCGCCGCTCCGTGGAGGCGTCCTACCCTTGTTGCGTTGAATGTTTCCTTGAACGTTGGTATTGGCCACAAAATCAGAGCCACCCTCTGCCTTTCGCTTATCGTTGAAGCTTGTTCCGGCCGTATTAACCGGCACCGGTTTACCAGGCTTGTTCGCTTTCCCGGATTTATCTCCATCCGCCTCTGGGTATTTAGTGTTGTCAGAGTCCCCATACTTCACCAGAGCGCTCATGAGTGTCCCCATGTCATTACAATCCCGCTTAAGCCGTCCCAGCTTCAGCTTCAGAGACTCGTACCGGCAATTGTTTTCCAGTGTTACTATTGCTGTACTGGTACTGATACTGTTTGAAGAGTGTAAGATTTCTGACACTCGCCGCACCCATGCGCTCGTAGGCTCCTGCTCTCCTTGTATACATGCCGCTAAGTATACTACTGACATTGGCTGTTTGCACGTGTCCTTGAAATTTTTAATAAACTGGCGGCGCAACTCACCCCATGATCCGATGGAGTTAGGTGGTAAGCCCTTTAACCATGTCCGGGCTGTACCCTCAAGCATCATGGTAAAATATTTTGCGCATGCCGCTTCATCCACGTCCAGCATCTCCATAGCCATCTCATAGCTCTCAATCCAAGCCTCTGGAGCCAGATCTGCTGTATAGTTTGGCACCTTACGTGGACCTTTGAAGTCCTTGGGTAACCTTACGCTTCGTAAAGCGGGAATGAGACACTGCACTCCAAAGGAACTCGCCGTGACTCCCGTCTCTGCTGTGGTTGTGTGAACCGGCGTCGTTTGGCGGATATCCTCGTAGGCAGTAGGTCTAGCCCGGTTCACCGCCTCCTGGGCGTGCGCCTCTGCTCCTGCCGGATTATCTTTCCTGTGACGGTGACGCCTCCGTTCACTACTGGACACCTCCAGTTCATCCCAATGCCTAGTGTAACTCCTGCTGTGGCGGGGTGTTGAATGAAGTCTCTCCCTGCTGTAGGAGTACGCCTGCTGCTGTGTCAATGTCGTGTCCAGCAAATCCTTGACCCTACGTGCTTCCATTGCCACGGGGGATGTTCCCTCAATGGGTAAAGCGGCCAGGCGTGAAGCGGCGGCGACAATGTTATCCAGGGGGTTTGAGTAATGACCAGGAGGAGTGGGGACGTGTAGCATGGGTATAATCCGACGATCTTGCTCCGCAGTTGGTTGTTGAACCGGTGCGCCTGTTGCTGGGGCTCCCCTCCGGTTTACTTCTAGATTATTGTTGGCTCCCGCTCCTGGTGTGCCAAAGAGATTCATCGCCTCATAGACCGGCGGCAGACGAGTCTGATACCTTCTGTTCCTTACTCCCCGCGCAGAGACCTGATCCATCCTGAGCCGGAAAGCCTGAGAATCCAGCTATGCCTGCCTTGTTACTATCGTAGCTTTCTCTGCATTTAGATCCTGTCTGGCTTGTTCGATCCGGCCCTTCAACTGAAGGATTTCTGCATCATGTTGCGCCTTGTCGGCAGGAGCCACCACTGCTACTGCACGGGCTGTCAACTCCTCCACTAAGGAGGATAGAGCGTCAGAGGGTGAGGGGGCTTGGTTGCTCGCCCCTGCACCAGCTACCTCTGCTGTGAACGCCCCGGTCATCGTGGGCTGCGGCACAGATTGTGATCCGGCCATAAAGACAGCCACCCGGTTTGGCGGATCAAAGGGGTCCGGAATACTATCACCATCGGACACACCCTCGGATCGGCCGTCCCGTAACAGATACAAGGATTAAGTCTCTCCGGATGAAGATTCATCGTCGGAATACACAACTGTCTCACCACCAGAATCCGATCCGTCCTCGGCTTGGACTCCATGTATTGCTCCAATGAAAACACGCTTCATGGCAGGCTGAATCCGGGCCAATCTCGCACGCTGAGCCGGCTCGACGATGTTGGGGAAGATGTCCGGCTTAGGTCCCGGTTCACCAATCTTGCCAATGAAGACGTGGATGCCACCGAAGGGGACCCGGTACCCGTATTCAATTGAATCGGCCTCCGGTCCCCAGCCTGCGTCGTCGATGTAGATCCGGCCGCGGCGACTCTTGGTCATCCGGCCGACCGCGTAACCCTTGAGTCCTTCAAAGCTGCCCTTCAAGAACTCGAAACCGTCGTGCGATAGCCCCACGGTGGGCGCCAACTGTCGTGGAATTAGCACGGCAGATGTCCGGTTTAGAGGACTTAGGTGTGGAGCCATCGCGCGGGTTAGTTTGAAGAGGTTAGAAGCACACAAAGGACACAGAGGGTTTATACTAGTTCGGCCCCTTCGATGAAGGTAAAATCCTATGTCTAGTTTGGTTTGGTATTGCTTGGGCGTCGATGAACAGGGAGCAGATTGCTTGCCTGTCTCTCGACGGGTTGTTCCTTGTCCTTGAATCGTCGTCGGGCCGTTCCTTTATATAGGAGCAACGCCCGGTCCGGTTTACAGAGTCCCGAGGCCGGTTCATAATCATGTCCGCCTCGGTCTCTACTCTCTCTTCCTTGTACCCCAAGTTACATGATAGGCCGGTTTATAAACCGTAAACTTTACACATGGGCCCTAAGCCTTCATGGGCCGTAACCTCTACTGAGCTTATAACAACACAGCTACATTACCGTAATCCGGATCTCCCTAGCCAGTTTATACCTGCTAGTAATATCCCTGACACTCCCTGCTAGGTAGATTGCAACTGTCTGTGCACAAGTCCGGGGTACTAGGGACCCCGTTCCTAATGGACCGACAGGAGCCCTCGGGCCTGACCCATACGCGAATCTGAGGCATCATTGGGCCAGCCCTAACAACGTGCATGGACACATGTGGTGAAGGAAAACTGACTAAATTATGTGCTGTAACCATGATGGTTTCTATCATCGTGTGTGTAATCCATGCATTAATCACGAGACATGGGAGCGTGGGGGTTGTTGTAGTTCCCAATCAGGGTGTGCTGGCGGCGGGCGTGGCTAGGAGAGACAGCGAAGAGACAACCCCCTTGTGAATCCCTCTTAAAGAGGTAACTATGAAGGGGTGTTGCTCATTCGCTTTCTCTTCCCCCGCATCCTCTTTCTCTTGCCAAAAACAAACCCCTCTCGATGCCGTCACCGGTGCCTGCAGTAACTTGCGCCGGCCTTGAAGCTTTTCTCCTTCCCAGAGCTCCGGATGGTGCCCAAGGCTACTGCCGCAAAGGGGAAGAAGGCATCCAAGCTTCTCGACCCCAAAGCAGAGCAAAAAAGGAGGGAGTTGGAGGACTTGGAGATGCGGCGGAATGAGAACGTCGTATTCACGCCGCCCACATGCTCTGCCACTCACTTACATCATTGCAAGGCATAATTTTGTGCTCATATGCCTTATGGTAGGTCTCAATGGAGTACCATTGGTGAACCATTGATTCTGGAGCAATATTGTCATATCTACAAGCTGAAACACCATGACAACAAGGAATCTCTGTGTAATCCCATCTCCTACAACTGCATTTCTTCAAGTTTAAGTCAACACTAAATTGAACACCTCTATCATCCACTTGAAAGATGCCCATTCCACGTGGATCTGCAATGCTAGGATTTGATGCATCAATATGCTTATTCAGCCATTTTCCGATTTTTGGGCATATAGGACCAGTCCACTTCAAGGACTCCTCATTCTTACCACATATTATCCCCATGCATTGCCCTTTTATCCTCTGAATCATGCTTCACAATGGCAATTCTCTTGCATCTAAGATATACTTATTAAACACTTCACAATTACTCTTTAACAAAAAAATCAAACTTAGGGAATTCATTTGGAATTGCCCTCACACATGTTTTAGGGTCTAACTCCTCCAACCAATCGTGAGCCTCTTTGTTTAGAACTAACATTCTATTCATGTTTTTTCCTCCACTGACCATGTGTAGTACTTCTAGCACATCTCCATAACTGGTTTTTGAATATATCCTCTTTAAAGAGTTTATTGAAATTCTGCCATATATGTCTCACACAATATCTATCCTCTGGATCAGGAAAGAGTTCTCTAACTGCTTTAATTAATCCCTGGTAATGAACAATTGTGCGAATATATATATGAGCACTCACTATGTAATAAAGAGCTATAGTCAGAAGCATATGAATGAAAAGAACATAGTGAGAAATATTTTCTATGTAAAGAACACTAACTTTCTGCTTGTCCAACACTACTGTCCAAGGATAGGTGTTCACAATGCCCAAGTCTTCTTTTAGAGAACTCAAAAACCACCTCCATGACTCTGTGTTCTCAATTTGCACCACTTCAAAGGCAACATGATATATGCAATCATTAGGTTCCATCCCAATCGCAGTCAACAGAATGCATCCATCATATGACTTTTGTTAGGTAGATGGGTACGAGGGTTCACAACCGCATCATCCCATCCTCCTCCAGCATAGCTGTCCTCATGATCCAAATAAAACATGAGATATTTGTACCCCTCTCTGACCACTTCCCTAATAATGTTTGTGTCATTATTCCTTGACAACAATTTCAGCCCACCTTCATTAATTTGCATACCGGGCAACATCAAGTAAATAACAATTCTTCCCGCAGTCTCATACCCCAACTGCTCTACTAACACATACACCATCTGCATAAAAGCTTCAGTAGCATCACAAAAATCGTAGCACACTTTGTGCCCATTTAGATATGCCCTGTTACTTCCACTGCCATGGAAAAATCCCCAAATATGATCTCCATAGTAAAGAGGTCACCGTCTTTGTCTGTCAAATGCATAAAAACAGAGTTTTAGACAGTTCATGCTGAAACCTTGATTTTGCGTAAACTGTAAGCAAACTAGTGCATAAAAAACGTAAATTTTCATTGGAGTTGTACTACCATATTTCTTTAGTAAGCTAGCTCAATTCAGAGTGCTAGAGTTCTTAACTTTTCTTTGTATACTAGCAAAATTGTACCAGCCTTCTATTCATGTTTCCCCCCTACAGTTTGCTGAGTAAATAGGCAATTTTCTGATTAATTTAATCCAAGAATTAACTACTAGCATGGCATTGACACAAATAATAGCATACTGATATTCAATCATGCAAGCACATACTACGCTAATTGTAGACAGATCTACGTATAACGCTAGCATGCCTAAAATAGAAAACAGTAGGAGCGGGATAAACGAGTTATACCCTCCAGTCGGCCAAGCAGATGCCGCGGCGGCGGTGGCAGCAGCAGCGTCGGCTGCCCTCTTGTCGGCTTCGATCTTCTCGGCGGCGGCACATTCGGCGTCGTTGGCCATGATGATGACGAGGGCGACGCGGACGTAGAGGAAGTAGACGAACAGTGAGCAGTCGCGTAGTCGCTTCCCAAAAACCTATTCGCCCCTCTCCCGTACAGGATCCAGAGAGGCGGGGTTTCGGAGACCTGCTCTCCCATCGACCGTGTACGCGGCGGATGGGATGGAGTCACCGGCGGCAGCAGCAGCAAAGGGATGACGGCGGGCGTGGAGGGAGATGCGTTCTATTCGGCCGCGGCTAGGGTTGGCAGCGCCCCACATATATATGTGCGGCCGCGCGTGGAGAGACGTGGGCTGAACCCACGTCCAAGTCGGTAGCCCACGATCCAACGTCTCAGATCGCGGCCCTACCTGTCAAAGACTCTCCGTTCCTGACCGGCAAAAAGAAGCGCATAGGAGTGAGCTCGGCTCGGCTCAATCCCGCAACCCGCGGCGCGTCGTGACGAGGCGAGGCGAGGCGAGGCGTGGCGTGGCGAGGCGAGCGGAGGAGGAGGAGTGCGCGAGGGCCTCATCTCTTCTCAAGCTCCAATAGCATGAGGGAGAGAATCCCTTATAAACCACTCCAACTCTCCTTCCACTTCCGTGGTGGGACTAAACTTCCCACCACTTTGTCATGCCACCTACATGGGCCCTTAGAGGTCAAATCTGAAATTGTCATATGGGCTCTAGGCCCATCTCATATTTCAACAATCCCCCACCAGATCTCAAGGGTCCATTGAGTCCTCTGTTCCAATTACTGTTTCGATATACCAGTGTTTCAGCGAAGACCTGTTAAGGTTGAGCTTCACCTAGAGCAAGTAGCTACACTCCTTCACAACTGATCAATGGACTATGCCTTGAATTGTCAGTTTGGCGTAAAGAAGCTCCACCACATGTCTTACTGATACTAGGCTGCCGAAGGCTGACCCCTCGGGTGGAGCATATAAGTCACACTCTGGCCTGTTCATGAGCTTACTAGAGATCACCCCAATCTCATAGACTGTGACCAGCAGTCGGGCTCATATAGGTGTGTTCCTTCAAAGATCGCTCTGTAGGACAGCATCTTGCTTATACATATAATCCTTGGAACACATTAAGACAGTAGTCATCCTCCCATACAGTATTGAGTATTGCATCTCCAACGGAGTGGGTTAGTATAGTTACTCTCCTCAGTTCACCACTGGCTTGTTTTCCCAGGTCCTATTTCATGGGATCTCCGATCACATAGGTTGGGTTACCACCATGGCTACTCATGTGGGTCTCATACCCATATCCCTCGATGCATTATCTATCACAACACGTGATAGCCCTTTTGTAAAGGGATCTGCCAGATTCTTAGCCGTATGAACATATTCCAACGCTATCACTCCGGAGTTTCTCAATTTTCTGACAGCTTTTAATCTCATTCTTATGTGTTTGTTGGACTTCATGTTGTCCTTTGAACTCTTCACCTTGGTGATGACGGTCTGATTGTCATAGTTCATAAGGATAGCCGGAACCGGTTTATCAACCAATGGCAAGTCCATCAAAAGATCTCAAAGCCATCCCGCTTCGACACCAGATGTGTCTAATGCTGTTAATTCTGCTTCCATTGTCGATCTCGTTAAGATCGTTTGCTTGCCAGAATTCCAGGAAACAGCGCCACCTCAAAGAGTAAACATATACCCAGTTGTGGCCTTCATCTCATCAGCATCAGAGATCCAATTCGCATCACTATACCCTTCAAGTACCGACGGGTATCCGGTATAGTGAAGTCCATAGTTCATAGTACCCTTCAGATAACGCATAACTCTTTCAACAGCATGCCAATGTACATCACCCGGTTTTGATACAAACCGACTCAGCTTTCTCACAGCAAAAGCGATGTCAGGCCTCGTAGCGCTAGCTAGGTACATCAGTGAACCAATGATTTGAGAGTATCTCAATTGATCTATAGCCGTGCCTTTGGATTTTCGAATCAACACGCTAGGATCATATGGTGTTTGAGATGGTGTGCAGTCCGAGTATCCAAAACGACTCAACACCTTCTCAACATAATGGGATTGCAAAAGTGTAATCCCACCCTCATTATCTCTCAGTAGCTTGATGTTCAAGATAACATCAGCCACACCAAGGTCTTTCATCTCAAAGTTCTGAGATAGAAACGACTTGACCTCCTCAATGACTTTGAGGTTGGTTCCGAATATCAGTATGTCATCAACATACAAGCACAGTATAACTCCTTCGCCCCCGCCATGGCGATAGTATACACATTTGTCAGCTTCATTAACAACAAAGCCAACAGATGTCAGTGTTGTATTAAACTTATCATGTCATTGCTTAGGTGCTTGTTTCAGGCCATATAAGGATTTTATCAACCTACACACTTTTCCTTCCTGACCATCTAACACAAAGCCATCTGGCTGTTGCATGTAGATTTCCTCGTTTAGCTCTCCTTTCAGGAAAGTTGTCTTAACATCCATCTGGTGGACGAGAAGACCATGCGAGGCCGCCAACGAGAGTAATACTCGAATGGTGGTAAGTCTGGCCACAGGTGAATAAGTATCAAAGAAATCTTCCTCTTCTTTTTGGTCATAGCCCTTGGCCACAAGCCTAGCCTTGTACTTTTCAATCGTACCATCGGGCCTAAGCTTCTTTTTGAACACCCACTTACATCCCAATGGTTTGCAACCATAGGGACGCTTAGTAATCTCCCATGTCCCGTTAGCAATGATGGAATCCATCTCGCTACGGACCGCTTCATTCTAGTAGTCAGATTCTGGAGATGCATACACTTCTGAAATAGAAGTAGGAGTATCATCCACGAGGTACACGAAGAAATCATCACCAAAGGTCTTTGCAGTCCTTTGTCTCTTTCCCCTACCAAGGGTTTCCTCGTCATCCTCCTCAGGATTTTCATCATGTGTTCGTTCATAGTATTCCATAGGAATGGCAGGCTCAGGAGTCTCCTCAGATTCCTGCCTAGAAGTGCTTTGCATATCTCTCATAGGAAATATATCCTCGAAGAATGTAGCATCCTTAGACTCCATAATTGTACCAACCTTTTGGTCAGGTACCACAGATTTCACTACTAGAAATCTATAGCCAACGCTATTCTTAGCGTAGCCCAAATTAACGCAGTCCATGGTCTTCGGTCCAAGCTTGCGCTTTTTGGGGATCGACACATTGACTTTTGCCAAACAGCCCCAAGTACGCAAGTACGAGAGTGTAAGGTCAACATTTTTGTAAAACATTATCAGGGGACAGGACTGTGAAGTATATACAAGTGATCTTACAGTCGGCACAGCGGATTATTGGAATGCACTGTCAAATTTCTAGATTATTTCCAACAAAAAGAAACACTAAAAATAACAGTAATTCAGACAGTAGAGTTGTGTCCTGCTGACTGATTCAAGGGCCCATTTGAGCAATAGTGTAGAAGTTTCTCGAAGATTGAGTTCTTTAAGCAAGCCATCAGCAAGATTACACTTCATTTTTGCCAGTGATGTCAATACCGGTACTTGCAATATATGAGCTGCTTATATAGAAGTTGTAATCATGGTTTATCAACTCAGCGAGTAATTCCGTCAGCAGAATAGGGCAAAAGCGTGCACATCATGGGAATTGAAGATATCAACGTACCAAACGCTGGGACGGCCCCCTTCTTATGTTGTTGTATGTAGGCGCAATCGGCGCCGCTCACAGCGAGTAAATTACTAACGTCCTTGGCCTCCTCTGAGATCCGCCCGCTCTGGCTGCCACCATGGCCGTGATCTTCGCCGCCAATCAAAACCCTCCGCCGCCGCAGACTAAGTAGTTCACGGGGAAGAGCACACACGAACACACGAACGGATGCCTACATAATTCTCCCATCACTGACATGGCACGGGAGAAAGGGCCCAACATATCAGGAAACGTACATGGGACTGTACCTGTTACGTATTAACAAGTCTGGGGATTGTATTGGAGCATTTTTCAATTATGGTGATGGTTTTGTTACAGGCCAACGAGTACAGGGATAAAACATACAATTTACTCGGTATTGAGAGACTCGCACGTCACCCCTCACCAGGGTGCGGCGTAGCTCTTCATATATACGTAGTCCAAGGTTTTGGTTACCCGCTCAAAATTTCACGATTTACCATGGTTGCTGCGTATTTCGGTCCCCCTCAGTAAATGGTCATTTCGAGCAAAAAAAATATGATTTGTTGAATTTAAACACTTAATGTAGTAAAGTATGGCAGCATCTCACAACACTCGCATAGACAACGTTCCACTGAGCTAGTAGCTCTTTTATGATAAATATAAGCTCAAGTGCTATCTATATCTATTTTGAAAAAAATTGAATTCAAAATTCAATTATAAATTTCATACAAAATTTGTTCAAAATTTTGTGGTAACCGTGGTAACCATGTTTACCAGTCCCCCTCGGTAAAAATGCCCCATTCGGTAATCAAAACCTACAGTGAGAGGGCCAATAGCAAGACGAATACAAGGCAGAGTAGTATACAGTAATAAGTGTAACAATGACCTATCCACCTTCCCCACGGGTGGGTCAGGTGGTCGGAGCAGAGAGCACAAGATTGGGGAAACCAACCAACCTCAGCATCAAAGAAGGAAAGCGTAGCCATCCCTCCTCTCCTCTCATCTCAACTGTGTCACTCCTCTCCTCTCATCTCAACTGTGTCACTCCTCTCCTCTCCTCTACCCAAGTTGTATTGGCTCCGTTCTTCGAGATTGCGATCGTGTGATTCATGGGCTCGACTTTGCCCGCAGGAGCCGATGTCGCCATTGCGATTGCTTCTTTCTTTCTCGTGGGTGCCATCGCGTTCGGCGTATGGAGGTGCCGCCGCCGCCGCCCCGGCCGCAAAGCTTCGGCTGCCGCACGGACCTTGTCGCCGGGAGCAAGCCGCGAAGCCGACGGCCAAGCTCGGCCTCTTCCTCCTCTCCGCGTAGCAACAAGGGACGGCTCCATCTCCGGGCCTTTTAGCCCAGCGATGGGGCTCGTCGACGAGCTGCGGGAGCAGATCTCACAGGCTGGTTGGTCTTCCTCTTCTTCCTCTTGTTCTTGTTCTTCTTCCTCTTCTTCTTCTTCTTCTTCTTCTTCTTCTTCTTCTTCTTTTGTTGATTTCTGTTTCTTGTGTAGGGCGAGCTCCACTTCCAACACTGCATGAAGTCAACATTGTTCCCCGCGCGGAGAGACAGAGCGAGCGCGGGCAGCCAGAGGAGCTCGGTAAGTAAACCCTAAACCTCAGGATATGTTGCTAAATCACAAAACACAGCAGCGCCTCATTGTTCAAAACACAGTCTATCTAATTATCTGTGATTCCTCTTTTCGCTGGCATGATCAAGGGCACGCTGGAGGAGATAGGCAAGCGCCAGAGGAGGAGGGGGAGATCCGCAGCTGAATGAACATGCATGCATGTTGCCAACCAAGCTATAAATCGCCAGCATGATCCGTAGCTTGTCTGTCCCCGCTGATGACGAGAGTTCAATTCAGTGTACACACTCCAGTCCATCGGTGGGGGTGGGAAACCGTAGCCATGCACTCCGTGTCAACAAAACAAAGACAATTTGAGTTTAGCCAAGTTAGGAAACATTGTTGGTACAACCACCTTCGTGCCAGTTTTTCCGGCTTATTTTAGTAGCTTAATTATGGGTCGAATTAAGCACAAGATGAGAACTGGAAATTAGCCGCTTGTCTAAGTTCTCACAGTTTCTAAGCTCCACAGAAAGCGATTGTTTCAAAGCTTCTATTTTAAGCAGGACACAGCAATCGCTTGCTGTGGGGCACGCTCCTGCGGCCGGCCGTTTTAGGCAGGGAACCTCGTGCAGTCCCCTCCCCAAGTAATAAAAGCAAAGTTACCCTTTCACCATGAAGTAACATAAATAAATAAAAACTGATCCAAATAGTACCTTGCTGATATACTGTTTGTTCAAAGTCTGGCTGCTGAGTTGGAAGGGTTGCTGCCTAGTTTCAGAAAAGGAAGTGTTGATTTTCATCAGAAAAGACAGAAAAATTAGAGCAAGTGTGTAGGCGAATTAACCCTACTGAAAAAAATAGTGAATAGAGTTGCTGCTTGGTTCAGAAAGAATCGTTAGCTTGTGTTTTGCAAAGTAGACACATTTCAATGCACTGAAAATGCCCATGGAAAAAATATATAGTGGTAGTTTTTCAGGGGAAAAGTAAGAAGAAACCTTTGTAGGTCCCCCTGTTACTTATTCGAAAAAACAAGAAAAAACAAGGCTAGCTGTTTTGTCAGTCAAGCTTCACGTGCTGAGGAGCAATGCATGTCAAGGGCACGACGCGAGATATAGGATCAATGGTGGAGGCTTTGGGTGCTAGCGGGGGCGACGCGAGATAGGCCCGTGTGTCTTTTTTTGCTTTGTCATAAACTTCGTTTCCTCCCTTAATTAATGAACGAGACAAGCCATTTGCCTCCTCTTTCAAAAGTAAAACTGGAGGATGAGGATCACAGGGAATTTATGTCCTGCAGCCGCAGCATGTTGCCAACGTAGCTCCAGAGTGTCGTGTAGCCGAAACAAGTCATCTGCATGCATGTTCATGGGCTCCTCCTGACCGTCGTGTTGGTCTTTGATTAATTGGCCTCGTTTGGTTTTGACGAAAGGTGGTGCACATGCATGCAGGGCCCAGTACTCGTATCGTGATTTTTGGAAGCTGTATACCAGCCGTACCATATAGCTTGTCGCCTGGCGCTTGTCTGTTCAGCGAGCTGATGAAGAGAGTTTTTTGCTATATGAAGATATTTATACCTCTTTTCACATCCGGAAATATGAAATTCAGACGGATACGACATTTTTATTTTTGAAGTTTGGATAAACCATTGCTTCGTCTGGTGTCTACAATACATATGACTCGTATAGTACTAATTTCATTTTTACCAGATCGAAAAAATTTACCTCCTTTCTTTTTCATGTATTTTTCTGATCAGGAAAAATACAAAATTATGTCAGTTATTTCCTACTTGTGGTGTACTATTTTGTGGAATGTAGGTAGTGGTTATGACCGATTCGATAGAAAAGAGGGAATAGTGTGCATTTTTCGTTGGGGATTCCCTGGAATAAAACGTAATATTTATTAACCCCATAAAAAAGAAATAATAAAGGCCATTTCTTCTAAAAAATTAGAAAGACCGTTCACAATTTCTTGAAGCTCGATCTCCCCCCAGATGAACCATATAGCCAAGAGAAACCATGAACCAGAATAGAAGAGCTTTAGAAAGAGGATCTTTTGTCTCATGGTAGCCTGCTCCAGTCCCCTTACGAAACTTTCGTTATTGGGTTAGCCATACACTTCACATGTTTCTAGCGATTCACATGGCATCATCAAATGATACAAGTCTTGGATAAGAATCTACAACGCCCAAAAAAAATTTAAAAATGGGTAAAAGCCGAGAAGTTTTATATTTTTATATTATGAACCTTCGATTGTAAAATTTAAATTCTTCTACATTGAATGGGTAGCTACAGCAATAAAATAAATTTGGATCAGCCTTTCTACTCCCCTGCACCTAGGTTGAGCAGGTACCTACACAATACCTAACCACCTAACCCTATTTATTTTTATTTAATAGTCTCTTATTATTTTATTATTAAATATTAAATAAAGGATAGAGCTATTCTTTTTTCTAGAGATTCTAGAGAAAGCGAGACAAAGTGTCAAATTTTCTAGTAAATACTAGAAAAAAAGGGGCATTCCGATTTCCCTAGTATCATCATTATTTGCCACGCGAATCCAGATTGAGATTGAGGCAATTAAGTTAATTAAATTTTCGAATCACTGACTCAGGCCCATTGTCGAATCCTACTCAGCAATTGTCGATTCCTACTCAGCCGAAAAGGGGGTACTTATGTATGGCGGAACGGGCCAATCTGGTCTTTCATAATAAAGAGCCAACGATAGACAATAACTCCCCCC
>LR738709.1:637824315-637865161 GCA_902687465.1 Secale cereale | reverse complement strand
AACACAGTTTACAACTTTCATCGTACTGTGCTCTCCAAAGAGCAACTCTTCTCAAAATCTCAAAACAATTGTACCTCACAAGTCACATTAATTTGCTTATCGGCAGTGTCTCTACTCTGGACTACCAAAGCGTTATAAATATAAGGTAACTTGCCTGGGGAAAAGTGACATCCAGCACGGGTCCAAAGGAACAGTTCGAGTAGTATCTACAAATATTACCGAAAACATTGTTAAAATACTTCTACGAGAGGGTTTATTGAAAGTGTTCGGAAACATCAGGAACGTAACAGATATTTCTTGGTTTCAACTTTGCGACATCACCAGTTAAGGCGGAGCCAGCGCCCGGCCACCCTGGGCACTTGCCCGGGCTGCTGCCTACGCGTACGCTGTACGCTGTCATGCCACAGCTGAAAAATTCCACATACGCACCGTGGTTTCCCGGGCAAAAGCGTGTAGGGCCGGCTTCTTTTGTTAGACCTCTCCCAATGCATCGGTGGTAAAGTGAGATGCTAAGTGCATGGGTGCTTAGCTTTTGTAGCTAAGCCTCTTTTATTTAAGAGTCAATTACACCAGCGATGCTAAAACTTGGCTAGAAAATTCACTTTAGTGCTAAAACTTGTGGTATACATTGAACGAGTGCTAGAACTTGGCTCTAGCGTGCATATACGGTGCAAATTACGTTTGGATATGAAAACGGTGCTGACAAGGCGTGCCATCATGGCGCATGACCCACTATCGGCTACAGGACGGTTGGGATAAGGCGCATGGCCTGTTATTTTGCAAAAATAACCTCAGAATTATTATTTTTGACCCAAAAGCCCCCAGCACGGTGGGTCCCGTATGTCAGTACAAATGGGAAAGAAAAAAGTCGGGTCAGGAATTCGAGCTCAATACGTGTGGGTCACAAAATCCAAGGGATAGCTAACGCAGCATTGCCCTCTGAATTGATCAAATAGGATAATACCTTTAGGCCCCGATTGGTTCAGGGTTTTCCGGCCCAAAACATCTGTATTAGTCCGAGATGTAAAAGTATCCGGCCGGATCCTAAATTCGCGCTTGGTTCGGTTGTTTTTGGTGGCGTTAGGGCGTTAGAGCCGAAAGATTTTACAGACCAAACTACGGGTGTATTGTTATCGGCCGGTTTTATACTTACGAACGGTATAATACCTCCGTAAACTATTACACCTGTAAAAACAAAACGAGTTTCCAAGCGGGGCCTTAATGTATTACAGCAGACACGCTTGCTGTGTTTAAATAGGCTGCACTTGGTGCAGCCCTATTTTGAATGCGTCAGTTTAAAAAAAACAGAAACGTATGTATGTAATAAATTTTGTTCAAAAATAAAATATAAGTACTATTTTTTTCAAATATCCGTTTGTTATAAATATCATATATACAAAAAGTATTGATTATAGTAAATAAAAACAATTAATTATACACTCGTAAATTATATTAAAATATGTTTAGTAAATGAAAACATTTAATGTTTATTAAAGACGAGAAATTTTATACCCCCAGAGCTCATATTTAATTTACACAAAATACTGAATACTAACATTTACTAAAAATGTACGAACATTCATTAGTGTATAATTTTCACTCGTGACTTATATTCAAAAAAAATTACTTAATTTAAATATTATTCATGCCTAAATATTCATATCAACATATTAAATTTAAATTATGAACATTTTAATTAAACAAAATATTTCTTAAAGTAGAAACTTCTGAGTTATCAAAATGTGCATATAATTATTGAAATGTTTATTTAAATTTAAAAATTATATTATATATTTATAGAATAATATGGAACATTTCTTTAATATAATGTACGAGTCTATATTTAGATGTCATTATTTACTAACTAATCTTTGTTTGTATGTACAATATTATAACATACAAATATTTCAACATTACTTTTATCACTTACTTACTTTTTACAAATATATTATTTTAACTAACGTGTGCAAAATAGGCCGCAGCAAGTGCAGCAAATTTAAGCCCAGCGAGCATCTACATTGGTTTCCTATCCTTGTCATGAATCACTTTGGTGGCTGGCACTCTGTGGCGGATATCCTGAGGGCGCATTTTTCCTGTTTTGGTTTTCCCTTCGTATTGAGAGATCAGAGATGGAACCCCGGGGTCTTTCCCGTGAAAAAAATTTCCAAGCTTTTATTTCTGCAAAATGACATGCCACACGCCTCGGTACCACCTGCCAGTCACTGACACTGGGTCCCATGCCACGCGGGCACGCCTTGTCAGCATCGTTTTTTTATGCAAACGTAATTTGCACCGTATATGCACGTTAGAGCCAAGTTTTGGCACTCATTCAGTGTATACCATAAGTTCTAGCACTAAAATGACTTTTCTAGCCAAGTGTTAGCACCAGTGGTGTAATTACCTCTTTATTTAATTGTTTAGTGACAAAATTCCTTCATGTATTGGTTGGTAGTCTTTTTGCATAGGTTCACGTGCTTAGCATTGGTTCTTCTTGGGGTTACTATAATGATTTCTCTCCTCTTTAATTGCTTTGCCACATCATTTTTCTACCTATGTGGCATCCTTAGCACTTGTCCACCGTGAAGCACTGGGAATGACTAATGGGCTTTATTAAGAGCTGGTCCCGGCAAGCGAGAAACAGGCTGCTCGTTAATCCCTCGGCAGTGATAGGCGCCGGCGCACCGGCCCAACTTTCGGCCGGTCGCCTGACAGCCATCTGATCTGGCAACCCTAACGAACAGATTCTCCCGTGTCTAGCAAAAAAAAAACCACCGGCTTGAAGCATTCTTAGATCCGCCGCCACGTCCCTCGCTGCAGCTCGCCGGCGTCCGCCACGTCCATCGCCGCAGCTCGCCGGCGTCCCCCACGTTTTGTCGCCGCAGCTCGCTACCCCTCACCACCGCTCGCGCGTCCCTTGCCGCAGCTCAACGTCGTCGTTGTCACATGCCGTTCCAATCTCACCGTCATTCCCAAAGCCTAATGGCGCTTGCGGCCAAAGCCGGGTCCAGCAGCTCGCGCACCCCATTCGAAGCACGGCGTCGCCGCCTCCGGCTCACCATCTTGTCAATTTTGCAGCACTATATTTCAGCAACAAAAAAACAATCTCAGGAACTAGGAAAAACAAAAATAGTCAATTGAAGCAAAAAAATTAGCCAGTTCCAGCAAAAAAAATACTGGTTCCAGCAAAACCATGGGCCTTCGTCGTCGGAACGTAGCAAAAAATTTGGCCGGTCGTAGCAAAAATAAAAGACAGTTCCAGCAAATAAAGCTCCAGTTCGAGCAAAAAAATCAGCAGGAAAAAAGAGCTCCAGTGGTTGTAGCAAAAATAATACAAGGTTCCAGCAAAAAAAAAACGGTTCCAACAAAAATCAAATTCAGTAGGGGAGAGCTCCAGAGGTCGATGTAGCAAAAAATATAGCTAGTTCCAGCAAAAAATATGCCAGTTCCAACAAAAACACCTCGCAGGCAAATGACGGCTGACAGTTCCAGCACCATCTCAAGCACCGGCGAACCCGCGGTTGGAGCTTTGCACCGCTGGATGCAGCTCCACCACCGATGGCTGCAGCTCCCATAGCAGCCGGTTGTAGCTCACGCCCGTCGGCACGGCGCCGTCGGATGCAACTCAAACAAACATCGGTTGCAGCTGCGCCTACCCGAGGTTGTAGCTTCCCATCGCTGCGGTTGCGGCTCTGCTCCAGCGCCGGTGGTCGCCGTTGCCGGCACATGTGGTGGTCGCGTAGCACTCCGGTCAGCTGAAGAAGTGGATGGGAGAGAAAAATGGTGGCCGTGCTGAGGAAAGGAATGGCTGAGCTGAGCACCTTCCATGAAGAGATAAGGATGGATGCAGGGAAAAGCGGTGCGTGGGACCCATGGCTACAGGAGGGGCGTTGGGTTTGTTTTTTCTCACGAAGCATGCATGACCGGTCCAATCTTCGGCCGGCGCGCCGTCTGGAAACGTTTACCTAAAAAAAGGGCTAATCAATGTTTTTGTTCGCTGATCGCTCATCTCCCTCCCCCCGGCGCCTGTTCGGGCGCGAATCCGTGCCTACTCGTTCCGTCCTTCCTAATGAGGTTAGGTAAGATTTCTAACTGGTGTGGCCATCCACATGGAGTAGCGATTAATAGACTCATGGCTTAAATTTTGAGGCCAGACCGTTGGAAATTATTCAAGTCGGCATTTTCCAAAGGAGAAAGTCGAAAGGCGGGATAATACGGAGTAATATCCCGCCTCCCGGGTCGCTCTCCTCGGGCGACTCTGAAGGCTGTCGCCGCCACCTACCCTTCGCCCTTCTCCACCACTCCCTCCCCTCGCCGTCGCTGGAGGAGGCTGCGGGGCGATGCCTAGCGGCGGACGGCGGCGGCGAGGTACCTCCGACCTGCTCCTTAAAGATCCAACCCGAAAACTCCGCCGACATGGACAGTCCCTCGAGCCGGTCTCTCCCTCCCTCTCCCGTGCCGGATCCGGCATGCCAGCCTCCGGATCCGCCCTCCACCTGCTCGGGGGGCTGTCCGTGGCCGGATTCAGACTCGACGCCCTCCCGCTTGGCTGCCTCGGCTCCAGCTGGCTCTCGTCCCTTTCCACCGTTGGCATCGACCACCTCCACCTCCCCATGCTGCACTGCGAGCTAGCTCCGGGAGCGCCCAAGACCGGTGGTTTCCCCTCCGCGTTCGTGCCCTGCCGTGTTGGCTGCCATGGCAGGGTCTGACCTGGGTGTCTTTGCACCTACGCCCCGTCTCGTGCTCTGCCACGGGCCTCCTCCCTCATCCTCCACCGCCACCCGTTATGTTGTCGTTGTGCTCCTCCGCGCGCTCGCCAAACGAAGGTGGCATCGTGGCTCCTGAATCTTGGGAGCCCTCCACCTCCCAGATCCCCCGGTGGGTTGTCGCTGTCTCCTGGCTTCACCTGCAGGGGGGCGCCGCACCAGTGGTCCTCACTGGTGCCCTCGGCGTCGCTGCCGGTGGGATTTGCCTGGATCTTGGGCCGTCCATCCCAGTGTTGTCCAGCGCTATTGGTGGTTGCCCTGCGTCGCATCGTGAGGAGGATGTGGCCGGGGTTTGGGAGAAATCCATGGTCGGCCAGCTGCTGCTGGCCGAGACAGCGGCGACGCTCCCCGTTGTTTCCATCGTTAGGAGGGGGCGAATACTCAGCGAGTTTTATAGAGCCGAAAATTCCGAAAATTGCTTTTGGAGCTCGGCCTCCATGGAGGCCGGTTTTTGAAAAGTTCAAAAAAATAAAAGAAATCTTATTCTTACATTTTAGAAAATTTTGTAAAAAAAAATACAGACATACATGGAGGCATAACATAACACACATGGGTGTAAATTTTCTGAACGAAATACGTTGAAATGAGGGCTGTGCAAAAAAGACAAATCTATGGTCTTTTAACACATGATACTATTCATCCCAAAAGTCCATGAATTTGTTCTTTTTGCAGAGACCGTATCTCAAGGTATTTCATCCTGAAATTTTACACACATACACGTCACAACCTTATATACTTGTACAATTTTTTCAGAATTTTTTGAAACCAAAAAATATGAATTTTGAATTTTCCAAAAAAAATGCTCCATAGAGGCCGAGCTCCAAAATGTTGTTCTCCAAGAAGGCGTGCCAGTGATGCCCATAAGAAATGAAAAAAGGCAAAAATAAATGTTACCCATGGGAAAATATTTATTTTTATTGTGATTACTGTTCTTTTCTTTTGTCCTATTAATTTTTGTATTCAGGTAATTTTGCCCATTGTGGTATCATAACGGCAGATTATGTCTGCACCCCTAAAGATATTACCATCATTGATTGACTGCACACCTAAAGATATTACCATTATTGAATCAGTCACGTCTGTTAAAAAAACAAGTTCGCAAAACATTAACATTGCCAGTGAAATGGATTTCAATTATTTTCCCTTTGTTATCTTTTATATACATGCAAATTTTAACACCCGTTATGTTTACATATAATACCAACAAAATATTTAAATGGCCGTGATTAATATTCTCCGTTACACATTTTATGACCTTCAACATGAAGTATTCGTGTTAACTACATATATTGCGTGTGCATGATGTATATGAGTTGACAAAGAAGTTTTTATTGTACTTGCTCAAATTTCAAGCAAATAAAGCTAAGACAATATTTCTGGTATTATGTGAGAATTTCTTAAAGGCATGAAGTAGATCTTAATTTGTAATACTCCCTCTGTAAACTAATGTAAGAGCGTTTAGATCATTATTTTAGTGAGATCATCGCTCTTATGTATGCATTGCTTTTTTGATCCATTTACATTGCAAGTAAAGTGGACTTTAATTATTATCCTATTGTGGTTGTGCAGTTGTGCTATCTTGTTGTATCTACAGGCGAAACTTAACATGTGTTTATATAACTCCAGCAAAATATTTCAGTATCTCGTGGCAACGCACGGACATTCTACTAGTAGAGATTATATCCAACTCAATGGCGGTTGGGAGCATATATGGTAACTAACCTGACAGATGGCTAGGAACATCTCAACCTTTTTTTTCTTTTGAGTACGTAGGAATATCTCAACGTGATGCACATATATATGGTTAATAATCCTGCAGATCACCAATTACTTCTGCCGATTGCATGCATTCGTAATCCAGGACTACTCCCTATACCATATAACTTTGTGATCTGCAAATCGCATTACAGGTCTGGCGTGCTTGTAATGTGACAACTAATGCATATCTCGTACTAGTAAATTAGACCTGTAACCTCTATATATAGGGAGTCGTGGCCATTATCTCGTAATCTCGTACACAGTTCGTTGAAAATATGAAGGCGAGCAGTGTGGCATACATGATTGTTGTTTTGCTCATCGGGTGTCTTCTTATGGTTGGACAATGTAAGTATACCACAATCATATTGTTTATATATTTGCATATTGTGGACTGATATCCATACATTATACCTATGTAATAGGTCGGACTGAGCCCGAGAGTACCTATGAAGATGGCCATGCCAACGCGACTATGCCGGTCACGTCATTAGATGAGAACAAACTTACATTGAAATTTTGTGTTATTAGGGATTGTAAGACTAAAGGTGAATTCTTTGGCTTCAAAGCAGAGTGCTTCTGCTGCGTCAACCTGCCGGACATACCATGTTTTCATACCCAAGATAAGTGTAAGCAGAATTGCCCACCTCTAAAATAAGGTTGTGCATTACAAAAATATATAAAGCAGCCTATTAACATAAAATCATATGTTGGTCGATGGCTTGATGCAGATGGTATCTTTTCTTGAGCATATATCTATGCTATGATAATAAAAATATGAGCTTATGACTTGAAGTCCAATGCGGCTAATCTTATTAAAAAGCAGTAAACTTCAGCCATCTATGAGCCTCCACAGTGACTTGATGCACTACGGGAAACAGTTAATTTGCCGCCAGGGGGCGTCTTTGCCGTCAACATTTCGTCGGGTTGACGGCAAAGAAAGGGCTTGCTGTCGCCAATAGACGGCAAAGAATAACTAACGGCAAAATAAACTTTGTCGTCTTCATTTTGTATTACAGACGGCAAAGCATGGATTTGCCGTCTGCGTTTTGTTCTACAGACGGCAAAGTATTTGCTGTCTGCCTTTTGTACTGCAAAAGGCAAAGAAACGCTCTTTGCTGTCTCTAATACGAAACGCAGACGGCAAAGCAAGAAACACAGCACCCGGATCGATCTCGCGGATCGATGAGCTGGCAAGATCCGCAGCTCCGACCCAGAGCGATCTCCATAGCTGGCCCACCCACCCACGTGCTACCCACTGGCCCACCCACCCGCAGTGCCTTATCCTCTCCACGTCCTCTCTCTCTCAACGCACCGTCCACCCCACCCGCACTCCCCTCTCTCTCTCACATCGCCCCGACCTTATCCTCTCCACGGCCTCATCTCGCCCCAGCCGCATGCCGGCCCTCCGTCGCCCCGGTGCGCACCGGCCCTGGCCCGGTCCCCGGCGCGCCCGGCCTCTCCCCAGCCGCTCACCTGCCCTTCCTCGCTCAGCTCCGATGCGCATCGGCCCCGCCTCGCCCCAGCCATGTGATACGTCCAAAACGTATCTATAATTTCTGCTTGCTCCATGCCTCTTTTGGGTGATATTGCTATGTTATTTATACACTTCCATACACTTTTGATCATATTTGGACTAACCTATTAACTCAGTGCACCCCAGTGCCAGTTTCTGTTTTCGGTTGTTTTTGTATTTCAGGTTTTCACATTACGAGAACTGCCAGAAAAAATCCAGAAAAATTATATAAAAAATCAGCGTTCCAGAAGCTACCAGGCACCCGAAGCACAGCCGGAGGGGGGCCACCAGGGCCCCAGGCGCCCTGGTGGCGCCCCCCCCCCCCCCTGGGCCGCGCCGGGGGGGCGCTTGGGCACCCCGAGCCTCGTCTGATGCCCCCCTTTGGCATATATTTAAAGCGTCTCCCGAAACCCTCGAGACGGGAACTCTTTTTCGCGATCTCATCTCTGTTCCGCCGCCGCTTCCAAGATCGGGAGCACCAGGAGAACTCTTCCCGGCACCCTGCCGGAGGGGAGGATCACCACCGGGAGCTTCTCCACCACCATGGACGCCTCCCGGATGAGTTGTGAGTAGTCTCCCTTAGACCATGGGTCCATGACCAGTAGCTATGTGATGTTCTCCTCCCGTTCTTGTGCTTCACTAATTAGTCCTTGTGAGCTGCCCTACATGATCGAGGCACATATGTAATCCTTATGATGTTGCTATGATGAGTTTGCTGGGATCCGATGGATTATGAGATTATGTTCAGATTGTGTTTGAGTAATATATTTGATTCACCTCTTTTATATTTATGTTCGTAAGTAATTCTTGCATGTTCTCCGTTGTTATTTATTGCTTTGGCCAAGTAGTAGGTAGTGACTCCAAGAGGGAACGTTATGCTTGATTGTGGGTTCATGCCCCTCGATGACTAGTTTGAGTGACAGAAACATGAGTCTAGGGGATGTGCTGTTGCCACAAGGGGGAAAACAACGGTGCTTGTGCCCGCGGGTGCAAGGATTGTTTACTTTACGCAAAATTCTTTTAATGCAGTTGTCTGTTGCTTTGAGTTTACACTATGGGTGGGACTCGCAACTTAATACCAGCGAGATGTTCTGGATAGATATCTCAAGGTGGATGATTAGTAGTAGATGCAGATGGATTTCGGTCTACTTACCTCGGCGTACCGCCCATGCTTTGAACCTCTACCTTTCTTGCAACTTAGTCAGCATTGGTTTGCGCACATGGTCCTGTCAATTGCCCAGCTGTAATTCGTTTACCTCACATAGTTGTTTTATCGTCTTTTGGGAGAGAGACATCACTAGTGAACATCATGAGACTCCGGTCCATATTACCATCATTGATCACATCCGCTATTTACTTTCCGCTTTTTACTTACTATTGCAATTATACCTATCACTATTATCACTTGCGTTTGATCCTTTGTAAACTACAAGGCCGGAGGGATTGACAACCTCTCTGTATTTGTTGGGAACAAAGTTATTTGTATCTGTGTGCAGGTCCACGTTGATTGCTAATATCTGGCGCCGTTAGCAGTTGACACCTTTTGTTGAAACTGGGAGTCTCAGGGAAATCGATCCTTGGTATTGCCAAGGGAAAACTTCTGCTACACTGCATCTCAAACCTTCCACTTGGGGTAACCAACGAGGGGTGAGAAGCCACCTAGCACCATGCGTCGGGCCTCCCTCGCCCCGCCGCTCGCCGGCCCTGCCTCGGGCCCCGGCACGCCCCGCCTCGCCCCGGCCGCTTGCCGGCCCTCCCTCGACCCGCCGCGCACCGGCCCCACCTCTCCCTAGCTGCGCGTCGGCCCTCCCTCGCCGCGCCGCGCACCGGCTCTGATCTGCGCCCCGCGCTGGCGTCCGAGCTCGTCGAAGTCCGCTTCGCGGCCATGCCTGCTTCTCCTCGCCGTCATCCGTCATGTGCCCCACGTAGTCCCGCGCCGTCCAAGCTCGCCGGAGTCCACTCTGCGCCGTCGTCCGCCCCAAGTCGTCCAACCTCGCCGGCTCCTAGTTCAAGTCTCACTCCCGCCTCTATGCTTCCTGGCAATGGAGCAGGATGAATGCCTTCCCCCCTCTCTGATTCATTCTAATTAACTGTTTGTAATTAGCAGTCTTGTAGTAGTAATTAGATATTTGGTAATTAGTTGTATTATGGCTCGGGTGGAGGTGGACATGATGATAGTAGTAATTAGATATTTTGTAATTAGTTGTATTATGGCTCGGGTGGAGGTGGACATGATGAGATATGAGCATCTTGTCTATGCTTATTATATTTTGTTGTTTTGTAAATGTAACTGCGTCTGACCCTTCCCGTGCATGCGCATGGTTGGTTCATTTTTTTATTATAAAAGAACTTTGCCGTCTCTGATGTTTGATGCTGACAGCAAAAGACCGAATCTGACTGACGGCAAAATCTATTCTCGGTGCTGTCTGTTATGTCTGAGGCTGACGGCAAATAAATGGTTTGGCTGACGGCGAAATCTTTGCCGTCTGGCCGACGAAAAGCTGACGGCAAAGTATTCTTTGCCGATTTAGCTTTGCCGTCAGCTTTTAGACGGCAAACTCTTTGCCGTCTGTTTTTAGGTCTTTGCCGTCTGTGGGGCACAGACGGCAAATTACCTGATTCCTGTAGTGATGTTGTCAACCATTGGATCGAACATAACCCCTTATAAGCCTGGGCGGGCGGACCGCCTGGTCACTGACCGTTCAAATAACCCGACGCAGACGGACCCCTCATACCAGCCTCAAATGCCCAGGCTGACCGGCACCCCTCATATCTAACCTAAATCTGGGGCGGAAATGGGGAGGCCCAGGCGCGTCCGTCACGTGTGATCCGGCACATGCTGACCTACCCTGACGCCACATATATTTGTCCTCATCCATCTCTCAGGCCAAACCCTATCCACTCCACTCCGCTCTGCCCCTAGCTCCCTTCCGGCCCTCTCCGGCATGGCGTGCAGTTGATCCGACTCCGATCACTCCGGATCAGACGACTGGGGTGTTGTCCCATGCGGGATGGAGGAGGTTATGGCCGTTAGCATTATCCTCCGCCGCTCTTGGAAGGAGTACGCCTGCCCTACTACGTCAGAATTTTTTCGAGCGTGAATCCATTGTGTCAGCGCAATAGGCGCTTGAATCCATCGGGGTTGGATGCTTGCGATCCATCAGCCACCCATCTCCGGTCGGCAGACATATGAGTGCTACATGGACAAGTGTGCCCGCCATGGGAAGGAGAGGAAGTAGGCGGTCGAGGCCCGCCTCACTACTGACATGGCAGAGATGAAGGTGGCGGATGCGGCGGTGCGCGCTGCCGCAAAGGAGGTAGCCATCCGTGTCTGCATCCTACATAAGCGATAGAGGAGGAACACGTGTGCCCTCGTCCGAGAGCAAAACCGTGCGATTCGTGCCATGGCCGGACTACCCCCAAAGAGGAAAAGGACAATGACGAGTCTTGGAGCTCCAACAATGAGTAGATCCAGCTTGATCCATAATGCATTTTCGAGCGCTACTTTCACGAGAAAAACGGTAAATGCGTCAGAAAGGGCAAGGGAAGGCGTGGGTTATCTTTGTCCATAGCTAGTGTGCGGGTAGAACATGCCAAATTTTGATCATCTAATGGCGGCATGTGCTGATGTAGTAGCTGGATGATTTTTAATGCAGCATAGAGAAAGTTTATGTTTCATGTGTTTGTACAGATTTGAGTTTGCTAATTGAGGTATCGTGTTGTGCAAATAAAAAATTAAGAGGTGACTGATCACTGTGCACGGATGCGTCTAAGCGCGTCCATCGATGTTTGAGGTGGCAAATTTAATGTATACCGTTGCAGATGTTCTTAGTCTTCCTGCCGCATGCACCAGTACCATTGGGGTGCTCCTCTTCGGCGCCTTTAGAGGCTGTTTGGTTCATGCCCATGTGCGCCCCGCCAAATCATAGGCGTCGTGGGCGTGCCAAAAAATGGGCGAGCGATTCAGCCGCCCTCGCCCAGCCAACGAATTGGCGTAAAATTACAGGGCGAGAGTGCAGGTGCGCTGACGTGCCAAAATTTTGGATCTCATCCAAACAGCACGAGAAGCCTCAGTCAACGCCCATGTTTTGGCAGGGCAGGCGACGGCGCCAAACCAAACAGCCCCTTAGTGCCAGGTTGCGGGTCGAAGATCTCTCGCATCACTATCTTTTTGATCGCTCGGGTCCATAGATATAGTTGATCGGTCAGCATTGACTGGACACCTGTTGACCAAAGTCAGCCGCTATGACTTTTGAAAAAGAGATAATAGCATGGAAAATCCAAAACTTGCAGAGAATGTGATGTCCTAGTCCAAATTTGTAATACCTCACGCCTTGCAACCTAGGTCACAAATTTAATTTTATTTTTGAACTGGAACATCTCATTCCATTACTTAACCAAGCACAGCAGGATCGCTGGCAACCAAGTCACCTATAAAGTTTGGGGCTTGGTCCTTCCACCAGGAACAAACTACACCAGCTCGATAACCAAAATCAGCTAGGCTATGGGCCACACTATTAGAAGTATGATTACAAAAACTAAATTCGAACGCATCAAAAGATGCAAAGCATAGACTACGAGCTTCGCGGACAAGCACCCCGATTGCAGAAAAGTCTCTATCGCCCATGTTTATAGCATTCACCAGGGTCAATGAGTCTGATTCAAACACCACCTGATGGAAACCCATCACAGTTGCCGCCTCAATTGCCATGGTGCATGCTGTTGCTTCGGCCTGTAGTGGAGGTCCAAAGACAATTACTCCCTTCCGTTCGTCGCTGCACTTTTGCATGTAGCGCCGTTTACAGAAATTAACCCGCACTACCCCAAATCTCTCTCTGTTCCCTATTCGCCACTGGAGCCCCTCTACTCGATCTGATGCCGATCAGGCCACCATGCCGCCGCAAGCCACCGCCGCCTCGCAGCAAGGCAACTTTTGCCGCCACGGCCAGCTCCCCCGCTGGCACGAAGACGTAGGCGGCGAGCTGCTTCCGCTCCGCAAGCGGCTCTCCGTGGATGGCAAGTCCCCGGCGCCGCGGATATGCATCTGGGAGTGCGACCGCGCCCTTCCGGAACGATAGCATGCCATCGGGGAGTATGATGTTCCTTCTTTTTTACGGCGCCGCCATGGCCTTGCCCTTTTTATCTCTTCTCTTGAGCTTTTTTACGGCGCCGCCATGGCCTTGCCCTGAACCATTTTGAAATTAATTCACGGCCACATAACTCTATGTATGTCCCCTGTAAAGCATGGTAACTAAAATGTAAATTAGCAATCCCAAATCACGGTATAACTTGAGAGTTGTGTTGCTATGCAACATTGCAACCTGCCCTTATATATGATCTGTGAATTGAGTTGGAAACGTTGAACCCTTTGTCTCGGGCCGCATGTTTATATATATTGGCAATGTCTTGGAGTACAAGAAGAGATCAGAGAAGAGATCTCAAGGAATTTGGTTTACAGGAGATAAGAAGAGAGATAGAGCCGAGAGGATAGAGATAGAATTAGATTACAATTTGAATGTAACTATCCCTATCCTATACATATTCTAACACTCCCCCTCAATCTAAACCTTATGAAATTCGACCAAGGTTGAGATTGTATTTGAACTCATCTAATTTTCTCATAGTGAGAGGCTTTGTGAAACCATCAGCAAGTTGATCTCCTGTAGGAATAAACTGAATCTCAAGAAGTTTCCTTGCCACTCTTTCTCTGGCAAAATGGAAATCAACTTCAATATGTTTTGTGCGTGCATGAAAGACAGGATTAGCTGACAAATAGGTTACACCAATATTATCACACCATAGTCTGGCAGCTTTTGGAGTCTTAATTCCAAGTTCATAAAGTAGTGTTTGTATCCACATTACTTCAGCTGTGGCATTTGCCAAAGCTTTGTACTCAGCCTCAGTGCTTGACCTTGAGACTGTAGCCTGCTTTCTTGCACTCCATGACACAAGATTGGATCCCAGAAATACAGCAAATCCACCAGTAGACCTTCTATCATCAATGCATCCTGCCCAGTCTGCATCAGAGTAGGCAGTAACAAGCATAGAAGAAGACTTGGTAATCTGAAGTCCAAGTCCCTCTGAAAACTTAAGATACCTCAAAATTCTCTTAACTGTTGTCCAATGAGTAGTGCTAGGAGCATGTAGATGTTGGGGAACATAGTATTTTAAAATTTTCCTACGATCACGAAAGATCTATCTACCAGATGCATAGCAACGAGAGGGAAGAGTGTGTCTACATACCCTTGTAGACCGGAAGCGGAAGCGTCAAGTGACGCGGTTGATGTAGTCGAACTTCTTCGCGATTCAACCGATCAAGCACCGAACGTACGGCACCTCCGCGTTCAGCACACGTTCAGCTTGATGACGTCCCACGAGCTCTTGATCTAGTTGAGCTTCACGGGAGAGTTTCGTCAGCACGACGGCGTGGTGACGGATATGATGTATTCATCGGCGCAGGGCTTCGCCTAAGCACTGCAACGGTATGACCGAGGTGTGTTTCTGTGGAGGGGGGCACCGCACACGGCTAGAACAATTCAACTTGTATGTCTCTGTGGTGCCCCCCTGCCCCCGTATATAAAGGAGCAAGGGAGAGGCCGGCCCTAGAGGGGGCGCGCCAAGTGTGGGGAGTCCTACTAGGACTCCCAAGTCCTAGTAGGATTCCCCTTTCCTTTCCGGAGTAGGAGAGAAGGAAAGAGGTGGAGAGGGACAAGGAAAAAGGGGCTGCACCCCTTGTCCAATTCGGACCAGAGGGGGGGCGCGCGCCTCCTTCCTTTTGGCCTTTCTCCTCTATTCCCGTGTGGCCCAATAAGGCCCATATACTCCGAAAAATACCCGAATCACTCGGAACCTTTCCGATGTCCGAATATAGTCGTCCAATATATCGATCTTTACGTCTCGACCATTTCGAGACTCCTCGTCATGTCCTCGGTCTCATCCGGGACTCCGAACTCCTTCGGTACATCAAAACTCATAAACTCATAATACCAATCGTCATCAAACGTTAAGCGTGCGGACCCTACGGGTTCGAGAACTATGTAGACATGACCGAGACTCATCTCCGGTCAATAACCAATAGCGGAACCTGGATGCTCATATTGGCTCCTACATATTCTACGAAGATCTTTATCGGTCAAACCGCATAACAACATACGTTGTTCCTTTTGTCATCGGTATGTTACTTGCCCGAGATTCGATCGTCGGTATCTCTATACCTAGTTCAATCTCGTTACCGGCAAGTCTCTTTACTCGTTCCGTAACACATCATCTCGTGACTAACTCATTAGTCTTTTGCTTGCAAGGCTTATTATGATGTGTGTTACCGAGAGGGCCCAGAGATACCTCTCCGACACTCGGAGTGACAAATCCTAATCTTGATCTATGCCAACACCACGAATACTTTCAGATACACCTGTAGAGCATCTTTATGATCATCCAGTTACGTTGTGACGTTTGATAGCACACAAGGTGTTCCTACAGAATTCGGGAGTTGCATAATCTCATAGTCATAGGAACATGTATAAGTCATGAAGAAAGCAATAGCAGTAAAACTAAACGATCATAGTGCTATGCTAACGGATGGGTCTAGTCCATCACATCATTCTCCTAATGATGTGATCTCGTTGATCAAATGACAACTCATGTCTATGGCTAGGAAACATAGCCATCTTTGATCAATGAGCTAGTCTAGTAGAGGCATACTAGGGACATACTATTTTGTCTATGTATCCACACATGTACTAGGTTTCCGGTTAATACAATTCTAGCATGAATAAAAGACATTTATCATGATATAAGGAAATATAAATAACAACTTTATTATTGCCTCTAGGGCATATTTCCTTCAGTAGATACTGGCATACCTTGTTGACAGCATAGGAAATGTCAGGACGTGTGAGTGTTAAATATTGTAAAGCACCCACAACACTCCTGTAATTTGTTACATCTTCTGATCCAAGTGCCTCTCCACTTTCAACAGAAAGTTTTTCTGAGGTTGAAATAGGTGTACTCACAGGTTTACATTTTTCCAAGCCTACTCTCTTGAGTATATCAGCTGTGTATTTTTCCTGTGTCAAAAGTATACCATCTCTTATTTGTTTGACCTCTATGCCAAGAAAATAATGAAGATCTCCCAAATCTTTGAGGGCAAATTCCAGCTTGAGATCTTTAAGCAGACAAGTAGTGGCACTTGAACTTGAACTAGCAACAATAATGTCATCAACATAAACAAGCACAAAAATAGTAACATTTCCTTTATTATAAAAGAATAATGAGGTATCTGCTTTGGATGGTGTAAATCCAAGTTGCTGTAACTGCATGCTCAACCGTGAGTACGAAGCTCTTGGGGCCTGTTTTAACCCATATAAGGCTTTATCCAACTTACAGACATAATGTGGTGTGCTTCGATTTTCATACCCTGGTGGCTGCCGCATGAACACCTCTTCCTCAAGAACACCATGAAGAAACGCGTTCTGAACATCTAGCTGTCTTAAGCTCCAACCTCTGGAAATAGCAATAGACAAGACAAGCCGAATAGTAGCTGATTTAACAACTGGACTAAAAGTATCCTCATAATCAATGCCAAACCTTTGTTTAAAACCCTTAGCAACTAGTCTAGCCTTGTATCTGTCTATGCTTCCATCAGACCTTTTTTTGATTTTGTACACCCATTTACAGTCAATAACATTCATGCCACTTCTGGGTGGTACTAGGTGCCACGTTTTATTTTTCATAAGAGCATCATACTCACTGTCCATGGCTTCTTTCCAATCTTTGTGAGCAAGAGCATCAACTAGATTAACTGGTTCACCAGTAGTGGTGAGAAAAGCACGTTTTTTATCATACCTGATAGTACCATCTCTGTATATCTTTTCCTTAACAATACCTGACTGTGACCTTGTGTGACGTCGAGTGATCGTAGGTGCAGCAGGACCCGTCACAGAAGATCCACCGGGCTGATCGCCTGCCGCAGAAGATCCAGCAGGTGGTGGTGAAGACGGCACGGGATCCCGCGCCGAGATCCGCCTCGGGATCGAGTCGCTGCGTGCGTCGCCCGCTGGCTCCGTGCAAGAGGACAAGCGCGTCGAGCCAACTGGGCTGGGCCCAGCCGCTGTCTCCTGGTCGGCCACCTGGTCGACAGCCGCCTCGGCCTGCGGGCTCGTGGCAAGCGGAGAGACGCCCCCGCCCCCGCCTGGGCTGGTGGGCTCCACGCTGTCGGCCACCAGATCGCCAGGCTCCTGCGTGGCGGGAGGATCCCCTTGGGATCGCGCGCCAATGATTGCGCCAGTGATTGAACTGGCAGGATCTTCCTCGAAATCAGCAGTGGCTGCGTTGGCTGTTTCTGGCCACATAAAATCATGAGCTGCACTTGTACATATATCATCAGAATTGCAATTTTCTGTGGATTTGGTCACATGGTCAGCTTTAGATAATTCACCCCCGTGATCCGATATTGTGTCAGAGTCTGAAAGAAGTGATATTTCAGCACGGAGAAGTGCGCCTGCATTGGGATGAAGATTGGCAAACGGAAAGAGGGTTTCATCAAAAACTACATCTCGAGAAATATATATGCGTCCAGTTGCAATTTCCAGACACTTGTATCCTTTATGAAGGTTACTATAGCCAAGAAAGGCACATTGAGTGGAACGGAACTCAAGCTTATGACGATTATATGGACGTAGATTGGGGTAGCAAGCACACCCAAAGGTTTTGAGATAGTTGTAGTCTGGTTTTTGATGATAGAGACGTTCCAAAGGAGTGGAGTTGCCAATGACTTTACTAGGAAGCCTATTGATGAGATAGGTTGCTGTAATAAAAGCTTCTTCCCAATATTTAAGCGGCATGGACGCATGAGCAAGTAGTGAAAGACCAACTTCAACTATGTGACGATGTTTGCGCTTTGTAGAGCCGTTTTGTTGATGGGCATGTGGGCAAGAAACATGGTGTTGAATGCCTATGCTACGGAAAAAGGAGTTGAGTTTTTCATACTCCCCTCCCCAGTCACTCTGGACTGTAAGGATCTTTTTGTTAAAGTATCTTTCAACAAGCTTCTGAAATTCTTGGAAGACAGAAAATACTTCAGATTTATATTTGAGTAAATAAATCCAAGTAAACTTGCTATAGTCGTCAATGAAACTAACATAGTATTTATTTCTTCCAAAAGAATCTCTTGCATGACCCCATACATCACTGAAAATAAGCTCTAAAGGAGCATGAGATACACTACTTGACTTGGGATAAGGAAGTTGGTGGCTTTTGGCACACTGACAAGCTTCACAAACTGACTCATTATTTGGACTATGTGACAAAGAAAGTTTGTCTTTATTGACTACTTGCTTAACTATGATCGATGATGGGTGTCCTAATCTTTGATGCCACCTTGCCAAGGAGGGTTTGGTGGCAGAATAAACTTGACGACGCTTGCGATTAAGTGCTCCGGATGAGATGGGGTAGAGCCCTCCAATGCATCTACCGTGATGAAGAAGTTCCCTCGTTGCCCGGTCCTTTATAAAAAAGTAGCGAGGGTGAGTTTCAAAGAAGACATTGTTATCAGTGGCTAGTCGAGACATAGATGCAAGATTTTTATCAGCTTGTGGGACATGAAGAACGTCTTTAAGAACTAGATCACGTTTGAGATTGGGTGAATTAATATAAGCTTGACCAATATGACATATATCCATACCTCCACCGCTTGCTGCGGTGTGAATCTGATCATTGCCGTGGTATCTTTCACGAAGTGCGAGTTGCTCTAGCTCGCTAGTGACGTGATCTGTTGCACCAGAATCCACGTACCAGACTCCATCTCCTCCTCCTTCTTCACGGATGGCTGCAGCAACATGGCGAGCATCAGGGACGTAATCTTCATCATACCTGTGCCAGCAGTCCAAGGCCTCATGGCCTGACTTCTTGCACACTTGGCAGCGAGGGCGGCGAGTTGAGGAGGCGCGACGGCTATTGTTGTTGTTGAAGCCGCCACCTCCGTTGCCGCTACCACCAGACCGAGCACCCTCGCCCTGGTAGTTGCCGCGACCACGGCCGCCGCTGCTGTTGCGGTTCTGTCCCTGGTGACCGCGCCCACGGCCGCGACCGCGTGACGCCGAGTTGACGGAGGATTGCCTGATGTTGGTGCCGTGAAGGAGGGCAAGACGAGCGTCAAAGCTCAAGAGCTGGCTGTACAGCTCCTGAACCGTGACTGGCTCGACTCTAGCAGCCAGGGCATACACGACTGGATTGTAATCCAGATCGAGCCCGGCCATGATCTTGGAGACGATCTCGGGATCAGGAAGGGGAACTCCGGTGCAGCATGTGATTTCATCTGTAAGGGTTTTAATCTTGCCAAGATATTCTGCCATAGACATGTTACCTTTTTTTAGGTTTGTGAGCTCAATGCGGGTGTTGATAACCTGGCTTTGGCTCTGGGCGGCGAACATGGCGTTGATGGCGCTCCATACTTCGGCCGGCGTCTGGAGTGTAGCAACTTGGGCAAGAATATCGCGAGAGAGAGATCCCATCAGATATCCCTGAAGCTGTTGCTGCTGCGCGTACCAGAGAGTTCGGGCGAAGTTGGCGACCTGTTCTTCCTTGCCGTCTTTGGTGATGGTGAGGGTGGCCGGTGGTTCCGGACTCTTCCCGTCGAGGTGGTTCTCCATCTGTGCGCCTCTGATCTGCGGGAGCATGATAGCCTTCCATAGGAGGAAGTTTCCCCTCGTTAGCTTCTCTTGTGGTGGCGGTCCGAGGGTGGCAGAGCTGCTGCTGGATGATGGTGCGAAGGTGGAGGCCATGGAGGTGGAAAGTGCGGTTGTGGTGGAGGATAGGGCTGCGGAAGTCGACATGATCTCGGCCGCGGGGAAGGTAGCTAGATGCGATCTTCGATCTAAGAGGAAGATGCTCTGATTACCATGTGAATTGAGTTGGAAGCGTTGAACCCTTTGTCTCGGGCCGCATGTTTATATATATTGGCAATGCCTTGGAGTACAAGAAGAGATCAGAGAAGAGATCTCAAGGAATTCGGTTTACAGGAGATAAGAAGAGAGATAGAGCCCAGAGGATAGAGATAGAATTAGATTACAATTTGAATGTAAATATCCCTATCCTATACATATTCTAACATGATCAACTGTAGTATAGTATACTGACCAATAATACACATGCCTCTACTTTTTTCAGGTAACAATTAACCAACACACAAATGAAGGTTAATTTCATCGAAGGTCATGTTCAGCTAGCAGAATCTGTGTTTAGCACATCGGAGGTCATGTACTGCATATGCTAAAATTACAGAACACGCAAGACAGATCGACGCTTTCATGGGAATATCTTGTTTGTTTTGTGTTGGGTTGTTTGGTGATGCATTGTTCAGATGTAGTCTTGCTGACCGTGCTATCATTATTGGGGAGCAAACTTGTATCCTCTAATCAAGCGTAGCCTGTTGATATGATGATCAGTTATGTGTTCTGGATTACCGGAAGTCTCTAACTGAGACATATGAACTAGAGTGCTTTTCTTGAGTTTCTGATGCTTTTCTTCCCATTACGCAACACAACTGGCATGTGTCCCAAAAGTTAGTGTGCCAGCGGAAACATTTTTGTCTTCAAAAGATCGTCATTTTCACAGATTATTTGCATGCGTTGATATGTGTTTTGAGCATTTGACATGGATGACCGGAAAATCATAAATTATATAGAACGATGGATATTTCAGCACAAAATTTGCATAGCTTAGTTGGTTGGAGCACCCGTTTAGTAAGCGGGGTGTCTTAAGTTCAACTCTCAATGTAAGCAATTTATTTTGTTTTATTATTACGGAGTTTTGTTCTTCGGTGTAGTGCAGGTTAATTTCTCTAAACGGCAGGGGGCTACTTGCAAAAGTGCAGCAACGACTGGCTCAGCCTTAAAAAAAACTTGGATTTGAAAAAATGTTCATAGATTTGCAATAAAAAGATTCATGTGTATGGAGAATAGTTTTGGAAGATTGAAAATTTCATGGAATTCAAAAATGTTCGTATATTTTTCGAAACAAGATCAGAAATTTGAAAAAGCTCATCGATTTTGCAAAGAAGTTTATCAAAATTTTAGAAAGTGCCCCGAATTTGAAAAAAAAATGTTCAACAATTTCGAGAAAATTCACAAATTTGAGTAAAGGTTTATTGATTTTCGAAAAAAAGGTTCAAAATTTGAAAAACATACATCAATTTGGAAAAAAGTTGGTGAATTTGACAAAACAAATTCAGCAATTTTGAAAAAAGGTTCAGCAACTTGGAAAATAAGTTCATGAACTGAAAACAGTTCAAGAGAAAAAAGTTTGTAAAAAATAAAAAGAGTTTGTGGATTTGAAAGAAAAAATCACATATTGGAAAAAATTCAGGGATTTGAAGAAAGTCCACGGGTTGCCCCATTGGAGTTGCTATAAGCACAACCCAACACAATTCAAATCTCACAAACCGTGCAACCCTTTTTCAACTTTTCATAATGTGTATTTAGACAATGGGTGGATATGCACACGTAGGAGCCATTGCGAATTTCCACAAATGACAATGTTTATCTCATTCCATACTGTTGAGTATATTGTGTATTGGGCCCACCTCCTAGTTTCTCTGTATAGTCGAGGTTGTGGCCCCTCTCTGTACTCATATATACGTCCCTGGTGCATCGATCAATGCATTGCGATTGCACGGCCTATTCTTCCATTCTACGTGGTATCTATCGCAGCACGGTACTGAACCCTAGCCGCCGCCGCCGCGGCGCCAACACGCGCCGCCGCCGCCGCTTCACCCCACCGCCGCAACCAGCCGCCGGCACCGTTCCCTCGGTCTCCGCCGCTAGTCGCCGCCGCCTCCCGCCACCCGTGACATCCGCCGCCGCCTCGGTCTCTTCAGCCGCCGCCGCTGATCGCCCCGCTTCCGCCCACAACCGGGCCGCTCCCCACCCCGCGCCGCATCTCCCATCCCGCGCCGCACCTCCAACTCCTGCCGCGCCGAACCCTAGTCCGCCCGCACCAAAATCCTAGTCGCACTTGCACCCTCCATCGCGCCATGAGCTCCTCCTCCTCCACCGTCTCCAACCCCTTCGCCGGTCCCGACGTCACCCTCGTCCGCGACCTCAACATCCATGAGCGTGTCTCGATGAAGCTCGATCAATCCACCGCCTCCTACTTTGCTTGGAAGCGGTATTTTTTGTTGGTGTTTCGCGAGTACCTCCTCCACGGCCACGTGGACGACGCCGTGGACTCGAGCCTCATGATCCATGACGAGGAGTGGATGATCCTCGACGCCACCATCATCGGCTGGTTCTACCTCACCATCTCCAGCGATCTCTTCCACACCATGGTGGATGATTGATACGTCCAAAATGCATCACTATTTTGTATCATAATTCATCCTTATTCATTGATATATTTCACGTTACGATGATGTTCTTATGTTGTTTTGGTCTATTTTACACAGTTTGCAACTTTCCGATGCCGAAGCAGCAGACGCAGGATTCAGCGGTAAAAAGTGGACGCTGAGTTGCTGAAGAAGAATACCTCCAAATTACCTGAAAATTGACGGGAGATATTTTTCAGACGAATCACGAAGACATGCGAAAGGGCAATCGGAGGGGGGCCACAGGGTGCCCAGGCGCCCTGGGGGCGCCCCCCCCCCCCCCTGGCCGCGCCGGGGGGGCGCCTGGAGCCCCTGGCCCACCTCTGGTCGCCTCCTTTTGCATATATACTCTCTGTTATCCAAAAACCCTAAAAATAGGAGTTATTACGGAGTTCCGCCGCCGCTCCGTGGCGGAAACCTACAGAGAAGAAAAAGCCATCTCCGGCGGGCAGATTCCGCCGGGGAGATCACCTCCCGGAAGGGAAGATCGTCGCGATCGTCATCACCATCGTCACAGGCATCATCGAGATCATCATCAACATCATCCCCAACACCAGCACCATCTCCATCTTCATCCAAATCTCATCTCGCAATTGCAACTTGTGTTGTAACTCGTACTATCTATCCTCTCTACTCCATCGGTGTTGATTACTACTTTGTGGTGAATGCTATTGAGTTTTGTTGGAGAAATATTATTATGACCAGATTGTTTATCACCCATTTATCTCCACTGATCATGATCCCTTTTATGTCTCGTGAGTAGTTACTTTAGTTCTTGAGGACATGGGGAAAGTCTTGTTGTTAGTAGTCATATGTTGTTGAAGTAATATGTGTTGTTTGATACTTCAGTTGCGTTGTCATTCTACTGGTGGTGTTGTGTGAGTCGAACACTCAACACTTCGCCTTATTAAGGACCTAGGAGAATACATTGTGTACAAAGAATGCTTACGGTGGGTTGCCGGAGTGACAGAAACCTGAACCCCAGTTCGCACGCTTTTGCATAAGGGAACAATGGATCCTCGATCGTATTGCTATGGTTAGGCTTTTGCCTTAAATTCTATCTTGTATTTGCGGATGCTTGCAAGGTGTTTAATCATAAGAGTGCACTCATCTTAGTCTAGAGAGTGTACTAGCATAGATCCACCCACTCAACACTTATCAACACATAACATAGTATCGATACGGAATATGGCGAAAGCACATGACTACTCTCCCGTGTGTCCTCAGGAACGCTTTAGTCTTTATAAGTTCAGTTGCTAGGCCTCTCCTTTGCTAAGAAAGGATTGGGCCACTTGTTACTCTCAGTGCCTTTTACATTGCTTGCTTTTACTTTCATGTTGCTTATATCGAGAAAACCCCTAAAAGTTATCTTTCAGTGCTTGCAGTAATTTCTTGCTCAGAATCGCTTATCAATACCTTCTGCTCCTCGTTGGGTTCGACACTCTTACTTATCGAAAACGCTGCAATAGATCCCTTATGGTTGTGGGTCATCAAGTACCGTTTTCTAGCACCGTTGCCGGGGAGCATAGCGCTATTGGTAAAGTGAAACTGGTAAGGAAGTTTTTATAATTCTGTTTTTATTTCTTGCTATTGCTGCTCTTTATCCTTATGGACAACCCTGTTATTGGATCGTTGCTTGCGGGAAGACGCCCCACACCTGTGGTGGTTGATCCTCCCCCTACTGAAATTGTGCCCTATAAAATACCAGCTAGTATTATCGATTATGTTTTGGCTAATCGTTATGCAGGAGACAGACATCCCGGTGAACACTTGCTATATCTGTCACAACTATGTTCATTATTTAAGCTTGCAGGTGTATCGAGGGAGTTTGTCATGAGGAAATTGTTTGCCGTATCACTTATAGATAAAGCTTCGGATTGGTATAGGCTTCTCGATAACTCACACTTACTTGACTGGCAGGAGCTTATGTCTCTCTTTTATACTAAGTTTTATCCTCTTCATGAAATTCATCGAGACAGGAACTATATCTATAACTTTAGGTCTCGTGACGGAGAAAGCATTGCTCAAGCTTGGGGGAGATTGAAGTCCCTAATGTTCAAATGCCCTATTCATAAGCTTCCCAAGGAAATTATACTTACAAATTTTTATGCCAGGCTTTCTCGTCAGGATAAGGAGATGTTGGATGCCTCCTCTAGTGGGGTATTTCAGAAGAAAAGTGTTGAAGAAAGGTGGGATCTCATTGAAAGGATCCAGAGGAATACCGAAGATTGGGAAATTGATAAAGGTATTGAACCCACTATAAATTATGGACATGATTATATTGAGAGCTATGTGAAAACTGATTACTTCAATACTTTTTGCTCTAAGATTGGTCTTGATTCCCATCTAATGATTGATTTCTGTAAGAATTTTGCCTCTCACGTTGATTCTTTTAAAAAGAAGAGAGACCAGCATCATGAACCTTTTAAAGAGCCACCTGTTGATATTCATGTTGCTGACCCTATTTTGCCTGCAGTTATATATGAACAACCTCCTTTTCCCGCAAGGATGAGGGAGCACACTCTTGTGACAGGCATAATAAATAAAAGTGAGAGAAGAGTTGATGAGCCTGAGGACCAGATCAGGGTCGATCCTCAAGTTGCATTAATTAAAGACCTTATTACTAATGATGTTTTGGATTCCAATATAAATTTTTGTGCTGTTTCCACTAACCTTGTCACAGCCAAGAATAAAGGCCCAATTTCAGGTACTCCAGTGGTATCTGTTAAAATAGGAGATCACAATTATTATGGGCTATGCGATTTGGGATCGAGTGCAAGTGCTATCCCCTATTCACTTTATGAAGAGATCATCGGTGAGATTTCCCCTTGTGAACTTGAAGAAGTTGATGTTACCATTCATCTTGCAAACAGAACAACTATCTCTCCTATTGGAATTGTGAGGGACGTTGAAGTCCTATGTGGAAAGGTAAAATACCCTACCGACTTTCTAGTACTTGGTTCAGAGAGGGACAATTTCTGCCCTATTATTTTTGGTAGACCTTTTCTTAGAACTTGTGGAGCTATAATAGATTGCAAGAAAGGTAAGGTTTCTGTTGAATTCAATGGTGAGCCATATGAATTTAATTTTTCTAAGTTCTCTAAGCAGCCTCGTGGTACCAATTTACCTAGTGAGGATAAACTTATTGAAAGTATTGGTTCTATTGCTATTCCCCCTAATGATCCTTTGCAGCAATATATGGAGGACCACGAGAATGATTTGCATATGCAGGAAAGAAATGAACTAGATGATATATTCTTGAGGCAGCCTGCTATCCTGAAGCACAACCTTCCGGTTGAACCTTTGGGAATTTTATCAAAACCAAAAGAAGACCCAGTGTTCGATCTTAAACCTCTTCCCGATACGCTCAAGTATGCTTATTTAGATGAAAAGAAAGTATATGCTGTTATTATCAATTCTAACCTTTCAGGATATTAAGAAGAGCGGCTATTGGAAGTACTCCGTAAACACCGAGGCGCAATTGGATATACCCTTGATGACCTTAAGGGGATTAGTCCATCTATCTGTCAACATACTATCAACCTTGAGCCTGATGCTAAACCGGTTGTTGATCATCAACGACGATTGAACCCGAAGATGATGGATGTTGTGAGAACTGAGATTCTCAAGCTTCTAGCCGCAGGTATTATCTACCCTATAGCTGATAGTAAGTGGGTAAGCCCGGTACATTGTGTTCCTAAGAAAGGAGGTACAACTGTGGTTTCTAATGATAAAAATGAACTAATACCTCAGAGAATTATTATTGGTTATAGAATGTGTATTGATTACAGGAAGTTGAACAAGGCAACCAGGAAGGATCACTACCCCTTGCCGTTCATCGACCAAATGCTTGAGAGGTTATCCAAAAATACCCACTTTTGTTATCTTGATGGTTATTCTGGCTTCTCTCAAATTCATGTTAACACCGCTGATCAAGAGAAGACCACTTTTACTTGTCCCTTTGGTACTTATGCTTACAGGCGTATGCCTTTTGGTTTATGTAATGCCCCTGCTACTTTTCAAAGGTGTATGTCTGCTATCTTTCATGGTTTCTGTGGGGATATTATGGAAGTCTTCATGGACGATTTCTCTGTCTATGGAACCTCCTTTGACCATTGTCTTCACAATCTTAATAAAGTTTTGCAGAGATGCGAGGAGACAAATTTGGTACTCAACTGGGAGAAGTGCCACTTCATGGTTAACGAAGGAATTGTTCTTGGTCACAAGATTTCCGAAAGGGGAATCGAAGTGGACAAAGCCAAGATCGAAGCTATTGAAAGGATGCCCTATCCAAGGGACATCAAAGGTATTCGCAGTTTTCTCGGTCATGCAGGTTTTTATAGAAGATTTATTAAAGACTTTTCTAAAACCTCAAGACCCCTCACTAATCTTCTCCAGAAGGACGTTCCTTTTGTATTTGATGAAAATTGTAAGGAAGCTTTTGAAGTCCTTAAGAAAGCTTTAATAACCGCTCCTATAGTACAACCACCTGACTGGAATTTACCTTTTGAGATTATGTGTGATGCTAGTGATTTTGCTGTTGGAGCTGTTTTAGGACAAAGAGTTGATAAGAAATTGAATGTTATACATTATGCTAGCAAAACCCTTGATAGTGCTCAAAATAATTATGCTACTACTGAGAAGGAATTCTTAGCTGTAGTTTTTGCTTGTGATAAGTTTAGGCAGTATATTGTTGATTCCAAAGTTATTATTCATACTGATCATGCTGCCATTAAGTATCTTATGACAAAGAAGGATGCCAAGCCAAGGCTTATCAGATGGGTACTCCTTCTTCAAGAATTTGATTTGCAGATTGTTGATAGGAAAGGAGAAGACAATCCGGTGGCGGACAATCTTTCAAGGATGGAAGATATACCGCACGACCCCATCCCAGTCAACGATAGTTTTCCAGACGAGTAACTTGCCGTTGTAAAAGTACAATCTCTTTCCGATCCTTGGTATGCAGATTATGCTAATTTTATTGTTGCAAAGTATTTGCCTCCAGGTTTAACATTTCAGCAAAGGAAGAAATTCTTTCATGATTTGAGGCACTACTTTTGGGATGACCCACATCTTTTCAAAGAAGGTCCCGACGGGATCGTGAGAAGATGCATACCGGAACATGAGCAGAAGGACATTCTCAGACAGTGTCATGATAGTCCCTATGGAGGACATCATGCCGGTGAGAGGACTGCACATAAGGTTCTTCAATCAGGTTTTTATTGGCCTACTCTCTTTAAGGATGCTAGAAATTATGTTTTAGCCTGTGATAAATGTCAGAGAGTTGGTAACATTAGTAGAAGGAATGAGATGCCTATGAATTACTCACTAGTGATTGAACCTTTTGATTGTTGGGGTTTTGATTTTATGGGTCCTTTTCCTTCTTCGCACAAGTACACTCACATTTTAGTAGCTGTTGATTATGTGACCAAGTGGGTTGAAGCAATCCCCACCGAAAGTGCTGATCACAAGACATCTTTGAAAATGCTTAAGGATGTAATTTTTCCTAGGTTTGGTGTACCAAGGTATCTCATGACTGATGGAGGATCACACTTCACGCACGGAGCTTTTAGAAAAGCTTTAGCCAAATATGATGTCAACCATAGAATTGCTTCACCATATCATCCTCAAACTAGTGGGCAAGTTGAACTCACCAATAGAGAGATTAAGTTGATCTTACAGAAGACAGTAAACAGAAATAGAAAGGACTGGTCGAATAAGTTAGGAGATGCTTTGTGGGCATATAGAACTGCTTACAAAAACCCCATGGGCATGTCCCCCTATAAGATGGTGTATGGCAAGGCTTGCCATTTGCCATTAGAGTTAGAGCACAAAGCTTTCTGGGCTGTTAGAGAGCTTAATGCTGACCCAAAATTAGCTGGTGAGAAGCGTCTCATGAACTTGACTTCTCTAGATGAATGGAGAAGTGAAGCTTACGAGAGCGCTAAAATGTTCAAGGAAAAGGTAAAGAAGTGGCATGATAGGAAGATTCTGAAACGTGAATTTAATGTTGGTGATAAAGTTTTGTTGTTTAGATCCCGTTTCAGGTTTTCTCCAGGCAAACTACTTTCCAGGTGGGAAGGGCCATTTCATATTGAAGAAGTCTATCGGTCTGGTGCAATTAAGATTAACAATTTTGAAGGCACCAAACCTCAAGTTGTGAATGGGCAAAGACTGAAACATTACATAGCAGGAGACCCTGTCGATGTTGATGTGAATATAATATACACAACAACTCACGAAGAACATGTTGCAGCCCTGTTTCAGACGCCAGCAGAAGCAGAATAAAGAAAAGGTATGTAGTACGGTAAGGAAACATCGCGAACCGCCATAAAAGTTCCGTATTACGAGTTTTTGCAAAATTAGTAAAATTCTGAGCCTAAGCGGAGCCGGAGACGAGCTCCAGGGGGTCCAGGTGCCCCCCTGGCGCGCCCTACCCCCTGGCCGCGCCGCCAGGGCGCCTGGACACCCGGGAGTCCGCCTCCGACCCCGCTTTAGCCCGTTACCTTCCTTTCTGTGCATAAATTTTTGCTATATATTTGCCCGGATTGTTCCGGCAACGTATCCTGCGATTTCGTGTGTTTTCTTTTCGATCTGTTTCTGCCAGGGAATCTTTCAGCTAAATCTAAGTGCCATGGCTTCTCCAAGTTCCCCCAAGGACGAGTTCGTCGTCAACGTCATCAACCCTTACCTCGCTGAGGTGAAGAAGCACCCTCAGGTTGTTCGGATGGAGGACGGTGTCCTTGCTAGGCTTCTCGCCCCTCGTTGGTTACCCCAAGTGGAAGGTTAGAGATGCAGTGTAGCAGAAGATTTCCCTTGGCAATACCAAGGATCGATTTCCCTGAGACTCCCAGTTTCAACAAGAAGGTGTCAACTGCTAACGGCGCCAGATATTAGCAATCAACGTAGACCTGCACACAGATACAAATAACTTTGCTCCCAACGAGTACAGAGAGGTTGTCAATCCCTCCGGCCTTGTAGTTTACAAAGGATCAAACACAAGTGATAGTAGTGATAGATATAATTGCAATAGTAAGTAAAATGCGGAAAAGTAAATAGCGGATGTGATCAATGATGGTAATATGGACCGGAGTCTCATGATGTTCACTAGTGATGTCTCTCTCCCAAAAGACGATAAAACAGCTATGTGAGGTAAACGAATTACAGCTGGGCAATTGACAGGACCAATGTTGACTAAGTTGCAAGAAAGGTAGAGGTTCAAAGCATGGGCGGTACGCCGAGGTAAGTAGACCGAAATCCATCTGCATCTACTACTAATCATCCACCTTGAGATATCTATCCAGAACATCTCGCTGGTATTAAGTTGCGAGTCCCACCCATAGTGTAAACTCAAAGCAACAGACAACTGCATTAAAAGAACTTTGCGTAAAGTAAACAATCCTTGCACCCGCGGGCACAAGCACCGTTGTTTTCCCCCTTGTGGCAACAGCACATCCCCTAGACTCATGTTTCTGTCACTCAAACTAGTCATCGAGGGGCATGAACCAACAATCAAGCATAACGTTCCCTCTTGGAGTCACTACCTACTACTTGGCCAAAGCAATAAATAACAATGGAGAACATGCAAGAATTACTTACGAACATAAACATAAAAGAGGTGAATCAAATATATTACTCAAACACAATCTGAACATAATCTCATAATCCATCGGATCCCAGCAAACTCATCATAGCAACAGCATAAGGATTACATATGTGCCTCGATCATGTAGGGCAGCTCACGAGGACTAATTAGTGAAGCACAAGAACGGGAGGAGAACATCACATAGCTACTGGTCATGGACCCATGGTCCAAGGGAGACTACTCACAACTCATCCGGGAGGCGTCCATGGTGGTGGAGAAGCTCCCGGTGGTGATCCTCCCCTCCGGCAGGGTGCCGAGAAGAGTTCTCCTGGTGCTCCCGATCTTGGAAGCGGCGGCGGCGGCGGAACAGAGATGAGATCGCGAAAAAGAGTTCCCGTCTCGAGGGTTTCGGGAGACGCTTTAAATATATGCCAAAGAGGGGCATCAGCGGAGCCTCGGGGGGCCCAGGCGCCCCCCCGGCGCGGCCCAGGGGGGGCGCGCCGCCAGGGCGCCTAGAGCCCTGGTGCCCCCCCCCCCCCGGGCTGTACTTCGGGCGCACGGTAGGTTCTGGAACACTGATTTTTTATATAATTTTTCTGGATTTTTCCTGGCAGTTCTCGTAATGTGAAAACCTGAAATACAAAAACAGCCGAAAACAAAAACTGGCACTGGGGTGCACTGAGTTAATAGGTTAGTCCAAATATGATCAAAAGTGTATGGAAGTGTATAAATATCATAGCAATATCACCCAAAAGAGGCATGGAGCAAGCAGAAATTATAGATACGTTTTGGACGTATCAACATCCCCAAGCTTAATTCCTGCTCGTCCTCGAGTAGGTAAATGATAACAAGAATAATTTCTGTGGTGACATGCTATTAACCATATAGGACTTTTTCATAGTCATATGACAAAAGCTTACTGAGACAATGAATCTATAGTAATTAAGTTGCCTCATGAGAAAATCACAAAGAACTGAAAGTTTTACAATATGATACTGAAACATCAAATAGACTTGTAATGAACATGATGTGCAAATATGATAAACTGATATCTCGCTTGCCCCCTTTAGTGAAGCAAAACATAAATGCAGGGGCACCTCCAAGGTTTAAGTGATGACTAGATACAATGATTTCAAAATAAACGATATCACAATCATGCAAAAGACCATGCTACTTTGGGACAATGCACATTACACTCAGAATGACAATCATGCTCTCAGTAGTTGGTGCTTTAAAAGAAGGTGGAGACTCTCGAACCGTGGCTTTTGTTGGCAAGGTTGAAAACCCGTAATCGGAAACAAAGACAAAACATGTACCAGAGCTCTTGGTTTTAAAACAGAGGTAATAATAAAACAATTTAGATCATGCATGTTTCGTCAACGAATGCTAGCAGATAACTCAATCACTTCTTGAGATGGACAAGTTTCGAGGAACGGCTCCCGAATGAGGACGATCACATCCTCTTAATCTCATTTGTTTATCACTGCCAAAGTTTTCTGATTTCTCATGAACAAAGCGTGAAGGAGGGTTTGTTTGTTATATTATCTTTTTGAGCCGGGCGCACTCAATGCCAGGTCCTTCTCGTATTATGGGTTTGCACATTATACATGCAATCCCGGGGTGAAGCTTGTCCAACTTAAAAAGATCATGAATTAACTACTACTTCCTCATGGACTTACAACAGAGGCACAAAATAAGAATGCTTTTTTTTGAATAATTTCGAGATGGCACATGTAAGTCTCCGTTAGGAATGGCAGGTAAATACCATGTAGGAAGGTATGGTGGACTCATATGGCATAACTAGTATAAAGGAATGTGGATGCACAAGCAGTCAGTCCGCTTAGTACAGGCGAAGGTTAGCAAAAGACTGGGAGCGACCAACTAAGAGAGCAATGACGGTCATAATCATGCAGAGCGACAAAGCAACATTGAATCAGGCATGGAAGTTATATCGCTACTCAGAAACAAAAGATCATCAAGGCTTGACAGACTTTCTTTACAGTCTTAAATATGCGTGAGCATACGCCAAGTCAATCAAAATAAATTCTTTGAAGGAAGATATTACTAAACCATACCACATCATAGGCAAACAAATCATGTTGGTACTCCAATAACACATTGGGAATCCCCCAGCTATTTGAGACTAACCATAAGAAAACATGAACTACTAAGCGCCATTATGTACGTAGCATCTTTATCATAGACATATCAACCGATGCAACGGAAGCAAACTCTCTTAATAAGGTGAGCATGATAACTAAAGAGAGTTCAAGTAACCAACTAAACAAAAGCTCTTTTAAAAAGATAAGCACGAAAACTGAGAGTTGAACATGATAGTAGCTATTAAAAGACAAAGAACACACACAGCATAGATAGTCATGAAAATTCTATGTTATGTTCTACATAGAAGTGGAGCGTGTTTCTCTCCCACATAAAGAAAGCTGAGTTCCGACTCGTTATGAAAAGCTAAAGAAAACTAAAAACAAGACGCTCCAAGCATAGCACATAACACATGAAGTGATTAAAATATAGTGGAACGAAAGACGAACTGATAATATTGATGGAGAAGGGGATGCACGGGGGCATCCCCAAGCTTAGACGCTTGAGTCTCCTTGAATATTTCTTGGGGGTGCACGGGGGCATCCCCAAGCTTGAGCGCTTGACACTCCTGAATCTTTTTATCATCTTCCCTCGCACACTTGAAAACTCCCTTCATACATAACTCATCATAATCTGATTAGCGAGGTTAGTACCCATAATAAAATAATTGTACCTTGCTGGAAATAAAGATATTCTTGAAGTTCTACTGTTTCTCAAGATTGACAAAAGGTTTTTGCAAGGAAAAAGCAAGCTCTAGATTTGCAAAATGAAGGAAAGGCAAAACAGGACAGAATCTGTGAAAAACAGAACAGCAGGTAGTAAATGATTTGTTCGGGGCACTTCTGCAACTCTAATCAAAAAACTCAGAACAGACGCACGAAAGACAATTATATAGAGCACGCTGTCGAAAAAATTCAGACCAAAAAGATGATCTGGTGATTTTATACGAATTTTCCTATCCAAGCGCAGAATCTGTTTCCTGGACAGCACCTCACAACTTTTGAACTTTCTAGCAATCAGAGGCTATACTTGGCACAAAATTGAAAAGCAAAGATACAATGATGATGCTACAGTAGTAAACAACATCAAGACACAACAAAAGCAAAATAAAATTTATTCATTGGGCTGCCTCCCAAAAGCGCTTTCTTTTAAGCCTTTAAGCTAGGCATAATGCATAGAGGAATCAATAACCATCATAATAATCGGAGCTATAATTCGCTTCAAATGGTTCCTCAACAAGTTCACTCTTGTCCCTTCTAGGAAAGGGGTACACATTTGCCTTTCCGTGCAAGCGGATTTGTCCCTTACCTATATCAATGAAGCCTTTGACTGCTCGGAGGAAGTCCCTTCCAAGCACTATATTTCCTTGGTTTGGCTCCATGATGAAGAAATCAATCATTGCAATCCCTTTAAGGAATTTAACTGGCACGTCTTTTATTCTTCCCTGGATTTCAGAAATATCTCCATTAGTGTGTTCATGATAAGATGGTAATCTATCCATGTTAAATTATAAAGAATCATGAACAATTTTTGGCATAGTAGAAACCATAGATCCAATATCACAATAAGCAAGGAAGTCTCGATTAGAGATGCTAATCCTAACAAAAGGCTCCCAATCATTATCTATTTCCAAAATGTCTTTCTTATTGGGTTTAGGTTTCTCTACCTTCGATAAGTCTAGAGCATCCATTCTCTTTTCAATAGTAGAAAGTCTATCTATGACAGTATCAAAGTTATGATCATAAACAAAGTAACTAGATAGACCATGTATAATTTCAAGGGCTCTAGCTTCATCACACTCTAGGAAATCTCCCTCGGCTATAATATCAAGAGAGTGTTTACACCATTTAAAAAGACCATGGTAAAAATTTCTAAGCACAATTTTTATAGGTATCCAAGGCATAATTCTCCTATGTGCATCAGAAATTCTGTCCCATGCCTTCTTCATATCTTCTCCATCCCTTTGATGGAAATCTAGAACTTCTGATTCCCTCAAAGCATCAAATCCTAACATGTTTGGCTAAACAGAAAGGACTACTAACAGAAAAGCAAAATAAAATTTTTTGTAATTTTTGATAAAGGATACTAAGGCAAAACTGAAAGGTAAACTAACAAGACTAAAAGCAAAGGTAAAAGATAGCGTGCAACTCCCCTATCCTGAAGAGTGGAGTCCCCGGCAACGGTGCCAGAAATTGCTTTGCTAGGCTTCTCGCCCCTCGTTGGTTACCCCAAGTGGAAGGTTAGAGATGCAGTGTAGCAGAAGATTTCCCTTGGCAATACCAAGGATCGATTTCCCTGAGACTCCCAGTTTCAACAAGAAGGTGTCAACTGCTAATGGCGCCAGATATTAGCAATCAACGTGGACCTGCACACAGATACAAATAACTTTGCTCCCAACGAGTACAGAGAGGTTGTCAATCCCTCCGGCCTTGTAGTTTACAAAGGATCAAACACAAGTGATAGTAGTGATAGATATAATTGCAATAGTAAGTAAAATGCGGAAAAGTAAATAGCGGATGTGATCAATGATGGTAATATGGACCGGAGTCTCATGATGTTCACTAGTGATGTCTCTCTCCCAAAAGACGATAAAACAGCTATGTGAGGTAAACGAATTACAGCTGGGCAATTGACAGGACCAATGTTGACTAAGTTGCAAGAAAGGTAGAGGTTCAAAGCATGGGCGGTACGCCGAGGTAAGTAGACCGAAATCCATCTGCATCTACTACTAATCATCCACCTTGAGATATCTATCCAGAACATCTCGCTGGTATTAAGTTGCGAGTCCCACCCATAGTGTAAACTCAAAGCAACAGACAACTGCGTTAAAAGAACTTTGCGTAAAGTAAACAATCCTTGCACCCGCGGGCACAAGCACCGTTGTTTTCCCCCTTGTGGCAACAGCACATCCCCTAGACTCATGTTTCTGTCACTCAAACTAGTCATCGAGGGGCATGAACCCACAATCAAGCATAACGTTCCCTCTTGGAGTCACTACCTACTACTTGGCCAAAGCAATAAATAACAACGGAGAACATGCAAGAATTACTTACGAACATAAACATAAAAGAGGTGAATCAAATATATTACTCAAACACAATCTGAACATAATCTCATAATCCATCGGATCCCAGCAAACTCATCATAGCAACAGCATAAGGATTACATATGTGCCTCGATCATGTAGGGCAGCTCACGAGGACTAATTAGTGAAGCACAAGAACGGGAGGAGAACATCACATAGCTACTGGTCATGGACCCATGGTCCAAGGGAGACTACTCACAACTCATCCGGGAGGCGTCCATAGTGGTGGAGAAGCTCCCGGTGGTGATCCTTCCCTCCGGCAGGGTGCCGGGAAGAGTTCTCCTGGTGCTCCCGATCTTGGAAGCGGCGGCGGCGGCGGAACAGAGATGAGATCGCGAAAAAGAGTTCCCGTCTCGAGGGTTTCGGGAGACGCTTTAAATATATGCCAAAGGGGGGCATCAGCGGAGCCTCGGGGGGCCCAGGCGCCCCCCCGGCGCGGCCCAGGGGGGGCGCGCCGCCAGGGCGCCTGGAGCCCTGGTGCCCCCCCCCCCCCGGCTGTACTTCGGGCGCACGGTAGGTTCTGGAACACTGATTTTTTATATAATTTTTCTGGATTTTTTCTGGCAGTTCTCGTAATGTGAAAACCTAAAATACAAAAACAGCCGAAAACAGAAACTGGCACTGGGGTGCACTGAGTTAATAGGTTAGTCCAAATATGATCAAAAGTGTATGGAAGTGTATAAATATCATAGCAATATCCCCCAAAAGAGGCATGGAGCAAGCAGAAATTATAGATACGTTTTGGACGTATCAGTCCTTCATCAAGAAGATCTGAAGGGACCTATCAAGGAGGGGAGCATCCAGGCCAGGCTGGAAGAAGTGGAGCAAGAAGTCTTCGAGTACAAGAAGATGATCGAGCGTGGTGTTGAAGCTAACTTTGACATCATCAACAAGCTGAAGAACTACTTCCTGAAGGAGATGAAGGAGATGTGGAAAAGCATCACCGCGTCTGAAGAAAGAATTATAGAGCTCCAAGGGCAAATTAATGATCTGCATAACCAGAACTGTGAGTATGAACTAAGGTTTATGCGCATGGGTATGGGTGCTGAATGCGGGATTCAGGAGACAAACTTCTCATATGCGACTGGAGAACCCCTTCCATGGAAGCGTTTCGCCAGAGACTACGTGATCAACGCCAACAAGGATGAGGAGTGAAATCTCCTTGGGTAACGGCATTCCCTTGGCTTGTTCCAAGCTTGGGGGAGTGCCCGGTATTTTTATCTTTATCTTTAGTTTTTTTAGAGTCAAGTAGAGTCATATCATGTTTAGGGAGGTTATTATATGAAATAGGTGTGTGCATTGAGGTCTATCACTCCTTCAGTGGGGAGATTGTATCCGTGAGTGTGGAGTCGTCTATGATGGAATATTAATGAGAAGTTTATTGGTTCCTTTTGCTGCACACGGTATTCTCTTCACGCAATCGACCTTATATGATGACTCTTATGGGGAGTATTGACCTTATATCAGGTATGGCTGTGAAAACTTTATTTAATCTTGGCAAACATAGCTTTGGTCATAACAAACAAGCATGATTTTCCTAAAAGTATCGACATAGCCAAAACCTTTATGTTATTATGCTTGAAGTGTTATGTTGACAAGGAAGACAACTTGATGTGTTATGCTTATTTCAATGTTTATGCTTTATATTATTTTGCATCTTAGTCATCATCAATTGTCTGTTCTCTCAAAACCTTTGCTAGCCTAACTCTGTACTAAGCGGAATTCTGCTTGTGCATCCATACCCTTAAAACCAATACCTTCCATATGAGTCCATCGTACCTTCCTACTCGTGGTATTCCACTACCACCTCCTAAAGTACAGAATTTATGTGTTATCCTTAAATATTCAAAAATCTTTTATTTTGTGCCTCTGCTTTAGCTCATGAGGAAGTAATAGTTAATTCATGGTCTTTTTGAGTTGGACAAGCTTCACCCCGGGATTACATGTCTAATGTGCAAACCCATAATACAAGAAGGAACTGGCAAAGAGTGCGCCCGGCTCTAAATAATATAACAAACGAACCCTCCTTCACGCTTTGTTCATGAGAAATCAGAAAACTTTGGCAGTGATAAACAAAGGAGGATAAGAGGATGTGATCGTCCTCGTGCGGGAGCCGTTCCTCGAAACTTGTCCAGCTCAAGAAGTAATTGAGTTATCTATTAGCATTCGTTGACAAATCATGCACCTCTCAAAACTTATTTTCATTCTGTTTGATTTAAGGATAGCACATGAGTTTTCCCTACTACCCTAGAGCAGGGCCTATCTTTTAATTTTAAGTTGAGTCAGTTATTCCTACTCCCTTCTATTCTTAAAGAGAGCAGACATTTGATGTTGATAAGGATTCATTCATATAAAGTTGCATTAAGATTTGTCATATCATATCCTTGTTGACATTATCATTTGATAAGCAAGTTGTTTGTCAAGCCCAGCTAAGGCAAATATCTTCCTTTGTGTTAACACTTTCACTTCTTGCCTGATAACATGTTCTTTCAAAAGCTTCAATTAATCTCATCAAAACATAAAGAAAGAGCAAAAGTAAAAGTTATTAGTTGTTCTTTGACCAAAGGACATGTTTGTCATGATTCAATGAGTTTCCTTAGCCCTACTTCCGAATATGAGTGTTACCACTCTTTTATAAGGGCCTTATGAGTTGAAGATTGCTGTTGATGATATTTGAGTTGATGAAGAAACTGTGATGCTTCTTGTCCGTATTCTATTTATCGACACTTCACTCTCTAAACTTGTGGACAGGTTTACCGAGCTCAGTATTCGCTTGGGGACAAGCGAGGTCTAAGCTTGGGGGTGTTGATACGTCCAAAATGCATCACTATTTTGTATCATAATTCATCCTTATTCATTGATATATTTCACGTTACGATGATGTTTTTATGTTGTTTTGGTCTATTTTACACAGTTTGCAACTTTCCGATGCCGAAGCAGCAGACGCAGGATTCAGCGGTAAAAAGTGGATGCTGAGTTGCTGAAGAAGAATACCTCCAAATTACCTGAAAATTGACGGGAGATATTTTTTAGACGAATCACGAAGACATGCGAAAGGGCAACCGGAGGGGGGCCACAGGGTGCCCAGGCGCCCTGGGGGCGCCCCCCCCCCCCCTGGCCGCGCCGGGGGGGCGCCTGGAGCCCCTGGCCCACCTCTGGTCGCCTCCTTTTGCATATATACTCTCTGTTATCCAAAAACCCTAAAAAACAGGAGTTATTACGGAGTTCCGCCGCCGCTCCGTGGCGGAAACCTACAGAGAAGAAAAAGCCATCTCCGGCGGGCAGATTCCGCCGGGGAGATCACCTCCCGGAAGGGGAGATCGTCGCCATCGTCATCATCATCGTCACGGGCATCATCGAGATCATCATCAACATCATCCCCAACACTAGCACCATCGCCATCTTCATCCAAATCTCATCTCGCAATTGCAACTTGTGTTGTAACTCGTACTATCTATCCTCTCTACTCCATCGGTGTTGATTACTACTTTGTGGTGAATGCTATTGAGTTTTGTTGGAGAAATATTATTATGACCAGATTGTTTATCACCCATTTATCTCCACTGATCATGATCCCTTTTATGTCTCGTGAGTAGTTACTTTAGTTCTTGAGGACATGGGGAAAGTCTTGTTGTTAGTAGTCATATGCTGTTGAAGTAATATGTGTTTTTTGATACTTAAGTTGCGTTGTCATTCTACTAGTGGTGTTGTGTGAGTCGAACACTCAACACTTCGCCTTATTAAGGACCTAGGAGAATACATTGTGTACAAAGAATGCTTACGGTGGGTTGCCGGAGTAACAGAAACCTGAACCCCAGTTCGCACGCTTTTGCATAAGGGAACAATGGATCCTCGATCGTATTGCTATGGTTAGGCTTTTGCCTTAAATTATATCTTGTATTTGCGGATGCTTGCAAGGTGTTTAATCATAAGAGTGCACTCATCTTAGTCTAGAGAGTGTACTAGCATAGATCCACCCACTCAACACTTATCAACACATAACATAGTATCGATACGGAATATGGCGAAAGCACATGACTACTCTCCCGTGTGTCCTCAGGAACGCTTTAGTCTTTATAAGTTCAGTTGCTAGGCCTCTCCTTTGCTAAGAAAGGATTGGGCCACTTGTTACTCTCAGTGCCTTTTACATTGCTTGCTTTTACTTTCCTGTTGCTTATATCAAGAAAACCCCTAAAAGTTATCTTTCAGTGCTTGCAGTAATTTCTTGCTCAGAATCGCTTATCAATACCTTCTGCTCCTCGTTGGGTTCGACACTCTGACTTATCGAAAACGCTGCAATAGATCCCTTACGGTTGTGGGTCATCAATGATGACGACGATGCCTACGCCGTCTGGACCAAGCTCAACGGCCTCTTCACCGACAACAAGCTGCAGCGCAAGGTCCTTTTCCACGGCGAGTTTTACGGGTGCCAGCAACTTGACTCGTCCATCGACGATTTTTGCATGCGCCTCAAAAAGCTTGCCGATGAGCTCCGCGATCCCGGGGAGACGGTTGGTGACGAGCTCCTCATTAGCACCCTCACTGCCGCCTCAACGAGGATTTTGGGAACGCCGCCTCCGACCTCACCCTCATCTCGGACGCTACCTTCGCGAAGGTGGTGGCATACCTCAATCTGGAGGAGCGCCGGATGAGGATGGCCCGGACTCGGGCGACCCATACCGCCCTCGTTGCCGGCACCCATGAGGGCCAGGCCCCGCCACCGCAGATTACTCTCCGGTTGCGTGACGATTTAGCCATCAAGGACTTGGGTGCTCTACATTATTTCCTTGGCATTGAGGTCGTTCGGCGACTGGACGGCTTCTTTCTTCATCAGCAAAAGTATGCGCACAACCTCCTTGAGGGTGCTGGCATGCTCAACTCTCACCATGTTACTACTCATGTTGACACGAAGGCCAAGATTTCTGCTCTTGCGGGCTCGCCAGCGTCGGATGCTCCCTTCTATCTGTCCATTGTCGGTGCTCTTCAGTATCTGACTCTCACCCGACCGAATCTACAGTATGGTGTTCAGCAGGTGTGTCTCCACATGCACACCCCTCGTGACTCCCATTAGACCCTCGTGAAGCGGATCCTCCGTTACATTCGCGGCACGATGGCTCTTGGGCTCACCCTCACGACGTCCACTTCTCTGGAGATGGCGGCCTACTCCGACGCGGGCTGGGTTGGCTGCCCCGACACCCGTCGGTCCACCTCTGTCTACTGTGTTTACCTCGGTCCTTCACTCGTCTCGTGGTCGTCCAAGCGACAACCTACGGTTTCGCGCTCCAGCGCGGAGGCTGAGTATCGAGTTGTGGCTAACACTGTCGCCGAGTGCACCAGGCTACGACAGTTACTTCAGGAGCTGCATCACGATGTCTCACAGGCTACGGTTGTCTACTTCGGCAACGTCTCTGCGGTGTACCTCTCCGCCAACCCAGTTCATCATCGCCAGACTAAGCATATTGAGCTGGACATTCACTTTGTGCGTGAGCAGGTGGTCCTTGGACGTATTTGGGTCATTCATGTTCCGACTGCACAACAGTTCGCCGATGTGATGACGAATGGACTGCCGACTTCCACCTTCGAGGAGTTTCGTTCCAGTCTCTGCATCACTGGCGCCGCTTCGACTGCGGGGGGAGGGGGGTTGAGTATATTGTGTACGTGTATATTATGTATTGGGCTCACC
>LR738709.1:637798624-637816376 GCA_902687465.1 Secale cereale | reverse complement strand
GCCGCCATGGATGAACAAGACTGAAGATACCAGAAACAAAAATTGGGGAAACAAGAGGAAGAAGGCAATCCCAGAAGAAATCATGACGAGCATGGAAGGCTCTAACCAGGGTGAGTTCGTAGCTTGTCCCCCCCTCTCCTTGTTCAACCTTGTATATACTTCTCTGAATGGCAGGTCTTAAATTCTGCTCCAGAGAACAAACAAGCAGGTTGTTGTTCTTGTAGATCCTTCTAACCTCTCTCTTTTTCCATCTGTTGATGGGAGAAACAAACATAGGCTGGTCTATAGGAAATCAGAACACGCATCAGTTGGTTGTTCAAAAAACAGTTCAAAATATGTTGTCTTGTTCCCTGAATCAAGAAACAGGGCTAAACAAAAGCAGGGCATGTGTATAACATACAGACAAAATTTGGGTGTGTGCCAATTAATAAGTTCAAGTCAGTGTATTTGTAGTGTAGCAAGGTTTGATGTAGGGAGGAAGTTTATATTCAGAAAAATCGGTGAAAAAATGCATGATCGCAAAAAATGGGCAGAAGCAGTCACATTCATAGTAGATGGAAAAAATCAACCGTGCTAGAATTCCATGGATAACTGAAATCACACTGTGTTGTTTTCATGTTGACAGAAAAAAAAAATCAAGAAGAAATTCAAAGTATATTGTGGTTCAACTTTCAGTCTTGATCATTACAAAAGTCATGACACCTACAAAAAACTGATGTAAAAAATGTGTAGATGAAAAAAAGAAAAGCAGCTACAAACTTTCAGTCTACACATAGAGAAGCATAAGCATAAAGTTTTTGAATCATCTATTTTGAGCAAAAAGTTTTGATTCATCCTACATTGCACTTTGCAGCAAATGAAGGGTTATATGGAGGCGACTACATTTGTAGTCAGGTACTTTCCCGCTTGAAAAAATCTGATAGAGGACAGAAACAAAAAAGTTAAAAGCTTACTTGTATGTTTTGATTGTAGCCTGTGCGCTCCCAGTACCCGGAAATGGTGTTTGACCCAAGGCTTTCTGAAATGCAAGGCAACGGGGCTAATTTCCTATAGATGATTCCACCTTACTCATTCGCCTATCCGGTCCATCAGTTTGGAACATCAACACATCCTCTGGCTGTTGTGAGTAACAATTCAGTTCCGGTGACTGCACAACATGCTACCCCATTTGTCAAACTTAAAGAAAATGTAAGTAAGAATATTGTATCTTGTGAGTATCCAAATTGATATAAACTAGTAGCCCCGGTTTGCCTTCCTAGTAGCAAAAAACCCACTGGTTTGCAGTTTCAACTAGCAAGTAGGTGGCCAAGAAAACTTCAAAAGATATGAGATAAAAAGGTCAAAAATGGGGACATTGAAAAAATTAGTGTAACAATTTATGGATGGTCAAATTTATTATTTGCACAAATATTTTGTGGAAAAATGACATGTCTTATGACCCATCGATTAAAATTCTAAAAAGATTTAAAAAATATTTTTAAATAATGTGAACATCTTATTTGAACTCATAAATACTAATTCAAAAAAACAAAAAAAAATTAGAAAACTAAATGTGAAAATTATTTTTAGTATAGTGTTGTGGCCATCGGTGCAACACAAGGTTTGCGAGGTGTAGATGCTTGCGCTAGTTTTACGATCCTCCAAAGAATTTTTTTATCGCAGAGGTCAAAAATAGTGGAATCATAAAACTTAGGAATTAAACAAATATGAAGTTCATTTCAAATATAGTGTTGTTATGACTGAGACAAAATGAGATTTGTAGTGTGTAGATGGTGCATTTATAGCTGGCAAAAAAAATGGGCTAGACCAAAACATTGATGCTTTCCTCCGTATTAGAAAAAAAAACACTGGTTTGTGGTTTGAACTAGCAAATAGGTGACGAAAAAAAATCAAAAATACATGAGATAAAAAGGCCAAAAAATGGAGACATTGAAAAAACTAGTGCAATTGGGCCGAATACAAAACTACATCCCTCGAGTTGCAAGTCGGGGGTGGGGTTGCAACTATAGCTTGAGGCTTGAGGCTTGAGGCTTGACTTGCAACTAGGGCAACTACAAAACCTCACTCCCACCCCCCTCTATGAGTTGCGAGTCAACGGTAGACTTGCAACTGGGGCGATGGAATCCCCGTAGTTGCGGGTCAAGGGCCTGATTGCAACTACCATGAAACAAAAAAGAACAAAAACAAACAACCACTCTCCCATCCCCCGCCCCCTAACTTGCAACTAGGGGAAACTACAAAAACTACAAAAAAAGAACAAAACAATACAACCACTCTCCCCTGCCCCCTGAGTAGTGACTTGAGGCTTGACTTGCAACTAGGGCAACTACGAAACCGCGCCCGTTTGAGTTGCGACTCGGGGGTGGAGTTGCAACTAGGGTGAACACAAAACCACTCGAGTTGCGAGTCGACGGTGGACTTGCAAATGAGGAAAATATAAAAAACAAACAAAAAAACAACAAACCCTTGAGTTGCGAGTTGGGGGTGGAGTTGCAACTATGACACGAAAAAAAAAAACACCCTGTCCTCCCCGAGTTGCGAGTCAACGTTAGACTTGCAACTGGGGCAACCTGAAAAATGACATGTCTTATGACCCATCGATTAAAATTCTAAAAAGATTTCAGAAAATTGTTGAATAATGTGAACATCTTAAATAGTAATTCAAAAAAATAGAAAATTAAATGTGAAAATTTATTTTTAGTATAGTGTTGTGGCCATCGGTGCAACACAAGGTTTGCGGGGTGTAGATGGTTGCCCTAGTTTTACGATCCTCCAAAGAATTTTTTTATCACAGAGGTCAAAAATAGTGGAATAATAAAACTTAGGAATTAAAAAATTGTGAAGTTCATTTCAAATATAGTGTTGTTATGACTGAGACAAAATGAGATTTGCAGTGTGCAGATGGTGCATTTATAGCTGGCGAAAAAATGGGCTGGACCAAAACATTGATGCTTGCCTCCGTATTAGCAAAAAAAACACTGGTTTGTGGTTTGAACTAGCAAGTAGTGACGAAAAAAATCAAAAAGACATGAGATAAAAGGCCAAAAAATGGAGACATTGAAAAAACTAGTGCAATTGGGCTAAATACAAAAGTACATCCCTTGAGTTGCGAGTCGGGGGTGGGGTTGCAACTATAGCTTGAGGCTTGAGGCTTGACTTGCAACTAGGGCAACTACAAAACCTCACTCCCCCCCTTCTATGAGTTGTGAGTTAATGGTAGACTTGCAACTGGTGTGACGGAATCCCCCTAGTTGCGGGTCAAGGGCCTGGTTGCAACTACCATGAAACAAAAAAGAACAAAAACAAACAACCACTCTCCCATCCCCCCGCCCCCTTGACTTGCAACTAGGGGCAACTACAAAAACTACAAAAAAGGACAAAACAAAACAACCACTCTCCCCTGCCCCCCTGAGTTGTGACATGAGGCTTGACTTGCAACTAGGGCAACTACAAAACCACACCCATTTGAGTTGCGACACGGGGTTAGAGTTGCAACTAGGGTGAACACAAAACCACTCGAGTTGCGAGTCGACGATGGACTTGCAAAGGGGGAATATATATAAACAAAAAACCTTGAGTTGCGAGTTGGGGGTGGAGTTGCAACTATGGCACGAAAAACAAAAAAAACACCATGTCCTCCCCGAGTTGCGAGTCAACGGTAGACTTGCAACTGGGGTAACGGAATCCCCCTAGTTGCGGGTCAAGGGCCTGGTTGCAACTACCATGAAACAAAAAAAGAACAAAACAAACAACCACTCTCCCCTCGCCCCCCTGAGTTGCGACTTGAGGCTTGACTTGCAACTAAGGCAACTACAAAAACTACACCCGCCCCGCTCGAGTTGCGACTCGGGGTGGAGTTGCAACTAGGGTGAACACAAAACCACTCGAGTTGTGAGTCGACAGTGGACTTGCAAATGGGGCGAATACAAAAGCTTGAGTTGCGAGTTGAGTGGTGGACTTGCAACTGCGGTGAATACAAAAACCTTTTGAGTTGCATGCCGACGATGGAGTTGCAACTGGGGCGAATACAAAAAATACTATAAACCTTTGAGTTGCAAGTCGGGGTGGAGTTGAAATTGTGGCACGAAAAACAAAAACAAAAACACCCCTTTCTCCCGAGTTGCGAGTCAATGGTAGACTTGCAATTGGGGTGACAAAATCCCCCTAGTTGCGGGTCAATGGCCTGGTTGCAACTACCATGAAACAAAAAAAGAACAAAAACAAACAACCACTCTCCCCTCCCCCCGCCCCATGACTTGCAACTAGGGGCAACTACAAAAACTACACCCGTCGAGTTGCGACTCGGGGGTGGAGTTGCAACAAGGGTGAACACAAAACCACTCGAGTTGCGAGTGGACGGTGGACTTGCAACTGGGGCGAATACAAAAAAACCTACAAACCTCGAGTTGCGAGTCGAGGGTGGAGTTGCAACTGTGGCATGAAAAACTAAACACAAAACACCCTCATCCCCCCGAGTTGCGGGTCGATGTTGCACTTGCAACTGGGGCGACGGATACCCCCTAGTTGTGAGTCAAGGGCCTGATTGCAACTACCATGAAGCAAAAAAAAGAACAAACAAACAAACACTCCCCCCTCTCTATGAGTTGCAACTTGACAACGGACTTGCAACTAGGGCAACTACAAAAACCTCACTCCCCCTCTCTATGAGTTGCAGGTTGATGGCAGACGTGCAACTAGGGCAACGGAAACAACCCTAGTTGCGGGGCGACAGTGGACTTGCAACTGGGGCGAATACAAAAAGCCCTCGAGTTGCGAGTAGGGGGTGGACTTCCAACTAGATTGAATACAAAAACACCCAAAGTTGCGAGTCGACGGTGGACTTGCAACTGGGGCAAATAAAAAAAAACTACAATCCTCAAGTTGGGAGTCGGGTGTGGAGTTGCAACTGTGGCATGAAAAACGAAAAACAAAAACACCCGTCTGAGTTGCGAGTCGACGAGAGAGATGTAATTGGAGCAACGGAAACCCCCCTAGTTGCGGGTCGATAGTGGACATGCAATTGGGGCAAATACAAAAGCCATGAGTTGTGAGTAGGGGTGGACCTGCAACTAGGGTGAATACAAAAACACCCAAAGTTGCAAGTCGACGATGGACTTGCAACTGGGCAAATTAAAAAAAACTACAACCCTCAAGTTGCGAGTCAGGGGCGGAGTTGCAACTGTGGCATGAAAAAGAAAAGAAAAACACCCGTGTGAGTTCCGAGTCGACGACAGACTTGCAACTAGAGCGGTGGAAACCCCCGTAGTTGCGGGTCGATGGTGGACTTGCAACTGGGGCGACGGATACCCCCTAGTTGTAGGTCAAGGGCCTCATTGCAACTACCATGAAACAAAAAAGGACAAAACAAACAACCACTCTCCCCTCGCCTCCCTGAGTTGCGACTTGAGGCTTGACTTGCAACTAGGGCAACTACAAAAACTACACCTGCCCCGCTCGAGTTGCGACTCGGGGGTGGAGTTGCAACTAGGGTGAACACAAAACCACTCGAGTTGTGAGTCGATGGTGGACATGCAACTGGGGCGAATACAAAAGCCTTGAGTTGCGAGTTGAGTGGTGGACTTGCAACCTGGGGTGAATACAAAAACCTTTTGAGTTGCCTGTCGACGATGGAGTTGCAACTGGGGCGAATACAGAAAATACTATAAACCTTTGAGTTGCAAGTCGGGGTGGAGTTGAAATTGTGGGACGAAAAACAAAAACAAAAACGCCCCTTCCTCCTGAGTTGCGAGTCAATGGTAGACTTGCAACTGGGGCGACAGAATCCCCCTAGTTGCGGGTCAATGGTCTGGTTGCAACTACCATGAAACAAAAAAAGAACAAAAACAAACAACCACTCTCCCCTCCCCCCTGCCACCCTGACTTGCAATAGGGGCAACTACAAAAACTACACCCGCTCGAGTTGCGACTCGGGGGTGGAGTTGCAACTAGGGTGAACACAAAACCACTCGAGTTGCGAGTGGATGGTGGACTTGCAACTGGGGCGAATACAAAAAACCTACAAACCTCGAGTTGCAAGTCGAGGGTGGAGTTGCAACTGTGGCATGAAAAACTAAACACAAAACACCCTCGTCCCCCCGAGTTGCGAGTCGATGTTGCACTTGCAACTAGGGCGACAGATACCCCCCTAGTTGTGAGTCAAGGGCCTGATTTAAACTACCATGAAGCAAAAAAACACTCCCCCTCTCTATGAGTTGCAACTTGACAACGGACATGCAATTAGGGCAACTACAAAAACCTCACTCCCCCTCTCTATGAGTTGCAGGTCGATGGTAGACGTGCAACTAGGGCGACGAAAAGCACCCTAGTTGCGGGGCGACAGTGGACTTGCAACTGGGGCGAATACAAAAAGCCCCATAGTTGCGAGTAGGGGGTGGACTTGCAACTAGGGTGAATACAAAAACACCCAAAGTTGCGAGTCGACGGTGGACTTGCAACTAGGGCAAATAAAAAAAACTACAACCCTCAAGTTGCGAGTCGGGGTGGAGTTGCAACTGTGGCATGAAAAACGAAAAACAAAAACACCCGTCTAAGTTGCGAGTCGACGAGAGACTTGCAATTGGAGCAACGCAAACCCTCCCTAGTTGCGGGTCGATAGTGGACATGCAATTGGGGCAAATACAAAAGCCCTGAGTTGCGAGTAGGGGGTGGACTTGCAACTAGGGGGAATACAAAAACACCCAAAGTTGCGAGTCGACGGTGGACTTGCAACTGGGGCAAACTAAAAAAAACTGCAACCCTCAAGTTGCGAGTCGGGGGTGGAGTTGCAACTGTGGCATGAAAAAGAAAAAGAAAAACACACGTCTGAGTTGCGAGTCGACGGCAGACTTGCAACTGGAGCGGCGGAAACCCCCGTAGTTGCGGGTCGATGGTGGACTTGCAATTGGGGCGACGGATACCCCCTAGTTGCAGGTCAAGGGCCTGATTGCAACTACCATGAAACAAAAAAAAAAGGACAAACAAAACAAACACTCCCCACCCCTCTATGAGTTGTGACTTGACTGCTGACTTGCAACTAGGGCAACTACAAAACCTCACCCCCTCTTCTATGAGTTGCAGGTCGACGAGAGACTTGCAATTGGAGCGATGGAAACCACCCTAGTTGTGGGTCGACAGTGTACTTGCAACTGGGTCGAATACAAAAAAACCTGAGTTGCGAGTAGGGGGTGGACTTGCAACTAGGGTGAATACAAAAACATCTAAAAGTTGCGATTCGACGGTGGACTTGCAACTGGGGCAAATACAAAAAAATACAACCCTCAGGTTGCGAGTCGGTGGTGGAGTTGCAACTTTGGCATGAAAAAGAAAAAAAAAACACCCGTCCGAGTCGCGAGTCGACGACAGACTTGCAACTGGAGCGACAGAAATGACCCAAGTTGCGGGTCAACAGTGGACTTGCAACTGGGGCGACGGATACCCCCTAGTTGCAGGTCAAGGGCTTGATTGCAACTACCGTGAAACAAAAAAGGACAAACAAAACAAACACTCTCCACCCCTCTATGAGTTGCGACTTGACAGCTGACTTGCAACTAGGGCAACTACAAAACCTCACCCCCTCTTCTATGAGTTGCAGGTCGATAGACTTGCAACTGGGGCGACGGAAACCACCCTAGTTGCGGGTCGAGAGTGGACTTGCAACTGGGGCGAATACAAAAAAAACCCGAGTTGCGAGTAGGAGGTGGTCATGCAACTAGGGTGAATACAAAAACATCGAAAAGTTGTGATTCGACGGTGGACTTGCAACTGGGGCAAATACCAAAAAAAATACAACGCTCAAGTTGCGAGTCGGTGGTGGAGTTGCAACTGTGGCATGAAAAAGAAAAAAGAAAAACACCCATCTGAGTTGCGAGTCGACGACAGACTTGCAACCGGAGCGACAGAAATCACCCAAGTTGCGGGTCGACAGTGGACTTGCAACTGGGGCGTATACAAAAAGGCCCCGAGTTGCGAGTAGGGGGTGGACTTGCAACTAGGGTGAATACAAAAACACCCAAAGTTGCTAGTCAACGGTGGACTTGCAACTGGGGCAAAATACAAAAAAAACTACAAAAAACACCCATCTGAGTTGCGAGTCAACGGTAAACTTGTAACTGGAGCGACGGAAACCCCCGTAGTTGCGGGTCGATGGTGAACTTGCAACTGGGGCGACGGATACCTAGTTGTAGGTCAAGGGCCTGATTACAACTACCATGAAACAAAAAATAGAACAAACAAAAGATGTTATGTCTACACAATTTAAAAAACACAGATCTGATTCAAAAACAAAAGATGGTTATTCATACTAAAGTACTAAAATGTTAGAAAAAAACATACCATTGACTTCTTGATGATGTTGGTGCTTGTGAACCGATGAACAAAGTGTGAACCAATGTGCCCCTCGTCAGTGGCAATGATCATGGCAAGACGATCTGCCTCCTGCACAGGCAAAATCACATCCCTGTTGTATATGATGCCTGGGGGGCTTCTCCCACATTCTGTCCGTTGTTCCCCTCCTCATCCACCTGTCTAGCATCATCTGGCGGTGCTCCCTCTTCATCACCGCCTCCTTGCTCTTCCTCTTGCTGTGCTACTTCACCTCCGCCTCCATAAAAAACCCAGCACCGAAGGAGCAGACATATGCGTTTGCAATACGCCCAGTCATCACAAATACAACAAGCTGCCCAAGCCCCAGGTTGAAGTCCTTCATGAACTTCCTCAAGTCCTCGCTGCTGATACGTTTGGTGTTGTTGTGCCCTGTGTACACATAAACAACGTATCGGCGGCCATGAGCTCGGAAGTTCAGAAAGCCACCAGCAAAGTGCTTGGGAAACGCTCTGTCACAGAGCATGGCAGTAGCTGAAAAAAATGGAACATATGTAAATAGGGTAAATAAACAACAACAAAAATAGATTACGAAAATACACTGAGCGCATGTCAGCATACATTACCGCAAAGGTTTCATTCACATCCCGAAAAAACCTGCCGAAGCTCATGTCGTTGTCCGACCCACAATGAGAGAAGCAAACTGGGCACAACATCCTGGTTTGCGAAGCTGAAAAAAAGAAAACAAAATCAACGTGGAAGCTTGATTCTTTCAAACAAATAAAAATTGACTAAAAGGCAATAACCGATACTCCCTCCGTTCCATAATGTAGTGCCTATAGATTTTTACAGAAGTCAAACATTACAAACTTTGACCATGTTTATAGAGAAAATTATGTACATCTAGAATACCAAATGCACATCATTGGATACATCGTGAGTTATATTTTCAGAATGTACATGTTTGGTACTGTAGATGTAGACAGTTTTCTCTATACACTTGGTCAAAATTGGCAAAGTTTGACTTCCACAAAAATCTATAGGCACTACAATGTGGAACGGAGGGAGTACTAACAATCATTCTCAAAACTAAAAAGGACATTATCAATGTATTTCTCTGCATGTGCTACCACTTGAGCTGAACAAAAAAAAATGGAAAAAAATGTGGAGTTGCGCCACACCGCCCACATCGGAGTTGCGCACCAAAATACCAATCAGTTTGCACCTCTCTCTCTATGGGTTTCTTTTACACGGGAGGGGTGCGGACAAACCGAACGATACCTCACAGAGAACTCCGTGAGCTGACAGAACTGCTAACTGACAAAAACTGAAAACGACGCCTAACACTGAACCCAAAAATCTGTTAACTGAAAAATGACACCTACTGGTTCGGACACTAGGCTGACAGAACACTAACACATGGAAGACTGGTGTACAAAAAGTAGTTGGACTGAAAAAACACTAAACACATCCTGTCTCCTATTTGAAAAACTGAAAACTAGCAGAAAATACAACTTCAGGCAAAACAGCGACATACTAAGAACTTAAAAAAATATACTGAAATATCACGTAAATGAAAAGGCCCTAAAAATGTAGTTAGTACCACGACAGATCTGAACATGCGAAAAAGACAAAAACAAACAGATTCATGGGTTTCAATACCTTCTCCAAGGGGATACTAGACTACTAGAAAATCTGCAAGGAGTACTCCTCTCCTACAGGAAATGAACATTCTACTACTCCTACAGTAATTCAGGGGGCTACTCCTCCAAAAGCACCAGTGGCAGACAAAAAATCCGAGATCTTCACCTCTGTTTTGGAGATGCTAAATTGTTGTTTGCCCTGAAAGTTTGAGTACAAACACTACTTATACTCCTTGTACTAGATGCAGACAAATGGAGACTACACTTGTCCTTGTACTAAATGGAAACAAAAATGCAGTACTAGATGCAAATGGAGACTAAATTTGTCCCTATTGTTACAAACAAATGGAGCCAACATGGCAAAAAACTGAAATTAGGTATATGCAAGCAACACTAATTCAACAGGGACATTTCGTGTGAGATTGTGACAGCCACATACTACAAATTCAGAAAGTTTGGAAAAGATATTATAACAGAGATAAAAGAAACAGATTAGATCTTGTGCACATATCCACAATTTGGAATACATTCCTTTCAGGTGAGAAACATATTTGATCTTGTGCCAAAATTTCTTTCTTTATTTTGTCAATCAATAATAAAATAAGAAACACAAGCTGGCACAAAGCAGGATAATCATCAGAAGGGAAATATTTTTAGAGTAAGCAAACTGAAGGAGCACAACAAGAAAAATATCAGAGGGATATATCCAAAGAGCAAAAAGTAGTTTCATCTACAGGGATAAGCACATTCAGGCAAGCAAGCTACAAGAAAACACTACGTCTGCAGAGACGAGTACTCTGAATATGTAACAGCAAGTTTCAGCTACAGGCATAAACATACTGTACCATAGTGCTTACTTATGATTTAAAATCAGAAAATGAGAGTAAAAATGTGGTACAAGATGCATAAAGTTGGGCATCTCTCCAAAAAAATGCAGACATAAGACAACTTAAATCGCAGGAATTTAAATCTGCTTCTTAGAAAATTGAAAATGCAGACAACTTAAATCACAGGAATCCACACATGCAAAAAAATTAGGCTGAATGTTCTCTTTCTTTAGTTTTTATTGGCATATCCGAAGCAGAGCACACACAAAAAATCAGACGAACTAACATCCTAATCTAATCATCTCCTAGGACCCCCCACACTAATCAGACAAACATACTCCTAATCTAATCATTTAATAATTTAATCAACAGATAGACCTTTTAAATCAAAAGATGAACTGAACAAACAAGCAGAGCATACTATAGATGGATTCAAAAAAATTGATGAACCCTAACCCACATGTCGGGAGATTGGAGAGGATGAACCCTAGATCAATGGACAAACAAACAAGAAACAAAAAAGAAAATGTGCAGCTGCTAATGAACCCTACCCACAATTGGGGACATTTTGGGGCATTTTGGGACACTGAGGGAGCGAGCCCTAGATGTATGCTGCTAAAATCAGTGAGCAAAGGAACAAAAAACAAAAAACAAAAGGACACTACATAGGAAATAGGAACAAAAAAAAATAAGGCAACCTACGATGTGTCGCCCTCTCCTCCCTCTCCGGAATTCCCCCGCGCCTCGAGCACCAGCTGCCAGAGAGAAATGGGGAACGGCGGAAGAGGAATGGGGAACGGTCGAACGCCCGCCCCCTCGTCTTCAGACCTCACACAAAAAACAGCCCCCGAGCCCAACAACGCAAACGCGGCCCGCGAAGAAACATGCAGAAACAAACAACCCGCTAACAAGATGGGCCGCGCACACAGACAAATGACGAGCGACACGAGCGGGACGCACGACAACGACAAAACAAACTAGCGCGAATCTTGAAGACAGGACGAGATCCAATGGCTGTGTACTTAGATGTGAGATAGCTATTTCACACCTAGATGTGAGATAGCTATTTCACATCTAGATGTGAAATAGCAAACCTGTTAAAAAAAACGACCCGATCCACCCCGCGCATCGCTCCGGCCAAAAGTCTAGTCTAGGATGGAGGCGGCGCGGCGCCGCGGCGAGTGCCATGCCGCATCGTATCAGCGCGCACCAACCAACCCGGAAGAAACGCGCCCGTGGGCCTGTGATCTATCTAGCTAGTCCACCTCGCCCATCATCCGGCGCCGCACCCGCACGGCTTCAGTCCTGCACGGCCGAGTCGCACGCACCACACCCACTGTATCCCCAGCTCACATCTACACGCCGTCCACGGCCACTGGGGCGACGGGCGGGCTCCAGCAGAGAGAAAGCGCAGCGCAGGACCACGCGTTCACGCCGGCGCACCGTGCCGTCGCCGTATGCGCTGCCTGCACGCCGGCTGCCCGGTGGTGACCACGAGCCACTGGCTCGACGAACGCTTATGCGTGCACCAAGTCCACTCTTGTGTACCACGCGCGCACGCACGCCACGCGACATCACATCTCCGGCCGGCCACAAAGTCCACCCTCGTGGCCTGTCCTGTAGCACCAATTTGCGGCTGTGGCTGTGGGGGCGCGCCGATCACTGTTCCGCTCAGCACGTTGCGTGACCAAATCGGGACGAGAGGCAGTTGCCACTTGGAGACGCATTTCTCCGTGTGTGCGTGTGCTCCGCTCGGTCATGGCCGCTACATGTAGGCCGGCACTACCTCGACGGGTCTGGTCTGACTGACTGACTGAGCCCATCATCATCATGAGCACTAAAATTCCACGGTTTCGGCGGCTGATTCGATCTAATCCATCTCGCCATCTTGCATCCACCGCGTACACGTCCACTCGCAATCATGCATCATCAGTGGCAGACTGAACCGCTTCTTCCAAGATAGATAAACTTGCTCTCTTCTTGTTCAGCATGGGTCATCTTCCAAACGAAAGAAAAGAAAAAAAGCTAAGCAATAACCAAGAGGAAACGTGATCGTGTTCCCAGAGAAAAGAGGACGGAGCGGGTTCTCCCAGCGCCGGCGCCGACGTTGGTCAGCCGGCCCGGCCATCGCATCACCTGTCGACCAACACCACCACGAGTCCATCGCACGACAGCAACAGCTTCGACACGCGCGGATGATAATAACAAGCGCATCCATCCATCCATCACATCACCATCAAATCGCATCCTTCCCCTACCCCACTGGCCCGGATAAGCTTGCCCACCTCTCACCGTCGGGTTTCACACACACGCAGAAGCAGAGCACAGAGCAGAGGCACAACAAACACACGCACGCAACGCAACCGCCCAGCGGCAGCTCTGTAGAAAGGAGAGAGCTATATAGGGGCCGCCGCCCTGTACAAGAGGTATCACCATTCACCACCACCACGAGGTCTGAGCGAGGGAAAGAAAGAAGAAGGGCAGGGCACCGGCCAGCTCGAGCAACCACAACGCGACGCCGGTACGTGGTCTCGCCATTGATTCCTCGAGCTCTCCAGCCCGGCCACGGCCAGGACTCCTCCGGCTACAGCCTTGCAGCTGTCCGGCCCCCGTCTCCGGTGCGGTACGGTGAGTTCTTCTTGCCACGTGAAATGAAATCATCCTCCTGCTGCACATGAAAAGTTGCCAAGTTGAGCAGCGCCTCTTCCCCCGTGCCTCTCACAGGTCAGAGTCCAATGGAAGAACAAGGCACCCCTCCCCGGCTGCTAAACCTAATCCCGGACGAGAAGGGGTGGCAGCAGGCGAGGGAAGCTCAAGCAGGCCACGGAGGAAGAAGACCAACACTCGACGCCGCCGAGCACGACGAGGAGGACAAGGAGCTGGAGCTCAAGCTTGGCCTCCCCGGGGTCCAGCACGAAGAAGAGGCTGGCTTCGCCACGCATTCATGTCTCACCAGCACCACCACCGGCGCCAAGAGAGGCTTCTTCGACGCCGTTGGGGCCAAACCACAAGGTACTGTTACTACTGTACATACATCAGTCCAAGCGATGAAAACATGTGGCTTTTCTTTTCTTCACTTCAGTTGAGCCGCTGCTGTTGCGTTGTTCTTTCATTTTGAGTATGTTTCTTCTCTTTTGTGTCCGAAGATTATGATCGGAGGCAGCAAGAGGATGGGGAAGGGTGTCCGCCTCTGCACGGCAGCAGAGACCCCCAGGGGAGGTACGATGATCGATGGACTGAACCTATAATTGTTCATTCTTGTCATCATGTGTTCAATTTTTCGGTTCTGGGTTCCTGTTCACCGAACCAGAGGAGATACAAGCAAGCAAAATTTGGGGCACGGAGTTTGGCTCGTCCTTTTGAGTTAGAATGAGAGCGTAATAGACAATGGTGCCACTTGAAGAAGTAACCTTTACTTTATCCATTTTAAACGAGTGATACTTTGCTAAAAGTAGTTTCTCTTTTAATCAACTTTGGATTTACTTTATGTCACTACTTGTAATTTTTTACTATGGCTAGGAGGGAGGTTTGCATGTAAGTAGCTCCGCCACTGCTAGTTAACCTTACTGTTCTTGGTTAAATGAGCATATGTTTGAATGATGACCATTGTAAAAAAAATTGCATATAAATTTACCTGGCCTTTAAATAAAATAGAAACTAAACGGTGTTGTAATGTGATGCAGAGTCGCTGTTGTTCCGGTAGTCGGTTGGCCTCCAGTCCGATCCTTCAGGAGAAACCTCACCAATGGAACTTCATCTAAGCAATCCCGTGAGCGACAAAATGTCGAAGCCACCGACAGAGCGAAACCGGTCTGCAAGAAGAAACCGCTCATCAAGATCAACATGGATGGGATACCTATTGGAAGGAAAGTAGACCTCGCATCATGCAAGAGCTACCATAAGCTGTCCATTGTCGTTGAAGACTTGTTCCGAGGCTTTCTTGAAGGTACAAATTTGAATGAATAACTAGCCCACAATAAACAAAAGCTTCAAATCAGTTTGAGTAGTCAAATAATAGTATCTTGCAAAGAATCATGATTGAGAGGCATTTTCCTCTGCACTTGGTTGTTTCTGCAGCCCAGAAGGATTTATCTTGTGGTGAAACCGGAGTGCGAGGAGCAGAAGAGAAAATATTTTCAGGGTTGCTGGATGGAACCGGTGAAAACGCTCTAGTGTACGAAGACGACGAAGGGGACAGGATGCTGGTCGGGGATATACCATGGAGGTTTGTTCTTCTAATTGAAAACAATCAGTAGTCGAGCTAAGAAAAAAATCAAAGGGGGGCCAAAAAGAAAATATACATGTTTGAGTGGGAGGGCAAATGACTGCAATCTTCTTAATCTATATATGCCTTAATTCTTTTTTCCTTCACTATCCTAGGGCTAGGGGGGCATCGCCCCCCTCTACAATGCATGTAGCTCCACCACCAAGCACAATATACAACCATGCAACATAGTGCTTAGTATTATGCAAGTTGTCAAAGTTATTTCATAAATTTATCGGAGAAGATCGATCCAAGAACATAAGTTGCCTAATGAAAGATTTTAACTCTCTTCAGTGTGTTTGTTTCAACTGCGAAGAGACTAAGGGTCATGAGGAGGTCAGAGCTTCCCCAGAGTATGGTAAGTGTAGTGCCACCTCAACTTGTCTGATTTTCATTTTGGGCATTTACAAGACTGGTTGCTGTTGCATACACAGATCAAACAATGCAGTTGCATACCTTCTTTAAAACCATGCTACTCCCTCCGTTCATATATGTAAGTCTTCTTAGAGATTCGAATATGAACTACGTACGAATGTATATAGACATATTTTAGAGTGCAGATTTATTTATTTTGCTCCGTATGTAGTCCATATTGGAATCTCTAGAAAGACTTATATTTAGCAATGGAGGGAGTACATTTCATTTCCTCAAATCCAGATTTCCCTCATATCCTTCAATTCTCTTTTCAGACTGGAGCTAATTCAACGAAAGTAGCAGATTGCTGAAAATGGGGCTGCATGCATTTCCATGGCGCAGACCGCAGTTCATCGCATTTTTGGAGATCGCCCGTCTTTAGCTTGTAGTGATGATGAATGTAATAAGGAGAAGAAAAAAATCATCTCGTAGTAGCAGCTACAGTGGACACACTGCATGTCTTGTAAATTACCCTACTCTTTGTCTGAATGTAGTGTTGGTCAGTGCAATAGTACATGTTCTAGGTTTATTAAAAACCGTCGCGCCCAAAGTGCCGTGTTCGACGTGTTGCGACAGTTCTCTACTTAACTGCACTCAGTGCATGATGCAAACCTAATGATTAAGATCACAATGGTTCATGACTACAAATGAACGCAAAAGGGCAATGTTCTGCTGGTGGCTCATCAATTATGGAGGCTCGAGCAGGAACATCACATGGAATTTCCTATTGTCAGTGTTAGGGTGTCAACTGTCAAGTTATCCACTTCCTGATCTATATTAACCTTATCACAAGAAACTACTCGATAATATGCCTACATACGGTTCACTTGCTCTGTGGGGTTGTTGGGTAGCAAATCACCATCTTGTCATAGAAGCTGCCTCGCTGGGACAAAACTAACCACATACTACAAACTTTTCGTCGTAGTTAGCTTTATGGGTTATCGATAAATCCGATAATGTGTTTGTTATCCTTGATTCCTTGCGCACTGACCATGCCCCCATTGCTTTCTCCGACAACAATAGTTGCCAAACATGGTGAGACAGATGAAGCCATCCCGGGGAATGCGCATAATACGAGTTGCTCTCAAAAGACGCAAAAATGGCATCGATCCATTCCATGATTGAAACAGTGCATGGGCTTCAACTTAACACCCTACTGCAACTTGTGACAGAATAAATTCATTTCAAGGGTTTTCATGATTTATTCTCCACATCATTTACTCGTAGCTTGGAAGTGAAACACGGGACAATTTAATTACATTCAGAATGTAAATGAGCAATATACTTGAGAATGCATATGGTTTATCATCATAGTAATGGGCAAGCACCAGAGTTGCCTGAAATTGAAATTCAGGCTGACAAACCCCATGTATGCCTGTGGCAGCACCCAGTTTCACTACTGAAGCACTGCAACTGCAACTGCAACCACCCTGTCATAAGATTTACTACCATCAGAGGCTCCATCTGCAGACGATCAAGACCCCTGACTATGGTTCTGAGCAGCATACATAAGACAATAAACAGGAAAAGGAGAGAAAAATAAATACATTCATGGCTGCTGCAATGCTTCCAGCCTTGGAACTGGGGACAGAGGAGAGGTCGTTGTCGTTGTCATTGGACCACCCCCGGCCTGAATGAGTCCCGAACGGCAGGAAAAAAGCAGAGGAGATGGGGCGGATTACGAAAGAATCTCTAGTCTAGTCCCAAACAATCTGCGTGCCCCCATCATTACTAGGAAAAGGGCTATAGATGAAATTGATACTAATGACGCACCATACAGCTAGTGCGTCATTAGTATATAGTAATGACGCACTAGAGACAGATACGCCATTAGAGTTCGAAGTACTAATGGCGCACCTTGCCCGGAGTGCGCCATTAGTATCAAGATTTTTTTTTTTTAACTAGCGCGCCTGTCCAAACATACTAATGGCGCATCAATTAATAGTGCGCCATTACTAGTTGTAAATAGTAATGGCGCACTAGCAGTAAAGTGCGCCATTAATGGTCTTTTTTTATGATATTTTTTATTCTGTTTTTTACAAAACTACTAATGGCGCACTTTCACGATGTGCGCCATTACTAGATTGAACTAGTAATGGCGCACTTTGCGGAAGTGCGCCATTAGTATGTTTTTTTTCCCGGAATGTTGTTTCATTTCTGTTTCGACACCCCCAGCCGGCGCACCTCACCCGACACCCCCGCCCCCACGCCCCCCTCTCCCCGACGCCGCCGCCAACGACACCCCCGACGCCGCCGCCCCCGACGGCCCCGACGCCGCCGCCCCC
>LR738709.1:637725197-637798614 GCA_902687465.1 Secale cereale | reverse complement strand
GGGATAATGATTTTGCAGGTACCCCGAGAGGCCCTTGAGTTTGCTGGAATGTTGATTAACTTCCGTTCCGGCAAATTCGGGTACTCCATATGTCCTATTTTCAGCAAAGGTCATACTGAAATTTTCCGTGAATTTTAGCATGACTTTGCTAAAAATAGGACATATAGGGTACTTGTGACTAATGCATGGGCCGGGGTATCTTAGTGGTTAATTAGGTAGGATCAAGTGATTAGAGCCAAGTGATTAGGCCCAACTTACAATTCTCCTTCCTAGCTTAGCTTTTAGGATGCTTCGGTGTCGACAAACCATAAATTATGAAACCTTGGCTTTTAGGGTCCCTGGATGTCGATAAAGAACGAAATGATGAAAGCTTAGGCTTTTAGGGTGCCTGGGCGTCGAAAAACCCTCAATTATAAAAGCTTAGCTTTTAGGATGCCTCGGTGTCGAAAACCCTAAATGATGAGATCATGATCTTGTTCCTTGACAATAACCAACTTTTAATGAGTTTATAGAGAGGATAGTAATCAGATTGTGAGGATGGTATGTAGCAGAACTAGTGCAAAAGTGTTGACAATGTTAGTCCTAATGAGCATAGGATGATGCCACAGCTAGCTTGTCTAGGTACATATTTTTAGTTTATAAAGTTTAATCTCTTTGAAACATAGGAAATGTCGTCTTCCGACGACGATAGGATCCCGGAGTGCTCCTGGTGCGGTGACGACCGGGGTCTGTGCGACAGGCCTCACCTGGTAGACGGTCGTTACTTCACTATTAAGCTCGACGAGACCTTCGATGTCGAAACGGTACGCAACGACAAGTCTTGTTTCGTAATTAATTAAGCACGATTTCTAGCTACTTCAACGTGTAAGTAATTAATTTTCTTCTTTTACATGCAACTAGTTTATCCCGTGTCATGCAAGACACTATGTCTTGGAGAGGATGGGATTTGAAGATCATGAAACTTCGGAGACAAAGCAAATTCAACTAAGGACCATGCATAATGTTGATTTAGAAGTGGATTTGTACAATTCAGATAACGTAACCACTTTTGGTTGCAAGAATTGGGAATCATTTTGCATGATATATGGTTTTTATGAGGGTATGCTTCTCACCATGGATCTTGGTAATCCGGATTCCATCGCCGAAGATGATTTGGACATTTGGGTCCTTGTTGACGATATGATTCCAATTCTACCGAGAAGTGAGTTTATCAAATATAGTTATTTAGTAATTTATATTGTTTATTTCAAAATAGTTGACAACTTATTTCCATTGATAGGTTATTTTGATTATTCAAATAATGTGAGGATGATGCTAGACAGTACCTACTACACCCCTGGCTCAGAATGTACTTATAAGGACAAAGAGCAGATCATCTTCTTTTATTCCTTTCTTCTGGATTACATTCAACGTCGCAATATTGATCCACAATATAGTCAATACGTCCCACTAGTGCACGTATTGAACTACGTTAATATCAATGGAGATACCATGGTAAGATTTTTGTACTATTACGACATTCGTGCATGTTTTGCATTAGTTCTTCTCGAACTGAACTACAATGCTAACTACGAAGTCTTACTATATGTTTTGCAACAGATTCTCCCTAGTGACTGTGTGCCTCCTGTCATGTTTCAATCTGGTCAACTACACGTTTTAAACATTCTGCCAGGTGAACCTACAAATCACATGTGTCCATATCGGATTTCTTCTGAAAATGAAGGAATGAGAATCAAAGAATGGCGAAAAATAATGAAAACTCGTAAGGAGGTACTTGGAAGCAATAAAGTGAGAAGGGCAAGAAATGGAGACAAGATAATCTGCGTTCTTCATAATGGCCCTTTAAATCTAATTGATTTAGAGACAAACGTCATCTTGTTTTATGCCATTTTATCTTAGAAAATTGCTACGTAGTAGAAGTTGTATGGTCGATAATGATGTGTAAGACTTATTATTTAATACCTATGTTGAGTTTTTATTATTATTATGATCGATGATGCATGATGCTAAGTTGTTCTATGAGCTATTATATACTCCCTCCGTTCCGATTTACTCGTCGTGGTTTTAGTTCAAAATTTGAACTAAAACCACGACGAGTAAATCTGAACGGAGGGAGTAGATTCTAATAGTTTCGATGTGCGTACCATATATGTTGGCTCCACGAGAAATTATATTTATATATATGCATAACCTGTGAAAAAAAATATATTCATACTAATGGCGCATCACTGCTGAGTGCGCCATTAGTATGCCAAAGCACCTGGCCCCTGGGAGGCATACTAATGGCGCACCACTGTGCGTACTGATGTCGCATCAGTGGTGCGCCATTAGTATACCAGATACTAATGGCGCACCAGTGGTGCGCCATTAGTAAAGTATACTAATGGCGTGCTAGTAATGGCGCACCTCCAATGCGCCATTAATGGCCAAACTAGGTGCGCCATTAATAGGCCTTTTCCTAGTAGTGCATGTTGTGTCGTGTGCTCATTTGCTGCCGGTACATATTTTAGTTGTTGGCCTAAAAGCGGCTGCATTTCTTATGCACCGGAGAAGGTGAAAGCAACGGGAGTGCCCGGAAAACTTTCAGTTTATTGTCTTCCACAAAGCTGAGCAGCTTGTGAGTGGATTGAGATGATGCTATGTGTCCATCTCTGAGTGTACCAGTGGTGGAGACTAACCATATCGTAACCACAAGGGTGTGTGGTTCAGTGTGAAGATGCGCATATAATTGAGGCAAGAACCAAGATTCGTTGAACGTTGCAACAGGGTTCTGGAGAGATGGCTCAGGCGTCAGGCCTCGAAGGACTGATCGGTTCAAGCTTTTCTGCAGCTACTCTCTTTATGATTTTTATGATGCAGATATCCTGCCTGCCAACTCTAACGCACGGCCGCAAAGGGGCGTCCAATGTGTTCGGATTCTATCCGTTTGGGTCGGCAAACTAGACAAGAGTGTCTGCTTGAAGTTACCCGTCCGTCGGTGCACCCAATCATCCGCCGCATTTCAAATATTTGTCCGCATTACGAACTTAAATTTAAACGAAAAAGTCATTCAAAATAATATATTACGTTAACTTAAAAAGTCCACAAAGTCACGGCCGAACATTGAAATCAAACTAAAAAGAAAAACAAACATAAAAACTAGAAACCCCTTGATTGGGTCGTCACCACCGTGATGGCCGTCTTCAGTCGCTGTCGTCCTTGCCGTCTTCGTCCATGGTGAGATCGATGTACGGCAGTGGCTGCCGAAGGTGGGATGATGGCCCCTACGGCGGCTGCCAAAGAGGGGCGGGCGGCGCCACCAGTAGCTGCCAAAGTGGGGCGGGACGGCGCCTGCTGTCGTTGTTGCGGGGCTGGTGACCACGGCTCTACTCCCACCCACAAGGTGAAGGTCGGCTGCATGGCACCATGGATGTCCACGTCCACGACTAACCCGCCAACATCGGGTTCTAGGGCGCGACGGGAGGCTCCTCCTTCACCCACACCTCGGGTATGACGACGTCGCCAACTGTCGACAGTGCCATCATCACGTCGAGGTCCTCCCACTGGGTTCGGCCGTGCTCCCTCATGGAGTCCTCGAGCACCCTCCTCAATAGCTCCTCCTCCTCCTTTTCGGCGATCATGGTGGGAGCTGGTGGTGGCAGGGCCGGCGAGGCGGAGGGCGTGGGATAGCGCACGTGCACCCATGCATGGCTGCACGACCGGGCGGGCTGGGAGCATGCCCACGACGAGCTTGGAGCACGACCGGCAAAAAATGTCTGCCGACACAGGTCGTGCTCGTCCCAGAACCATGTGTCCCACATAGGAGGAATCGACGGCGTACCTTGAGCTGTTCAGTAGGTCCGGAGGAAGGCGGGCGCTCCAGCGGTTGATCTCCAGTAGACGGGCACGGCCGCTCGCAGGGATAGGCGGCTGGGGCACCCGATCTGGGCTGAGTTGCCAGTCGATCGGGAGATGAACATTTCCCCTCGGCCTTGATGTACCGCCGCATGCGCAGTGGAGCCGCCAGCGGGGAAATGGAGAAGGCGAGCGGCGAGGTGGAGTGGGTGGCGACGCTCCCGATGATGCAGAGGAGGACCCTGGGTCATCACCCTCAGTCCTCACGCTACGCTGCCTGGTGGCGCAACGCCACTCGGCCACCTGCTCCAACGAGAAGCAACCACGGCCCCAGGGGTCATCACCCTTAGTCCACAAGCTACACTACCTCGTGGCGCACCGCGACTCGGCCACCCGCTCCGACGGTGGGAGGTGGCCACCTAGACTAGTCGTGATGGCGGAGTTAGTCAAGTGTTGCACGACGCACGTTCGATAACCCAACCGCCGGCACGAGGTAACAGTTGATGCGCTTCATCGTGGGTGCCCCTATGTCTCGCTTTAAGCAAGACCTAGGGAAACCCCCGCGTCAAGGCAACTCTATATGGGCCGGCCCAGGTGCGCTGGAGGGCTCATCCTCGGTTTTTTTGTTTTACTTTCATGTTTTTTGTTTTTTTATTGCTTTTATTACTTTTTTACACTTCAAAAAATTAGAAACATATATATTAAAAAATAATTTATCTAATGTTCTGAAAAATGTTAGTCATGCATTCAAAAAATGTTAAATGCTTATAGAAAAAATGTTGATCATGTATACAATTTTTTTGGAACAAGTAGTTAAAAAATGTTGAACAAGTATTTGAAAATTTTAATCAAGCATTTGAAAAAATATTGAATGTGTATAAAAAATTGTTGATTGTGTATTAAGAAAATGATATTTTTTTTTAAAATGTTAACCAAGCATTTTGGAAAAAAGTTAAACAAGTATTTAAATTTTTTAATTAACCATTCAAGGAACGTTAAATGTGTATAAAACAATGTTGACCATGTATGAAGAAAATGATGAAAAGAATTGATCATGTATATAAAATGTTAATCAAGCATTTGAAAAAAATGTTGAACAAGTATTTGGAAAATATTAATCAAACATTTAGAAAATATTAAATATTATATAAAATTGTTATTAATATATAAAAAATGATCAAATTCTTGTCATGCATACAAAAATGTGAATCAAGCATTTTAAAAATGTTGAACAAGTGTTTGAAAATTTTTAAACAAGCGTTTGGTAAATGTTAAATGTGTATAGAATTTTTTTTATTACCATTTATTCAAAAAATGTTAAAGCTTTTATTTGAAAACTGCTAGTTTAGCATTTAAAGAAATGTTATGATGTGCATAGTAAAAATGTTAAACGTGCATATACAAAAAAGTAGAATGAAAACGAAAAGAAACAAAAAAAACAAAAAAAATGGAAACAAAATAAGTCAAAGATATAGGAAAATGAAAAATAAAACCGAGGATGCAAATGAAAAAAAAATGGAGAAGAGAGAAGAAAGGAAACAAAAAGAAAAAGAAAAAAACCCTGAAGAGAAGCAACTAAACCAGAAGAAAAACAAAAATACCTAGCAAAACCTATGGAATACCAGATCGTTTCCTGTCAAGTACGTCGCGCCTTGGAGACTCACCTAGATCGTGGAAACGCATGGAATATCTCGCATGCGTTTCGCGCAAGCGCTAGACTTACCTAGATCGAAACTGCTGGAAGGAGGCGTTGCGCAAATTTGACAATTTTGATCTCCGGGCGAAATCAATTCACAGAATGAACTGCTCGTGAAACTATTTCACATCCCTGACCTTTATGTGTAACGCTCGCCATCTAGACGTCACACTATAATGTTCAACGCCTAACTCGCAGGCGCTATACGCCTAACCAGCGACGCACCCAAAACTACCTGAAAAGTGCTAAGTCAGTGTGCAACGCCTGAGAGCTATGCAGTGTAGCGCCTAGCATATAGGCGTTGCACTTTGTGGCTGGTATACTTAAGCCTTTTCACCCAACGTCACGGTGTGGGCATACTGTAAACAGGGCAAGCCCATGCATGCATGGCACGGCGTGGACCCGGCCCAAATATTTTATGGACGAGACTTGCCTGCTCCCCTCACGTGTGCCCATCCGTGCTCCCGCGTATATGGCTTGATTTGATTGGAGCAAAATAAGGCCCGGCCCCACCCCCTTAAAATCAGGGGGGAGATGGTTAGATTAGAAAGGAAAAAGGAAAAAAGGACAGCCGTAGGATGAAGTGGGAGCACGGATGGGAGCATGAGGAGGGAGCAGGCAAGTTTTATCCATATTTTATCTCATACTTGTAGCACTTTTTTCCTCCATGCATGCATGAAAGCACATGTCCATCCAGACAGGGCCGTCGATGAGGGTGGCAAGGTGGGCGACCGCACAGGGCCCCATAAAAATCCGGGGCCCCAAAATCATTAATCTCACGCTAATTATATTGCATGTCAGGCACGATCTCATCAGTCAATGATTTATTTCCTTCTACGCACCCCAGCATGCACGGGGGCCTTGATTATCTCCACTGCATGCGCGGGATTTGTTTCCATCTCACGTGATAAGTGTTCTCCCAAGCAAGGTACTTCTACGTACGGCATTTATTTTCGGATTTTTTGGCGTTGTAACTGCATGCGAGAGGATTAGGGAGGAAAGGAATTAAGAAAATCACCATGGAGATCATTCCATTCGTTGGGTCATTTTCTTTACCGTATCTTCGTGGAAACAATCTATCAAAGGGAATCAAATAAGTGAAAATAAGAAAATGCCTAATATTTTAGAATTCTCTAAAAATTAGTACACACCTAATAATATGAAGAAAAAAAAGATTATGAATTTTTAGAATTTTAAGGTCCTGTTTTATATTCGATGATCATACGACGTAACTGTGCAACCTGGAGTACTCCGCACCACACGATTCGTGCCATGCGATGCTCAGAGCATCTCCAACAGCCGCGCTACGCGCCGCGCCCAAAAAAAGCGTTTGCCGCGCGCGCTTCGACAGGTTTAGCGCGGGGATAGCGCTGGCTCCAACAACCGCGCTATAATGCAGCGCGCGCGCGCCGCTCCAGCAGTGCCAAAAAATGCAGCGCGCACAATATTTTTTAATACATAGATTGCATTAAAATAAAAAGGATACAAAGTTATTTTACATAAATATTGCAACTAGATAGGTAGTTCGAAAATATAGATAGATAGTTCGGCGCTAGATAGTTCGAAAACATAAAAAAAAACTAATCCCAGTCGCTCCCGTCATCTGCACCATCATCGGCTTCGTCGTAGGTGTCGTCAGAGGTTGACAGCCAGATGTGCAACCAACGCTCATCTTCTGGAGCGAAGAAGGACCTCCCGCCTGCATCGACGAGGGCGGACTGCTGACACGCCAATGCCTTCCGATGGCGCCTGTCCAACCGCTCCTCGCGGTGCCGGCGCGTGTCCTCCTCGCGGCGACTTGCCCAATATTGCTGCTCGTAGGCGACGTCCTCCGGGTGGAGCCGGCGCCACTCCGCCATGCGCCGCTCGTCCTCCTGGGCGACGAGGAGGCGGTTCTGCAGCGCAGTGTGCTCCGCACGGTCTCGTGTGGAGTTTAGACGAGGCGGCGGGGCGACCTCTAACGCCTGCTCGAGCGTGTGGACGTCCTGGAAGTTAATTTGGCGGCGCGGCCTGCCTAGGCGCCACGCCGCCGCGTCGAACGCGCGGGCGGCCTCGTGCGCCGTCTCGTAGGTTCCGAGACTAAGCCGGAGATCGCCGGAGCGTATCTCGGCGTAGAACCCGCCGCCGTTCGGGCGCTCGCGGACGCTGCGGTAGCCCGACGAAGAACGGTGGCGCGGCGGCATGGTGGCGCGTCGGGGGCGGCGGCGGCGCTCTGGAGCTGTGGCGCGAGAGGCAGGGAGAGAGGGAGCGGTGGAGCGAGGGAGTGCGCGCGTGGCTTTTTATAGACGCGCGGGAGGAGGCGCCGCAAAAATGGCGCGTGAGAGGCCGCCATTTCGCGCGCGCGCAAGCGGTTCCCCCGCGCGCGGTTTTCCCGCCGCCGCTGGAGCGCGCCATTCTGCCCCGCGCGCGCGAAAACGGAAGTTTAGCGCGCGCGCGTGCCTTTTTGCGCCGCTGTTGGAGATGCTCTCAGCAGAGTGATGATATCTTGACAGCGACGATGACGGGCACACATTACACGAATTGATAGCCGAACCATAATATAAAGTTTTTTACCGTCCCGAGGCCCCAAATTCCCGGAGACGGCCCTGCATCCAGACGTGCTGCGCGACGTATCTCCGCCTGCATGCTTTTTTGTCTGGTTTCATGTTTTGTTTCCTAGCACTCTCCTACGTGTTAAATTAACTTTGTGCATGGATTTGCATATTGCATGTTGTGCAACGCCTACACACTAGGCGCTACACTGTATAGCTCTCAGACGCTGCACATTGACTTAGTATTTTTTAGGTAGTTTTGAGTGCGACGCTGGTTAGACGTATAGCGCCTGCGAGCTAGGCGTTGCACAATGTAGTGTGACACCTAGATGGCGGGCGTTACACAAAAAGATTAAAGGTGTAAAATAGTTTCACGGGCAGTTCATTCTGTGAATTGATTTCGCCTAGAGGTCAAAATTGTCAAATTTGCTGAGGCATTGCCAGTCGTGGAGTGTTGTCATTCCCTCTGGGCACAACAGTCGTGCCCGGCAGTCTGCCTCAGCAACTCCCAATGCCCTACTAGTCAAAGTGGAATGGTTTAAATTGACGCACCTTCTTGGACGCGGTCGATTCAAGATGATAGGAGTAGGAGGCGAGAGGGAAAGCGTTTCGCCACTGGTTAAGTGCTAGTTAAATTTTAGTGTATAATTATTTGAACTAGGATAAAAGGCTAATTCAACTCTAACGTCAGAAAATTGAACTAGGACAAGAGCTGGTTAGCACAAATGGCGACATGGAGAAAGGGCACGACACTGTCTAAATCCCGAGTTTGGGACATTCCGGTCTCCCGCACCGTCCTCACAAGTGACAACTAATGGTTAATCTACATCCGCGGTTCTCGCTTGTGCAAACAGATTATATCAAGGGGAAGGACACCAGCAATGTCTTGCAACACCCTTGGCGATGCATACACTAACAGTCCCATGCGAGAATGACCATGATGTTGCAAAAGCACAAAGGAATCATCGACTGCTTCAGACTGCCGTCGGATCATAAGGTCAAAACCCACCGTCGGCCCACCAATGCCTCAACCCAGAGGCAGTGCCGACATATCGGCCAGGTCCACGACACCACCCAGCCTTGCGCCCCGGCCCGGATACTTCAGTTTCATTGGATTTCAGACGGTCTTGAGGGCCATGGAAAATTTTAGGTGTGTGATATCAGATAATTTGGAATCTTCCGAGTTCCGTGACACCGATCATTTCCCTCATTAGAACGTTGATGAAACGTTGACTGTGGCACCAGAGAGTTGTGCTCAAGCAGTTGGGCAGTTCAGTTCATTTCTAACCTAACGATCAACAAATCGCCCTAAAATCGCAAATTTCTACACATTTCAGATCTCCACCCTAAGCTGGCCAGTCCGCCGCCGCCGCCGCCGCTAGGACCAGGACTAGGACTAGGAGAGGACATCGAAGGCGCGGGCGTCCTTGGCGACCCGGATGAAGACGTCCTCCAGCGTGGTGTCCGCCACGCCCCACCCATGCACGGGGAACATGGCCCTCGCCGCCTCCACCGCGCCGAACACGCCGTCCAGCCGCACCTCCCGCTTCGGCAGCTCGAACTTCTGCGTCCCCGACATGCCGTAGACCTTCACCGCGCTCGGCGACAGCCCGGCGACCAGCCGGGCCACCGCCTCCTCGTGCTCCGCCGCCGTCGTTATCGTCAGGACGCGGGTGCCGCCGTACCTTGTCTTCAGCTGCAACAATTTTTTGTATTGCCAAATCAATGCATCATCTTCTTAATTTGCAGCCATCAAATGCTTACCAAGACCAAATGTTTTCCTTTCAGGTAAATTTTACTATCAACATCTTTTTCACCAAGACAACTTTGTTGATCAGCAAAGCATAGTACATCAGATTGTTGTTAATTCTGGTGTGCATACCTCCTTGGGTGTTCCAAGGCACTGAAAGTTTCCGCTCACGAAGATGCCGACCCGATCGCACAGCTCCTCGGCCTCTTCCATTGAATGCGCTGGAATGTCATAGTATAGCAAGTCAGTTTTTTTTAGAAGGATGGAGGGGATCATCTTGTTGATGATGGAATGATGGTGAATAACTGGAGGAAAGGTAGGGTTGAAAAATAAGAGGGGCACTCATTACTTGTGAGTATGATGGTGCATTCCTTCTTTGCTCGCTTGATGACGTTCCACAGATCGTTCCTGGATATCGTGTCCAATCCGGTGCTCGGTTCGTCCATGTAAACCACCTGATTAATCACAACGAAAATGATGTCAGTTATTGCGGAACTGTTTTGAAGATTTGGGGAAGGGAATGAAAACATGATTGTGGAAAGTACCTTAGGATTGCCGATGAGTGCGATAGCGACACTGAGCCTTCTTTTCATGCCGCCACTGTACTTGCTTACAGATTTGTCGCCGAAACCGCAGTGGGAGAGATTCACGCTCTTCAAGGATTCCTCGACTGCCTGGATTAATAGACATGATGTAAATAAGATGAATTTGTAGTCCTCGCAATAAGACCGGCATGTTAATATTGTACAGTAGTTATCTGCTTATTATTTTCTAGTTCATGGTTTGAAACTACCTTCACTAGAGAAGCACCCGAGAGATTCTTCATTCGACCATAAAACAGTAGATGCTCTCTTCCTGTCAGAGTCTCCCAAAGCAAACTGCATATATTAGTTGGAGAGTATTTTGTTGTCATCCCAACACTGACAAAACCATCTTCACAAGGATAATGCAAGACTGGTCACTTGTGATCTTACTCGTGCTGTGGACATACACCGATGTTTGCATATATTTCACTCATATCTTTTCTCAAATCCATTCCATGTATGTAAGCAGTTCCGCAAGTAGGCGCCACTAGTCCAATCATCTGCATATATAGTAGCCATGACCAGTGTCAACTGTTTTTTATGTTGCACATTTCGCGGTGTCTTAACATTGTTGCGCAAAAAAAAAAAAACATTGTTGCGCTATGAGGAAATAGTGAGACTGGCAGAAATTGAAGTCCTCGTGATTCGTGATAAATCAGCGAGAAGTTGAGGCTTTTGTTAATGGCCTCTAACACATGATCACTGTCTAAATTACAGTTAGTCTGACAACACAAGCATAGGGAGGCCCAAGCAGACTTTGGAACTGTCACTCACCATGTTGATGAAGGATGACTTCCCCGCCCCATTGGGACCAAGCATTCCAAAACACTGCCCTTTGTGCAATGCGAGCGACAACCCTCTCACCGCAAGCTTGTTGGGGTTCCCGTTATTCCCACGGTACACTTTCTTTAGATTGTGGCAGATGATCATATTCCTAGCGTCCGTTTCCTTCAGTAATCGTTTCACCACCTTGTGCTGAAAGTCAAGAAATTTGAACAACAATTCAGAACTGTCTGCCTATACTGAATGGTTCAGCTAGAGCCTACTATATGATTAACTAACCTCGAGGGAAACATCAGCCTTGGCCATATCAGCAAAGACCCTCCTGGATCTCGGATTCGCCTTATATGACGGCGACGAGTGCTTGGTCGACAGAATTCCGGAGAGAAATATAGGATGCCATGCAGGTCTGTGGTCCAAAAAATATGCCACGGGGAGCAGAAGTATCCATTCTATAGACGTCAGAATCAAAACATCTTTCATCCCGTTGATCGGGTCGTTCAAGTCCCCCCATTGCATTCCAGGCTTCCCCATGTAGCTTCCTGCAGCTGCATACTCTGATAACTCATAAACTCCTCGGTAGAGGGAGAACCCGGGAACAAGCTCCATTATCACTAGCCAAGGTCCTAATAGACATGTAAAACAATGTAATTCTCATTTAGAATGGATTGAAATCAGTGACATAATTGGAAATTTTAGGTGAATTGTAGAGAAGTTACTTACTTGGGAAGGTAGTATCCTCAATGAACAACTTCAATAGCGCTTCTCCGAGAAGGCCAGAGCCAAAGACGTAAATGTAACTTATTACTGCAACACAGAAAACACTGATCCAGATAAGGATATAAATTCAGAGGGAGGCCACATTTTGAGGAAATTAAATAGAAGCCTGATTTTACTGACCACTAGCAGTCTTGACCGATGAGAAGAATGGCGCGAGGAGAAAGGCTAAAACAATTTGCAGGTTGATGTAGATAAAAAAGAACAAAAACTGTATAACATAGCTGTTTAATCTGAATATGTCCAGACCTGCAAAACAAATAAGAGTTCTCTGTATAATTTAGAAGCATTATTTTAACATATTGGAACTTCAATTTAGTGAACCTGGAATTCAATTAGTACCTATAAGTGAGCCAAAAAGCGCAAACAAGATCACGTAAGCTCCTGAAAGGGACAGGAAATAAGAATACGATATCAGCCAATATGGTCCATCCTTGAGTCCATGCATTTTCATCATTAGTCTTAGGTTCTGCTGCTTCTCATAAACAAGATATGTTAATATTACCTGAAAATAAAAACAACTGAAATGAGTTCGTCGTCGAACACTAACATATAAATTTCTTGTAGTAGTACTTACTGGAAGTAGTAAATGATTGGAGAAGACGATATATATAATGAACTCACTGGAAGGAGGAGTTGAACTGTCCATGTGAAGAAGAGTGCATCGAGGAGAGTGGTGAGGTCCAGCTTCAGTTTGATTGCAGCTTTGGGCATCTCTTTCAGAAATTCTAGGCGCATTTCTGCATTCACTCCTGGGAGAACCTGCTTGAGATATGCCGCGGATGCCTACGGCACAAATGCATAATAATGAGGACTAGGTAGTAAAGAAACTAATTAATGTGGCTTATTCTTGAGAATATGAGCTTGTAAGTAAGTTGCAGGCAAGTTTGTAAGTACCATATTGACCAACCGTGTGACGCGCAAAACTGTCATGGAATGGTGTCCATTATCCCTGCTGAAGGTGGAGTTGTAGGAAACATAGGCGTGGAAGCGCCCCTTGCTTGTATCAAGAAAGTCATATCCTGCAAGATTGTGCTCCAAAATTAGACATTTTTTTGTACAATAAGTGAACAAGAGAAACAATATTTTTTTGAAATGAAAAGCAAAAAATATGAGGCTACCGGCAAGGAATTCGTTTGATCTTCTCCTTTTATTTGCCCCTTTGTAACCGTTAAACAAACGGCGGTCTATCACCGATGAACTCGCGCACCACAGCGGTAAACCTTGAACACACTTCACATCTGTTCCATCTCACAAAGAAGTGGGATTAAAAGCTGGATCTTCATCAGTGGAAAGGAGCAACAACATGCATGGATGTAAACACTTACAGTATATAATATATCAGTTATACAGGGAGAAGAAATGTTTTACCGAGTTGGAGCGGCATTCCACCATCAGAGTTTCCTGAAACATTGCGTGGAGGCCAGGAACACTTTGACTGGATCACGTATAAGGTCTCGTTGGGCACGAGGCCGGGCTCGACGAACAGCTCATGCGCGGGCAGTGTTCTTGAGCCCTGGATGTATGGATTGACGGATTCAATGATCAATGTACGTCATTCCTAAAGAAGAATACCAAAACATTTTGGCTGATCAAACAACGACTCACGTACAGGGACTACTTTGGAGAGGTGGTCAAGAGAGGACGAGGAGTTCATAGTTTCAGTCGGCATGAGAAGATAGTCTGAAGGAGAGAGGTCTGGGAACAGCCCCCTTCCAAGGCCTGTCGATCCAGAAAGTTCAGTCAAAAGTCAAAACACACACACAGAGGAAATCGGCACGTGAGTCGTTGGAGAGTATATGTATTTTATTTGTTTATTTATTTATTTTACTTTGGGAGAGGCCACGGTTGAGTCCGGTGAGGAGCACCGAGACCGGGGCGCAGGACGCGTTGGTGCTGCAGCGCGCGGGGTGGCCGTGCAGGAAGGCCGGGACGACGGGCACCTGCAGGAGCGCCGGCCACCTGGGCGGCGCGGCCACCTCGCAGCTGATGGCCTGCGTGGGCGTGGAGTGCTGGACGCCGCAGTGGCCCCCCTCGCAGCCGCACCGGAACGGGGGCCTGTCCAGCTCGCGGTCCACCACGGCCTGGATGGCCACGAGCAGCGCGCAGAGCAGCACCGGGAACGCCGCGATCGCCGCGTTCGTCCTCCAGTTCCTCCTCTGCAAAACCAAACGCGCGTTGGCCGTCATTCCGGCCTGCCTGAACAAAGAGAAAGAATCAAGAGGCAGAAGAAACTCAGTGACTCACCTGGAAGGCGAGGTTCTTGAGGAGGAGGGCATGGAGCTGCCTGCAGAACCTCGCGACGGCGCGAGTGCGGCCGCCGGGCGCCGGCGCGGACCCCATTTCTGACGGATCAAGCAGCAATAAGAAGGAAGCAAGGCGAGCTAGCATTTGGCAAACACGTGCTCTGTACTCCACATACCTCCTGGGTCCTGGCACATATATGTAGTGTAGATGAAGCGGATCGATGGAGGAGGAGGACCTAGGTCAGCGTGGCACCTCGTGGCGCGCGCGCGCGGCCGGGCGTGAGCATCACGCGTGCTGCCGCCGTCCGCGGCGGAGCGCCTCCATGGAACCTGGCACCGCACGCGCTTCCTTGCTCGCTCGATCGCGCGGTTCAACGCTGCACCACCGCCCACCTTAACTCCGGCCGGGTGTTACGCTCGACGCGCACTACTACACCGGGGCACAGTACGTAACCGGTCTGATCCCAGCCCCGGCCGTTACGTAGGGAAGGGGTGACCGACGACCGGGCTTGCTGCATGCACACGTCGATCTCCTTCTCCCCAGGCCCAGGTTGGGACTTGGGACACTAGCTCACCACATATATAGTATACCAGCAGAGTTGGATTAGTTTGGGAGTCATCTCGACGTGGTCTGAGATACCAAGAAGACGGTTAAGATGAAGCCAGGTCAACAGGGAAACATGATGCATCATCGCTTTCACCGTCGTGCAAGTATGGCCGGCAGCATCGATCAGTGTACGGAGGCGTACGTCCGCGGGGGTGGACGTCCCGACAGACATGAGAAACGTTTACAGGCTTTTACATGATGGGTTAATCTTGATTGGTCAATAAATGAGCGGGGCGGCTTGTGATTGGTTGTTAGATAGAAAGAGCGTGTAAAAGCTTATAAATCTTTGTATGTCTAGCATTTTTGCTACTAGTAGTATATCCATCCTGGCCTGCTGATTTTGTGCATGGCCGGCCGGCTAGCTTCGCATGACCGACGTACGTACGCGGTTCCCTTGGAGTTATCGACCCCCCTCATCTACGTTACATTACGTACTCCGTATTAAGAGCAGTGCTAGTATATATATACTGTTCCATCGATCACGAGTGAAGTGAAGAAGTGATCTGATCGTGTCCTCCGTGTTTCCGGCCGGCCGGTCCAAGCAAGGATCGATCAACAATTCAACATTAATAAAATAACATTTTTCGCCATGATCTCTTGCTTCGGCATGGCGCTCGCAGCTCCTTTGCAATCACGGCTTGAGATCCGCAACATCGTCCCCAAAGGGAACAGAGACGCACGCGCGCGATGTGTCTTGTGCTGATGCGGGGCAAGCAAGTGACGTAGCGTTATGTGAATCCCCACACGGAATTTCAGATCTCAACATTTGGGACGCTTGTTTCTCAAGCAAAGCAAACGGTTGTTTTCTGATCCCTATGGATCACTCCCTCCAATCCATACTAACTGTTGCAGCTTTAGTACAACTTACACAATTCCAAATAGATATGCCATATGATCTTTGGGAGCAATCGTTTGGAGACGAGATGATTGCACGGAATACACTAAACCGGTTTTGCTAGCGGACAAATATAATCTTGGGCGCAGATGTGCGGCGCTTAGAGCATCTCCAGCCGTTGGCCCCCCAGGACCCGTAAAAATCACCCCTGGGAGCGAGCCGGCGATACAATCGGCGCTGGGGGCGGTTTTGCGCCCAGTCGTCACCCCCAGGCGCCGAAATTAGCCCACTTTGCAGCCCCGTTCCGGCGAATAAAAGGCCCATATGGGCGAGAATAGGCCCATATTCGGCGTGGTTTCGCCGTGTCTCGGCGTTCAATTATCAACACAATTATTACTTATCATATATTTCATCACAGAAAAATCAAATACTTCAACAAAATAGTTCAATACAAATTATATAGTTCAACAAATAAAAACTCGTATTTCATCACACGGCGTCCCCCTTGAGCCTTCATAGGTGCTCAATCAGATATTTCTACAGTTGATGATGCACCTGTGGGTCTCGGATCTCCTGACGCATACTGAGATAGGCAGTCCAAGTTGGCGGTAGCTGGTGATTGAAAGTGCAGTATATCGACTAGAGGGGGGGTGAATAGACGATTTTTATGAAATGCTTCAAAACATGGAAGTTTCGAAGACAAAGGATAAATCCAATCCTATTTATATGCAGCGGAAAGTAGACTACACTAGACAAGCCATAGTCAGGTATTCAATAAAGCGAAAGCATGAAGACTAATAGCAGCTAGGCAGTAAGGATCAAGATGGAAGATGGAAGATGGAATGAAGCCAATTAGAACAAGTAGTCACACACAGTGAAATCAATCAGATAAGGCAAGCAGGCAATGACTTCACAACATAAGACAGTAAGTAAAGGGAAAGAAAAGGATAGAACCAGTAGCTCGGGGAAGACAGTGATTTGTTAGACCAGTTCCAGTTGCTGTGACAACTGCACGTCTGGTTAGGGAGACTGAGATTTAACTCAGAAGACCGCGTCTTCACCTTATTCCCCTTGAGCTAAGGACACCTAGCCCTCGCCCAATCACTTTGGTAAGTCTTCAAGGTAGACTTCCAAACCTTCACAGACTTCCTTCACCGACGATCCACAATGACTCTTGGATGCTCAGAACGTGACGCCTAACCGGCTGGAGGAAACACAGTCCTCAAGTGTAATAAGTCTTCAGGTCACACAGACAGAAAGACTTCAGTGATGCCTAACACTCTTTGGCTCTGGGTGTTTTGGCTTTGTCCTCGCAAAGATCTCTCTCTCAAATGCTTCGGAGGTGGGTTGCTCTCAAACGACAAAAGCCGTGCAATAACTCTGAGCAGCCACCATTTATGGTGTAGGGGGTGGGCTATTTATAGCCACTGGGCAACCCGACCTGATTTGTCCGAAGTGACCCTGGGTCACCAAGGAACTGATACGTGTTCCAACGGTCAGATTTCAAACACTCACACGACAACTTTACTTGGGCTACAAGTAAAGCTGACTCATCCAGCTTTGGATAAGATTTGCTCTCATTGTCTTCGCTCGAAGACATAGGATTTGGCTGAGCATCACTTCAGTCACTCTGACTTGGTTCACTTGGACCCCACTTAACAGTACGGTGGTTCCTATGACTCAACAAAGAAGAAAAGGAAACAACGAAACATCTAAGTCTTCGCGCTCCATAGTCTTCACACAATGTCTTCTCTTGCCATAGTCTTCAATATGACTATCTCCATGTACCATCATTATCGTCAATGTCTTCATACATTTTTAGGGGTCATCTCCGGTAGGTAAACCGAACCAATGAGGGATTACTACCTGTGTTATCCTGCAATTCTCACGAACACATTAGTCCCTCAACCAGGTTTGTCGTCAATACTCCAAAACCAACTAGGGGTGGCACTAGATGCACTTACAATCTCCCCCTTTTTGGTGATTGATGACAAACTGGTTGAAGTTTTCAATGGGGATAAAAGTATGTGAAATTGTAAAGGATAAAGGTATTGTCTTCGTAAGTAGCAAAAGGCTCCCCCTAAAGATGTGCATATAGTTGATTTGCCTTTGAATGCAAATGCACATGGCAGGTTGTACTTGTGGAGATCCTCTTCAACTTATGAAGACAATTCATCATGCACAATTGATATATAATGATATGCATAATGAGAAATGGACGTCTGCAAAAATGACTAAGTGCGGAATATAACGTAGCACATGCGAAATTTATCATCGCATTACAGAGTACCAGAAAACGTAGCAGACGACCATCAGTTTAAGTGTTACAACTCAAAGAACCAAATGTAGCAAAAATGAGAGTTGTAAACACTAGGCAAAATATAAAGCACCCGCCCATATGGACCCGCTTGAAGACTATCAACTCATATGCTTCTTCCCCTTTTGTCAGTAAGGACCAAAAAAGGTTTGAAGACATAGAGTCTCTACTCGTTCCCAGTAGGAGCAGGAGAGGATGCAGGGTCGGCGGTGGTGTTTGGCAGTGCAGAAGTAGTTGGTGCAGTGTCGACACGCGCTGAAGGAGGAGGTGGTGAGGTAGCATCATCTTGATCATCTATCACCCTGGCGTCAACCGTTGCAGCGGAGGAGGAGTAGTCAGAGTCTTCAAGAGATGGAGTTCGACGCAGAACAACATTCCTTGGAGGAGTGTGGTCAAACTTGAATCTTTCTGTGAAGCCATCGTCTTGAAGATCCGCTTCAGCACTCAGCAAAGTTAAACTCTTCAATGACCTCCGACAGGTTTCATGAGCAACAAAGGTATTCTTGGTGGCAAGATTGCGAATGCGATTGACGTCCACCAAGAGGCTTTGCATCTAACGCGTCAGCCAGTAGTGATGCTTATCCTGTTTCTGATGGAGGGCAACCAGAAGCTCTCGGTTATTGAGAACACGAGAGCGCTTCTGAGGCCTTTGGGCAATGGTGCTCTCAGTAGCTTCAGTTTCAGCATGTCGAGGTAGACGAGTACGGCCAGCTAGAGGATAAACGCGAGAGACTGCTGGAACTCCTTCAATTTGCTGAGTGAAGCTCTGGTGATCAGCGTTGTGAAGACTAACATGCTCTTTGGTAGGCTCTTGGTATATAGTTTCAGCTGACATATCAACCTCTGGCAAGAATATATGATGGTTGCGAGCAGAAGACTGATAGGTGATAGCTGAATGAAGCTTGATGAGGCGCATAATCCATGGAGCATAGAACTTGAGACCAAACAGATCAGAGCCAGACACAGCCAACTACCGGATGAAGAAATATTGAGCATTAAAGCTGATGCCATTTGATGGGCCTCGAACCCCTCGTTGGTTACCCCAAGTGGAAGGTGTAAGATGCAGTAAGTAGAAGTGTTTTCCCCTAGCAAAGATGCCAAGGATCGAATCCCCAGAGACTCCTAGGTTCAACAGGTAGGTGTCAACTGCTAACGGCGCAATTAGCAATCAACGTGGACCTGCACACAGATACAAATAACTTTGCTCCCAACGAGTACAGAGAGGTTGTCAATCTCTCCGGCCTTGTAGTTCACAAAGGGTTAAAAGCAATATGATAGTAGTGATAGATAGTATTTTGCAATAGTAAATAAAATAGCGAAAAGTAAATAGTGGATGTGATCAATGATGGTAATATGGACCGGAGTCTCATGATGTTCACTAGTGATGTCTCTCTCCCAAAAGACGATAAAACAGCTATGTGAGGTAAACAAATTACAGCTGGGCAATTGACAGGACCACGAACGCAAACCAATGCTGACTACATTGCAAGAAAGGTTGAGGTTCAAAGTATGGGCGGTACGCCAAAGTAAGTAGACCGAAATCCATCAATATCTACTACTAATCATCCACCTTGAGATATCTATCCAGAACATCTCGCTGGTATTAAGTTGCGAGTCCCACCCATAGTGTAAACTCAATGCAACAGACAACTGCATTAAAAGAACTTTGCGTAAAGTAAACAATCCTTGCACCCGCGGGCACAAGCACCGTTGTTTTCCCCCTTGTGGCAACAACACATCCCCTAGACTCATGTTTCTGTCACTCAAGCTAGTCATCGAGGGGCATGAACCCACAATCAAGCATAACGTTCCCTCTTGGAGTCACTACCTACTACTCGGCCAAAGCAATAAATAACAACGGAGAACATGCAAGAATTAATTATGAACTAAAATATAAAAGAGGTGAATCAAATATATTACTCAAGATCAATCTGAACATAATCTCATAATCCATCGGATCCCAGCAAACTCAACATAGCAACAGCATAAGGATTACATAGGTGCCTCGATCATGTAGGGCAGCTCACGAGGACTAATTAGTGAAGCACAAGAACGGGAGGAGAACATCACATAGCTACTGGTCATGGACTCATGGTCCAAGGGAGACTACTCACGAGTCATCCGGGAGGCGTCCATGGTGGTGGAGAAGCTCCCGGTGGTGATCCTCCCCTCCGGCAGGGTGCCGGGAAGAGTTCTCCTGGTGCTCCCGATCTTGGAAGCGGCGGCGGCGGCGGAACAGAGATGGGATCGCGAAAAGAAGTCCTCCTCTGAGGGTTTCGGAGAGTCCTTTAAATATATGCCAAAGTAGGGCACCGGGGGAGCCTCGGGGGGCCCAGGCGCCCCCCCGGCGCGGCCCAGGGGGGGCGCGCCCACAGGGCGCCTGGAGCCCCTGTGCCCCCCCCCAGGTTGCCCTTCGGACGCAGTGTTGTTTCCGTATCGCTGATTTTTTATATAATTTTTCTGGATTTTTCTGGGCAGTTCTCGAAACGTGAAAACCTGAAATACAAAAACAGCCGAAAACAGAAACTGGCACTGGGGTGCACTGGATTAGTAAGTTAGTCCAAATATGATCAAAAGTGTATGGAAGTGTATGAATATCATAGCAATATCACCCAAAAGTGGCATGGAGCAAGCAGAAATTATAGATACGTTTTGGACGTATCAACATCCCCAAGCTTAATTCCTGCTCGTCCTCGAGTAGGTAAATGATACCAAGAATAATTTCTGTGGTGACATGCTATTAACCATATAGGACTTTCTCATAGTCATATGACAAAAGCTTACTGAGACAATGATTCTAAAGTAATTAAGTTGTCTCAAGAGAAAATCACAAATGACTGAAAGTTTTACAACATGAAACTGAAACATCAAAAAGATTTGCAATGAACATGATGTGCAAATATGATCAAGTGATATCTAGCTTGCCCCCTTTAGTGATGCAAAACATAAGTGCAGGGGCACCTTCAAGGTTTAAGTGATGACTAGATACAATCATTTCAGAATAAACGATATCACAATCATGCAAAAGACAATGCTACTTTGGGACAATGCACATTACACTCAGAATGACAATCATGCTCTCAGTAGTTGGTGCTTGAAGTGCTAGAGCTTTTTATTTTGAAACATGGAAGCAATTGTGTCAACGGTAGTAGTACTTCATATGTGTCATGCATAAAACATCTTATATGTTGCAAGCCTCATGCATCGAATACCAATAGTGCTCGCTCCTTGTCCTAATTAGCTCGGATCCCCATGGGTTATCATTGCATTGCATATGTTTTAACCAAGTGTCACAAAGGGGTACCTCTATGCCACCTGTACAAAGGTCCAAGGAGATAGATCGCATTTGATTTCTCATTTTTGATAGATCTCAACTTGAGGACATCCATACCGGGACAACATAGAAAATAGATGATGGACTCCTCTTTAATGCATAAGCATATTCTCATGAGAGATTGAGGATTAAGGTCCAAGCTAAAACTTCCACCATGATGCATGGCTTTGGTTGGCGGCCCAATGTTCTTCTCTAACAATATGCATATTAATTCAACCCACGGTAAATCACCCTTACTTCAGACAAGACGAACATGCATAGCAACTCACATGATATTCAACAAAAGTGTGACAGTTGATGGCGTCCCCAGAAACATGGTTACCGCTCAGCAAGCAACTCATAAGAAATAAGATACATATGCAACATATTCTTTACCACAATAGTTTTTAGGCTACTTTCCCATGAGCTATGTATTGCATGATTAATTTGCTTAGTGCAGGTGTAGGTTAGCAAAAGACTGGGAGCGACCAACTAAGAGAGCCATGACGGTCATAATCATGCAGAGCGACAAAGCAATATTGAATCAGGCATGGTAGTTATATCGCTACTCAGAAACAAAAGATCATCAAGGCTTGACAGACTTTCTTTACAGTCTTGAATATGCGTGAGCATACGCCAAGTCAATCAAAATAAATTCTCGAAGGAAGATATTACTAGACCATACCATATCATAGGCAAACAAACCAAGTTGGTACTCCAATGACACATTGGGAACCCCCCAGTTATTTAAGATTAACCAAAAGAAAACCTGAACTACTAAGCACCATCATGAAAGTAGCATCTTTATCATAGACACATTAACCCATGCAACGGAAGCAAACTCTCTTAATAAGGTGAGCATGGTAATTAAAGAGAGTTCAAGCAACCAACTAAATAAAAGCTCTTGCAAAGATAAGCATGAATACTAAGAGCAGAGTACAATAGTAGCTATTAAAAGACAAAGAACACACACAGCATAGATAGACATGAAAATTCTATGTAATGTTCTAGGTAGAAGTGGAGCGTGTTTCTCTCCCACATAAAGGAATGCTGGGTTCCGACTCGTTATGAAAAACTAAAAAGAAAACTAAAAGCAAGACACTCCAAGCATAGCACATAACACATGAAGTGATAAAAATATAGCGAAACGAAAGACAAACTGATAATGTTGATGGAGAAGGGGATGCACGGGGGCATCCCCAAGCTTATACGCTTGAGTCTCCTTGAATATTTTGCACGGGGGCATCCCCAAGCTTGAGCGCTTGACACTCCTGAATCTTTTTATCATCTTCCCTCGCACACTTGAAAACTCCCTTCATACATAACTCATCATAATCTGATTAGCGAGGTTAGTACCCTTAATAAAATAATTATACCTTGCTGGAAATAAGGATATTCTTGAAGTTATACTGTTTCTCAAGATTGCCAAAAGGTTTTTGTAAAGAAAAAGCAAGTTCTCAATTTGCAAAGTGAAGGTAAGGCAAAACAGGACAGAATCTGTGAAAAACAGAACAACAGGCAGTAATTGACCTGTTCGGGATACTTCTGCAATTCAAATAAAAAACTCAGAACTGACGCACGAAAGACAATTATATAGAGAACGCTGTCGAAAAAATTCAGACCAAAAAGATGATCTGGTGATTTTATACGAATTTTTCTATCCAAGGACAGAATCTGTTTCCTGGACAGCACCTCACAACTTTTGAACTTTCTAGCAATCAGAGGCTATACTTGGCACAAATATGAAAAGCAAAGATACAATGATGATGCTACAGCAGTAAACAACATCAAGACACAAAAAAAGCAAAAATTTTATTCATGTGGGCTGCCTCCCAAAAGCGCTTTCTTTTATGCCTTTAAGCTAGGCATAATGCATAGAGGAATCAATAATCATCATAATATTCAGAGTTATAAATCGTTTCAAATGGTTCCTCGATAAGTTCATTCTTGTTCCTTCTAGGAAAGGGGTACACACCTTTTGCCTTCCCGCGTAAGCGGATTTGTCCCTTACCTATATCAATGAAGCCTTTAACTGCTCGGAGGAAGTCCCTTCCAAGCACTATATTTCCTTGGTTTGGCTCCATGATGAAGAAATCAATCATTGCAATCCTTTTAAGGAATTTAACTGGCACGTCTTTTATTTTTCCCTGGATTTCAGAAATATCTCCATTAGTGTGTTCATGATAAGATGGTAGTATATCCATATTAAATTTTAAAGAATCATGAACAGTTTTTGGCATAGTGGAAACCATAGATCCAATATCACAATAAGCAAGGAAGTCTTGATTAGAGATGCTAATCCTAACAAGAGGTTCCCAGTCATTATCTATTTCCAAAGTATCTCTCTTATTGGGTTTGGGTTTCTCTACCTTCGTTAAGTCTAGAGCATCCATTCTTTTCTCAATAGTAGCAAGTCTATCTATGATAGTATCAAAGTTATGATCATAAACAAAGTAACTAGATAGACCATGTATAATCTCAAGAGCTCTAGCTTCATCACATTCTAAGAAATCTCCCTCAGCTATAATGTCAAGGGAGTGTTTACACCATTTAAAAAGACCATGGTAAAAATTTCTAAGCACAATTTTTATAGGTATCCAAGGCATAATTCTCCTATGTGCATCAGAAATCCTGTCCCATGCCTTCTTCATATTTTCTCCATCCCTTTGATGGAAATCTAAAACTTCTGATTCCCTCAAAGTACCAAATCCTAACATGTTTAACTAAACAGATAGGACTACTAACAGGAAGGTAAATAAAATTTTTGTTATTTTTCGATAAAAAGGAACTAAAGCAAAAATGAAAAGTAAACTAACAAGACTAAAAAGCAAAGGTAAAAGATAGCATGCAACTCCCCTATCCTGAAGAGTGGAGTCCCCGGCAACGGCGCCAGAAAATACTCCTTGATGGGCCTCGAACCCCTCGTTGGTTACCCCAAGTGGAAGGTGTAAGATGCATTAAGTAGAAGTGTTTTCCCCTAGCAAAGATGCCAAGGATCGAATCCCCAGAGACTCCTAGGTTCAACAGGTAGGTGTCAACTGCTAACGGCGCAATTAGCAATCAACGTGGACCTGCACACAAATACAAATAACTTTGCTCCCAACGAGTACAGAGAGGTTGTCAATCTCTCCGGCCTTGTAGTTCACAAAGGGTTAAAAGCAATATGATAGTAGTGATAGATAGTATTTTGCAATAGTAAATAAAATAGCGAAAAGTAAATAGTGGATGTGATCAATGATGGTAATATGGACCGGAGTCTCATGATGTTCACTAGTGATGTCTCTCTCCCAAAAGACGATAAAACAGCTATGTGAGGTAAACAAATTACAGCTGGGCAATTGACAGGACCACGAACGCAAACCAATGCTGACTACATTGCAAGAAAGGTTGAGGTTCAAAGCATGGGCGGTACGCCAAAGTAAGTAGACCAAAATCCATCAATATCTACTACTAATCATCCACCTTGAGATATCTATCCAGAACATCTCGCTGGTATTAAGTTGCGAGTCCCACCCATAGTGTAAACTCAATGCAACAGACAACTGCATTAAAAGAACTTTGCGTAAAGTAAACAATCCTTGCACCCGCGGGCACAAGCACCGTTGTTTTCCCCCTTGTGGCAACAGCACATCCCCTAGACTCATGTTTCTGTCACTCAAGCTAGTCATCGAGGGGCATGAACCCACAATCGAGCATAACGTTCCCTTTTGGAGTCACTACTTATTACTCGGCCAAAGCAATAAATAACAACGGAGAACATGCAAGAATTACTTATGAACTAAAATATAAAAGAGGTGAATCAAATATATTACTCAAGATCAATCTGAACATAATCTCATAATCCATCGGATCCCAGCAAACTCAACATAGCAACAGCATAAGGATTACATAGGTGCCTCGATCATGTAGGGCAGCTCACGAGGACTAATTAGTGAAGCACAAGAACGGGAGGAGAACATCACATAGCTACTGGTCATGGACTCATGGTCCAAGGGAGACTCCTCCCGAGTCATCCGGGAGGCGTCCATGGTGGTGGAGAAGCTCCCGGTGGTGATCCTCCCCTCCGGCAGGGTGCCGGGAAGAGTTCTCCTGGTGCTCCCGATCTTGGAAGCGGCGGCGGCGGCGGCGGAACAGAGATGGGATCGCGAAAAGAAGTCCTTTTTCGAGGGTTTCGGAGAGTCCTTTAAATATATGCCAAAGTAGGGCACCGGGGGACTCTCGGGGGGCCGAGGCGCCCCCCCGGCGCGGCCCAGGGGGGGGGCGCCCACAGGGCGCCTGGAGCCCCTGTGGCCCCCCTAGGTTGCCCTTCGGACGCATCGTTGTTTCCATATCGCTGATTTTTTATATAATTTTTCTGGATTTTTCTGGGCAGTTCTCGAAACGTGAAAACCTGAAATACAAAAACAGCAGAAAACAGAAACTGGCACTGGGGTGCACTGGATTAGTAAGTTAGTCCAAATATGATCAAAAGTGTATGGAAGTTTATGAATATCATAGCAATATCACCCAAAAGTGGCATGGAGCAAGCAGAAATTATAGATACGTTTTGGACGTATCACCATTGAAGATATACAAGACCAATGTCTTCATTGTGCCTTCAAGCTTGGCTGATGAAGAATGCCCTTTGACAGGCTATAGAGTACGCCTGATGATATGATAGATGGTGCGTGGCAGATACTCTAGGTCTTCAACAAAGAATTCCTTTGGATATTCAGCATCGCTAGGCAAGGGCTTCATCATGCTCAGCATTTGGCTCATGTTGGGCTTGCGCTTCTCGAAGATACTCTCCAAAGCTTCATTGTGCAATTGACAACCAGGTTCATACAGTTCTCCTGGAGTGGGCAGGCCAGTAAGCTCAATGAGATCAAAGGCTTTGGCTTCATGATGGACATTGCCTGTCATCCACTCAAGGACCCATGTCTTCGGATCCCTGATGTAGCCTCGAATGTGGAGGGTTGCATAGAATTGCAGAAGCAGCTCTTCATTCCAATGCTCCTTGTCAGTCACAAAGTTGAGCAGGCCAGCATCACGGAAGCAATCAAGAGCTTCCTCAAGACATGGCAGTCCAACAATAGCTTCAGTGTCAAGACGCATATGTGGGAAAATGCGCCCTTGATCATAGAGTACTCTTGAGTAATAACTGTGCTGCTGATGGCTCCAGAACCTATCTGATGATATTCTTGGCTTGGAATAGGGGTTCTTGGCACTGTCAAAGAATGTGTTGTGCACAGTGAAGCTATTGGCATTGAAGGACCCTTGAGAGGTGGCAATACCTGGAAACCTTGGCAGTCTTGGCTTAGGCTTCTGAACCTAAGGCATGTGCTCAACATGATGGTCAAATTGAGGACTAGCAGCATGCGGTCCAGCAGCAGGTGGTGGAGTCGGAATGGGCCATCGGACAGAGATGAGCTGATCATCTTGGTTGTAAGCTTGCTCAATTGTATAGGGCCTTGGAGGCGGAACAGGAGCAGAGGCAGGGGCTTCAGGCTGCTGATTTGCTTCAGGTACAACACTTGCATCAGGCACCATCACTTCAGGCACCACTATGACTTCAGGTACCACATTGGCTTCAGCCATGACCACGTCATTGGCTTCAGTGTTGGTGGTGGCAGCCTCTGAATCTGTAACCTCCACTTCAGGAGCTGGAGGGTCGGACACGTTCTCCTCAAGAACAGGGGGTGTGGCAGCACGTGCTTCTTCTTCTTGGGGTTGTTCTTCTTCGGCTGATGCAGCCAGAATATCTTCAGCCGCTTTGGGTTCTGAGAGGTTCACAGTAGGAGTAGCTTCAGGAACTGATTGTTGCTCTTCTCCTTCTGGAACACTTGGGGTAACGACTTGAGGCCTTGGTCCTTTGCGAAGCCTGCGAAATGTTGGCGACGCCTGAGGGGATGGAGTTGGTTGGGCCTCAAAATCTTCATCTTCAAGCACCGAACTGGTGACTTGAGTTGGGGGAGTTGCTGGTGTATCTTGTGGGTGATCAGCCCACGAGTCATCCTGTGCAATTGGCGTCAATGGACGACCAATGATGATGCGTTCGCTGTTCGTAAGAACAGGCGAAGATTCCATGTTGTACTCGATCTGAGGAAGGACTTCATCATCTTCAACATTGTCATGAGGACCAATGTCTTCAGCTGCGGTGGGGTCAACAGCTGGAATGTATTCAGCCTCTGTGGGAGCAGGCTCATGAACTGTCATGCAACGTTCTCGGTGTGTAGATGCGGGACGAGCAACTGATATGGGCTCGACAAAGATGGGCTCTGTGGAAGCAGCCTTGTCCTTCTTTGTCTTGTGCTTCTTGGTGGGTGGAGCATCATCAGTTGTTTGCTTGCGCTTGTGGGCTTCAGCTTCAGCCACATTTGTCTTCTTGAGCTCTAAAGCTGCTGGGGTGACCTTAGGCTTCGTGCCAGTCCTGCTGGCAGGGAAGACAATGCTAGGCATTTCCTGCCTGAATTCTTCAGCATCGGGCACAGGTTGCTTCTTCTTCTTCTTGGCAGCCATCCTAGGGTCAATGCCAGGACGCCCAAGGGCCTTGCGCTTTTCAGCTTCATTATATGCTTGAACGTATTTGGCAGCCAAGGCCTTGATTCGCTCACGAGAAGCTCTGGCTTCTTCACGCCTCTTGCGAAAGGCTTCCTTGAGCTCATGCATCATGACCTTGAAGTTCTGGATCTCTTGGACGCTGAGCTTGTCCACATGCTTCTTGAACTGAGCCTTTTCAAAATCAATCTTTTGCTTCAGCTCAACAATTCTCTGAGCAAGAGCTAGCTCAGAAGCAATGGCACCATGGAAGGAGACGCTGAGGCCAACTGGAAGCTGCAGATCGTCGAAGCTGAGGTTGGGGGTGTCAAACCATATATCAATGAAATTGTTTAGCACTTCCACGTCGAAGAGCGGCAAATCATTGAAGATTTCTGCGTCTTGCTTGCTCTTGATCAATTGCTCCAGAGCATCGTCACCTAGATCTTCACCACTCGAGAGATCAATGGCTTCATTGGCAGTCTTCAGAACAGCGTCAGGAGTGAGAGCTGGACTGGGGTTGTGCAAGGGCTTCTTTCTTAGCTGTCTGCTCTTGGAGATGCGAGAGTGCTCCTCAGACTGCACACTTGGTGCTGGTGGAGTAGTGGCCAAAGGCTTCACTCTAGAAGCAATTGGTGGAGTGGTCTTCGAAGCCTTGGATTTCTTCTTCTTCTTGGGCTTCAGAGTTGCAGGCGCTTCATCAGAATCAGCGTTATCTGCAGGTTGATCCACATCCGCCCCTTGAACCCTGATGTGACTGATGAGGCCTTCTAAGTTGTAGAAAGGCCCAACCAGGTTTGTTTCAGCTTCGCGCGTGCCATCAGCACGGGGCGCAGAGGGGCCAGGATTGAAGTCCAATCCCCAGTTCTTCTTGTTCTCTTTGGCTGAGTTCTTGGCATATTGAAGATTGCGCTTGAACAAATTGTCATCGCGACACCAGAGCAGAGAAGAATGATCGGCATCAGCTGGTTATGGCCCTCTGACCATGCAAGGGTAGAAGCCTTGAGCAATGGCTTCAGCTTGAGTCCTGGGTGGAAGATTCTTGTAGGTAATATCTCCCCATGGACGCTTGATGGCGTTGTTTTCAGCATACTCTTGGGTCACGAACCTGTACTTGAACCACTCTTCAGCCCAATATTTTCGAATCCACTGGATTCATGTCTTCCTCTAATTGTAATCCTCCTCTGGATCAGTCTTGTACATTTCACTTAGACCAGGAGGCAAATCTTTAGAGGTGTTGCCACGGCGCTTTCTACCACCCTTCCTAACTGACTTGTCGGTTGCCATTGGGTTCAATCTGAAAGGCTTCAAGCTGAATGGCTTCAACACTGGCAAATGTTTCGGTCTGCTGGTCAGACAGGAACTGGCTTCAAGAGAGTGAATATGACGCTGCAAAAATTCTGCAAATGAATGCAGACTATGAGAACCAAGGGATTCTCCCACGGACATGTACCTATGATAGCATTAGAGATGCGAGGGAAGGGGCAGAGGTCATATGCATTCTCAGAAGCTTTTAGAAGATAAATCAGTTTAGAAGACTTTGACCTCATAGCGCGAAGACACTCACTTATATGATGAGAGTTGGTTCCAAATTTGTACGAATCCATGAATAGGTACAAGTGAGGAATCTAACTATGTTTGAAGCATATGTGAATGTACTAGGCAAGATATGAGATGCAGACATGATAGCTCTATATATGTGTAGGCAGAAACTTCTTGTGGTAAAAGTGATGAATCTTTTTGGATCAAGAAGATGGTAAAAATAGAGTTTAATTTACCACACGATGAACTGCTTAGACGGAGAGGAATTGGATGCCGAGCAGTTCGATCTTCCGTGCCCTAACTTGGCGATGGAGGACAGCTACGGCGACGGCGGAGTAGATGATGTCCGCGGCCGGCGTGAAGACGGCGTCGACGAGGTCGCGGCAGCGAAGCGCTTCGTCGCCGGCATCGTCGAGAGCTAGCGGAGGCGCTAGGGTTGGTCGAGGTGGTGAGGTGGTAGAAGATTTTTTGACCATGATGGGACGTGCATTTATAAGCATGGGAGACGGCACAGCGCAATTACGCAGGTGTCCTTGGCGGTTCACATCTGAGGGACATGTGGCGGACATGTAACACATTGGGAGTTGTTCCACGATCCCACGTACGCCACGACTGTCGGAGTGGTCGTTCCGGCTTCTCCGGGTTTCAGGCATAAAGGATGGAGCATTAAAATCAGATTTAAAGTTTGTCTCCGTATCTTCTGCTGACAAGGACGCAGAGAAGATATTCGACAGTTCCAACAGAATGCATATGATTTGGACAGACATAGTTTGAGATGAGAGAGCATAGAGAGGTTAGGGTCCGATCACATTCACTTAGTTCAAAAGATTCAAATAAGAAGACATAGCTATAAGTGAATGCTGTAGAGGACAGAACACTTAGTTTAGAATGTAAGTCTTCATTGATTGAAGATATACTTTACTTCGTGTGTTGCACATCTAAGTCATCAATATGCATAAGTATTTGTATGTGTGCCTGATTACAGGACATTTGAGGATTCTAAGATATTTAGCTCACACCGCAACTTGCAAAACCTTTTCTCATCCAAGGGCTTTGTGAATATATCTGCCAGTTGCTCTTCAGTGTTGACGTGTATGATATCAATATCTTCCTTCATGACATGATCTCTGAGAAAGTGATGACGAATTTCAATGTGCTTTGTCTTCGAGTGCTGAACTGGGTTGTTGGCAATCTTGATGGCGCTTTCATTGTCACAGTAGAGTGGCACATGCTTCAGATGGACACCATAGTCCTTGAGCGTTTGCTTCATTCAGAGAAGCTGAGCGTAGCAAGATCCAACAGCAATGTATTCAGACTCAGCAGTGGAGAGTGATACACAGTTGTGCTTCTTTGAAGACCAACCGACAAGAGATCGTCCTAGAAAGTGACATGTGCCTGATGTAGACTTGCGATCAACTTTGTCACCAGCATAATCAGCATCTGAGAATCCAACTAGATCAAACTCTGAGCCCTTTGGATACCATAATCCTAGTGTTGGGGTGTAAGCCAAATATCGAAGTATTCGCTTCACAGCTAAGTGATGCGACTCCTTTGGTGCCGCTTGATATCGAGCATACATGCAAACACTAAGCATAACATCTGGCCTAGATGCACATAAATAAAGTAAAGAACCAATCATGGAGCGGTATACCTGTTGATCAAACTCTTTACCATTGGCGTCGGGACCCAGATGATGTTTAGTAGGCACCAAACTACTCCCCAGATGGGAAGGGCCATTTCAGGTTCTCTCCAGGTAAACTACTCTCCAGATGGGAAGGGCCATTTCATATTGAAGACGTCTATCGGTCTGGTGCAATTAAGATTAACAATTTTGAAGGCACCAAACCTCAAGTTGTGAATGGGCAAAGACTGAAACATTACATAGCAGGAGACCCTGTCGATGTTGATGTGAATATAATATACACAACAACTCACGAAGAACATGTTGCATCCCTGTTTCAGACGCCGGCAGAAGCAGAATAAAGAAAAGGTATGTAGTACGGTAAGGAAACATCGCGAACCGCCATAAAAGTTCCGTATTACGAGCTTTTGTAAAATTAGTAAAATTCTGAGCCTAAGTGGAGCCGGAGACGGGCTCCAGGGGGTCCAGGCGCCCCCCTGGCGCGCCCTACCTCCTGGCCGCGCCGGGAGGCCGCCTGGACACCCGGGAGTCCGCCTCCGACCCTGCTTTATCCTGTTACCTTCCTTTCTGTGCATAAATTTTTGCTATATATTTGCCCGGATTGTTCCAGCAACGTATCTTGCGATTTCGTGTGTTTTCTTTTCGATCTGTTTCTGCCAGGGAATATTTCAGCTGAATCTAGGTGCCATGGCTTCTCCAAGTTCCCCCAAGGACAAGTTCGTCGTCAACGTCATCAACCCTTACCTCGCTGAGGTGTAGAAGCACCCTCAGGTTGTTCGGATGGAGGACGGTGTCCTTCATCAAGAAGATCTGAAGGGACCTATCAAGGAGGGGAGCATCCAGGCCAGGCTGGAAGAAGTGGAGCAAGAAGTCTTTGAGTACAAGAAGATGATCGAGCGTGGTGTTGAAGCTAACTTTAACATCACCAACGAGCTGAAGAACTACTTCCCGAAGGAGATGAAGGAGATGTGGAAAAGCATCACCGCGTCTGAAGAAAGAATTGAAGAGCTCCAAGGGCAAATTAATGATCTACATCGCCAGAATTGTGAGTATGAACTAAGGTTTATGCGCATGAGTATGGGTGCTGCATGCAGGATTCAGGAGACAAGCTTCTCATATGAGACTGGAGAACCCCTTCCATGGAAGCGTTTCGCCGAGGACTACGTGATCAACGCCAACAAGGATGAGGAGTGAAATCTCCTGGGGTAATGGCATTCCCTTGGCTTGTTCCAAGCTTGGGGGAGTGCCCGGTATCTTTATCTTTACCTTTTGTCTTTTAGAGTCAGATAGAGTCGTATCATGTCTAGGGAGGTTATTATATGAAATAGGTGTGTGCATTGAGGTCTATCACTCCTTCGGTGGAGATTTTATCCGTGAGTGTGGAGTCGTCTATGATGGAATATTAATGAGAAGTTTATTGGTTCCTTTTGCTGCACTCGGTATTCTCTTCACGCAATCGACCTTATATGATGATTCTTATGGGGAGTATTGACCTTATATCAGGTATGGCTGTGAAAACTTTATTTAATCTTGGCAAACATAGCTTTGGTCATAACAACAAGCATGATTTTCTTAAAGTATCGACATAGCCAAAACCTTTATGTTATTATGCTTGAAGTGTTATGCTGACAAGGAAGACAACTTGATGTGTTATGCTTATTTCAATGTTTATGCTTTATATTGTTTTGCATCTTAGTCATCATCAATTGTCTGTTCTCTCAAAACCTTTGCTAGCCTAACTTTGTACTAAGCGGAATTCTGCTTGTGCATCCATACCCTTAAACCAATACCTTCCATATGAGTCCACCATACCTTCCTACTCGTGGTACTCCACTACCACTTCCTAAAGTACAGAATTTATGTGTTATCCTTAAATGTTCAAAATCTTTTATTTTTGTGCCTCTGCTTTAGCTCATGAGGAAGTAATAGTTAATTCATGACCTTTTTGAGTTGGACAAGCTTCACCCCGGGATTGCATGTCTAATGTGCAAACCCATAATACGAGAAGGAACTGGCAAAGAGTGCGCCCGGCTTAAAAATAATATAACAAACAAACCCTCCTTCACGCTTTGTTCATGAGAAATCAGAAAACTTTGGCAGTGATAAACAAAGGAGAATAAGAGGATGTGATCGTCCTCGTGCGGGAGCCGTTCCTCGAAACTTGTCCAGCTCAAGAAGTAATTGAGTTACCTATTAGCATTCGTTGACAAATCATGCACCTCTAAAAACTTGTTTTCATTCTGTTTGATTTAAGGATAGCACATAAGTTTTCCCTACTACCCTAGAGCAGGGCCTATCTTTTAATTTTAAATTGAGTCAGTTATTCCTACTTCCTTCTATTCTTAAAGAGAGCAGACATTTGATGTTGATAAGGATTCATTCATATAAAGTTGCATTAAGATTTGTCATATCATATCCTTGTTGACATTATCATGTGATAAGTAAGTTGTTTGTCAAGCCCAGCTAAGGCAAATATCTTCCTCTGTGTTAACACTTTCACTTCTTGCCTAATAACATGTTCTTTCAAAAGCTTCAGTTAATCTCATCAAAACATAAAGAAAGAGCAAAAGTAAAAGCTATTAGTTGTTCTTTGACCAAAGGACATGTTTGCCATGATTCAATGAGTTTCCTTAGCCCTACTTCCGAATATAAGAGCTACTACTCTTTTATAAGGGCCGTATGAGTTGAAGATTGCTGTTGAGGATATTTGAGTTGGTGAAGAAACTGTGATGCTTCTTGTCCGTATTCTATTTATCGACACTTCACTCTCTAAACTTGTGGACAGGTTTACTGAGCTCAGTATTCGCTTGGGGACAAGCGAGGTCTAAGCTTGGGGGTGTTGATACGTCCAAAATGCATCACTATTTTATATCGTAATTTATCCTTATTCATTGATATATTTCACGTTACGATGATGTTCTTATGTTATTTTGGTCTATTTTACATAGTTTGCAACTTTCTGATGCCGAAGCAGCAGACGCAGGATTCAGCAGTAAAAAGTGGACGCTGAGTTGCTGAAGAAGAATACCTCCAAATTACCTGAAAATTGACGGGAGATATTTTTCAGACGGATCACGAAGGCATGCGAAAGGGGAGCCAGAGGGGGCCAAAGGGTGCCCAGGCGCCCTGGGGGCGCGCCCCCCCTGGCCGCGCCGGGGGGGCGCCTGGAGCCCCTGGCCCACCTCCGGTTGCCCCCTTTTGCATATATACTCTCCGTTATCCAAAAACCCTAAAGACGGGAGTTTTTACGGAGTTCCGCCGCCGCTCCGTGGCGGAAACCTACAGAGAAGAAAAAGCCATCTCCGGCGGGCAGATTCCGCCGGGGAGATCACTTCCCGGAAGGGGAGATCGTCGCCATCGTCATCACCATCATCACGGGCATCATCGAGATCATCATCAACATCATCCCCAACACCAGCACCATCCCCATCTTCATTCAAATCTCATCTCACAATTGCAACTTGTGTTGTAACTCGTACTACCTATCCTCTCTACTCCATTGGTGTTGATTACTACTTTGTGGTGAATGCTATTGAGTTTTGTTGGAGAAATATTATTATGTCCAGATTGTTTATCACCCATTTATCTCCACTGATCATGATCTCTTTTATGTCTCGTGAGTAGTTACCTTAGTTCTTGAGGACATGGGGAAAGTCTTGTTGTTAGTAGTCATATGCTGTTGAAGTAATATGTGTTGTTTGATACTTAAGTTGCGTTGTCATTCTACTAGTGGTGTTGTGTGAGTCGAACACTCAACACTTCGCCTTATTAAGGACCTAGGAGAATACATTGTGTACAAAGAATGCTTACGGTGGGTTGCCGGAGTGACAGAAACCTGAACCCCAGTTCGCACGCTTTTGCATAAGGGAACAATGGATCCTCGATCGTATTGCTATGGTTAGGCTTTTGCCTTAAATTCTATCTTGTATTTGCGGATGCTTGCAAGGTGTTTAATCATAAGAGTGCACCCATCTTAGTCTAGAGAGTGTACTAGCATAGATCCACCCACTCAACACTTATCAACACATAACATAGTATCGATACGGAATATGGTGAAAGCACATGACTACTCTTCCCGTGTGTCCTCAGGAACGCTTTAGTCCTTATAAGTTCAGTTGCTAGGCCTCTCCTTTGCTAAGAAAGGATTGGGCCACTTGTTACTCTCAGTGCCTTTTACATTGCTTGCTTTTACTTTCCTGTTGCTTATATCGAGAAAATCCCTAAAAAGTTATCTTTCAGTGCTTGTAGTAATTTCTTGCTCAGAATCGCTTATCAATACCTTCTGCTCCTCGTTGGGTTTGACACTCTTACTTATCGAAAACGCTGCAATAGATCCCTTACGGTTGAGGGTCATCAAGTACCATTTTCTGGCGCCGTTGCCGGGGAGCATAGCGCTATTGGTAAAGTGAAACTGGTAAGGAAGTTTTTATAATTCTGTTTTTATTTTTGCTATTGCTGCTCTTTGTCCTTATGGACAACCCTGTTATTGGATCGTTGCTTGCGGGAAGACGCCCCACACCTGTGGTGGTTGATCCTCCCCCTACTGAAATTGTGCCATATAAAATACCAGCTGGTATTATCGATTATGTTTTGGCTAATCGTTATGCAGGAGACAGACATCCCGGTGAACACTTGCTATATCTGTCACAACTAAGTTCATTATTTAAGCTTGCAGGTGTATCGAGGGAGTTTGTCATGAGGAAATTGTTTGCTGTATCACTTATAGATAAAGCTTCAGATTGGTATAGGCTTCTCGATAACTCACACCTGCTTGAATGGCAGGAGCTTATGTCTCTCTTTTATACTAAGTTTTATCCTCTTCATGAAATTCATCGAGACAGGAACTATATCTATAACTTTAGGTCTCGTGACGGAGAAAGCATTGCTCAAGCTTGGGGGAGATTTAAGTCCCTAATGCTCAAATGCCCTATTCATAAGCTTCCCAAGGAAATTATACTTACAAATTTTTATGCCAGGCTTTCTCGTCAGGATAAGGAGATGCTGGATGCCTCCTCTAGTGGGGTATTTCAGAAGAAGAGTGTTGAAGAAAGGTGGGATCTCATTGAAAGGATCCAGAGGAATACCAAAGATTGGGAAATTGATAAAGGTATTGAACCCGCTATAAATTATGAACATGATTATATTGAGAGCTATGTGAAAACTGATTACTTCAATACTTTTTGCTCTAAGATTGGTCTTGATTCCCATCTAGTGATTGATTTCTGTAAGAATTTTGCCTCTCACGTTGATTCTTTTAAAAAGAAGAGAGACCAGCATCATGAACCTTTTAAAGAGCCACCTGTTGATATTCATGTTGCTGACCCTATTTTTCCTGCAGTTATATATGAACAACCTCCTTTTCCCGCAAGGATGAGGGAGCACACTCTTGTGACAGGCATAATAAATAAAAGTGAGAGAAGAGTTGATGAGCCCGAGGACCAGATCAGGGTCGATCCTCAAGTTGCATTAATTAAAGACCTTATTACTAATGATGTTTTGGACTCCAATATAAATTTTTGTGCTGTTTCCACTAACCTTGTCACAGCCAAGAATAAAGGCCCAATTTCAGGTACTCCAGTGGTATCTGTTAAAATAGGAGATCGCAATTATTATGGGCTATGCGATTTGGGATTGAGTGCAAGTGCTATCCCCTATTCACTTTACGAGGAGATCATCAGTGAGATTTCCCCTTGTGAACTTGAAGAAGTTAATGTTACCATTCATCTTGCAAACAGAACAACTATCTCTCCTATTGGAATTGTGAGGGACGTTGAAGTCCTATGTGGAAAGGTAAAATACCCTACCGACTTTCTAGTACTTGGTTCAGAGAGGGACAATTTTTGTCCAATTATTTTTGGTAGACCTTTTCTTAGAACTTGTGGAGCTATAATAGATTGCAAGAAAGGTAAAGTTTCTGTTGAATTCAATGGTGAGCCGTATGAATTTAACTTTTCTAAGTTCTCTAAGCAGCCTCGTGGTACCAATTTACCTAGTGATGATAAACTTATTGAAAGTATTGCTTCTATTGCTATTCCCCCTAATGATCCTTTGCAGCAATATATGGAGGACCACGAGAATGATTTGCATATGCAGGAAAGAAATGAACTAGATGAAATATTCTTGAGGCAACCTGTTATCCTGAAGCACAACCTTCCGGTTGAACCTTTGGGAATTTTATCAAAACCGAAAGAAGACCCGGTGTTCGATCTTAAACCTCTTCCAGATACGCTCAAGTATGCTTATTTAGATGAAAAGAAAGTATATCCTGTTATTATCAATTCTAACCTTTCAGGATATGAAGAAGAGCGACTATTGGAAGTACTCCGTAAACACCGAGGCGCAATTGGCTATACCCTTGATGACCTTAAGGGGATTAGTCCATCTATCTGTCAACATACTATCAACCTTGAGCCTGATGCTAAACCAGTTGTTGATCATCAACGACGGTTGAACCTGAAGATGATGGATGTTGTGAGAACTGAGATTCTCAAGCTTCTAGCCGCAGGTATTATCTACCCTATAGCTGATAGTAAGTGGGTAAGCCCGGTACATTGTGTTCCTAAGAAAGGAAGTACAACTGTGGTTCCTAATGATAAGAATGAACTAATACCTCAGAGAATTATTATTGGATATAGAATGTGTATTGATTACAGGAAGCTGAACAAGGCAACCAGGAAGGATCACTACCCGTTGCCGTTCATCGACCAAATGCTTGAAAGGTTATCCAAAAATACCCACTTTTGTTATCTCGATGGTTATTCTGGCTTCTCTCAAATTCATGTTAATACTGCTGATCAAGAGAAGACCACTTTTACTTGTCCCTTTGGTACTTATGCTTACAGGCGTATGCCTTTTGGTTTATGTAATGCCCCTGCTACTTTTCAAAGGTGTATGTCTGCTATCTTTCATGGTTTCTGTGGGGATATTATGGAAGTCTTCATGGACGATTTCTCCGTCTATGGAACCTCCTTTGACCATTGTCTTCACAATCTTAATAAAGTTTTGCAGAGGTGTGAGGAGACGAATTTGGTACTCAACTGGGAGAAGTGCCACTTCATGGTTAATGAAGGAATTGTTCTTGGTCACAAGATTTCCGAAAGGGGAATTGAAGTGGACAAAGCCAAGATCGAAGCTATTGAGAGGATGCCCTATCCAAGGGACATCAAAGGTATTCGCAGTTTTCTTGGTCATGCTGGTTTCTATAGAAGATTTATTAAAGACTTTTCTAAAACCTTGAGGCCCCTCACTAATCTTCTCCAGAAGGACGTTCCTTTTGTATTTAATGAGGATTGTAAGGAAGCTTTTGAAGTCCTTAAGAAAGCTTTAATAACCGCTCCTATAGTACAACCACCTGACTGGAATTTACCTTTTGAGATTATGTGTGATGCAAGTGATTTTGCTGTTGGAGCTGTTTTAGGACAAAGAGTTGATAAGAAATTGAATGTTATACATTATGCTAGCAAAACCCTTGATAGTGCTCAAAGGAATTATGCTACTACTGAGAAGGAATTCTTAGCTGTAGTTTTTGCTTGTGATAAGTTTAGGTAGTATATTGTTGATTCCAAAGTTATTATTCATACTGATCATGCAGCCATTAAATATCTTATGACAAAGAAGGATGCCAAGCCAAGGCTTATCAGATGGGTACTCCTTCTTCAAGAATTTGATTTGCAGATTGTTGATAGGAAAGGAGAAGACAATCCGGTGGCGGACAATCTTTCAAGGATGGAAGACATACCGCACGACCCCATCCCGGTCAACGATAGTTTTCCAGACGAGCAACTTGCCGTTGTAAAAGTACAATCTCTTTCCGATCCTTGGTATGCAGATTATGCTAATTTTATTGTTGCGAAATATTTGCCTCTAGGTTAAACATTTCAGCAAAGGAAGAAGTTCTTTCATGATTTGAGGCACTACTTTTGGGATGACCCACATCTTTTCAAAGAAGGTCCCGACGGGATCGTGAGAAGATGCATACCGGAACATGAGCAGAAGGACATTCTCAGACGGTGTCATGACAGTCCCTATGGAGGACATCATGCCGGTGAAAGGACTGCACATAAGGTTCTTCAATCAGGTTTTTATTGGCCCACTCTCTTTAAGGATGCTAGAAATTATGTTTTAGCCTGTGATAAATGTCAGAGAGTTGGTAACATTAGTAGAAGGAATGTGATGCCTATGAATTACTCACTAGTGATTGAACCTTTTGATTGTTGGGGTTTTGATTTTATGGGTCCTTTTCCTTCTTCGCACAAGTACACTCACATTTTAGTAGCTGTTGATTATGTGACCAAGTGGGTTGAAGCAATCCCCACTGAAAGTGCTGATCATAAGACATCTTTGAAAATGCTTAAAGATGTAATTTTTCCTAGGTTTGGTGTACCAAGGTATCTCATGACTGATGGAGGATCACACTTCACGCACGGAGCTTTTAGAAAAGCTTTAGCCAAATACGATGTCAACCATAGAATTGCTTCACCATATCATCCCCAAACTAGTGGGCAAGTTGAGCTCACCAATAGAGAGATTAAGTTGATCTTACAGAAGACAGTAAACAGAAATAGAAAGGACTGGTCGAATAAGTTAGGAGATGCTTTGTGGGCATATAGAACTGCTTACAAAAACCCCATGGGCATGTCCCCCTATAAGATGGTGTATGGCAAGGCTTGCCATTTGCCATTAGAGTTAGAGCACACAGCTTTCTGGGCTGTTAGAGAGCTTAATGCTGACCCAAAATTAGCTGGTGAGAAGCGTCTCATGAACTTGACCTCTCTAGATGAATGGAGAAGTGAAGCTTACGAGAGCGCTAAAATGTTTAAGGAAAAGGTAAAGAAGTGGCATGATAGGAAGATTTTGAAACGTGAATTTAATGTTGGTGATAAAGTTTTGTTGTTTAGATCCCGTTTCAGGTTCTCTCCAGGTAAACTACTCTCCAGATGGGAAGGGCCATTTCATATTGAAGACGTCTATCGGTCTGGTGCAATTAAGATTAACAATTTTGAAGGCACCAAACCTCAAGTTGTGAATGGGCAAAGACTGAAACATTACATAGCAGGAGACCCTGTCGATGTTGATGTGAATATAATATACACAACAACTCACGAAGAACATGTTGCAGCCCTGTTTCATACGCCAGCAGAAGCAGAATAAAGAAAAGGTATGTAGTACGGTAAGGAAACATCGCGAACCGCCATAAAAGTTCCGTATTATGAGTTTTTGTAAAATTAGTAAAATTCTGAGCCTAAGTGGAGCCGGAGACGGGCTCCAGGGGGTCCAGGCGCCCCCCTGGCGCGCCCTACCTCCTGGCCGCGCCGGGAGGCCGCCTGGACACCCGGGAGTCCGCCTCCGACCCCGCTTTATCCTGTTACCTTCCTTTCTGTGCATAAATTTTTGCTGTATATTTGCCCGGATTGTTCCGGCAACGTATCTTGCGATTTCGTGTGTTTTCTTTTCGATCTGTTTCTGCCAGGGAATCTTTCAGCTGAATCTAGGTGCCATGGCTTCTCCAAGTTCCCCCAAGGACAAGTTCGTCGTCAACGTCATCAACCCTTACCTCGCTGAGGTGAAGAAGCACCCTCAGGTTGTTAGGATGGAGGACGGTGTCCTTCATCAGGAAGATCTGAAGGGACCTATCAAGGAGGGGAGCATCCAGGCCAGGCTGGAAGAAGTGGAGCAAGAAGTCTTCGAGTACAAGAAGATGATCGAGCGTGGTGTTGAAGCTAACTTTAACATCACCAACGAGCTGAAGAACTACTTCCTGAAGGAGATGAAGGAGATGTGGAAAAGCATCACCGCGTCTGAAGAAAGAATTGAAGAGCTCCAAGGGCAAATTAATGATCTACATTGCCAGAATTGTGAGTATGAACTAAGGTTTATGCGCATGAGTATGGGTGCTGCATGCAGGATTCAGGAGACAAGCTTCTCATATGAGACTGGAGAACCCCTTCCATGGAAGCGTTTCGCCGAGGACTACGTGATCAACGCCAACAAGGATGAGGAGTGAAATCTCCTGGGGTAATGGCATTCCCTTGGCTTGTTCCAAGCTTGGGGGAGTGCCCGGTATCTTTATCTTTACCTTTTGTCTTTTAGAGTCAAGTAGAGTCGTATCATGTCTAGGGAGGTTATTATATAAAATAGGTGTGTGCATTGAGGTCTATCACTCCTTCGGTGGAGATTTTATCCGTGAGTGTGGAGTCGTCTATGATGGAATATTAATGAGAAGTTTATTGGTTCCTTTTGCTGCACTCGGTATTCTCTTCACGCAATCGACCTTATATGATGATTCTTATGGGGAGTATTGACCTTATATCAGGTATGGCTGTGAAAACTTTATTTAATCTTGGCAAACATAGCTTTGGTCATAACAACAAGCATGATTTTCTTAAAGTATCGACATAGCCAAAACCTTTATGTTATTATGCTTGAAGTGTTATGCTGACAAGGAAGACAACTTGATGTGTTATGCTTATTTCAATGTTTATGCTTTATATTGTTTTGCATCTTAGTCATCATCAATTGTCTGTTCTCTCAAAACCTTTGCTAGCCTAACTTTGTACTAAGCGGAATTCTGCTTGTGCATCCATACCCTTAAACCAATACCTTCCATATGAGTCCACCATACCTTCCTACTCGTGGTACTCCACTACCACTTCCTAAAGTACAGAATTTATGTGTTATCCTTAAATGTTCAAAATCTTTTATTTTTGTGCCTCTGCTTTAGCTCATGAGGAAGTAATAGTTAATTCATGACCTTTTTGAGTTGGACAAGCTTCACCCCGGGATTGCATGTCTAATGTGCAAACCCATAATACGAGAAGGAACTGGCAAAGAGTGCGCCCGGCTTAAAAATAATATAACAAACAAACCCTCCTTCACGCTTTGTTCATGAGAAATCAGAAAACTTTGGCAGTGATAAACAAAGGAGAATAAGAGGATGTGATCGTCCTCGTGCGGGAGCCGTTCCTCGAAACTTGTCCAGCTCAAGAAGTAATTGAGTTACCTATTAGCATTCGTTGACAAATCATGCACCTCTAAAAACTTGTTTTCATTCTGTTTGATTTAAGGATAGCACATAAGTTTTCCCTACTACCCTAGAGCAGGGCCTATCTTTTAATTTTAAATTGAGTCAGTTATTCCTACTTCCTTCTATTCTTAAAGAGAGCAGACATTTGATGTTGATAAGGATTCATTCATATAAAGTTGCATTAAGATTTGTCATATCATATCCTTGTTGACATTATCATGTGATAAGTAAGTTGTTTGTCAAGCCCAGCTAAGGCAAATATCTTCCTCTGTGTTAACACTTTCACTTCTTGCCTAATAACATGTTCTTTCAAAAGCTTCAGTTAATCTCATCAAAACATAAAGAAAGAGCAAAAGTAAAAGCTATTAGTTGTTCTTTGACCAAAGGACATGTTTGCCATGATTCAATGAGTTTCCTTAGCCCTACTTCCGAATATAAGAGCTACTACTCTTTTATAAGGGCCGTATGAGTTGAAGATTGCTGTTGAGGATATTTGAGTTGGTGAAGAAACTGTGATGCTTCTTGTCCGTATTCTATTTATCGACACTTCACTCTCTAAACTTGTGGACAGGTTTACTGAGCTCAGTATTCGCTTGGGGACAAGCGAGGTCTAAGCTTGGGGGTGTTGATACGTCCAAAATGCATCACTATTTTATATCGTAATTTATCCTTATTCATTGATATATTTCACGTTACGATGATGTTCTTATGTTATTTTGGTCTATTTTACATAGTTTGCAACTTTCTGATGCCGAAGCAGCAGACGCAGGATTCAGCAGTAAAAAGTGGACGCTGAGTTGCTGAAGAAGAATACCTCCAAATTACCTGAAAATTGACGGGAGATATTTTTCAGACGGATCACGAAGGCATGCGAAAGGGGAGCCAGAGGGGGCCAAAGGGTGCCCAGGCGCCCTGGGGGCGCGCCCCCCCTGGCCGCGCCGGGGGGGCGCCTGGAGCCCCTGGCCCACCTCCGGTTGCCCCCTTTTGCATATATACTCTCCGTTATCCAAAAACCCTAAAGACGGGAGTTTTTACGGAGTTCCGCCGCCGCTCCGTGGCGGAAACCTACAGAGAAGAAAAAGCCATCTCCGGCGGGCAGATTCCGCCGGGGAGATCACTTCCCGGAAGGGGAGATCGTCGCCATCGTCATCACCATCATCACGGGCATCATCGAGATCATCATCAACATCATCCCCAACACCAGCACCATCCCCATCTTCATTCAAATCTCATCTCACAATTGCAACTTGTGTTGTAACTCGTACTACCTATCCTCTCTACTCCATTGGTGTTGATTACTACTTTGTGGTGAATGCTATTGAGTTTTGTTGGAGAAATATTATTATGTCCAGATTGTTTATCACCCATTTATCTCCACTGATCATGATCTCTTTTATGTCTCGTGAGTAGTTACCTTAGTTCTTGAGGACATGGGGAAAGTCTTGTTGTTAGTAGTCATATGCTGTTGAAGTAATATGTGTTGTTTGATACTTAAGTTGCGTTGTCATTCTACTAGTGGTGTTGTGTGAGTCGAACACTCAACACTTCGCCTTATTAAGGACCTAGGAGAATACATTGTGTACAAAGAATGCTTACGGTGGGTTGCCGGAGTGACAGAAACCTGAACCCCAGTTCGCACGCTTTTGCATAAGGGAACAATGGATCCTCGATCGTATTGATATGGTTAGGCTTTTGCCTTAAATTCTATCTTGTATTTGCGGATGCTTGCAAGGTGTTTAATCATAAGAGTGCACCCATCTTAGTCTAGAGAGTGTACTAGCATAGATCCACCCACTCAACACTTATCAACACATAACATAGTATCGATACGGAATATGGTGAAAGCACATGACTACTCTTCCCGTGTGTCCTCAGGAACGCTTTAGTCCTTATAAGTTCAGTTGCTAGGCCTCTCCTTTGCTAAGAAAGGATTGGGCCACTTGTTACTCTCAGTGCCTTTTACATTGCTTGCTTTTACTTTCCTGTTGCTTATATCGAGAAAATCCCTAAAAAGTTATCTTTCAGTGCTTGCAGTAATTTCTTGCTCAGAATCGCTTATCAATACCTTCTGCTCCTCGTTGGGTTCGACACTCTTACTTATCGAAAACGCTGCAATAGATCCCTTACGGTTGAGGGTCATCAGTGGTGTCATGATAACATTTGCTGGAAGTTTCTCAAGACAACCTTTGGGTACCCAGATCTTCTTCATAGATGGCCCGTTCCTGCAGTTAGTACCAATATACCTAGCAAACACTTCACCATTTTGATTCTTAAACAGTTTATAGCTTGCATCAAAGGATTTATCAATGATAATAGGATTAGCACAAGTGAAGCCAGATAGGGTAGATGGATCCACTAAAGGTTCCTTTGCAGCAACCCATGTGGTTTTGGGATACTGCTCAGGCTTCCAGTATGAACCATCAACATTCATTTTCCTGTCGAACCCAACACCCTCTTTCCTAGGGTTTCGGTTCAGTATCTGCTTTTTAAGGACATCACATAGAGTCTGATGCCCTTTGAGGCTTTTGTACATCCCTGTTTCAAGCAAAGTCTTCAACCTAGCATTTTTATCAGCAATAGTAGTGGTATCCTCAACAGAGGGGTTAGTTACCACATCAGCAGTTGAAGATATTGCAACAGTGGCAGCAGTAGAACATTCAGCAACAGATGTAGCGTTATCACGCTCAATGCATTTTAGACATGGTGGTTCAAACTCTTCCTGAGTGGAGCTGATCAGTTGTGCGCGGAGTGACTCGTTTTCTTTTTGAAGATCTTCATGAGCCGCTTTCAATTTCGCAAGTTCTCGCTTCCTTTGAAGGTAATTGTGGGAAAGCTTTTCATGAGTTTTTGAGAGCAATTCATAAAGACCTTCAAGTTCCTCGTACTTAACATGAAGATTTTTTATGTCTTCAATTAAGGACTGAGAACGGGTCATTTCTGCGTCCAACAGGTCATCGCTTTTGTCTAACAGTTTTTGAATATGTTCCATAGCTTTCTGCTGTTCAGTGGCAATTTTAGCAAGTGTTTTGTAGCTAGGTTTTGATTCACAATCAGAGTCATCTTCACTGGATGTTTGAAAGTAAGCATCACGTGATTTTACCTTGGCACCGCGTGCCATGAAGCAGTAGGTGGGAGCAGAGTCGTCGTCCTCATCATCAATGTTGGAGACGGGGCCATTGTCTTCAGTGTTGAAGATGGACTTGGCAACGTAGGCTGTGGCTAGAGCCAGACTTGCAGCACCAGAATCGGACTCCTCCTCATACTCCACCTCCGCTTCTTCTGAAGCAGATTCCTCCTCTGAATCCATCTCCTTGCCAACAAACGCACGAGCCTTGCCAGATGAATTCTTCTTGTGTGATGAATACTTTGATGAAGACTTGGAAGAAGACTTTGAGTATTTCTTCTTTTCCTTGTCATCAGAATCATATTCCTTGTTCTTCTTCTTCTTCTTCTTCTTCTTCTTCTCATTGTCCCATTGAGGACACTCAGAGATGTAGTGTGACGACCCCGGCCCGACCGTGCACTAATCATACACGCAAATGCACACGATCAAGCCTAAGGACTCACGTGAAGGAATCACAGCACAACTCTAAAACATAAATAAATACATACAAGTCATATATTACAAGCCAGGGGCCTCGAGGGCTCGAATACATAACATGATGTCTCACACATAGTCAGCGGAAGCATTAGATGTCTGGGTACAGACATAGAACACAAGTTCAGATAGGCCTCATACGAGGCGGGGCAAAAGAAAAGCTACGATCGAAAAGGCGCAGGCCTCCTGCCTGGGACCTCCGATCCTACTCCTGGTCGTCGTCCGCCGGCTCCTCGTAGAAGTACTCGCCGGCCGGGTAGTAGTAGTAGCCAGCCTCGGGCTGGTAGTAGTAGTCGTCAACAGGGGCTGCGGGCACCATGGCTCCGTCGTCTGGTTTATCATGCGGGTAGGACAAAAGAGGAAGCAAAGCAACCGTGAGTACTCATCCAAAGTACTCAGCAAGACTACATCAGATCTATACTAGCAATGCATTATTTTCAAAGGAGGCTTTATGTGGGTGGACTAGACTGCAGAAAGCCAGAGTAGAGAGGTGAAAAGCCTAGTCCTGACGAAGACTAGCATCTTCAGGGTCTTGCAGCAATTAGAAGGGAGCAGAATAGTTTCATCATAATAATGTATAGTGTTTGCAGCAACATCAACCTCATATCTCAAGTCACCAGTTCTAGTTGTACCGAAGTGGATACAACTCCGAGTGTCCGTTACCGTAGGACAGGCTATCGATAGATTGTTTCTTCCCTGCAGGGGTGCACCAAGTTACCCACCACGCTCGCTTAACTCCGGCCGGACACACCATCAGGTCGTGCCCGCCCTCGGCTAAACAATACGACGCAACCCGACCGGATACCGCCAGAGAGGATCGAGCACGCCGGACTAATCCTATGCCCCCGGGGGTCATGGCCGTCGCCCCGGACACTCCGCACGTTGCGAGGCCGTTCGGTAGCAGACCTAGCAACCCCTTATACAAGCGCAGTTGCATCCTAAGTCCAATCCGAACGGGCCGCTCAATCGCTGACGTCGTGACGACTCCGGCTGATGTATACGACGCAGAGCACCCACTCACACCCACGTGGTGGTTAGTGCTATCGGACCCGCAGGCCCCTCGGATCAAATATCCAAATCGCTTAGTGTATTGGGAGCGCGCGGAAACGAGCAGAGCCTACGATACTGTTGGCCCCGTCGTCCCGTCTCGAGGACTTGTGACAAGGACTGGAAATGACCGGCCATGCCTCGTAGTTATCTCGCGGGTACCCTCACTGGTCACCCGACTCCACAGCTCACGCCTCAAAGGCACTCGCGGGTACCCCTCTGGGTCAACCCGCCTCCATCCAACATGTGTAGTAGTAACTTCAAAGTGTCATCAGACGCACGATACCTCTGGCCGCACGCCTTTGTTCCTGGCGACGTCCGGCCTCGGGGATCGATACGTCTTTAAACACGGTATGGTGAAACAGGGCATCCGTGTGGTTTACATGCCGATGAGGAATCCGAGGAATCACCCTCGTTGGACTCCTAAACGACAAGTCCCGTTAAGATGATACCGGAGGAATCACCCTCGGCGGTAATCACCATAGCGGATGCACGACAAAAGCTAAGTCGGAAGTGGGAAGAGGAATCACCCTCGGTAACCCACAACGAGCTAGCTATACAACAGGGACAACATCGGAAGTGAGTTCGGAGGTATCACCCTCGTCACCTGATGTTAACTCTGCGGAGTCGAGCATATTAGGGGAGGATTGTGCGGTGATGTGAAGAAGGTCAGGGGAAGGGGGCTCGATCGCTTGATCGAGTCAAGGGTACTATGCGAGGCAACTACGAGAGTGTGGGACCATAGCAGTGCTACCCAACCTATACTAAGCAGTTTATGAATAAAGACAGGTATCAACAGTTTAGCAAAAACAGGCTATGCAACAGTATTAGGAGCAGTAGCAGTAGCAGCAATTCTAATGCAAGAATAAGAGAGAATAGATATAGGCGATATCGGAAATGCTCAAGGGGGGGTTGCTTGCCTGGTTGCTCGGTGGCAAAAGCAAGGTCGTCGGAGGGGGAACCAATCACCGGGACAGCGTCGGTCTCGGGATCTGCGTCAGCGTCGGGCTCTACCGAGAGAGAAGAGGGGGAAGAAACAGATAAATACACAAGCATATGCAACACAGAGCGTGCTAAGCTAACGTGCAGTGCAGTGTTGCCTAAAAACATGTCTAAGTCATATTGGTTATTTTTAGGATTTATCTGGATTTATTTACCGGTGTATGTGCACTATTCATCTACCGGAAACAGGCTAAAAGTTGCGGGTTCACCTCCGTAGAGGGTCCCGACATGGAAACGGATAGTACGGTTAGAATCGTCTCGTCGTTCTGAGCAACTTTCATATAGAAAGTTTTTCGATCCGAGCTACGGTTTAAAAGTTATGAATTTTCGAAGTTTAAATGATTTTCTGGAATTATTTTAAATAACAGAAAAGAATTATTGCATCAGCATTGCATCAGCATGACATCAGCAGCCATTTGACTCGGCTGACTGGTCAAACCTGACCTGTGGGTCCAGTGGGACCCACATGTCAGTCTCTGTTACTTTAACAGAGTTTTAAACTAACTAAACAGGTTAATTAGGGGTGTGGGACCCACCTGTCATAGACTTATTAGCTAAACTAAATAGTTTTTATTTTTAAAACGTTTTAATTAGATTTTAAGCGCAGGGGCCCCACATGTCAGTGACTGGGACTGCCCAGTCAGCAAGGTTGACTGGGTCAACCCAGTCAACGGGGCCCGTGGGGCCCTCTGGCAGTGACCCAGGGGTGGCTCCAGGTGTGCCACGTCGGCGGTGGCCGGCGGCTCAACGCCGGCGACCACGAAACGCGGTGGAGGCGCTCGGGCCTCGCCGGAAATGCCCCACAGGGGGTCTTTTCGAGCGCGCTTGGGCGCGTTGGAACGGGCGTTCGACGCCGCGTCCAGTAGTGGTGGTGTCGTTGCCGGAAACATGCCGGAGCAGCGACGGTGAACGGCGGAGTGGCGCTGGAGTTCGGGCCAAGATGGCCTTCGTGCTGTGGTGCTCGGGAGGCAGCGCTGAAGGGCTCGTTCGGACGAGTAGCGAGAACCGCGTCGAAAGGAGGTGGCCGGAGCGGCTGGGGTGACCGGAGTTGCGAGCTGCGACGTCGCCGGCGACGAGCAGCTCGGGCGAGCTATGGCAACGCCGAAACAGAGCGTAAGGGGGTAAACGGAGAGGCCAGGCGAGGCGTGTGCGATGCGTTGAGTATGTTGGACAAGAGCCCGAGCTTCTTGGGCCACCGGAGACTCGCCGGCAGCGAGCTCCATGGCGATGCGTTCGGGCGCGAGCTGCGCCACGTCTACATGGAAGCTAACGGCGACGAAGGGTGACGGAGAGGTAGGAGAGGCCTTACAGAGAGGGGAGCCGACGTGCGCCTGCTCGGAGCAGGCGTGTGGTGGCCGGAGTCGACGGAGATTCGCCGGAGACAGAGACGAAAGGGGGCGGCGTTGCGCGGCCGTTCCCGTGGTCTCCTGCTTGGTCTCGTGGTCGGGGGCGATGTATTCGAGGGTGGCGCTCGCGCTGGACACGGTGGCGGGTCCAGCCGTCGACGGTGGCGACGACGACGATGGACGAATGGCTGCGGCGGCGCTCGGGGCGCGCGGATCTGAGGGGGAGAGGAGGGGAGAGAGCGAGCGAGGCGAGGGGGAATGGACGAGGACGCCAGGGGGGGACGGCTCGGGCGCGTCCTTATCCCCTCGCCGGCCCTGTGGCGGCAGCTGTCGACGGCTGCGGCGACGAGCGCGCGCGGTCCAGGGCGCGGTCGACACGGCGACGGGAGCAGGTAGGGGAGGAGAGGTGGGCCGGCTGGGCCTCGCCCAGTCGCAGGTAAGTGGGCCGTTGCCCTTTTTCTTTTGTTACATTCTGTTCTGCCTCTGTTTTAAAACAGAGGGAGAAAAGAAATTGCTTGGGCACCCAAAAGACTTTGGAAAATGGTGGAGCTTAGATCATTAATTCCAAAACATTATTTGCCACTGCCACATCAAGTGTGAGGATTTTTTGGACTCTGTATGGAGTTTTAAATAATGGTTTAGGCATTATTTTAGTGCTGTTAGGGCACTATTTAAATGCTCTAGCCCATTTTGGGTTGATGGAGATGTTGTTTTCCTTAACAACCATTGTTTTGGAATTTTTACAATGTGATGAACATTTTTGCTGCAACTTTTATGCAACTTCATTTTGCACTTTGGTTTTAAATTGAATTCAAAGGCAAATTTGAATTAGTCCATCTTAACCACTGTGTTACTATTGCAAATGTTCATGACATGGCTTGATTAACAGAGTGGCACAGTGATATCATACAGAGGGGTGTTACAAATTCTCCTCCTCTAAAAGAAATTCTCGTCCCGAGAATTTTAGGAGGTAGAAGCAAAGAGGTCGGGGTATTCCGCCCGAAGATTTTCCTCGCGTTCCCAAGTGGCTTCATCTTCAGTATGATTTGACCACTGCACTTTCAGGAACTTGGTTGTCTTCTGACGGGTCCGACGTTCAGTTTGATCGAGGATACGGATCGGATGCTCCTTATAAGACAGATCATCTTGAAGCTCGAGCATCTCGTGATCCACAGCACGATGCGGGGACTCCTTGAAAGATCGGCGAAGTTGCGACACATGGAACACATCGTGGATATGCGAGAATTGCGGCGGCAATTGCAGTTTATAAGCCACAAATCCACGTCTAGCAACCACGGGAAAGGGGCCAATGTAGCGCGGAGCTAACTTGCCCTTGATGCCGAAACGGTGCGTGCCCTTCATAGGGGTGACACGAAGATAAACTTGATCACCGGGTTGATAAGTCAGACCCCATCGCTTGCGATCATAGTTACTCTTCTGACGGTCTTGAGCCGCCTTGAGATTTTCACGCACGATACGGACTTGCTCTTCGGCGTGTTGAATAATGTCCGGACCAATAACTTGTCGTTCCCCAGTTTCTGACCAATTCAGAGGGGTTCGACACTTACGTCCGTACAAAACTTCAAAAGGAGCCATCTTCAAGCTTGCTTGATAGCTGTTGTTATACGAGAACTCGGCATATGGAAGGGATTCTTCCCATTTCTTACCGAATGATATAACACAAGCTCGCAGCATATCTTCAAGCACTTGATTGACTCGTTCGACTTGACCTTGGGACTGGGGGTGATAAGCTGAACTCCAGTGGATATGAGTTCCCAAAGCTTCTTGAAAACTTTCCCAGAACTTGGAAGTGAACAGGGTGCCACGGTCCGAGCTGATCTCCTTCGGAATTCCGTGGAGGGATACAATTCGGGAGATATACAGTTCTGCTAACTGGCTAGCAGTGATAGTCTCCTTGACTGGTAGGAAGTGTGCAACCTTTGAGAGTTGGTCGACGACGACAAGAATGGCATCGTTACCCTTCTGGGACTTAGGAAAACCAGTAATGAAATCCATCTGCACCTTATCCCATTTCCACAGCGGAATAGGAAGAGGTTGCAGAAGTCCAGCAGGCTTCTGATGCTCTGCCTTCACGCGACGACAGACATCGCATTCAGCAACATAACGAGCAATATCCCGCTTCATATTAGGCCACCAGTACCTTTGGCGGAGATCACGATACATCTTAGTACTACCAGGATGAATAGACAGCGGTGTATCATGTGCCTCCTTCATGACCTTGTCAGTCATTAGGTCGAAACGAGTTACCACAATGCGGCCTCGGAAATACAAGGTTCCATCTTCGGATATTGAGAAATCCCTATATTTCGGAAGATGCAGTTCCTGTTTTATAACATCAACGAAAGCATCTTTGGTTTGCGCCACCTTGACAGCCTTCTCAAGATCCGGCTGTATCACAAGGTCATTGAGCGAACCATGTGGAACGATATGCAGATTCAGCTTGCGCAATTCCTCATAAAGACGAGGCTGAGCTCGCCTAACCTTGAGGTTGGTGCTGTATGACTTGCGACTCAAGGCATCGGCCATCACATTAGCCTTGCCAGGGGTATAAGAAATACCGCAGTCATATTCAGAAATAGTTTCCAACCATCGCTGTTGGCGGAGATTCAGATCCGGCTGAGTGAATAAATACTTCAAGCTTTGATGATCAGTATAAATCTCACACCGGTTACCGAGAAGGTAATGTCGCCATAGCTTCAATGCAAAGATCACTGCAGCAAGTTCAAGATCATGCACTGGATAATTCTCTTCATGCGGACGTAGTTGACGCGATGCATAAGCAACTACTCTTCGTTCTTGCATTAGGACACAGCCTAATCCTTGACGAGAGGCATCACAATATATCACGAAGTCCTTGCGAGAATCTGGAGGAGCAAGCACTGGAGCAGAAACGAGCTTGTCCTTAAGAGCTTGAAAGCTTTCCTGGCATTTATCTGTCCACTCAAACTTGACGCCTTTGTGAAGCAGATTAGTCAGGGGCTTAGCAATCTTGGAAAAGTTCTCGACGAAGCGACGACAATAGCTTGCAAGGCCGAGAAAACTTCTCACTTGCTTGACATTCTTCGGAGGAGTCCAGTCAAGAATAGCCTGAACCCATTCCGGATTAACGGCAATGCCATCCTTGGAAATCACATGTCCAAGGTAGGTTACTTCAGAAAGCCAGAACTCGCATTTGGAGAACTTAGCATACAGCTGATGCTCTCGCAGCTTCTCCAGAACAAGGCGAAGATGTTCGGCGTGTTCTTCCTTGTTCTTTGAGAATACCAGAATATCATCCAGATATACCACGACGAACTTGTCGAGGTAATCCATGAATATATAATTCATCAGGCGGGAGAAGGTAGCTGGAGCATTAGTCAGTCCGAAAGACATGACAGTATACTCATAAGAGCCATAGCGAGTTACGAATGCAGTCTTTGGAATATCCTCTTCGCGAACACGGATCTGGTGATAACCCAACCTCAAGTCGAGTTTAGAAAACACCGATGATCCAGCCAGTTGATCATATAAGTCATTGATCCGAGGAAGCGGATATTTGTTCTGGATAGTTGCCTGGTTGATAGGTCGGTAATCTTGTACCAGCCTATTCGTACCATCTTTCTTCTTGACGAAAAAAGACGGTGCTCCCCAGGCAGAGGAACTAGGACGGATGAAGCCCTTCTTGAGTGACTTGTCGATTTCCTCCTTAAGCTCAAGGAGCTCATGCGGTGGCATCTTATAAGGACGCTTCGCGATAGGAGTAGTACCCGGCTTCAAGTCAATAACAAATTCGACGGCTCGAGCAGGGGGTATTCCTGGAAGTTCTTCTGGGAAGACATCCGGGAATTCGCATACAACTGGTATGCTTTCGAGCCCTTCAAGTGGTGAAGCATTCAATGCATTTAAGGCATATATTTGAGCTTCGGCATTATGGGATACACGAGCGCGGCAATTCACGAGTTGATTCGAGGGATGCCGAAGACGTACAGTCTTGGTGGCACAATCAATTAGGGCCTCGTGAGCCTTCAACCAATCCATTCCTAGGATAAGGTCGATGCCGCAGGATTTCAGGACAATGGGGTGTGCCTGAAACTTCATTTCTTCTATCTCCACTACCACTTCCGGACAGAATAAGGTGGATTTGCACCAACCCGCGGAGGTTTGTACGGATACCGTTTGATATAATTTATCTTGTTTAAAGCCATGTTTAAATGCAAATGGTTCTGATATGAAGGAATCAGATGCACCAGTATCGAACAAAACATTAGCAAATACTGAGTTGACAAGAAGTGTACCCATCACGGTGGCTGGCTGTTCTGGGTCTTCGCTCAGATTGACGTGGTGAAGCTGACCACCACGAGCATTCGAAGGCCTGACATTATTGTTGCGCTGCGGAGGAATTCCACGTCCACTGCCACGGCCAGCAGATGGAAGAGCCAGCTGACCCTGAGCCTGTGGACAGTCTCTGGCACGGTGACCCGGACGGCCACACTTGAAGCAGAGTCCACTCTCTGGACGAATCGCAGGTGCTCGAGGTGCTGGGACAGCAGGCCTGTACTGCATTGGCGGTGGAGGAGGCAGACGAGGTGCAGCATAAGAAGGCCTGTATACAGGAGCGTTGGGACGATACATGCTCTGAGGAATCCATATGCGGCGCTTCTGAGAAGACGAGCCCGAAGATGAGCCCGACTCGCGAGAGCGCTTAAGAGCGTCCTTGTGTAGCTTGAGTCCAGTTTCAACCTGAATGGCCTTGTTCACTAGAGTGGCGAAGTCCGGAAAGTCCAGCGCCACTAGAGCAAGCAGAATATCATGATGAAGTCCGCGCCTGAACTTCTCCTGGCGTCTTGCGTCAGTAGCGATATCCTCCTCAGCATAGCGGGACAGTTCCAGGAACTCCCGCTGATAGGCATCAACTGACTTGTTGCCCTGAATCAGGTTGCGAAACTCCGTACGCTTGCGGTCGATAACCCCTTCCGGGATATACCGAGCACGGAAAGCAGTCTTGAAGTCTGCCCAGGTGATGACAGTTCCAGCAGGCACTGTGTTCCGGTGCGTGTCCCACCACTGGGCCACCGGACCCTTCAAGAAATATGTCGCGAACTTGACATAGTTGTCAGGGGACACGGCGGCAGAATCCAGCTCAAAGAAGATGTCACGCAGCCAATCATCGGCATCCAAAGGGTTGGCGGCACTGCGAAATACCGTTGGATTGAGCCGCAGAAATTCTTGCAGAGTGATAGCGGCTGGCTGATGCTGAGCATTGGCGTTGACCTGGGGTATCTGGTTGAGCATACCCTGCAGCACCTGACGCTGCATGTCAAGGGTCTGCATTACGGCAGCCATATATTCTGGTGGCGGAGGCGGAGGCGGAGGTGGAGGTGGATCATTGTTACCAGCCATCCTGATAATTCCAAGAGGGATGGTTTAGCGACAAGAATACACGTTGCATGAATTCAACAATGTAGTAAATATGCACGACATAAGGGAGGTGCAATAAATACAACATCATACACATCATGACATACGGGTTCGTACATAGCGTCGGTTACAAACGAGCAGCATAACGGCGCAAAATCAAAAGCTAGACAAAGTAGGCGGCGCGCAGACCGCGGTAAGGAAGTACACAACGAGACATAGCAAAGGCTACATCAACGTCGGAGAAAGGAACTGAAACGGGGTAACTGCAAGTGCGGACGGCGGATCTCGATCGCAGAAGGATCCTGAGCTCCATGTGCACTCTGATGCAGAACCCGGTATCGGTCGGGAATCAGAGGTCCACGAACTGGCGTGTGACCTCCAACCGCAGGCCACTCGACACCTGGAGGTGTGTTGATCCTGCGCGGGCAAAGGATAGACTGAGGAAGTGTCCCTGCTTGGACAGCCGGTACCAACTGCGTCAACGTCTGGTAGAGAACTGTCCGAGTGATGGACAACTCAACCGCCAGGGCCCGAGCAGTTCGATCCAGCGCCTGAGTGTGCTGAATCAGAACCTGCGGGTCATAACGTCGACTCTCGTACGGGGCACCGACAGCTGAGTAGTATCCAGTCTCATCTCCAGCAGGTGCATACGGAATGTACCGAAACTCAGAAGCATCCAAGCTATCTCTGTGCTCTCCTCGGAGGCGTGCGACAGCAGCGTAGGCAGCATCATGGACTGCCATCGCAACCGTCACGCCACTACCGCGAAAGCGGTACAGCTCAGTGTCTGAGTCATCCTGCCGGTCGTAGATACGAACAACAGCATAATACTGCTCCTGGTTGAACTCGCGATACTCCTCGTAGACCATGTACTCGGGGTACCAGCGGTAGCCCAGCCTGGTCAGGAGAGCGACTAGAATGGCCGGAAACCCAGGGGCATCTCGAGCCCAGGTGCGAAGCACAAGCTGAGTCTCCGGGCGAGGTGGAAACAGAGGATTCATCTGAAAGAAGAAGAATCAGACTTGTCAAGTTCCGATGATAATTAAACAGAACTTGATAGGAAAGGTTAAACAAACAAATGGAAAGGAATGATTATCAGACTATTTAGGTCAATGATAAGAAATCGCACTGGTAACCAGCTCTCCGGGTAGATGTGAAAACGAGAACCTAATGGAGTTAGTAAAAGTTAACCCGAATAGACGAGAGATAAGAGTCCCAGAGTATAGGCGAGGAATAAAAGAAGCTACACCACCCAAATGGCGACGTGGGGCCATAAGCCACACAGCCAAGTTAGTAAAACAATTTTGGACCTCTAGACTCGACTTCGGCCAAGGAGTTGGAAAGGGGGTTCCTACAGGCAGTCGGCTCTGATACCAACCTGTGACGACCCCGGCCCGACCGTGCACTAATCATACACGCAAATGCACACGATCAAGCCTAAGGACTCACGTGAAGGAATCACAGCACAACTCTAAAACATAAATAAATACATACAAGTCATATGTTACAAGCCAGGGGCCTCGAGGGCTCGAATACATAACATGATGTCTCACACATAGTCAGCGGAAGCATTAGATGTCTGGGTACAGACATAGAACACAAGTTCAGATAGGCCTCATACGAGGCGGGGCAAAAGAAAAGCTACGATCGAAAAGGCGCAGGCCTCCTGCCTGGGACCTCCGATCCTACTCCTGGTCGTCGTCCGCCGGCTCCTCGTAGAAGTACTCGCCGGCCGGGTAGTAGTAGTAGCCAGCCTCGGGCTGGTAGTAGTAGTCGTCAACAGGGGCTGCGGGCACCATGGCTCCGTCGTCTGGTTTATCATGCGGGTAGGACAAAAGAGGAAGCAAAGCAACCGTGAGTACTCATCCAAAGTACTCAGCAAGACTACATCAGATCTATACTAGCAATGCATTATTTTCAAAGGAGGCTTTATGTGGGTGGACTAGACTGCAGAAAGCCAGAGTAGAGAGGTGAAAAGCCTAGTCCTGACGAAGACTAGCATCTTCAGGGTCTTGCAGCAATTAGAAGGGAGCAGAATAGTTTCATCATAATAATGTATAGTGTTTGCAGCAACATCAACCTCATATCTCAAGTCACCAGTTCTAGTTGTACCGAAGTGGATACAACTCCGAGTGTCCGTTACCGTAGGACAGGCTATCGATAGATTGTTTCTTCCCTGCAGGGGTGCACCAAGTTACCCACCACGCTCGCTTAACTCCGGCCGGACACACCATCAGGTCGTGCCCGCCCTCGGCTAAACAATACGACGCAACCCGACCGGATACCGCCAGAGAGGATCGAGCACGCCGGACTAATCCTATGCCCCCGGGGGTCATGGCCGTCGCCCCGGACACTCCGCACGTTGCGAGGCCGTTCGGTAGCAGACCTAGCAACCCCTTATACAAGCGCAGTTGCATCCTAAGTCCAATCCGAACGGTCCGCTCAATCGCTGACGTCGTGACGACTCCGGCTGATGTATACGACGCAGAGCACCCACTCACACCCACGTGGTGGTTAGTGCTATCGGACCCGGAGGCCCCTCGGATCAAATATCCAAATCGCTTAGTGTATTGGGAGCGCGCGGAAACGAGCAGAGCCTACGATACTGTTGGCCCCGTCGTCCCGTCTCGAGGACTTGTGACAAGGACTGGAAAAGACCGGCCACGCCTCGTAGTTATCTCGCGGGTACCCTCACTGGTCACCCGACTCCACAGCTCACGCCTCAAAGGCACTCGCGGGTACCCCTCTGGGTCAACCCGCCTCCATCCAACATGTGTAGTAGTAACTTCAAAGTGTCATCAGACGCACGATACCTCTGGCCGCACGCCTTTGTTCCTGGCGACGTCCGGCCTCGGGGATCGATACGTCTTTAAACACGGTATGGTGAAACAGGGCATCCGTGTGGTTTACATGCCGATGAGGAATCCGAGGAATCACCCTCGTTGGACTCCTAAACGACAAGTCCCGTTAAGATGATACCGGAGGAATCACCCTCGGCGGTAATCACCATAGCGGATGCACGACAAAAGCTAAGTCGGAAGTGGGAAGAGGAATCACCCTCGGTAACCCACAACGAGCTAGCTATACAACAGGGACAACATCGGAAGTGAGTTCGGAGGTATCACCCTCGTCACCTGATGTTAACTCTGCGGAGTCGAGCATATTAGGGGAGGATTGTGCGGTGATGTGAAGAAGGTCAGGGGAAGGGGGCTCGATCGCTTGATCGAGTCAAGGGTACTATGCGAGGCAACTACGAGAGTGTGGGACCATAGCAGTGCTACCCAACCTATACTAAGCAGTTTATGAATAAAGACAGGTATCAACAGTTTAGCAAAAACAGGCTATGCAACAGTATTAGGAGCAGTAGCAGTAGCAGCAATTCTAATGCAAGAATAAGAGAGAATAGATATAGGCTATATCGGAAATGCTCAAGGGGGGGTTGCTTGCCTGGTTGCTCGGTGGCAAAAGCAAGGTCGTCGGAGGGGGAACCAATCACCGGGACAGCGTCGGTCTCGGGATCTGCGTCAGCGTCGGGCTCTACCGAGAGAGAAGAGGGGGAAGAAACAGATAAATACACAAGCATATGCAACACAGAGCGTGCTAAGCTAACGTGCAGTGGAGTGTTGCCTAAAAACATGTCTAAGTCATATTGGTTATTTTTAGGATTTATCTGGATTTATTTACCGGTGTATGTGCACTATTCATCTACCGGAAACAGGCTAAAAGTTGCGGGTTCACCTCCGTAGAGGGTCCCGACATGGAAACGGATAGTACGGTTAGAATCGTCTCGTCGTTCTGAGCAACTTTCATATAGAAAGTTTTTCGATCCGAGCTACGGTTTAAAAGTTATGAATTTTCGAAGTTTAAATGATTTTCTGGAATTATTTTAAATAACAGAAAAGAATTATTGCATCAGCATTGCATCAGCATGACATCAGCAGCCATTTGACTCGGCTGACTGGTCAAACCTGACCTGTGGGTCCAGTGGGACCCACATGTCAGTCTCTGTTACTTTAACAGAGTTTTAAACTAACTAAACAGGTTAATTAGGGGTGTGGGACCCACCTGTCATAGACTTATTAGCTAAACTAAATAGTTTTTATTTTTAAAACGTTTTAATTAGATTTTAAGCGCAGGGGCCCCACATGTCAGTGACTGGGACTGCCCAGTCAGCAAGGTTGACTGGGTCAACCCAGTCAACGGGGCCCGTGGGGCCCTCTGGCAGTGACCCAGGGGTGGCCCCAGGTGTGCCACGTCGGCGGTGGCCGGCGGCTCAACGCCGGCGACCACGAAACGCGGCGGAGGCGCTCGGGCCTCGCCGGAAATGCCCCACAGGGGGTCTTTTCGAGCGCGCTTGGGCGCGTTGGAACGGGCGTTCGACGCCGCGTCCAGTAGTGGTGGTGTCGTTGCCGGAAACATGCCGGAGCAGCGACGGTGAACGGCGGAGTGGCGCTGGAGTTCGGGCCAAGATGGCCTTCGTGCTGTGGTGCTCGGGAGGCAGCGCTGAAGGGCTCGTTCGGACGAGTAGCGAGAACCGCGTCGAAAGGAGGTGGCCGGAGCGGCTGGGGTGACCGGAGTTGCGAGCTGCGACGTCGCCGGCGACGAGCAGCTCGGGCGAGCTATGGCAACGCCGAAACAGAGCGTAAGGGGGTAAACGGAGAGGCCAGGCGAGGCGTGTGCGATGTGTTGAGTATGTTGGACAAGAGCCCGAGCTTCTTGGGCCACCGGAGACTCGCCGGCAGCGAGCTCCGTGGCGATGCGTTCGGGCGCGAGCTGCGCCACGTCTACATGGCAGCTAACGGCGACGAAGGGTGACGGAGAGGTAGGAGAGGCCTTACAGAGAGGGGAGCCGACATGCGCCTGCTCGGAGCAGGCGTGTGGTGGCCGGAGTCGACGGAGATTCGCCGGAGACAGAGACGAAAGGGGGCGGCGTTGCGCGGCCGTTCCCGTGGTCTCCTGCTTGGTCTCGTGGTCGGGGGCGATGTATTCGAGGGTGGCGCTCGCGCTGGACACGGTGGCGGGTCCAGCCGTCGACGGTGGCGAGGACGACGATGGACGAATGGCTGCGGCGGCGCTCGGGGCGCGCGGATCTGAGGGGGAGAGGAGGGGAGAGAGCGAGCGAGGCGAGGGGGAATGGACGAGGACGCCAGGGGGGGACGGCTCGGGCGCGTCCTTATCCCCTCGCCGGCCCTGTGGCGGCAGCTGTCGACGGCTGCGGCGACGAGCGCGCGCGGTCCAGGGCGCGGTCGACACGGCGACGGGAGCAGGTAGGGGAGGAGAGGTGGGCCGGCTGGGCCTCGCCCAGTCGCAGGTAAGTGGGTCGTTGCCCTTTTTCTTTTGTTACATTCTGTTCTGCCTCTGTTTTAAAACAGAGGGAGAAAAGAAATTGCTTGGGCACCCAAAAGACTTTGGAAAATGGTGGAGCTTAGATCATTAATTCCAAAACATTATTTGCCACTGCCACATCAAGTGTGAGGATTTTTTGGACTCTGTATGGAGTTTTAAATAATGGTTTAGGCATTATTTTAGTGCTGTTAGGGCACTATTTAAATGCTCTAGCCCATTTTGGGTTGATGGAGATGTTGTTTTCCTTAACAACCATTGTTTTGGAATTTTTACAATGTGATGAACATTTTTGCTGCAACTTTTATGCAACTTCATTTTGCACTTTGGTTTTAAATTGAATTCAAAGGCAAATTTGAATTAGTCCATCTTAACCACTGTGTTACTATTGCAAATGTTCATGACATGGCTTGATTAACAGAGTGGCACAGTGATATCATACAGAGGGGTGTTACATGTAGTGACCAGCTTTCTTGCACTTATGACATGTTCTCTTCTTGTAGTCACGGGTAGATGCTTCATCATTTCTTGAGCTGGATCCTGAAGACTTTCTGAAGCCTTTCTTCCTAGTGAATTTGTGGAACTTCTTCACAAGCATGGCAAGCTCCTTTCCAATGTCTTTAGGATCATCAGATCTGCAGTCAGATTCTTCTTTTGATGAAGAAACAACCTTTGCCTTCAAGGCGCGAGATCGTCCATAGTTGGGACCATAGATGTCACGTTTCTCAGATAGCTGGAACTCATGTGTGTTGAGCCTCTCAAGTATGTCAGACGGATCGAGAGTCTTGAAGTCAGGGCGTTCTTGAATCATCAGGGCAAGGATATCAAATGAGCTGTCGAGTGATCTCAGGAGGGTCTTGACGATTTTATGCTTGGTGATCTCAGTGGCGCCAAGTGCCTGAAACTCATTTGTGATGTCAGTGAGACGATCGAATGTGTGCTGGACATTCTCATTGTCATGTCTCTTGAAGCGATTAAAAAGATTGCGGAGGACACTGATCCTTTGATCTCTCTGGATTGAGACTCCTTCATTAACCTTTGAGAGCCAGTCCCAGACTTCCTTTGACGTTTCCAGGGCACTTACACAACCATACTGTCCTTTGGTCAGATGACCACATATGATGTTCTTGGCCGTTGAATCCAGTTGAACGAGCCTCTTGACATCAGCAGGGGTGATACCTTCATCAGTCTTGGGAACGCCGTTCTTGACGACAAACCAGAGGTCCACATCAATGGCTTCAAGGTGCATGCGCATCTTGTTCTTCCAGTAGGGATATTTGCCATCGAAGACTGGGCACGCAGCGGAGACTTTGATTATCCCTGCAGTCGACATAGCTAAAACTCCAGGTGGTTAAACCGAATCACACAGAACAAGGGAGTACCTTGCTCTGATACCAATTGAAAGTGCAGTATATCGACTAGAGGGGAGGTGAATAGGCGATTTTTATGAAATGCTTCAAAACATGGAAGTTTCGAAGACAAAGGATAAATACAATCCTATTTATATGCATCGGAAAGTAGACTACACTAGACAAGCCATAGTCAGGTATTCAATAAAGTGAAAGCATGAAGACTAATAGTAGCTAGGCAGTAAGGATCAAGATGGAAGATGGAATGAAGCCAATTAGAACAAGTAGTCACACAAAGTGAAGTCAATCAGATAAGGCAAGCAGGCAATGACTTCACAACATAAGACAGTAAGTAAAGGGAAAGAAAATGATAGAACCAGTAGCTCGGGGAAGACAGTGATTTGTTAGACCAGTCCCAGTTGCTGTGACAACTGTACGTCTGGTTAGGGAGGCTGAGATTTAACTCAGAAGACCGCATCTTCACCTTATTCCCCTTGACCTAAGAACACCTAGTCCTCGCCCAATCACTCTGGTAAGTCTTCAAGGCAGACTTCCAAACCTTCACAGACTTCGTTCACCGGCGATCCACAATGACTCTTGGATGCTCAGAACGTGACGCCTAACCGGCTGGAGGAAACACAGTCCTCAAGTGTAATAAGTCTTCAGGTCACACAGACAGAAAGACTTCAGTGATGCCTAACACTCTTTGGCTCTGGGTGTTTTGGCTTTGTCCTCGCAAGGATCTCTCTCTCAAATGCTTCGGAGGTGGGTTGCTCTTAAACGAAAAAAGCCGTGCAATAACTCTGAGCAGCCACCATTTATGGTGTAGGGGGTGGGCTATTTATAGCCACTGGGCAACCCGACCTGATTTTTCTGAAGTGACCCTGGGTCACCAAGGAACTGACACGTGTTCCAACGGTCAGATTTCAAACACTCACACGGCAACTTTACTTGGGCTACAAGTAAAGCTGACTCATCCAGCTCTGGATAAGATTTGCTCTCATTGTCTTCGCTCGAAGACATAGGATTTGGTTGAGCATCACTTTAGTCACTCTGACTTAGTTCACTTGGACCCCACTTAATAGTACGGTGGTTCCTATGACTCAACAAAGAAGAAAAGGAAACAACGAAACATCTAAGTCTTCGCGCTCCATAGTCTTCACACAATGTCTTCTCTTGTCATAGTCTTCAATATGATTATCTTCATGTACCACCATTGTCGTCAATGTCTTCATACATTTTTAGGGGTCATCTCCGGTAGGTAAACCAAACCAATGAGGGACTACTACCTGTGTTATCCTGCAATTCTCACGAACACATTAGTCCCTCAACCAGGTTTGTCGTCAATACTCCAAAACCAACTAGGGGTGGCACTAGATGCACTTACAGTGATCAACTTCGGCTAGAGGACCCTACCTGTAGTATGGTTCAGTGTCAAACACTGGGTCTTCTTGATCGCTCTCGATGATCATGTTGTGCAAGATGACACAGCAAGTCATAATCTCCCACATTTGATCTTTGGACCAGGTCTGAGCGGGGTACCGAACAACAGCAAATCGAGATTGGAGCACACCAAATGTCCGCTCGACATCCTTCCTGCAAGCCTCCTGAAGTTTCGCAAACCAGGCGTTCTTGCCTCCTGCCACAGGGTTTGAGATCGTCTTCACAAATGTCGACCATCTCGGATAGATGCCGTCAGCTAGATAGTACCCCTTGTTGTAGTGCCGCCCATTGATCTCGAAGTTCACCGAAGGAGAATGACCTTCAACAAGCTTGGCAAAGACAGGAGAGCACTACAACACGTTGATGTCATTGTGAGTTCCTGGCATACCAAAGAAGGAGTGCCAAATCCAGAGGTCCTGTGTGGCCACCGCCTCAAGCACCACACTACAACCGCCTTTGGCGCCTTTGTACATCCCCTGCCAACCAAATGGGCAATTCTTCCATTTCCAATGCATGCAGTTGATGCTTCCAAGCATTCGAGGAAATCCTCTTGCTGCATTCTGTGCTAGGATCCGAGCAGTGTCTTCCGCATTGGGTGTTCTCAAGTATTGTGGTCCAAACACTGCCACAACTGCCCGACAGAACTTGTAGAAACACTCTATGCTGGTGGACTCAGCCATGCGCCCATAGTCGTCGAGTGAATCACCGGGAGCTCCATATGCAAGCATCCTCATCGCTGTCGTGCACTTCTGGATGGAGGTGAATACAAGAGCGCCGGTGCAATCCATCTTGCACTTGAAGTAGTTGTCGAACTCCCGGATGTAATTCACAATCCTGAGGAAGAGCTTTCGGCTCATCCGATAACGTCGCCGAAATGTTTTCTCGTCGTGAAGTGGAGCATCGGCGAAGTAGTCGGAGTAGAGCATGCAGTAGCCTTCGAGACGATACCGGTTCTTTGCTTTCACCCGCCCAGGCGCCGAGCCACCTCGCCGCGGCTTTTCATTGCTCGCAAGCAGCTGGGCGAGGGCGGCGAGCACCATGAGATGCTCTTCTTCCTGGACGCCGGCCTCGGCTTCCTCCTCCAGCAGCGCGGCGAGCGCTTCCCCGTCATCCGAGTCCATCGCCGAGGCAGGCAAATCGACGAACACCTTGCGCTCGGTGGGCGTTTACCCGCCGCTAAACCGCGCCTCCGCGACCGGAAACGGCGGCCAGAAACGCCCAGCTGCTGTTGGAGGGGCTGCCGCGGCGAAGCGCTGCTATTTTCCGGCGGGGAATGGCTATCTAGCGGAGTAGGGCGGCGGGCGGCGCCGTGATATAGCTAGTGGTGGCCGAGGGCGCGGGGGGTGGGAGGCGAGTCGGGGAAGAAAACCTTGACTTTTCCCCTGACGTTGTGGGCCAGGCGCGCTTTTCCCTTGTGCCGGAGCCCCCAACCGCTCCCCAGCGCGCCGGGTTCGGCCTGTGACCGCCGGGCGGAAAAAAGGACCGAGCCGGCGATTTTCGGCGTCCTGGGGGCGCGACTGGGCCGTTTTTTCGACGCCGGCGCCGAAAAAGTGGCCTGGGGGGCCTTTTGGGGACGCAGCTGGAGATGCTCTTATGGCAAGCACTACACCATGCGTCCCTCACAGCGTCACACGTCCCCGTTACATGGGTTTGGCCTAGCGAGCAGAGCAGACGCTAGCTAACGAGCGGTCGAGCACAAGTATTTATTTTTAATTTTTTTCACCTCTTTTTTTATCAGCCTAATTTTAGTTATTTTTAAATCCATGATTATGAAAATATTGCTTGTCAATTTAAAATTTGTTAATGAAATTGTAAAATATTCCAGAATTTAATTTATTTTTCCAATTTAAAAATCTTCCAAAAAATGTTAATTATTTTAGAACATTTCAAGTTTTTACAATTTTTTTTGAGAAATTTAAAAACCTTGCACATTTTGAAAATGTTCACTTTTGGAAATTTTATGAATTTATAAAAATGACCATGGCCTGGATATTTTTTTGATAATTTGAAATCTGTTGCAAAATTTTGAATTTTTTCACAAATTCAGAAAAAGTTCAATAATTCAAAAAATATTTACATATTAAAAAAAATAAAAAGGTGAAAGAAAATCACAAAATACAGTGGAAAAAACTTCTAAATAGAAGGTTCCTAAAACCATCGTAAAACCTTTGCAAAACTGTTCCCGAACTAACCGCTCCCAAGCACTTTGATTGCTAAATAGACGTTGAAACGATCAACAGTCTAATTGCAGCCTTTTTATCAAAGTCTTTGGAGTATTTCTTCGAGTAGAGATTGACGCTGTGAAGAAGGTGTTTTCAGGAGATTTCATTGTAATTCTTAGTCATAGGAGTTACATTGTATTTTCTTGGATGTTAGGTCCAAATCAATGTACCTGTAATTGTTATGAGTATGAATAAAATTACAGGTGTTTCTAAAAGAAGTCGGTAATTAATGCGGTATTGTTTTGGCAGGCATGCGGAATCCACCTCAATCGGAAGCATGTGAAACATCCGATAATGAAAAGCTGACTGTTCCAATAGTTTGGGTGTCATCTTAGCCTGTGCTGAGATACCAAGAAGACGGTTAAGAACACGGATCAACACAGAAACACATGCATCATCGGGTTTTTTTTCTTGCAAGGAACTTTGAGAGCTTTATTCATATAAGGGCATTCTCTGGGCAGTCAGCCAATAGGCTCCTTACCAGGAAGCCGAGAGTAACTTTCAGCCAGCTTTCCGTCACGGTCACCGTGCAAGCATGCTTAGCATATACTCCCTCCGTTCCTAAATATTTGTCTTTCTAGGGATTTCAACAAATGACTACATACGAAACAAAATGAGTGAATCTACATTTCAAAATATGTCTACATACATCCATATGTTGTAACCATTTGAAATGTCTAGAAAAACAAATATTAAGGAACGGAGGGAGTAGATGAGCTGGATAGTTAGCTAAGAACCCGGATCGACATGAAAACACATGCATCGTCGCTTTCACCGTGCAAATGTGGCAGCATCGATCAATGTACGTACGGATGCGTGCGTACGTGGGAGTGATATCCATCCCGGACCGCTGATTTTGTGGCTGGCTAGCTTCCATCCATGCACGACGTACGAACGCGGTTTGCTTGCTTGGAGTTATCCCCCGAGCGTGTCTGCGGCCGGCCGGCCGGATCAACATTGATAAAAAATTAACAAAAATTAACATTTTCGTCGTCATCTCTTACTCGGGCATGCATGGCGCGCGCAGCTTCTGTGCATGCAATCACGGCTTCGGATCCGCAACATCGTTGAAGGGAGCAGAGACTCACCTCACGTGATGTGTCTTATCGCAATTCGCAAACGTGAGATCGACTAAGTTAACATGCTCATGCCGAGGAAGCAAGTGACGCACACGCACCCCACACGGAATTTAAGATCTCTACATTTCAGACGCTTGTTTCGCAAGCAAAACAAAAATGCTCGTTTTGTGATACCTATCAACTAATAATTTCAGATCAATAATATAGCACTGCATCTCTGGGTGCAACCGTTGGCATGGAATACATTCATCCGGTTTGGCCAGCGACCTAGTGTAATAGATTATGTTTTTAGGGGTTAGTGTAATTAAACCCAATAACAGTCGCGCAATGTGCGCATTCTCGTGGCTTTGGGCGCATGGGGCGTGGGGCGTGGGGGAGGCGCTGTGCACACCGGAGTTACCCAGCGAATAAGCTCAGTATCTAATCCGCGTCTCCCCCACGACCTCGGCCTCCTCTCCAGCCGCCGCCGCGCCCTCCGCACCCGCACGCGACCGACCCTCCTCCTCGACCTTTCTCCCCTCCCTCTCCACTGCGCCGCCGGCTCCTCCCCTTCTGCCCTGCTCTCCACCGCGCCGCCTCGTCCTCCCCTTCACCGTTCCCTCTAGCAGCAGGCACAGGGAGACGATGGCGACGCTCGATTTGATCCGCCCCGCTCACCCCCCTCTCCACTGTGCCTCGGCCTCGGCCGCCCCGTGCTCTGCCGGCGCCCGTCGGCCTCGATCCGGCCTCGAGCCTCGGCAGGAGGAGCTCGCCCTCGAGACAGGAGGAGGGGGGCAGCAGGATACAGGAGCATGAACTTCTTCTCGCGCTGCAGCCACCGGCCTTGTCCTGCTGAACCTCGGCGTCGTCGTCCAGCCACTCAAGTTCAAGGTGCCCCCTCCCCTCTCCCCCCCCCCTCTGTTCGGTTCTTCTTGGCAGCCGTGGATGTGGTTTCCCCCTCACGCCTCCCTATTTGCTCTGTTTTGTTGGTGGATGCAGGGAAGGAGAGGAAGATGACGCCCAGCCATGGAGAGGAACAGCAGCAGCTCAAGGTCTTTTCTACTCCACGCCTCCCTATGCCCCTCTCTCGTTTCTATGTGTTGTTTTTGATCAAGGTTTGCTGTTTTGTTTGCTCCTACGGATGCTAATGTGGCTGCCATATCTGTGCCAAGCAGTGCCTGCTTGTATGACTTGTTGTATTCATCATTGTTATAACGTTGGTCAAGATTAATAAGTCTTAGGAGCATTATATTTGAGTGTCATGAAGGGTACTTGGTGCTTTTACTATGTTACGCACTTGATGCCAACTGAAGATTTAAGGCTCGTGAATATGCTGAAGGGTAGAAAACTGTGCTACAAAGAAATGATGTGAGCTTCAAAAAGGTTGGTGCGCCATCTAGAAAATGTAAGTAGAAACATATTATATACTTTTTGTATGCCAATCTGCCTCCTAAACCAGCTAGGCACACCACTATAGAGAATCTGCGCAAAGCACAATTCCTTCTGGTGTATCATCCTATATGACTGTAATAAGACTATATAGAGCGTAATTTACATAAAAGGGCCTAGAGACATCCTTTGCTTGTTGACAAAAAATTGTTCCAACACAGTTTCTCCCACCAAAAATGAACGAACCTAATTCCATTATAGGGGATTACGTCCCTTGCTGCCCGAGCTGGTTATCCTCCGCTCCCTGTGTTGGATAATCCTAGAGAGTAAATCCTGCCATAACTCATGACTCAGGACCAATACAGGTAGATTGGTACAGTTCCGGTGCTTTCTTGCTGTTGTTTATGCTCTACACAATCTGCTGCAACTTCATAATAACATGCCATTTGGTGTCTTGTTTCTGCAGAAAAATGAAGCAAGACAAGCCGGAGAAGCTCGCACGGACATCCAATTTCTTGTACCACTCAACTGAGCCGAGGTGATGTTTTATTTCCACAAATCTTCTAGAGTAAAACATCTTTTGTTTCCCCTTCGCTTCCCACTCCTTTCCGATCTAGGCTGCCCACCTACGTCCGCATTTTTTTTCTCAGTTTTTACTGCTTGATTCTCTGGTTCTCTGATAATATTATTTTGATAACTCAACTTTTACTTACTTGTGGAGACTATAAGAAGAATTTTGAGGAAGATTTTGATCAAGAAGAGCAAGGTGAATTATATCTCTCTTGAACACAGTCACACGTTCGAACGTTCCTGCATTTTTGGATTTTTCTGTGTAGTAGAGCACATGCCATGATTTTGTACTCATCTTACCCACCGAGCAAAGCTACATTTGTAAATTAAGGTCTTAGAAGTTTGTTTTACCTTTTCGTCCGATAGATCAGTATATGGTATTGGTCATGTGAACAGAGGTTGTCCATTCTCCTTCTGATAGATCAGTACATGGAATTCTTATGTACAGATGACCCTTCCAAGATGAATATTTGAGTGCTCTTGTTTGATTTTTTTTGTTCACAGGAGTAGGCTGACACCCGTAGTTGTTTGGCATCAAATTCAGAAGATACACATCCTAAGATTGAAGCAATGCTACCTGAACCAAAGGGTTGTACGCCCACCATTATTAATATTCCATACTATTCGTGTTCTTCAGATCCCAATAATTTATTCGGTCTTGCTTTTCACATAAAACACAAGTACAGGCAAAGAGAAGAAGAGGTCGAACCCCAACACCGGAAGGTATCTTGGCACCAAACCATCGTGAGGAGAAGGGGATGTGTTGCTGTACATGAGGTGTTAATAAAGTTTCACATTCTTTGTTCTGGTAGATTTGGTGTGTTGGGTTGCCATGTTTGCTGTATTTACTTTCCTTAGATTGCTCCGGTGTTTTTGATGCTAATTGATAAGGGAGGGCCTAGGATTTTGTCAATTTTTTGTCAGGTTATTCTATGTATAGGACTGCGCTTCTATGTGTCGTTTCCTTCAAACTGTCATTGCAACAAAAGATGAAGGGTGTCTTCGTGATAAGTAGACCAGTGTGTGATACCGCCTATTGTAGTTTTATTGCTATGCATACATGGGCAGTAAATGCAAGTATTATAGTTTTGATGATGTCTGAGGGTATCTTGTGTATGTGCAGATAAGCAGCCATGTTCAGAAGTGCTTTATAGAGGTCATGTAAGCTTTCTAGACATACATGTTGTTTCCAGTCTCTCTCGGCTTCCCCAATCTTAGAGGTAATAATATGATTTCGTTATGTTGTTTGCCCAAATTAAGAAGTGAACTTTTGCTGCATATTTTCTCGATGTGTGTCATGTAAACTCTAAGCTTTCTAGGCGTACATGTGCACGTGTATTTGTTAGTTACTAATATGAATTCTGAATGTTCCTTCTTTCGTTCTTCGAAATTCCGATAGGTGTCAGAAAGCGCCTTGATTTCTTTAGGTCTCGATTCTTTTGGCAGTCTGATGAGGTCAAAAGGAAATACCGTCTTGCGCGATGGGATATTATTTGTAGACCCAAAGAGCAAGGAGGTCTTGGTATTGAGAACCTAGAAATCAAGAATAAATGCCTTATGTGCAAATGGTTGTACAGGCTAGAGACCGAACCGGAGAGCATGTGGTCACAAATTTTGCGCAATAAATACTTACAATCTAAAACATTAGCCCAAGTAACCATGAGGCCAACGGATTCACCATTCTGGAAGGGCATTATGAGAACGAGAGATTTGTTCTTTCATAGGGTCAAATTCTTGGTAGGCAATGGTCTGTCCACGAGATTCTGGGAAGATACGTGGTTAGGGGGCACGCCCTTGGCAGTTCAATATCCATCACTTTATAACATTGTGCAACGAAAGGAGGCTTACGTGGGCACAGTTATGCAAACTACCCCCCTAAACATCCAGTTTCGACGTACGCTTGTTGGTCATAGATGGGATGCATGGTTACACTTGGTTCGGAGATTGATGGACGTTCAACTCTCTGACCAACCAGACACGATACACTGGAAGCTTACTAAAAATGGGATTTTTACGGTGAAATCTTTTTATTTAGACTTGATTAATTCTGGCCCTATCCCAAGGTCTTTGCACATCTGGAAGGTTAAGGTTCCTTTGCGGATTAAAATCTTTATGTGGTTTGTTCACAAAAAAGTGATACTTACTAAGGATAACTTAATCCAAAGAAGATGGGTGGGAAGCTCGCGGTGCTGTTTTTGTGATCATGATGAAACAATACAACACCTCTTTCTTGAATGTCCTTTGGCGAAATTATTGTGAAGGACAATTCATATAGCTTTTAACATTCAACCTCCGGCTGATATTGCGTCATTGTTTGGGACGTGGTTGGCTGGGGCTGATCAGATTACTGCAGCTCGTATTCGGATTGGAATATGTGCGCTTTTATGGGCTATATGGAACTGCAGAAACGATATGATCTTTAACAGACAACATAATTTAAATTTCTTGCAGGTTATCTTCAGGGCTACAGCTTGGATCCGTACGTGGTCCTTACTCACTCCTATGGACTCCAGGGAGCCTTTGGTTACTGGGTGCAACCGATGGGAGATGGTCGCTCGGGCTATATTCAACCGGTTTGGATGGCGATCATATAATAGGATAGGAGTCTAGGGGATCCATCCTATATTCTTTATATCTCCGGTTGATTGAGACTTGATGTATTTTGGTTTTTCTCACTTTTTTTGCTCCGTTTGCGAGCTGTAAGACCTTTTTCTGGATGGACCTCTTTTAAACTTATTAATAATATGGCTGCATGCATCTCCATGATGCAGAGGCCGGGGGTACACCTCCATTTCAAAAAAAAAATGAATTCTGAATGTTGTTTGCCGAAATTCAGAATTGAACTTTTGCTGTATATTTGCTCGCTGCGTGTCCTATAAACTAAGCTTTCTGGGCGTGCATGTACACGTGTATTTGTTAGGTAATAATATGATTTTTTATGTTGTTTGCCAAAATTCAGAACTAAACTTTTGCTGTATATTTGCTCGCTGTATGTGCTGTAAACTGTAACATTGTAGGCATACATGTACACATGTATTTGTTAAACTAACAACCTTATGACTGCACATACCATTTAAACAAATCGTAGCCCCTTGTTCTATGGAATACCTATTCGTATTGCCAAGCAAGCCCCTTTTTTTGCGGTTGCAGCCACCTGATCACTAACCTGAATGAGTAGACATTATTGATGGACTTGCCTCCTTTCACGTCTCCACAGATGCAATTTTTGTTTCAAGCAGCCCTAAGGTAGCTTTTAAGATTGTTCTAAAAATCAGGTACTATTTTAGATTAAAGGCCTCATGGATAAGAAAAAACTTTAAGAAATCTCACCATAGACTTACTACATCTTTGGCACCTGAGTGTTTCTTCTGATTTCAAGGGTTGGGAGAGGAATGCATTTTCCAGTGCCTCAATTTTTGGTTACTTGTGGAGAGTAGAAGAAGAATTTTGAGGAAGAGTGTGATCAACAAGCCCAAGGTGAATTATCTCTGTCTTGAATACAGTCATGCTTGTTCCTGCATTTTGATGATTGATTTTTTCTGTGTAATAGAGCACATGACATGATTTTGCACTCTTACCCACTGAGCAAAGTTACACTGTAAATGAAGGTCTCAGAAGTGTTTGTTTTTACCTTTTTGTCGGATAGATCAATACATGGTGTTGGTCATGTGAACAGAGATTGTTCTTCAGGCCTCTATATGATCTAGCTGTAATAACAATTTCCACGGGATGTGATGATTCATTTTTATCTTGGATATGCATAGCTGTTTTCACCATAATAAATATATGGAAATCTGGGCTTGCGGATTAATGTAGCTTCAGATGTTTTGTTTTGGAAAGGTGGTAGAAATCAGTGGTTGTGCTTAACCTTCTGTTCTTTATTTAACTTTGAGGCATAAATTCAAACGATTAGTATATGCATAGCAGTTTAATGCAAGTGATAGTTGTGGTAAAGTAGAATCCAAGATCGAGGAAGGTGTCGAGGGGAGCACATCAAATTCTATCAAAGTAATTATCAACAATGCTACTCTGAATTATAGTGGCGGCTGGTCAATATCATGAACTTTTGCACTATGATTTGTTTTATTATTATTATATAATGTGTGGAACAACTTCACGGGACAAAGAAGCCTAATAATACTCCTCATAGATGAGGTTGACAGTATATATGATGGTGGAATGTGACAAATGTGACCGGTAATACTTCGACTGTATCTCAAAGCTTGTGTAGTGGGAGCATTTCAGTGCACATAATGCTTCATGGGATATGTATTTATTGTCCAAAAATATGAATACCCATGATCTCTGCTTGATCTAATTTTAACCATCAATCTGATATTTTATTTGCACAAAGGATGAATTTTCCGGCAGCGTGGAGAGCCTATATATTGATGACCAGCTGCCTCAGATTTACTTGTGAGCAATTCATATATCATGATCTACCATTTTTTTTTAGTCGTGCAATGTGCGCACTCTCGCGGCTTCTGGCGCACGGGGCGTGGGGGAGGCGTTCTGCACACCCGAGTTGACCCAGCGAATAACCTCAGGTAACACCTCCCCGAGTTAAACATACAGATGGCCGTTTACTTCCCTACGAAGGGAGAAAAATATTTCCAGATTTACCACGCGCACCGCCCCTTCCTCTCTCGCCTCCTTCCCTGGCTCTCTTCAATAAGCACGGCGGCGGTGACGTTGTGAGTCATCGAGGCAGAGGAAGACGGGTGGCGGGATGGATCTGGTCATGGTGGAGTTGGAGCTCGATCGGACAAGCGGTGGCGTGTCGGAGCAGTGCTGGTTTGGCCAGCCGGTGCCGCGCGGAGTGCGACGAGATCATCGGCGACATGCTGAGGGAGCGGGATAGCGAGATCTGCTCCGGGCGGAACAAAGAAACATGGTTGATACTTGGTAGGCACACAACTTCGGTCCTGCTACTATTTTCTGCACTGTTTAGTTTATATAGGAATAAATACCAAGGACATGATATTAATGGAAATAAATTCCATGTGTCTGATGCTAAAAAAACAACAACGGTGCCATTTAGTTGAGTCTTAGGATTATCGTCTCTTGTATAAACAATCTGAATGATGGTTTCAATAGGTAGTTATGAGCTACTCATCTTCACAGAAATCAAATTTTATTAACGAAGATTGGTTTTGAATTCATCGACACACACACAAAAAGACTTGTTCAGGATTCAGAAATGTTCTTGTGGAAATTCTTATTACAAGAAAATCGATAAATCATGGAGTGCCTATATAACAACCTCGCCTTTCTGAATTTTGATAATACAAAGGATCAGAAATAGCAATCTAGAGGAGCACATGCAATATAATTTAATCTCAACAGATAAGGAAGAACATTGCAGTTGTGACCAAAGTTGAAACTATAATCAGTACGAGAAGTTCACAGAATAATAAGAAATATTGAACCTTTTAGTGAAGATATTATAGCTTTGCTTTTTGTAGAATCACATGAATCATTGTCAGATTGATGATACTAGCTGTATACCAGAGAAGAATTGAATTGTATATTTGAAAAAATTATCTTTGTTTCAATTTGGCATTTTGCTGAAGATTCGAAGAATCTAGACTAGCCATCACTGATGAAGCTCTTCCTCTTTGGTGGTCGACAGGAGGAGC
>LR738709.1:637685512-637725187 GCA_902687465.1 Secale cereale | reverse complement strand
AGACGACAACAACGACAAGGCAAAGAAGACATCGTGGATTCGTTGTCCAGGACATATATGGATTGTGCTCCCTACATTTTCTAATTTGTCCACGACTCAGCTTGGTTTGATAAGGTGTGTGTTCCCCACAAATACTTTTGTCTTGATGCTTCATGTGATTCTACATGGATTTTTATTTCATATTCATTTACAGGTTAGTAAATTGTATACATGTGGTTGGATATTGATCTACAAGATAGTACCGCCTCTGTCCCAATATAAGTGTCTTTGAGTTAGTATAACTTTGTTGTACCGAAGTTATACTAAATCAAAAACACTTATTTTGGGACGCAGGGAGTAACTTGTATACATGTGGTTTGTATATTAATTTGTTGGGTATCTTCATAAGAGGTGTATGAATGTGATGAAGAACAACCATGCCAAAGTTTTTCTAGGATCTGCTATTCTTTGTGAAATTTTTATGTATAAGCCTTAGAAGAAACCTGAAAGAGAGATGAAAAACATGAGAATTGTGACTTACCTACACCGTCAACACGTTAAAAATTACAACAACTTGATCAGTGCGCATTTCATGCGATGCCCAAACAGTGCTGCCTTTTGGAGCATGTTAGGCTTTGATTTCAATCCATGGTTGTGCCCTACCTTCCACCTTGTAAGACTGTCACCTGTCTAATAATATGGATTTATTACTTTGCTATATTTGATGATTGAACACTTTTTTTTTCTAAACTCGTGTTAACTATATTCATATTTCTCAGCTCCTCTAGCCCGTATATGCACGTTCACAACCGCACCAACAAGGCAGGTGCGCAAAGGACCGCACAAGAGGCGCGCCCAGGGCGCGCCCCATCCACTAGTAGATTATTACACGGGGCATGCTACGCGTCCACCGGCTGATTTTTCTAAAAGATCAGCCGGGTCGCCAGCCGTTATATCTGCCAAATCAAGTGTCGAGCGTGCCTCACTTACTGAAACACAGGTCTTGTTGCGGAATTATTTCTGTAACATAAGTCTACCATGAATTTGATCTTTTTTCAGGGACTATAAAAATATTCAAGAATTTGATAAATGACTACAGAATTTTAAAATTTTCAGAAAGTCAAAAAAGGTAAAGAATTCAAAGAAAGAAAATTATTATGAATTTAAAATGGAAAAAATGGTGAAAAACAAACAAAGAAATCTAGAAAACTGGTGGAAAAAACCCCCTAAATAGAAGGTTTCCAAAACCTGCGTACAACTTGGCAAAACCGTTCCCCGGGAATTTCCTATTTGCCGCACGTTGAGGAAAACTGTCGCATAAACACACAGTTTTTTTTTTTGAGACAAAGAAACACACAGGTGAGGTCAACATTGAGCAAATTGGCCCGGCCCTTTTTTTGGAACGTTCTCGAAGTTCCTGAACCTTTTTTTATTTCTTTTGTCATTTTTTCTGTGATTTTTTTTATTGGTATTCGTTTTCTGTTTCATTGTGTTTCCATTTTTTGGTATTTTTGTTTCTTCTTCCTTTTTCACTTTTCATAAATTCATAGTTTTTCGAAAAATATTTTGGGATTCTAAATAATTTTGGGGTTTAAAAAGCTATTTGGAATTTTTTAAATTGTTCACTTTTTGAAAACAATGTTGGATCTTAAAAAATTGAAAAAAAAATCATCGGCTTTAAATAATTTCGGGGATTTCAAAATGTGTTCACTTTTTTTTTTTAAAATGTATGAATTTTCGAAATGTTTTCGATTTTTTTTTTAAAATGTTCAGAATTTCAATAAAAAATCATGTTATCAAAAACTGTTCGTGTTTAAAAAAAATTGGATCTTTTTCTAGCTTAGATGACAAACCAATATGGTACACTGGAGTAGCAAAATTCACAAGTAAATTTGAGATATACATCTTTACAATACTAAATTTACAGCTCAAGGGCCACACTAACCAAAACAGCAAAACTTATATACAGTGAAGTTCAACAAGTCTCATACACCATATATTTCTCAACAAAGAAAAAGACTAATGACCTATAAATCGGATATACTAATTACACGTTGAAAGCTTGTGCTCCCTTGGCAACCTTGATGAAGACATCCTCCAAGGTGGTGTCAGCGAGGCCCCAAGCGTGTATGCTAAAACGGCCTTTTGCACTCTCAACTTCACTGAAAACATCCGCTATCTTCACCTCCTGCTTTGGCAGCTCAAATTTCTGTGTTCCAGATATGTGATATATCCTGTTTGCATTTGGCGACAAACGGTGAACCAGCTGTTCAACCTCCTGCTCATGTTCCGGAGATGTTGTCATTGTGAACACGTAGGTGCCTCCATATCTCGCTTTCAGCTGGAAAACATTGCAGGGGAAAATATTGTAAGTGTTTAATAAAGTAGGATACAGTCACACAAAATGCAGTTATATGCTTCATACAAGGTAAATAGGCAGCTACTTACCTCTTTCGGATGCCCAATGCATTGGAAACCACCATCAACAAAAATACCCAGTCTATCACATAGTACCTCTGCCTCTTCCATTGAATGCGCTGTCAAAAAAACATGCTTGATGATTCACAGTTTATTTATCGAAGCAATGAGGAGATGATCAGGAAAGTTGAATACTTGTAAGAATAATGGCACGGTTTTTCTTTGCTTCCTTCACAACACTCCACAGGTTATTTCTTGATGCTGGATCTAGTCCAGTGCTTGGCTCGTCCATGAAAACAACCTAAAATTATTTACAACATTTTTAGTCGCAGATTCCATTATATTTTGTGCATATGGAAACACAACAGGAATGAGATTAGTACTTTGGGGTCTCCAATTAAGGAGATTGCGACACTAAGCCGCCGTTTCATGCCTCCACTGTACTTCCCTACTTGCTTATCCCCGACACCGCCACGGAATAGATTAACACTCTTCAGAGAGTCATCAGTTGCCTGACAGCACAAAATATTTTGCATTTCATATGTTGACGCATTCATGCATATTATGGTCTGAACTATTGCTGCATGGCAGAACCAACGAACATATAGCACCGCATTTCACAATGAGATACTGGTGCAGACATACAGAAATTGCAGAACTATACCTTCAGTAATTCAGCACCTTTAAGATTTTTTAGCCTTCCGTAAAACAACAGATGCTCTCTTCCCGTCAATGTTTCCCAAAGCAAGCTATATTTCAAAAAAGCATTAGCATTTCTGGCAATATAGTGTGCATAGAGAGCTATACAAAAAACATTAGATCAATTTAGATCAAGGCCTTACTCGTGTTGTGGGCAGACACCCATATTTGTGTATATTTCATTCATATCAGTCCGTATGTCCATTCCATGGACATAAGCAGTGCCAGATGTAGGTGGAATGAGCCCAATCATCTGTAGAGGGAAAATGGAAAATACATCCGCAAGTAGTGAATATGTTTGTTAACTTTGTCCAAAACTGAACACGCTGTATGTCTAGTCACCATACCATACTGATGAAGGATGTTTTGCCTGCTCCATTCGGGCCAAGCATTCCAAAACATTGGCCTTTTGGGAGGGCAAGAGACAACCCACGAACTGCAAGCTTGTCAGGATTCCCATCCTTTCCATGGTAAACCTTTGTTAGGTTATCAGATATAATAGCATGGTTTGCACTGGGTTCCAGCAGAAGCTGCTCAACAACCTCTCTCTGAACATAAAAGAAATCAATTATCAACGAACACATATATTGTCAGGGTCTTCTCATATTAAAAATGAATAGGTATCTTTGAGAAATATGCAAGGGATTAACCTACTTCTTGAGTAGTGTCAGGGTTCTCCATTTCGACTACGACTTTAGATCCTTGCCGCCTAAAGCTGTACCTTCGAATTGACGCAGCTCGCTTCTTAAAGCATTTCAAGGAGATCAACAACCTCTTTCGGAGTCCACCACCCAATGATGAGGCTTGATCAAGATAAAATGCCAAGGGGAGAAGTATTGCCCATTCGATAACCATGATAATCAATACAGTACGCATTCCATTGACCGGGTCACTCAAATTAGTCCACTCCATACCATTGGTTCCCATTGCAGTACCAGAGAATGCATATTGACCAAACTCATATAACCCTCGGTAAAGTGAAAATCCAGGGATGATCTCCATGACTACTAGCCAACCCTCTTTGTATGGAAAAACATAACTTGTCAATTTGTCATGCATATGATGTAAAGAGAGTTGTCAAACATAAATAAGAAAGTAACTTACTTGGGAAACTGTTATCCTCAACAAAAAAACGCAGAAGAAATGCGCCTAGTAAACCAGAACCAAATACATAAATGTAACCAACCACTGCAACACCGTAACTTCAGATTAGTTACTCAAAATATATTATAACCACTCCTTTCTTACTTTAGACATAACAAATTTTAGTGACAGACCTGCGGCTATTTTGACTGAAGAAAAGAAGGACGCTGCGAAAAATGCAAGTGCAATCTGCAGATTTATGTAGATGAAGTAGAAAACAATCTGAATGCCGTAATTATTTGCCGTAAAGAAACGCAGACCTGTACGAAAACAATCCACTTTAAGGAAACTAAATTGCGTAAAATACAAGATACTTCTTGATGATTTTCGAAATATTTACCTATCACAGAGCCGAAAATGATAAATAGTATCATATAGACAGCCGACAGAGCAAAGAAGTAAGTATAAGTTATCATCCAGTAAGGGCCGTCCTTCAAACCATGCATCTTCATCATAATTTTCAGCTTTTGTTGTTTCTCATAGACGAGATATGTTAGTACAACCTGAAAAAAGTATTGTACCAACTCATCAGTTTATCCATTCTTTGTTAACTTAAACAAAGTTGTGTCTCATACTCACCGGAAAGAGTAGTTCAACGATCCAGGTGAAGAATAGTGCGCCAAGAAGAGAAGACAGGTCAAATTTTAATTTTGTTCCAACTTTAGGCATATCTTTAACATATTCAAGCAGCATTTCTACTCCACTTCCTCTGAGAAATTTGATGTATGCGTTGGAAGCCTATAAGAAAGGCAGAGCAACTTTTAGTAATAGTTGAAATAGAAATGAAATTCACTTAATAGGAATTTTGCGCCAGTTAAAAGCACATACCATGTTAACCAAGCGTGGCACTCGTAATAGTGCAATGGGAGCAACTGCAGTATTGTTGCTATAGGTAGAGTTGAACCAAATACTAATGTCAAGGCTATCCTTATTTGTGGTCAAGAAATTGTAACCTGTGAAGAGAAACATGTTATACACTGAACGAGAAGAACCAATGGTAACACTTCACTGAACTAGATCAATGGGTACCTGCAGCAAATTCATTCGCCTTCTCTCTTCCACTTTCCCTTTGTTGTCTATATCCCTTAAATAGTTCGTCATTGACAATTGATTCGCTTTCACGCCATAACATCAAACCTTGAATGCACTCTATATCTAGACATTGAAAAGAACAATGGGAATGAAGAAATTAGTAGGTATGTGAGGGATAATAAATGTATGAGAAAACAGCCACCAATGGCATATTCTCATAAAATAAAATAAACTATTTCAGTTAAAAAAAATCGTGCTAACTAACTTACATCCTGATGTTTTAAAGGAATTAAATTCCAGTCCCGTCTAATTATTTGATGAGAACTGGTCAGCTGATATATAACTTCTTTTGTACTAAATATTAACGAACTAATATTGATAGTCGAAATTGAAAAGAGCTGTCTTTTCCGTACTAATACATAAAACATTCGAGCAACAAAGCTGATTATAAATATTGATGAAGACGGAAAACATCACCATTTTACAAGGTCCAATATTTTAAATGTAGTTGACTGCTTCTCCCAAGAAACTACGTTACTGGCGGTTTTTAATGGAAATCAACAAAGCGGCTTGTTGTCTTTAAAAAAAAGTGCCAGTCTTGATGCAATTAAAGTTTAGAAACATGAGGTAGTAATCCTTTTCTTTGTTGGGATCACGAAGTGGTAATTCCAAATGTTCATCGTTTTCTCCTAGCTCCATCTTAACTAACTCCTTGTTCAGAATACATGTGGCATCTTTGATGAAATGGGGATTCCAGCGAAGGAAAAATGTTACTTACTGAGTTGAAGCGGTATTATCCCAGCATTGACTGAAACTGTTTGCGATAAATTGGACCGGCACTGAGGTTGAACAACATACAGAGTATTCCCTGGGGTAAATGCTGGCTCTAGAAGCTGTCTAAACTCTGGCGTCGTGTCCGAGCCCTGAGACAAACAGATCCAACCAAAAGCTTGGTACATTAAGAGAAAAAAAACATCATAGCACGCCTGTATGTATAATCTGTAGGCCTGGAAGAAACTCACAGGAACAATCTTGGAGAGCGCACCCAGATAGTCGGTGAAATTCAGAGAGGAAGACAGAGCAGGGAACAGTTGACCCGAAAGACCTGCCGTTCAAAAGCACACACGAAGATTGAGCCTGAATTATGAACGAAATAGGCGCATGTCATCATCTCCTTGTGTGGCATGAGAGAGAGGGAGAACATACTTTCGGCGAGCGAGCGGTTGGCTCCGGTGACGAGGAAGGCGGCGGGGCAAGAGCCGGCGTCGCGGCACGTCTGGGCAGGCAAACCGTCGAACGGCTGGGAGGCGGCCCTGACGGCTCTGGACTCGGGCGTGGGCAGCTGGACCACGGCCGGCCATCGCGGCGGGTTGGGGATCGGGCAGCTCGCGACCTGGTCCAGCGTGGAGTGCTGGACGCCGCACTCGGTCCTCCGGCAGCTGCCGTCGGCGGCCGCGTCGACGCAGGCGCAGCCGCAGCGGTACTTGGGCTTGTCGATCTCGCGGTCGATGGCGCCCTGCAGCAGCACGAGCAGCACGCAGAGGAGGATCGGGAAGAGGGTGATGCACACGTTCGTCTTCAGGTTCCTCTTCTGCAGCAGCAGCCATGGATCACACAAGAAATGAGAAAAACTTGGCAAAATTCACATCCCCGAGAAGGCCCGTATCAATTCACAACCGTATTCCGCAGGTCAGGTGATCAAACCATGGATGGAAGTGGGAAACGGAGGAGCAGGAAGAAGAAGGAGAGGAGAAGGGGGGGCGCTCACCTGGAAGCAGAGGTTCTTGCGGAGGAGGGCGTTGGCCTGCGTGGAGAAGCCGGCGGGGCCCCTCGAGCCGGTGGAGGAGTCCATTGCTGGTGGAGGATTCGGAGGAGAAAGATGGAGCTCGACTGGTCGTCTTGTCCAAATTTTATAGCCGCCTTCGGCCTCCTTTGTCAGCTCCCGCCATTTCTGAGTCACGCCGTCGTTGTGGTGTGGTGTGGTGCCTTCAGCCGGTGGGGTGCAATTTAGAGAAATTATGAAGGGGTTAAATGCTAAAGTCGCCCGCTTCTGTTTGACTTTTGAAGTTTGTCGGGCCCCATTCACCATGTAGTTCTACGTGTGGCACTTGTCTTTGAACGAATTGTGTCCAAGTAAATGTATTTACAATACCATTATTATTATTATTATTATTATTATTACAAATAAGATGCAACAAGCTACTCCTAACTTTGTACTAAACCAACGTCAATTAATATGGATCAAAGAAGTACCACATTTTTTATTTGATGCTATGTAAGATTACTAACCGTTCTGTCAACGACAATAAGTCATCACATTTGTTCCTATAGGCTAAATCATTTTATCCGTTAATCACTAGGATTTTCTTAGAATATTAGTTCAAGTTGCCTATTAGTCACTGATAATTACAAATATTGTACGTAAAATATTTTTGTTTTGTTTTGTCAATACCACGGAAAGATGGTAAAAAGGAGGACATGACATGATCGAGATCTACATTAAAGGGGTGTCGTGTCCATAACCACTCCATCATAGATTGAACTTGTACTCCATTGTTTCCAATGCAATCAGCAAAGTCGTAAGACATTTTTTAATCGTGCTTGCAGGATCATCTGCAAAGATCTTTTATGTGATTCGATCTTGATACACGATCCAGTAATCCCCTGGAGCTAAAGATTTTGGTCAGTTGATGTTGAACAAGGCCACATCAAAGTTGCCCTTCTTTGTGTTCTCTATAACCTTTAGGACTACGTACTTTCTGTGTGTTTGCTATCCTTATCATAATGAAATCAGCAGAACTCCTGACTTTCACATAAATAAAAACAAGCAATGATTGCTCCCTTGATACCCGCCCGTAGCTTCATCCCCAAGTATCCAGTTTTCAGATTCAACTAGTAGTACGGTTTGACCAAGAAGGATTATTCAGACTAATCAACTGAGTGAAGCTTAGCAGAAGGCTATCCACCCACGCCACCACGTGGATCCCGATTTGCAACAAAATAATTGATCACGACACATGCATCAAGTCAAATGGTTACTAATCATGCACGTGTGAAGGGCACCCGGTCATCTCCATGTATGCCAGGTCTACATCCATGCTAGAGCCTTGAGACCCAAATTCTCTGAAAGAATATGCAACGTGCATCCAAAAACATCGCTCTCCACCCGGGTCCATTAGTTGCCAGAACAACGTTTGGCGCACAGTCAACAACGAAAAGTTAAGCGAATCAACCTGTGGTTGAGACGGTTAGGTGGACAGTGCTATCCCTAACCCATCACGGTTCAAATTCTGGTGCTCACATTTATCCTGGATTTATTTCAGGAACATGCTTTCAGTGGAAGATCCAATCCCTCCCATTGCCCCCCGCGTCGCTCCCGCGGGGGCGACTCGGGCGGTGCCAACCCTAGCCCGCCGCCGGCCTCCCTCCCCCTTCTCCTCTACCTCGTCGCCACCGGAGGGGGTCGCCGGCACGTCGCGCGGCTACCGGGGAAGGTGGCGGCGGGGATTTGCCTGCCCCGTCGCGCACGGGGGGCCCTGGAGCCAAGGCGGCGGCCTCGGTGTTGGGGAACGTAGCAGAATTCAAAAAAATTCTACGCTTCACCAAGATCAATCTAAGGAGTCATCTAGCAACGAGGGATAAAGGAGTGCATCTACATACCCTTGTAGATCGCGAGCGGAAGCGTTCAAGAGAACGTGGATGAGGGAGTCGTACTGGTCGTGATCCAAATCACCGATGATCCCAGTGCCGAACGGACGGCACCTCCGCGTTCAACACACGTACGGTGCAGCGACGTCTCCTCCTTCTTGATCCGGCAAGGGGGGAGGAGAGGTTGATGGAGATCCAGCAGCACGACGGCGTGGTGGTGGATGCAACGGAAATTCGGCAGGGCTTTGCCAAGCACCGCGGGAGGAGGGAGAGGTGTAACGGGAGGGAGAGGGAGGCGCCAAGGGCAAGGGTGCGGTTGCCCTCCCCCCCCCACTATATATAGGGTCCAGGGGGCGCCGGCCTCCTAGGGGGGGCGGCGGCTCTAGGAGATGCAATCTCCTAGGGGGGGCGGCGGCCAAGGGGGGAGGCTTGCCCCCCAAGGCATGTGGGGCGCCCCCACCCCTAGGGTTCCCAACCCTAGGCGCAGGGGGGAAGCCCAAGGGGGGGTGCGCCAGCCCACTATGGGCTGGTTCCCCTCCCCCTACGGCCCATGGGCCCCTTCGGGATAGGCGGCCCCACCCGATAGACCCCCGGGACCCTTCCGGTGGTCCCGTACACTACCGGTGACCCCCGAAACTCTCCTGATGGCCGAAACTGGACTTTCTATATATAATTCTTTACCTCCGGACCATTTCGGAACTCCTCGTGACGTCCTGGATCTCATCCGGGACTCCGAACAATATTCGGGTTACACTTTTATGCTTTTGGATCATGGAAATAATGCCTTATGTGATAGTTATATTGTTGAGTTCATCCATGATGCCACTGAAATTTATAATGAGAGAGGGAGACATGGTTCTAAATATCTTAATAATAAGAAGTTTCCTCTCTTTATGGTGAATATTTTGAAGTTATGCTTGTTTTGCCTTCCTATGCTAGTTGCTTTATGCTTCAATAATTTATTTTCTTACAAGATTCCCATGCATAGGAAGCATGTTAGGCTTAAATGTGTTTGGTATTTGCTTCTTGATGCTCTCTTTTGTTCTTCAACTCTTATTCCTACGAGAGCATCATTAAAGTCTTAAGCCTATCTTTATGGCTATAAAGAAAGAGCTCTAGGGAGACAACCCTTGTTATCTTTGCTTTCAGTTTGTTCTTTCAGTTTTAGTGGTCTTGATGTTGTTACTACAGTAGCATCATCATTGTATCTTTACTTTTCACTTTTGTGCCAAGTGTAGCCTCTGATTGCAATAAAGTTCAAAAGTTGTGACGTGCTGTCCAGGAAACAGATTATGTCCTTGGATAGAAAAATTCGTATAAAATCACCAGATCATCTTTTTGGTCTGAATTTTTTCGACAGCGTGCTCTATATAATTTTCTTTCGTGCGTCTGTTCTGAGTTTTTTGATTAGAGTTGCGGAAGTGCCCCGAAAAAATCATTTACTACCTGCTGTTCTGTTTTTCACAGATTCTGTCCTGTTTTGCCTTTCCTTCATTTTGCAAACCTTGAGCTTGCTTTTTCTTTGCAAAAACCTTTTGGCAATCTTGAGAAACAGTAGACCTTCAAGAATATCTTTATTTCCAGCAAGGAACAATTATTTTATTATGGGTACTAACCTCGCTAATCAGATTATGATGAGTTATGTATGAAGGGAGTTTTCAAGTGTGCGAGGGAAATGATAAAAAGATTCAGGAGTGTCAAACGCTCAAGCTTGGGGATGCCCCCATGCACCCCAAGAAATATTCAAGGAGACTCAAGCGTCTAAGCTTGGGGATGCTCCCGTGCATCCCCTTCTCCATCAACATTATCAGTTCGTCTTTCGTTCCACTATATTTTTATCACTTCATGTGTTATGTGCTATGCTTGGAGCGTCTTGCTTTTAGTTTTCCTTTTTAGTTTTCCTTAGCTTTTCATAACGAGTCAGAACTCAGCTTTCTTTATGTGGGAGAGAAACACGCTCCACTTCTACCTAGAACATAACATAGAATTTTCATGTCTATCTTTGCTGTGTGTGTTCTTTGTCTTTCAATAGCTACTATCATGCTTAGCTCTTAGTATTCATGCTTATCTTTTTAAAGAGCTTTTGTTTAGTTGGTTGCTTGAACTCTCTTTAGTTATCATGCTTATCTTATTAAGAGAGTTTGCTTCCGTTGCATTGGTTGATATGTCTATGATAAAGATGCTACGTGCATAATGGCGCTTAGTAGTTCATGTTTTCTTATGGTTAGTCTCAAATAGCTGGGGGGGTTCCCAATGTGTTATTGGAGTACCAACATGATTTGTTTGCCTATGATGTGGTATGGTTTAGTAATATCTTCCTTCAAGAATTTACTTTGATTGACTTGGCGTATGCTCACGCATATTTAAGATTGTAAAGAAAGTCTGTCAAGCCTTGATGATCTTTTATTTCTAAGTAGCGATATAACTTCCATGCCTGATTCAATGTTGCTTTGTCGCTCTGCATGATTATGACCGTCATTGCTCTCTTAGTTGGTCGCTCCCAGTCTTTTGCTAACCTCCACCTGTACTAAGCGGACTGACTGCTTGTGCATCCAAATTCTTTTAAACCAGTTATGTCATATGAGTCCATCATACCTTCCTACATGGTATTTACCTGCCATTCCTAACGGAGACTTGCATGTACCACCTCGAAATTATTCAAAGAAAAGCATTCCTATTTTGTGCCTCTGTTTTAAGTTCATGAGGAAGTAGTAGTTAATTCATAATCTTTTTAAGTTGGACAAGCTTCACCCCGGGATTGCATGTATAATGTGCAAACCCATAATACGAGAAGGAACTGGCATTGAGTGTGCCCGGCTCAAAAATAATATAACAAACAAACCCTCCTTCACGCTTTGTTCATGAGAAATCAGAAAACTTTGGCAGTGATAAACAAAGGAGATTAAGAGGATGTGATCGTCCTCATTCGGGAGCCGTTCCTCGAAACTTGTCCATCTCAATAAGTGATTGAGTTGTCTGCTAACATTCGTTGACAGAACATGCATAATCTAAAAAATATATTATTACTTATGTTTTAAAACCAAGAGCTCTGGTACATGTTTTGTCTTTGTTTCCGACTACAGGTTTTCAACCTTGCCAACAAAAGCCACTGTTCGAGAGTCTCCACCTTCTTTTAAAAGCACCAACTACTGAGAGCATGATTGTCATTCTGAGTGTAATGTGCATTGTCCCAAAGTAGCATTGTCTTTTGCATGATTGTGATATCGTTTATTCTGAAATCATTGTATCTAGTCATCACTTAAACCTTGGAGGTGCCCCTGCATTTATGTTTTGCTTCACTAAAGGGGGCAAGCGAGATATCACTTTATCATATTTGCACACCATGCTCATTACAAATCTATTTGATGTTTCAATATCATGTTGTAAAACTTTCAGTTCTTTGTGATTTTCTCATGAGGCAACTTAATTACTATAGATTCATTGTCTCAGTAAGCTTTTGTCATGTGACTATGAAAAAGTCCTATATGGTTAATAGCATGTCACCACATAAATTATTCTTGTTATCATTTACCTACTCGAGGACGAGCAGGAATTAAGCTTGGGGATGTTGATACGTCCAAAACGTATCTATAATTTCTGCTTGCTCCATGCCTCTTTTGGGTGATATTGCTATGATATTTATACACTTCCATACACTTTTGATCATATTTGGACTAACCTATTAACTCAGTGCACCCCAGTGCCAGTTTCTATTTTCGGCTGTTTTTGTATTTCAGGTTTTCCCATTACGAGAACTGCCAGAAAAATCCCGGAAAAATTATATAAAAAATCAGCGTTCCAGAAGCTACCAGGCACCCGAAGCACAGCCGGAGGGGGGCCACCAGGGCTCCAGGCGCCCTGGTGGCGCGCCCCCCTGGCCGCGCCGGGGGGCGCCTGGGCCCCCCGAGCCTCGTCTGATGCCCCCCTTTGGCATATATTTATATCGTGTCCCGAAACCCTCGAGACGGAAACCCTTTTTCACGATCTCATCTCTGTTCCGCCGCCGCCGCGCTTCCAAGATCGGGAGCACCAGGAGAACTCTTCCCTGCACCCTGCCGGAGGGGAGGATCACCACCGGTAGCTTCTCCACCACCATGGATGCCTCCCGGATGAGTTGTGAGTAGTCTCCCTTGGACCATGAGTCCATGACCAGTAGCTATGTGATGTTCTCCTCCCGTTCTTGTGCTTCACTAATTAGTCCTCGTGAGCTGCCCTACATGATCGAGGCACATATGTAATCCTTATGCTGTTGCTATGATGAGTTTGCTGGGATCCGATGGATTGTGAGATTATGTTCAGATTGTGTTTGAGTAATATATTTGATTCACCTCTTTTATATTTATGTTCGTAAGTAATTCTTGCATGTTCTCCGTTGTTATTTATTGCTTTGGCCAAGTAGTAGGTAGTAACTTCAAGAGGGAACGTTATGCTTGATTGTGGGTTCATGCCCCTCGATGACTAGCTTGAGTGACAGAAACATGAGTCTAGGGGATGTGCTGTTGCCACAAAGGAGGAAAACAACGGTGCTTGTGCCCGCGGGTGCAAGGATTGTTTACTTTACGCAAAGTTCTTTTAATGCAGTTGTCTGTTGCTTTGAGTTTACACTATGGGTGGGACTCGCAACTTAATACCAGCGAGATGTTCTGGATAGATATCTCAAGGTGGATGATTAGTAGTAGATGCAGATGGATTTCGGTCTACTTACCTCGGCGTACCGCCCATGCTTTGAACCTCTACCTTTCTTGCAACTTAGTCAGCATTGGTTTGCGCACATGGTCCTGTCAATTGCCCAGCTGTAATTCGTTTACCTCACATAGCAGTTTTATCGTCTTTTGGGAGAGAGACATCACTAGTGAACATCATGGGACTCCGGTCCATATTACCATCATTGATCACATCCGCTATTTACTTTCCTCTTTTACTTACTATTGCAGCATTATCTATCACTATTATCACTTGCGTTTGATCCTTTGTAAACGACAAGGCCGGAGGGATTGACAACCTCTCTGTACTCGTTGGGAGCAAAGTTATTTGTATCTGTGTGCAGGTCCACGTTGATTGCTAATATCTGGCGCCGTTAGCAGTTGACACCTTCTTGTTGAAACTGGGAGTCTCAGGGGAAATCGATCCTTGGTATCTTTGCCAAGGGAAAACTTCCGCTACACTGCATCTCAAACCTTCCACTTGGGGTAACCAACGAGGGGCGAGAAGCCATCATGATCGTATCTTCTATACGACTCATGTTCGACCTTTCGGTGTTCCGTGTTTCGAGGCCATGTCTGTACATGCTAGGCTCGTCAAGTGAACCCTAAGTGTATTGCGTGTGTAAATCTGGCTTACACCCGTTGTATGCGAATGTTAGAGCCTATCACACCCGATCATCACATGGTGCTTCGGAACAACGAACCTTAGCAACGGTGCATAGTTAGGGGGAACACAATTCTTGAAATTTTAGTGAGAGATCATCTTATTTACTACCATCGTTCTAAGCAAATAAGATGTAATAAACATGATAAACATCACATGCAATCAAATAGTGACATGATATGGCCAATATCATCTTGCTCCTTTGATCTTCATCTCCGGGGCTCCATGATCATCATCGTCACCGGCATGACACCATGATCTCCACCATCATGATCTCCATCATCGTGTCTTCATGAAGTCGTCTCGCCAAACATTACTTCTACTACTATGGCTAACGTTTAGCAATAAAGTAAAGTAATTACATGGCGTTATTCAGTGACACGAAGGTCATAAAAAATAAGACAACTCCTATGGCTCCTGCCGGTTGTCATACTCATCGACATGCAAGTCGTGATTCCTATTACAAGAACATGATCAATCTCATACATCACATATATCATTCATCACATCTTTTGGCCATATCACATCACACGACACATGCTGCAAAAACAAGTTAGATGTCCTCTAATTGTTGTTGCAAGTTTTTACGTGGCTGCTATAGGTTTCTAGCAAGAACGTTTCTTACCTATGCCAAAACCACAACATGATATGTCAATTTCTATTTACCCTTCATAAGGACCCTTTTCATCGAATCCGATCCGACTAAAGTGGGAGAGACTGTCACCCGCTAGCCACCTTATGCAACTAGTGCATGTTAGTCGATGAAACCTGTCTCACGTAAGCGTACGTGTAAGGTCGGTCCGGTCCGCTTCATCCCACGATGCCGCCGAATCAAGATTAGACTAGTAGCGGCAAGAGAATTGAATAAATCTACGCCCACAACTGCTTTGTGTTCTACTCGTGCAAGATACTACGCAAAGACCTATCTCTGATACCACTGTTGGGGAACGTAGCAGAATTCAAAAAAATTATAAGCGTCACCGAGATCAATCTAAGGAGTCATCTAGCAACGAGGGATAAAGGAGTGCATCTACATACCCTTGTAGATCGCGAGCGGAAGCGTTCAAGAGAACATGGATGATGGAGTCCTACTGGTCGTGATCCAAATCACCGATGATCCCAGCGCCGAACGGACGGCACCTCCGCGTTTAACACACGTACGGTGCAGCGACGTATCCTCCTTCTTGATCCAGCAAGGGGGGAGGAGAGGTTGATGGAGATCCAGCAGCACGACGGTGTGGTGGTGGATGCAACGGAAATTCTGCAGGGCTTCGCCAAGCACCGTGGGAGGAGGGAGAGGTGTAACGGGAGGGAGAGGGAGGCGCCGAGGGCAAGGGTGCGGCTGCCCTCCCTCCCCCCACTATATATAGGGTCCAGGGGGCGCCGGCCCTAGGAGATGCAATCTCCTAGGGGGGCGGCGGCCAAGGGGGAGGCTTGCCCTCCAAGGCATGTGGGGTGCCCCCCCACCCTAGGGTTCCCAACCCTAGGCGCAGGAGGGAAGCCCAAGGGGGGTGCGCCAGCCCACTATGGGCTGGTTCCCCTCCCCCTATGGCCCATGGGGCCCTTCGGGATAGGTGGCCCCACCCGATGGACCCCCGGGACTCTTCCGGTGGTCCCAGTACACTACCGGTGACCCCCGAAACTCTCCCGATGGCCGAAACTGGACTTCCTATATATAATTCTTTACCTCGGAACCATTCCGAAACTCCTCGTGACGTCCGGGATCTCATCCGGTACTCCGAACTACATTCGGGTTACCGTGTGCATATATCTCTACAACCCTAGCGTCACCGAACCTTAAGTGTGTAGACCCTACGGGTTCGGGAGACACGTAGACATGACCGAGACGACTTTCCGATCAATAACCAGCAGCAGGATCTGGATACCCATGTTGGTTCCTACATGTTCCTCGATGATCTCATCGGATGAACCACGATGTCAAGGATTCAATCAATCCCGTATACAATTCCCTTTGTCTATCGGTATAGTACTTGCCCGAGATTCGATCGTCGGTATACTGATACCTTGTTCAATCTCGTCATGGCAAGTCTCTTTACTCATTCCGTAATACATCATCCCGTGACGAACTCCTTAGTCACATTGAGCTCATTATGATGATGTCTTACCGAGTGGGCCCAGAGATACCTCTCCGTCATACGGAGTGACAAATCCCAGTCTCGGTTCGTGCCAACCCAACATATACTTTCGGAGATACCCGTTGCGTACCTTTATAGCCACCCAGTTACGTTGTGATGTTTGGCACACCCAAAATATCACTACGGTATCCGGGAGTTGCACAATCTCATGGTCTAAGGAAAAGATACTTGACATTGGAAAAGCTTTAGCATTACGAATTACACGATCTTGTGCTAGGCTTAGGATTGGGTCTTGTCCATCACATCATTCTCCTAATGATGTGATCTCAGTATCAATGACATCCAATGTCCATGGTCAGGAAACCGTAACCATCTGTTGATCAACGAGCTAGTAACTAGAGGTTTACCAGGGACACGTTGTGGTCTATGTATTCACACATGTATCACTGTTTCTGGATAATACAATTCAAGCATGAATAACAGACAATTATCATGAACAAGGAAATATACTAATAACCATTTTATTATTGCCTCTAGGGCATATTTCCAACACTCGGGTGGTGGCGCGTCGCCGTCCTCAGCCAACGGCGGCCGCGGGTTCTGGCCGGCTGCCTTGGCCGCGCAGGTGGCAAGGCGGCGGCGGGTTGAGTCTGCTGGACGGCGGGCCATGGGGGCACCCGTCCAGATCCGACGCCCTCACCTCCATCGCTCGAGCCCCCTTTCGGATCCATTTTCGGTCGTCCCAGGCTGCCGACACCGGGTTTGAAGATGGGGTTGGGGGCGGTGTAGTGCCTTGAGAAATCCAGGCCGATTCAGCCGGCCACGACGGCGGCGACGCCCGCGGGCGCCGTCCCCTACCTGCAGGCGCCGTTATGGTACTTCCCTCCCCCTTTTGCCTTGCTTCCCTGCTCGTTACCAGGCAAAAGCCAAAATCCTTCTGGATTGGGCGGCAGCGACGCCCGTGGCGCCGTCACCTTCATGAAGGTGCCACCTTTGGTGAGTTTTGGGTCATTGGCGAGCTCGATCCGTTGGTAGGCGCTTGGCGGCTGCGTGGTTGGAGTCTGCAGTGTTTGGGCTTCCTCCATTGCAGCTTTGTCATCAACAGTCTCGTCGTGCATTTGCTTCTCCTCGTGTGCAGTCCCCTCTCAGTGCCCAGGTCCCCTCTTGGTTGAGCTCGGAGCTGCATGTTGGCGGTGCTCTGGTTTGGTCTTCTCGGTGGCAACGGTGGTGGGTACTCATCTTAGCTCTTGGGAGATCGTCTGTATCTTCCGACGGATCGGCGCCTCGTGCCAGGCGAGGGGGCAGGGAGCCCCTTTCGGACATGGAGGAGGTCGTATCCGTTTTGGCCGCAGCCCATGGAGCTGACAACGTGATACTTTCAATCTGCTAGTTGTGTCTCCTTAAGGCCTTCTTGGTGTCTCTGAGTGGTGGACTGCGATCGGTGGAGGGCTTTGTAATGCCCCGGATGTAAAACCTTCCTTATATGGCAATATGATCTTCGTTGACTTAATCAATTCCATTATGGGCTCTTCCTTCTTTTCAGATTTCTTTGTTTTGCCGTGTGCGTGTGTGCATATCATCCATGTCATGTCATCATGTGCATTGCATTGCATTCGTGTTGTCACTTGCACCCGGTCATGCTCGTCTCTTCCTGTTGTCCGTTTCGAGTTCCGGCACTCACACACGTGCACGTGGCACCTCCGAGTCCTTCTTTCGCAAGTGGCCGTGGAACGTTCTCGGATTGAGGCGATACTTGTCGTACGTTGTTATTTTAGTACGTGGAGACCGCCTGTCAAGTTTCATCGCGTTTGGAGGTCGTTTGATACTCCAACGGTTAACCTCGTGGGCTAGAAGCTCCACTTTCTTTTGGCCCAATGCCCCTCCACAACAGCCCACTAACCCAGCACAGCCCCTTCCATGCTCTCGGTCGTCGGATCGTGATCGTGTGGGCGAAAACCGCACCTCATTTGGAGACTTCTAGCTCCCTCTACCTATAAAAAGGCATCCCCTTCCCGGATTTCGGGCGAAACCCTAGCCGAGCTCGTCCTCGCGCTGCCGGACACGTCCGGACCGCGCCAGACACGTCCGCCGAACGCGCCCGGCCAATCCGGAAGCGCCACGTGGCATCCCTGCCAGCCACTCCACCCGCGCCGCCGCGGGCCTGCCACTGCCCAACTCTGGCCCACCCGGCCCACGCGACCCCGCCGCCCTTCGCCTCCGCGCCCTGCTGTCGGCACCGCGGACTGCACCCCCACGCCGGACGCGCGCCCGCAACTCCGCCGCCGGGCCACGCGCCGCCGCCGCGAGCCCGCATCCTCGCTGCTGGCACCGACCACTCCGCCGCGAGCCGCGACCTCCCCGCGCCTCCACGCCACCACCGCCGGCCGCCGCCGCGACACCGACCGCCGCCACCCCGCTGGGCTTCCGCCGCCGCCCGGCCACTGGCCGGCTCCCTCGCCGCCGTCCTCCTCCAACGCCGCCGGCCGCCTCGACCGCCGGAGCTCCGGCCCGATCCAATCCAGATCCGGGTTGGATCAGATCCACCCACTCGGGGATCCAAACGCCTTGTTCATCCCGCACCGGCTCATCCCGCTCCGTCCCGTCCATGTTTGACTTTTTCGGAGGGGTAAATATCCACTAAATCCCTGGATCCATTAAATTTTATGTCTCCTTCATCATGTGGTAACTTTGTGCTCGGTGCTCCGTTTTGCGCATATGATATATCAAAATGTTCGTCTCATCATGCTCTACATGTTAGCATCAGTTTCATGCATGTTAGGGGTTCATCTAGATGTCTTAATCTTCGTGGCAAGAGTGCTTCGTGATGTTACTATTTCAGCACTTATTGTCTATATAAATTTGTTGGCATGTTCGTGAGGTCACAACTTAGTGCATGTTGGTCCAAATGGAGTATATGAGATGTCCAGATGTTCGTCTTGTGATGCTCTTCATGATGGTTACATTTGCATACATGTTAGGTTGCATTATGCCCTGTTTAACCCTGTTGCAAAAGTGCATGTGGCTGATAAGTTTCTGGAATTGTTATGAGATGATGTTTTGTCTTGTTTGTGTATATTAATCCATGTGTCATATGAGTTAGGTGTCAACATGAGTTTTGCTCTTTGAGATGTGCTCTACATGATAGATTTATTTTCATGCCATGATATGTCTTGAGATGAGTGCAACAAGCTTGTTAACATGCCATCGTGATGATAAATTTCTGCTAAGTGTGAATCTGTTAATTTTTATGCCATGTTTCCATGATGCCGCCGTCATTGTTGTGCATGGTTAGATTTGTCCAGTGGGTGTTCCTTGATGTATATGTTATGCTTTAGCTATCCATGCTCTTGTTTGCCATGATGCCATGCTGTAGCTTGTTCTTTTGAGGCCCTCTAGTTGCTTCAAAATGTTTTCTGTCAGCATGCCCAGATTTTGCTAAGTCTGGAAAACTTTTGCACTTTTGCCATGATGTTTGTGACATGTTCTAGTATGTTGTAGAAGTAGTCATGTGGTTATTCTTGAAGAGCATGTTATGTATATTATTGCCATGCCTTTTGCTTGAATGATGCCTTGTTGTAGCTTGTTGTTTTCATGCTCTCAAGTGGCTATAAAATGTTTCTCTCAGCATGTTATTGATACGTCCAAAATGCATCACTATTTTATATCGTAATTTATCCTTATTCATTGATATATTTCACGTTACGATGATGTTCTTATGTTATTTTGATCTATTTTACACAGTTTGCAGCTTTCCGATGCCGAAGCAGCAGACGCAGGATTCAGCAGTAAAAAGTGGACGCTGAGTTGCTGAAGAAGAATACCTCCAAATTGCCTGAAAATTGACGGGAGATATTTTTCAGACGGATCACGAAGGCATGCGAAAGGGCAGCCAGAGGGGGGCCACAGGGTGCCCAGGCGCCCTGGGGGCGCCTGGAGCCCCTGGCCCACCTCCGGTTGCCCCCTTTTGCCTATATACTCTCCGTTATCCGAAAACCCTAAAAAACGAGAGTTTTTACGGAGTTCTGCCGCCGCTCCGTGGCGGAAACCTACATAGAAGAAAAAGCCATCTCCGGCGGGCAGATTCCACCGGGGAGATCACCTCCCGGAAGGGGAGATCGTCGCCATCGTCATCACCATCGTCACGGGCATCATCGAGATCATCATCAACATCATCCCCAACACCAGCACCATCTCCATCTTCATCCAAATCTCATCTCGCAATTGCAACTTGTGTTGTAACTCGTACTACCTATCCTCTCTACTCCATCGGTGTTGATTACTACCTTGTGGTGAATGCTATTGAGTTTTGTTGGAGAAATATTATTATGTCCAGATTGTTTATCACCCATTTATCTCCACTGATCATGATCTCTTTTATGTCTCGTGAGTAGTTACCTTAGTTCTTGAGGACATGGGGAAGGTCTTGTTGTTAGTAGCATATGCTGTTGAAGTAATATGTGTTGTTTGATACTTAAGTTGTGTTGTCATTCTACTAGTGGTGTTGTGTGAGTCGAACACTCAACACTTCGCCTTATTAAGGACCTAGGAGAATACATTGTGTACAAAGAATGCTTACGGTGGGTTGCCGGAGTGACAGAAACCTGAACCCCAGTTCGCACGCTTTTGCATAAGGGAACAATGGATCCTCGATCGTATTGCTATGGTTAGGCTTTTGCCTTAAATTCTATCTTGTATTTGCGGATGCTTGCAAGGTGTTTAATCATAAGAGTGCATTCATCTTAGTCTAGAGAGTGCACTAGCATAGATCCACCCACTCAACACTTATCAACACATAACATAGTATCGATACGGAATATGGCGAAAGCACATGACTACTTCTCCCGTGTGTCCTCAGGAACGCTTTAGCCTTTATAAGTTCAGTTGTTAGGCCTCTCCTTTGCTAAGAAAGGATTGGGCCACTTGTTACTCTCAGTGCCTGTAATGCCCAGGATGGGACTATACCTCCTACGTGTCGAGGCACGACTTAAAGGTATAAGCCCATCCTAGACATTACAAGTTGGTATCAGAGCCAAGTTCGACCTAGAAGCCCCCACTGATTGATCGAATCGTTGACGGTTGAGTCTAGGCACACACTGAAAACTTTTTGAGTCCTATATTATATCGGAGAGTAGGATTTCTTTGCTTCTCATCCCCTTTCTCTCTGGTGAGGACTCCTGACGTCTACTCTTGTCTCTCCTATCTTCAAAATTTGCACAAAATTTTTTTTAGGATCCCGCGAGTATTCTGGGATTGTTTCGATGTTCTTGTGACAAGGTTATTGTTCTCGATGCCTCCTGTTACCGAGGAGTTGAGCTTCGGGGTATCATTGACACAAGCATATCGCGGCAGTACTAAATACTTAAGACGACCGACATCGAAAATCTCTCCTATACGGCCAGTGGCAAGATAACCCCGACATCACCCAGTACTGGGGAGGTAGTTCGAGAGTATTGCCATAGCTTGTTATAGTGGATGCTTTTCGAAGGTCCGAGGTAAACAGTTTCCGAGAAAGACTGGTTATGTGTTGAAGGATGGATACACCTGGATGTAGGTTTAGAGTTGATTGCGCGGTGCTTCCCGTGTATCCCCAACACCTGATTGCATAACTGGAAACTTTCGGAAATCTATAGGTGGGTTCATCTAGTAGTTCTAGGCATTCTTCCAACGGATGCTCGATATGAAGTTCGGGGTTCTACATTGAGTGAAGTGGTTTTATGGACTTGTTCTGATCGGGAGCTCGATGAAGAGTTTGACTGTTTGTTTGAGACGTTTCGATGTTCAGTAGTGGTTTCTACTAGGATTCGATCCTGACCTGTGGCTTTATGTTGTTTTGGTATCTTTCTTTTGGATCTTACCCGTAGTCGGGTTGTGATGTTTTGTATGATGGTTGTTTATGTAATGTATTGTGTGAAGTGGCGAGTGTAAGCCAACTATCCCCTTTTGCATTTTAACCCCTCTTTTACATGAGTTGTGCAAAGATACCAAACTTGAGATCATTCTAGGATGGATTTATGCCTTTAAGTCGTGCCTCGACACGTAGGAGGTATAACTCCATCCTGGGCATTACAGTGCCTTTTACATTGCTTGCTTTTACTTTCCTGTTGCTTATATCGAGAAAACCCCTAAAAAGTTATCTTTCAGTGCTTGCAGCAATTTCTTGCTCAGAATCGCTTATCAATACCTCATGCTCCTCGTTGGGTTCGACACTCTTATCGAAAACGCTGCAATAGATCCCTTACGGTTGTGGGTCATCAAGTACCGTTTTCTGGCGTCGTTGCCGGGGAGCGTAGCGCTATTGGTAAAGTGAAACTGGTAAGGATGTTTTTATAATTATGTTTTTATTTTTGCTATTGCTGCTCTTTGTCCTTATGGACAATCTTGTTATTGGATCGTTGCTTGCGGGAAGACGCCCCACACCTGTGGTGGTTGATCCTCCCCCTACTGAAATTGTGCCCTATAAAATACCAGCTATTATTATCGATTATGTTTTGGATAATCGTTATGCAGGAGACAGACATCCCGGTGAACACCTGCTATATCTGTCACAACTATGTTCATTATTTAAGCTTGCAGGTGTATCGAGGGAGTTTGTCATGAGGAAATTGTTTGCTGTATCACTTATAGATAAAGCTTCGGATTGGTATAGGCTTCTCGATAACTCACACTTGCTTGAATGGCAGGAGCTTATGTCTCTCTTTTATACTAAGTTTTATCCTCTTCATGAAATTCATCGAGACAGGAACTATATCTATAACTTTAGGTCTCGTGACGGAGAAAGCATTGCTCAAGCTTGGGGGAGATTGAAGTCCCTAATGCTCAAATGCCCTATTCATAAGCTTCCCAAGGAAATTATACTTACAAATTTTTATGCCAGGCTTTCTCGTCAGGATAAGGAGATGCTGGATGCCTCCTCTAGTGGTGTATTTCAGAAGAAGAGTGTTGAAGAAAGGTGGGATCTCATTGAAAGGATCCAGAGGAATACCGAAGATTGGGAAATTGATAAGGGTATTGAACCCGCTATAAATTATGAACATGATTATATTGAGAGCTATGTGAAAACTGATTACTTCAGTACTTTTTGCTCTAAGATTGGTCTTGATTCCCATCTAGTGATTGATTTCTGTAAGAATTTTGCCTCTCACGTTGACTCTTTTAAAAAGAAGAGAGACCAGCATCATGAACCTTTTAAAGAGCCACCTGTTGATATTCATGTTGCTGACCCTATTTTGCGTGCAGTTATATATGAACAACCTCCTTTTCCCGCAAGGATGAGGGAGCACACTCTTGTGACAGGCATAATAAATAAAAGTGAGAGAAGAGTTGATGAGCCTGAGGACTAGATCAGGGTCGATCCTCAAGTTGCATTGATTAAAGACCTTGTTACTAATGATGTTTTGGATTCCAATATAAATTTTTGTGCTGTTTTTCCACTAACCTTGTCACAGCCAAGAATAAAGGCCCAATTTCAGGTACTCCAGTGGTATCTGTTAAAATAGGAGATCAATATTATTATGGGCTATGCGATTTGGGATCGAGTGCAAGTGTTATCCCCTATTCACTTTATGAAGAGATCATCGGTGAGATTCCTCCTTGTGAACTTGAAGAAGTTGATGTTACCATTCATCTTGCAAATAGAACAATTATCTCTCCTATTGGAATTGTGAGGGACGTTGAAGTCCTATGTGGAAAGGTAAAATACCCTACCGACTTTCTAGTACTTGGTTCAGAGAGGGACAATTTTTGTCCAATTATTTTTGGTAGACCTTTTCTTAGAACTTGTGGAGCTATAATAGATTGCAAGAAAGGTAAAGTTTCTGTTGAATTCAATGGTGAGCCGTATGAATTTAATTTTTCTAAGTTCTCTAAGCAGCCTCGTGGTACCAATTTACCTAGTGATGATAAACTTATTGAAAATATTGCTTCTATTGCTATTCCCCCTAATGATCCTTTGCAGCAATATATGGAGGACCACGAGAATGATTTGCATATGCAGGAAAGAAATGAACTAGATGAAATATTCTGGAGGCAACCTGCTATCCTGAAGCACAACCTTCCGGTTGAACCTTTGGGAATTTTATCAAAACCGAAAGAAGACCCGGTGTTCGATCTTAAACCTCTTCCAGATACGCTCAAGTATGCTTATTTAGATGAAAAGAAAGTATATCCTGTTATTATCAATTCTAACCTTTCAGGATATGAAGAAGAGCGACTATTGGAACTACTCCGTAAACACCGAGGTGCAATTGGCTATACCCTTGATGACCTTAAGGGGATTAGTCCATCTATCTGTCAACATACTATCAACCTTGAGCCTGATGCTAAACCAGTTGTTGATCATCAACGACGGTTGAACCCGAAGATGATGGATGTTGTGAGAACTGAGATTCTCAAGCTTCTAGCCGCAGGTATTATCTACCCTATAGCTGATAGTAAGTGGGTAAGCCCGGTACATTGTGTTCCTAAGAAAGGAGGTACAACTGTGGTTCCTAATGATAAAAATGAACTAATACCTCAGAGAATTATTATTGGATATAGAATGTGTATTGATTACAGGAAGTTGAACAAGGTAACCAGGAAGGATCACTACCCTTTGCCGTTCATCGACCAAATGCTTGAAAGGTTATCCAAAAATACCCACTTTTGTTATCTCGATGGTTATTCTGGCTTCTCTCAAATTCATGTTAACACTGCCGATCAAGAGAAGACCACTTTTACTTGTCCCTTTGGTACTTATGCTTACAGGCGTATGCCTTTTGGTTTATGTAATGCCCCTGCTACTTTTCAAAGGTGTATGTCTGCTATCTTTCATGGTTTCTGTGGGGATATTATGGAAGTCTTCATGGACGATTTCTCCGTCTATGGAACTTCTTTTGACCATTGTCTCCACAATCTTAATAAAGTTTTGCAGAGATGTGAGGAGACTAATTTGGTGCTCAACTGGGAGAAGTGCCACTTCATGGTTAACGAAGGAATTGTTCTTGGTCAGAAGATTTCTGAAAGGGGAATTGAAGTGGACAAAGCCAAGATCGAAGCTATTGAGAGGATGCCCTATCCAAGGGACATCAAAGGTATTCGCAGTTTTCTTGGTCATGCTGGTTTCTATAGAAGATTTATTAAAGACTTTTCTAAAACCTCGAGGCCCCTCACTAATCTTCTCCAGAAGTACGTCCCTTTTGTATTTAATGAGGATTGTAAGGAAGCTTTTGAAGTCCTTAAGAAAGCTTTAATAACAGCTCCTATAGTACAACCACCTGACTGGAATTTACCTTTTGAGATTATGTGTGATGCAAGTGATTTTGCTGTTGGAGCTATTTTAGGACAAAGAGTTGATAAGAAATTGAATGTTATACATTATGCTAGTAAAACCCTTGATAGTGCTCAAAGGAATTATGCTACTACTGAGAAGGAATTCTTAGCTGTAGTTTTTGCTTGTGATAAGTTTAGGCAGTATATTGTTGATTCCAAAGTTATTATTCATACTGATCATGCCGCCATTAAATACCTTATGACAAAGAAGGATGCCAAGCCAAGGCTTATCAGATGGGTACTCCTTCAAGAATTTGATTTGCAGATTGTTGATAGGAAAGGAGAAGACAATCCGGTGGCGGACAATCTTTCAAGGATGGAAGATATACCGCACGACCCCATCCCGGTCAACGATAGTTTTCCAGACGAGCAACTTGCCGTTGTAAAAGTACAATCTCTTTCCGATCCTTGGTATGCAGATTGTGCTAATTTTATTGTTGCGAAGTATTTGCCTCCAGGTTTAACATTTCAGCAAAGGAAGAAGTTCTTTCATGATTTGAGGCACTACTTTTGGGATGACCCACATCTTTTCAAAGAAGGTCCCGACGGGATCGTGAGAAGATGCATACCGGAACATGAGCAGAAGGACATTCTCAGACGGTGTCATGATAGTCCCTATGGAGGACATCATGCCGGTGAGAGGACTGCACATAAGGTTCTTCAATCAGGTTTTTATTGGCCTACTCTCTTTAAGGATGCTAGAAATTATGTTTTAGCCCGTGATAAATGTCAGAGAGTTGGTAACATTAGTAGAAGGAATGAGATGCCTATGAATTACTCACTAGTGATTGAACCTTTTGATTGTTGGGGTTTCGATTTTATGGGTCCTTTTCCTTCTTCGCACAAGTACACTCACATTTTAGTAGCTGTTGATTATGTGACCAAGTGGGTTGAAGCAATCCTCACTGAAAGTGTTGATCACAAGACATCTTTGAAAATGCTTAAAGATGTAATTTTTCCTAGGTTTGGTGTACCAAGGTATCTCATGACTGATGGAGGATCACACTTCACGCACGGAGCTTTTAGAAAAGCTTTAGCCAAATACGATGTCAACCATAGAATTGCTTCACCATATCATCCTCAAACTAGTGGGCAAGTTGAGCTCACCAATAGAGAGATTAAGTTGATCTTACAGAAGACAGTAAACAGAAATAGAAAGGACTGGTCGAATAAGTTAGGAGATGCTTTGTGGGCATATAGAACTGCTTACAAAAACCCCATGGGCATGTCCCCCCTATTAGATGGTATATGGCAAGGCTTGCCATTTGCCATTAGAGTTAGAGCACAAAGCTTTCTGGGCTGTTAGAGAGCTTAATGCTGACCCAAAATCAGCTAGTGAGAAGCGTCTCATGAACTTGACTTCTCTAGATGAATGGAGAAGTGAAGCTTACGAGAGCGCTAAAATGTTCAAGGAAAAGGTAAAGAAGTGGCATGATAGGAAGATTCTGAAACGTGAATTTAATGTTGGTGATAAAGTTTTGTTGTTTAGATCCCGTTTCAGGTTTTCTCCAGGCAAACTACTTTCCAGGTGGGAAGGGCCATTTCATATTGAAGAAGTCTATCGGTCTGGTGCAATTAAGATTAACAATTTTGAAGGCACCAAACCTCAAGTTGTGAATGGGCAAAGACTGAAACATTACATAGCAGGAGACCCTATCGATGTTGATGTGAATATAATATACACGACAACTCACGAAGAACATGTTGCAGCCCTGTTTCAGACGCCAGCAGAAGCAGAATAAAGAAAAGGTATGTAGTACGGTAAGGAAACATCGCGAACCGCCATAAAAGTTCCGTATTACGAGTTTTTGCAAAATTAGTAAAATTCTGAGCCTAAGTGAAGCCGGAGACGAGCTCCAGGGGGTCCAGGCGCCCCCCTGGCGCGCCCTACCTCCTGGCCGCGCCGCCAGGGCGCCTGGACACCCGGGAGTCCGTCTCCGACCCCGCTTTAGCCTATTACCTTCCTTTCTGTGCATAAATTTTTTCTATATATTTGCCCGGATTGTTCCGGCAACGTATCTTGCGATTTCGTGTGTTTTCTTTTCGATCTGTTTCTGCCAGGGAATCTTTCAGCTGAATCTAGGTGCCATGGCTTCTCCAAGTTCCCCCAAGGACAAGTTCGTCGTCAACGTCATCAACCCTTACCTCGCTGAGGTGAAGAAGCACCCTCAGGTTGTTCGGATGGAGGACGGTGTCATTCATCAAGAAGATCTGAAGGGACCTATCAAGGAGGGGAGCATCCAGGCCAGGCTGGAAGAAGTGGAGCAAGAAGTCTTCGAGTACAAGAAGATGATCGAGCGTAGTGTTGAAGCTAACTTTAACATCATCAATGAGCTGAAGAACTACTTCCTGAAGGAGATGAAGGAGATGTGGAAAAGCATCACCGCGTCTGAAGAAAGAATTTAAGAGCTCCAAGGGCAAATTCATGATCTACATCGCCAGAACTGTGAGTATGAACTAAGGTTTATGCGCATGAGTATGGGTGCTGCATGCAGGATTCAGGAGACAAACTTCTCATATGAGACTGGAGAACCCCTTCCATGGAAGCGTTTCGCCAAGGACTACGTGATCAACGCCAACAAGGATGAGGAGTGAAATCTCCATGGGTAACGGCATTCCCTTGGCTTGTTCCAAGCTTGGGGGAGTGTCCGGTATCTTTATCTTTACCTTTTGTCTTTTAGAGTCAAGTAGAGTCATATCATGTCTAGGGAGGTTATTACATGAAATAGGTGTGTGCATTGAGGTCTATCACTCCTTCGGTGGAGATTGTATCCGTGAGTGTGGAGTCGTCTATGATGGAATATTAATGAGAAGTTTATCGGTTCCTTTTGCTGCACTCGGTATTCTCTTCACGCAATCGACCTTATATGATGATTCTTATGGGGAGTATTGACCTTATATCAGGTATGGCCGTGAAAACTTTATTTAATCTTGGCAAACATAGCTTTGGTCATAACAACAAGCATGATTTTCTTAAAGTATCGACATAGCCAAAACCTGTATGTTATTATGCTTGAAGTGCTATGCTGACAAGGAAGACAACTTGATGTGCTATGCTTATTTCAATGTTTATGCTTTATATTGTTTTGCATCTTAGTCATCATCAACTGTCTGGTCTCTCAAAACCTTTGCTAGCCTAACTCTGTATTAAGCGGAATTCTGCTTGTGCATCCATACCCTTAAACCAATACCTTCCATATGAGTCCACCATACCTTCCTACTCGTGGTATTCCACTACCACCTCCTAAAGTACAGAATTTATGTGTTATCCTTAAATGTTCAAAATCTTTTATTTTTGTGCCTCTGCTTTAGCTCATGAGGAAGTAATAGTTAATTCATGGTCTTTTTGAGTTGGACAAGCTTCACCCCAGGATTGCATGTCTAATGTGCAAACCCATAATACGAGAAGGAACTGGCAAAGAGTGCGCCCGGCTCAAAAATAATATAACAAACAAACCCTCCTTCACGCTTTGTTCATGAGAAATCAGAAAACTTTGGCAGTGATAAACAAAGGAGAATAAGAGGATGTGATCGTCCTCATGCGGGAGCCGTTCCTCGAAACTTGTCTAGCTCAAGAAGTAATTGAGTTATCTATTAGCATTCGTTGACAAATCATGCACCTCTCAAAACTTGTTTTCATTCTGTTTGATTTAAGGATAGCACATGAGTTTTCCCTACTACCCTAGAGCAGGGCCTATCTTTTAATTTTAAATTGAGTCAGTTATTCCTACTTCCTTCTATTCTTAAAGAGAGCAGACATTTTATGTTGATAAGGATTTATTCATATAAAGTTGCATTAAGATTTGTCATATCGTATCCTTGTTGACATTATCATTTGATAAGTAAGTTGTTTGTCAAGCCCAGCTAAGGCAAATATCTTCCTCTGTGTTAACACTTTCACTTCTTGCCTAATAACATGTTCTTTCAAAAGCTTCAGTTAATCTCATCAAAACATAAATAAAGAGCAAAAGTAAAAGCTATTAGTTGTTCTTTGACCAAAGGACATGTTTGCCATGATTCAATGAGTTTCCTTAGTCCTACTTCCGAATATAAGTGTTACCACTCTTTTATAAGGGCCTTATGAATTGAAGATTGCTGTTGAGGATATTTGAGTTGGTAAAGAAACTGTGATGTTTCTTGTCCGTATTCTATTTATCGACACTTCACTCTCTAAACTTGTGGACAGGTTTACTGAGCTCAGTATTCGCTTGGGGACAAGCGAGGTCTAAGCTTGGGGGTGTTGATACGTCCAAAATGCATCACTATTTTATATCGTAATTTATCCTTATTCATTGATATATTTCACGTTACGATGATGTTCTTATGTTATTTTGGTCTATTTTACACAGTTTGCAACTTTCCGATGCCGAAGCAGCAGACGCAGGATTCAACAGTAAAAAGTGGACTCTGAGTTGCTGAAGAAGAATACCTCCAAATTACCTGAAAATTGACGGGAGATATTTTTCAGACGGATCACGAAGGCATGCGAAAGGGCAGCCAGAGGGGGGCCACAGGGTGCCCAGGCGCCCTGGGGGCGCGCCCCCCTGGCCGCGCCGGGGGGCGCCTGGAGCCCCTGGCCCACCTCCGGTTGCCCCATTTTGCCTATATACTCTCCGTTATCCTAAAACCCTAAAAAACGAGAGTTTTTACGGAGTTCCGCCGCCGCTCCGTGGCGGAAACCTACAGAGAAGAAAAAGCCATCTCCGGCGGGCAGATTCCGCCGGGGAGATCACCTCCCGGAAGGGGAGATCGTCGCCATCATCATCACCATCGTCACGGGCATCATTGAGATCATCATCAACATCATCCCCAACACCAGCACCATCTCCATCTTCATCCAAATCTCATCTCGCAATTGCAACTTGTGTTGTAACTCGTACTACCTATCCTCTCTACTCCATCGGTGTTGATTACTACTTTGTGGTGAATGCTATTGAGTTTTGTTGGAGAAATATTATTATGTCCAGATTGTTTATCACCCATTTATCTCCACTGATCATGATCTCTTTTATGTCTCGTGAGTAGTTACCTTGGTTCTTGAGGACATGGGGAAGGTCTTGTTGTTAGTAGTCATATGCTGTTGAAGTAATATGTGTTGTTTGATACTTAAGTTGTGTTGTCATTCTACTAGTGGTGTTGTGTGAGTCGAACACTCAACACTTCGCCTTATTAAGGACCTAGGAGAATACATTGTGTACAAAGAATGCTTACGGTGGGTTGCCGGAGTGACAGAAACCTGAACCCCAGTTCGCACGCTTTTGCATAAGGGAACAATGGATCCTCGATCGTATTGCTATGGTTAGGCTTTTGCCTTAAATTCTATCTTGTATTTGCGGATGCTTGCAAGGTGTTTAATCATAAGAGTGCATTCATCTTAGTCTAGAGAGTGCACTAGCATAGATCCACCCACTCAACACTTATCAACACATAACATAGTATCGATACGGAATATGGCGAAAGCACATGACTACTTCTCCCGTGTGTCCTGAGGAACGCTTTAGCCTTTATAAGTTCAGTTGTTAGGCCTCTCCTTTGCTAAGAAAGGATTGGGCCACTTGTTACTCTCAGTGCCTTTTACATTGCTTGCTTTTACTTTCCTGTTGCTTATATCGAGAAAACCCCTAAAAAGTTATCTTTCAGTGCTTGCAGTAATTTCTTGCTCAGAATCGCTTATCAATACCTCCTGCTCCTCGTTGGGTTCGACACTCTTACTTATCGAAAACGCTGCAATAGATCCCTTACGGTTGTGGGTCATCAGTTATCAACAAGTTCAGTTTTGCCATGTGAATAGCTAGTGCTCTATGCATCCTATGATCATGTTCTTGCCATGAGTAGCTTCACAAACATGTCTTCTTGCTGTTGGTTATATTCACATGCCATGATATACTTTGGGTTGAGTTGCACAAGCTTGCAAACATGCCTACTTGTCGTTGTTGTTGCCATGCCTTGTAATTTTCACTAAGTCTGAGAAATCTGTAAACTTATTGAATCTTGCCATCCTTGTTTAATTGTGTTACAACAAGTTTCTGGGTGTGCTCTAAGTTCATGCTTGTTAAGAATTGTCAGGACCGGTCCTTCAGCAAAACAATTACCTGAAGACCGTCCTTTTTATTAAACCAGCAAGGAATATTATTACCTGCTGGCAGAAAAATCCTTGATACAGAATTCCAGTACACTGAATATTTTACAAGGTTGAGCTGGGGTTGCTCAATAATTTTATTACAAGCGCGCCAATATAGTACATAGAGGCGGATATGACACAAGGCAGGGTAGCATACTACTAACTCGTAATAAAAGGTGGTGGATATGTCACAGTGAAGTGGGTGATGTGACTCCAATATATTACTGTTCATCGAGTGTCGGAGTGAGACCCGATGAATTTATTTGGTGGTAGGCGGAAGCGGTTATAAAACAGTGATCAACTCCAGGATCGCAAGGGACTGACTGTGACTCCACTAGACGTCGGACTCGCTATCGAACTCTTCATCCACGAGATCGCCTTCGTCCACATCTGGCCAAATCAACAAGCCAGGTGAGTACTTTGAATGTACTCGCAAGACAGTTCGGACTTAAGATATAATAAATGCCAACATGATGCATATGAGTATTCCAGCAAAAATGCGACCGGAACAAAATATTAATGTGCTGTATGCAATGATGGAAGTCGGGCGGTAATCCTCCCGAAATCCAAAAGATAAATAGAAGAAGACCAAACGAGTGTCTGAGTGACGCCTCGTAAAATAATAAATGATAGCGGGCCACAGTCGGGCGTCTGAGCGACACCACATAAAGGGCTTATAGCAAAATAAATAACAAGAATGCCTCAGTCGCACGTCTGAGCGACATCGCATAAAGGGCTTATAAATAAAAAGAATGCCATCGTCGGATATCTGAGCAACATCGCATAAAGGGCTTATAAATAAAACGAATGCCACAGTCGGACGTCTGAGCGACATCTCATAAAGGGCTTATAACAAAAAGAATGCCACAGTCGGACGTCTGAGCGACATCACATAAAGGGCTTATAAATAAAAGAATGCCACAGTCGGACGTCTGAGCGACATCACTAAAGGGCTTATAAATAAAAGAATGCCACAGTCGGACGTCTGAGCGACATCACATAAAGGGCTTATAAAGAACAAGAGTATAATGATGAAATAATTCTGGAAGTAAATTAATTCAGAGATAGTTGGTGAGTTCATCTACCAAATGAACTTGACAAAATCACTGCTCTTGTTACCATCAAGAATTCACTAGAGACTGTCATCGGTTGACCCGAAGATTTTGACCCTAGGCCATAAACATGGCTACTGAAGGAATTTAACTCTGCAGATCTTGTACTATTAACTCATAGCCAATGGATTCTACTAGCCACGGGGGCTAGTTCCGTCTACGGTGTTTAAGTAGAAACCCAACTAACCAGTACACACCCATTTAACATCCTGCTGTCCGGAATCACCCGCGACAACATTCACGAAAAACTTTAAGACGGGGAGGCTACAACCTCGAATAGCATGGGATCAAATTTATATATGCGCGCTCTAAGGGGTGCCCCCCTCTCGGTCCCAACCGGAAACACCCATGCCCCCTGACCGGATGACGGCTTTAATCCAGGACCATGGAACCCTCATCCCGGCCCCTCTACTTGGTGTGTACTCGGGAAGTGGTTTACAACTGACTAGACCGTAATCTCAACAGACGGCCTATGATAGTACCAAAAAGGAGATGAACGGAATCACGACATGATCTCCGTTGATACATAGTTAACCAAATACTGGCATGCTCCAACAATACCATCATTCCACCCATCATGTCCCCACATGATCGAGGTGGCTCAAACATTATCATTATCACCCGAAGCTTGTTGGCATGTAATATAACCATACACATATGCTCATATGACCATGCTTATGAAAATAACTACTCGAGCAAACATGCAACACACTCATCATATCAAAGGTTCAAACATGCTTGCCTGGTTCTGAGAAGTCGGATTCTAACTCGGTGTGGTTCGCGGCTCCGTCACGTCCTTCGGTATCTACGTATTCAAACAAATGTATACTAACATAAATACCGCGCGTGCAAATAAAGTTGCTCCAAAAATTTTCACATAAATATGACAAAAAACTAGACAGAAAACTAAAGAGGACAGAAAAAAATCAACTCAAAATCATCTTTAGTTAAAAAGATATTAGAGTTTTTGTCCAGGGACTCATTTGTAATGAAACAGAAAAGTTCCAGGGGCTAGAACAGAAAACAGCAAAGCGAACCGGTACGCAGTACGTCAACCGCAGAGGGGAAACATACTTTGCCCGAAGGCGCTTACAGAAAACGGTTCAGAGGGGAGAGGTGTGAGGCTGACAAGGGGCCCCATACGTCAGGTTTGAAATCTGGAACAGAGTCGCGCCGGCGCCGGTGCTGCGGTGGTCGCCGGCGCCGATCCACCGCGAGTAGGGGAGGGGAGTGATACGTACAGCTTCTCGGTGATCTTCCGCATCGAATGGTGGTGGAGTTGAGCGTCGGCGAGCCCCACATCGACGGCGACCCTGTCTCCGGCGGACGGCGGCTCGGGTGGTCGTGGGCCTCGTCGGAAAGGGTTCCTGGGATCAAATTGAAGTGGGGGTTAGGTCTAGGTGGGTGCCAGGGTGCTACGCTCGAGTCCACGGCGGCGGAGAAGCTCTCACCGGAGTGAACGATGCTGGAGCCCGAGGCAGAGGGAGTTGGCCGGAGTTGGAGAAGAAGGGCCCCTCGAGGCTCTTCCAGAGGCCGGGCGTGGTCTAGGGAGGTAGTGGAGATGTGCGGGCTCGAGAACGAGCTCGGGGGTGCCTTATATAGCCGGCCCGAGGCGGTTGCCGTGAATGGATAAGTCCGGCGAGTCGATTACGGTGATGCAGTGGTTGGACGGCGGAGTTAGGGGCTTGAGCAGCGACTAGGAGGTGTAGTGGTTCCATTCCCGCACCTAACTCAGCAGGGGAGAGGGAGTTACGGGCTGTCCTCGACGGAACGGCCGCGCGGCACGTCGGCGGCAGAAAACGCGCTCTGCGCGCGCCAGGCCACGGCGATGGTGCGGCAGGCGTGCGCTGGCACCGGAGGTGGACACGCGGAGTGCTGGGGTGATTTGGGCGGCGCCAAAAGGCATCGAGCTACGGGGTTACTTCTGTCAGCCGCCACGGGCGGCGCTGTTGCCGTGGCAGTCGCCCGCGCGGTCGGGCCAGGGCGCTACCGACGCCCAGAAGTAGCCAAGCAACCATGCGGCGCTCTGGATAAGAAGATGGTGCAGTGCAGCGTCGAGCCAAGGAGGTTACTGGTGAGATTGTCAAAGCTGCCTGACGAAACTGACGAACTGTCGAACTGTCTGTCGACAGTTTCAGTTAACAGTTTCTGAACCTGACAGCACAGTGTAGGCAATGTGTTTGATGAAATGATTCTGGTATGTGTGCAATGTTTCTGGGGCTGATATTTGGTGGAGTGGCCTCTTGATGCATCTAGAGGCTGCCTGATTTTTCACAGGATTTTTGGAAGAAGATAAATATGAATTTCACCAAATTTTGCAAATCTGGTCCAAACTTGCAACAGGTGAAATTAGAAAATTTTGAACTGTGGACCAGTGAAACAAGATGGATCTAGGTTGTGGGTACTAAGGACCATCTAGGAGAGTTGGTTTGGAATCAAATATCTAGATGGAAATGGTGGCTCCTGTGTAAATCACCAAGGTCCACTATAAAAGACAGAAATAGTTTTGGAGTGAAATAAATAGAGGAAAAATCCCAATAAGGTCAAAACTTACTGGAATTGATGAGAAACTTGTCCTAAGGTGTGAAGAGGGTTTTGGAGAGAAATATTTCTGTTGGGGTCATGGCAAGATGAAGGTTGGAGGGGAGGATAAGTCCAAGATCAAATTTGAAAGGCATAACTCAAGTAGGGGAGAATTCAAACAACCTCTTTGAAACTCAACTTGGGCTTGAGCCAACCCAAGAGAAGATCTTCAAGGTCAAAAACCAAGCTTGAGAAAACACTAAAAACTCTGGCCAGAAAGATTTTAGAAGAGGCTCAAGAAAAGATCAAACAATCCTCTTCCAAAAGGCCAAAAGTTTGGAAGAAAACCAACTCAAAAATTTGGGGTGTTACAACACCTACCCCCTTAGGAAAAATCTCGTCCCCGAGATCTCAGCTGATCCTCAAATAAGTGTGGGTGTTCTGTCCGAAGGAAATCTTCTCTTTCCCATGTTGCCTCATCCTCTGTGTGATTACTCCACTGAACCTTGAGAAATTTAATTGACTTCTGACGGGTTCTCCTTTCAGACTCCTCCAAAAATTTTACTTGGTGTTCCCGGTAGGTGAGATCTGGTTGCACATCAAGGTTTTCATGTGACACATGTTTCTCTGGGTTGCTTACACACTTCCGTAGTTGCGAGACGTGGAACACGTCGTGGACGTCTGACAGTTCCTTGGGAAGGTCCAGCTGATAGGCTATTGTGCCTCTCCGTGCAATTATACGGAAGGGTCCGATGAATCGGGGTGCTAGTTTCCCTTTGACCTTGCATCGTTGCAGTCCTCTCATAGGTGATACACGTAAGTATACGTCTTCACCGGGCTCAAAACTTATTTCCCGATGCTTTTGATCGTAATAGCTCTTCTGTCGGCTTTGAGCGGTTTTGAGTCGATCCCGTATTATTTTTACTCTCTCCTCAGCTTCCTTTAACATATCTGGGCCGAATATACGACTGTCCCCTGTTTCCGACCAGTTTAATGGAGTACGGCATCTTTGTCCGTACAAGGCTTCGAAAGGTGCCATCTGCAGGCTAGCTTGGTAACTATTGTTGTATGGGAACTCGGCATATGGTAAGCTTTCCTCCCAACTGGTCCCATATGTGAGGACACATGCCCTTAGCATGTCTTCGAGTATTTGATTTACTCGTTCCGTTTGTCCTCCAGTCTGGGGGTGATAAGCTGTACTGAACGTTAATTGCGTTCCGATGGCTTGCTGCAACTGGTCCCAAAATTTGGAGACGCACTGAGTGCCTCTGTCGGATATTATAGTCTTGGGAACCCCATGTAGGCATACTATACGGGCGAGGTAAAGCTTGGTGAGATTTTGGGTGGTGTGGGTTGTCTTGACTGGTATTAAATGTGCCACCTTGGTCAGTCCAACAATAAAATCCATTCCAATATCGTCCCATTTCCATTCTGGTATCTTGTTTGGCTGTAATAGCCCTGCGGGTTTTTGGTGCTCGGCTTTAATGCGTTGACATGAATCGCAGCATGCAATAAATGTGGCTATATCCCTCTTCATGCCGTGCCACCAAAATCTTTCCTGAATGTCCTTGTACATTTTTGTCCCTCCAAGGTGGATTGAGTATGGAGCGGTGTGGCTATCTGCTAGAATTTGCTGTTTAAGGTCGTTGTTATTTGGTACGCAAAGTCTGTCTCCGAACCATAATATTCCTTCACTGTCTATGGTGAATTCTGAGGCCTTGCCCTGACTTACTTTTCTTTTTATCCCTTCGATGCTGGGGTGTCCATGCTGAGCCTTCTTTATTTGTTCTATTAGCGTAGGCTGTATTTCCAGCTTGGACACTTCGTCTTCAGTGACCATCATTAGGTTGAGTCTGGCGAATTCTTGCTGAAATTCGGGTCTCAGGTTCTGTATGCTCCCACTGTTCGGGCTGGGGTTACGGCTGAGAGCATCTGCTACCACGTTTGCTTTTCCTGGGTGATAGTGGATACCAACGTCGTAATCTTTTATCAGTTCCAGCCAGCGTCGTTGTCGTAAATTGAGCTCTGGCTGCGTGAAAATATATCTGAGGCTCTTATGGTCCGTATATATTTCACAGCGGTTTCCAAGCAAAAAGTGTCTCCACTCCTTGAGTGCATGTATGACTGCTGCCAACTCCAAATCGTGAGTAGGAAAATTTTCTTCATGTTTTCGTAGTTGCCGGGAAGCGTAGGCGACTACTTTGCCTTCTTGCATTAGTACGCATCCGAGGCCTTTCCGGGATGCGTCGCAATATACTTCAAAACTCTTGTGTATATCTGGTACGATCAATACTGGGGCTGTTGTTAACTTCTTTTTGAGTTCTTGAAAGCTGTTCTCACATGCTTCGGTCCATTCGAACTTCTTATCCTTCTTGAGTAACTGTGTCATCGGTTTAGCTATGGTGGAAAATCCTTCAATAAACCTTCTGTAATATCCGGCCATACCGAGGAAACTTCGTATATCCGTTACACTGGCTGGTGACTTCCAGCCAAGTACGGCCTTGACTTTATCTGGGTCCACAGCAACTCCTTCTTGTGTCAATACGTGTCCTACGAAACCCACTTGCCTCAACCAAAATTCACATTTGCTGAATTTGGCGTAAAGTTGGTGTTTCCTTAATTCTCCTAGTACAATGCGGAGGTGTTCAGCATGTTCTTCCGGTGTCTTTGAATATACCAAGATATCATCAATAAATACCACCACAAATTTGTCCCTGAATTTCATAAATACTTTGTTCATGAGGTGGACGAAATATGCGGGGGAGTTGGTCAGTCCAAACGGCGTAAATTCATAAAGTCCGTATCTGGAGGTGAATGCTGTTTTCGGGATATCTTCTGTTCGTACTTTCAGTTGATGATAACCTGACCTTAAATCAACTTTTGAGAAAACCTTGGCTTGCGCGAGCTGGTCAAATAAATCAAATATTCGTGCTTGATTGTGACCATATTGAGCGCTCGGTAGTCTATACACAACCTCATGGTCCCATCCTTCTTTTTGGCAAATAATACCGGCGAACCCCAAGGTGAGGAGCTGGCCCGTATAAATCCTTTGTCTAGCAGTTCCTTTATTTGCTTCTTTAGTTCAACCAACTCGGACGGTGACATTCTGTACGGTTTCTTGTATATGGGGGTGGTTCCCGGTGCTAGCTCAATAATGAATTCTATTTCTCTGTCTGGCGGCATGCCTGGTAGTTCTTCGAGAAATACGTCCAGAAATTCACATACAACTGGAACCTTGCTTAACTCAGAAGTATCAACTTTGTTTAATTTTGGTTGCCGCGACACCGGTCTTTCCTGAGCTGCGGCTCTTATTGTCTTTCCGTGAAGATGTTTAAGAATCACTGTCCTGTTGAAGCAGTCCATAAATCCTTTATTGATGGTTAGCCAATCCATACCTAGGATAACATCCAGTCCCTTGTTTTCCAACACGATGAGGTTTGCGTGAAATTTTAATCCCTCAATTTCAATGGTCAAACCTTGGCAGTAACTCTGAGTGGTCTGCTTAATTCCAGGGGACTTGATGGTCATTGATTCCCCAAGGGAAGCATTGAAAAACCATGTTGCAAAGCAAAACTCTTCGAAATGAACGAATGAGAAGCTCCAGAATCAAACAAAACCGTGGCAGGTATTGTTGGGGAACGTAGTATTTTAAAATTTTCCTACAATCACGCAAGATCTATCTACCAGATGTATAGCAACGAGAGGGGAGAGTGAGTCTACGTACCCTCGTATACCGAAAGCGGAAGCGTTAGAACAACGCGGTCGATGTAGTCGTACGTCTTCACGGCCCGACCGATCAAGCACCGAAACTACGGCACCTCCGAGTTCTAGCACACGTTCAGCTCGATGACGTCCCTCGAACTCCGATCCAGCCGAGTGTCGAGGGAGAGTTCCGTCAGCACGACGGCGTGGTGACGATCTTGATGTTCTACCGTCGCAGGGCTTCGCCTAAGCACCGCTACAATATTTATCGAGGAGAACTATGGTGGAGGGGGGCACCGCACACGGCTAAGAGATCAAGAGATCAATTGTTGTGTCTAGAGGTGCCCCCCTGCCCCCGTATATAAAGGAGGGAGGGAGAGGCCGGCCCTAGAGGGGGCGCACCAAGTGTGGGGAGTCCTACTAGGACTCCCAAGTCCTAGTAGGATTCCCCTTTCCTTTCCGGAGTAGGAGAGAAGGAAAGAGGGGGAGAGGGAGAAGGAAAAGGGGGCTGCACCCCTTGTCCAATTCG
>LR738709.1:637646135-637685502 GCA_902687465.1 Secale cereale | reverse complement strand
TCTCGACCATTTTGAGACTCCTCGTCATGTCCCCGATCTCATCCGGGACTCCGAACTCCTTCAGTACATCAAAACTCATAAACTCATAATAAAACTATCATCGAAACCTTAAGCGTGCGGACCCTACGGGTTCGAGAACTATGTAGACATGACCGAGACACGTCTCCGGTCAATAACCAATAGCGGAACCTGGATGCTCATATTGGCTCCCACATATTCTACGAAGATCTTTATCGGTCAAACCGCATAACAACATACATTGTTCCCTTTGTCATCGGTATGTTACATGCCCGAGATTCGATCGTCGGTATCTCAATACCTAGTTCAATCTCGTTACCAACAAGTCTCTTTACTCGTTCCGTAATACATCATCCCGCAACTAACTCATTAGCTGCAATGCTTGCAAGGCTTATAGTGATGTGCATTACCGAGTAGGCCCAGAGATACCTCTCCGACAATCGGAGTGACAAATCCTAATCTCGAAATACGCCAACCCAACAAGTACCTTCGGAGACACCTGTAGAGTACCTTTATAATCACCCAGTTATGTTGTGACGTTTGGTAGCACACAAAGTGTTCCTCCGGTATTCGGGAGTTGCATAATCTCATAGTCATAGGAACATGTATAAGTCATGAAGAAAGCAATAGCAGTAAAACTTAAACGATCATAGTGCTAAGCTAACGGATGGGTCTTGTCCATCAGATCATTCTCCTAATGATGTGATCCCGTTGATCAAATGACAACTCATGTCTATGGCTAGGAAACATAAACATCTTTGATCAATGAGCTAGTCTAGTAGAGGCATACTAGGGACACTCTGTTTTGTCTATGTATTCACACATGTATTAAGTTTCCGGTTAATACAATTCTAGCATGAATAATAAACATTTATCATGATATAAGGAAATATAAATAACAACTTTATTATTGCCTCTAGGGCATATTTCCTTCAGTCTCCCACTTGCACTAGAGTCAATAATCTAGCTCACATCGCCATGTGATTTAATACCGATAGTTCACATCGTTATGTGAATAACACCCATAGTTCACATCGCCATGTGACCAACACCCAAAGGGTTTACTAGAGTCAATAATCTAGTTCACATCGCTATGTGATTAATGCCCAAGAGTAATAAGGTGTGATCATGTTTTGCTTGTGAGAGAAGTTTAGTCAACGGGTCTGTCACATTCAGATCCGTATGTATTTCGCAAATTTCTATGTCTACAATGCTCTGCATAGAGCTACTCTAGCTAATTGCTCCCACTTTCAATACGCATCCAGATTGATACTTAGAGTCATCTAGATTTAGTGTCAAAGCTTGCATCGGCGTAACCCTTTACGACGAAATCTTTATCACCTCCATAATCGAGAAACATTTCCTTAGTCATCCAGTTACTAAGGATAATTTTGACCGCTGTACAGTGATCTACTCCTGGATCACTATTGTACCCCCTTGACAAACTCATGGCAAGGTACACAACATGTTTGGTACACAGCATGGCATACTTTATAGAACCTATGGCTGAGGCATAGGGAATGACTTTCATTCTCTCTATATTTTTCTGCCGTGGTCTGTCTTTGAGTCTTACTCAACTTCACACCTTACAAGTCAGGCAAGAACTCCTTCTTTGACTGATCCATTTTGAACTACTTCAAAATCTTATCAAGGTATGTACTCATCGAAAGTCTTATCAAGCGTCTTGATCTATCTCTATAGATCTTGATGCCCAATATGTAAGCAGCTTCACCAAGGTCTTTCTTTGAAAAACTCCTTTCAAACACTCCTTTATGCTTTCCAGAAAATTCTACATCATTTCCGATCGACAATATGTCATCCACATATACTTATCAGAAAGGTTGTAGTGCTCCCACTCACTTTCTTGTAAATACAGGCTTCTCCAAAAGTCTGTATAAAACCATATGCTTTGATCACTTCATCAAAGCGTATATTCCAACTCCGAGATGCTTGCACCAGTCCATAGATGGATCGCTGGAGCTTGCACATTTTGTTAGCACCTTTAGGATTGACAAAACCTTCTGGTTGCATCATATACAAGTTTTCTTTAATAAATCCATTAAAGAATGCAGTTTTGTTATCCATTTGCCAGATTTCATAAAATGCGGCAATTGCTAACATGATTCGGATAGACTTAAGCATCGCTACAGGTGAGAAAGTCTCATCGTAGTCAACTCCTTGAACTTGTCGAAACCCTTTCGCAATAAGTCGAGCTTTGTAAACAGTAACATTACCGTCTGCGTCGGTCTTCCTCTTGAAGATCCATTTATTTTCGATGGCTTGCCGATCATCGGGCAAGTCAACCAAAGTCCACACTTTGTTCCCATACATGGATCCCATCTCAGATTTCATGGCCTCAAGCCATTTTGCAGAATCTGGGCTCATCATCACTTCCTCATAGTTCGTAGGTTCATCATGGTCCAATAACATGACTTCCAGAACCGGGTTGCCGTACCACTCTGATGCGGAACGAAATCTGGTTGATCTACGAAGTTCAGCAGAAACTTGATCTGAAGTTTCATGATCATCATCATTAGCTTCCTCACTAATTGGTGTAGGAATCACTGGAACTAGTTTCTGTGATGTACTACCTTCCAATTCGGGAGAAGGTACAATTACCTCATCAAGTTCTACTTTCCTCCCACTCACTTCTTTCGAGAGAAACCCATTCTCTAGAAAGGATCCACTCTTAGCAACAAAGACCTTGCCTTCGGATCTGTGATAGAAGGTGTACCCAACAGTTTCTTTTGGGTATCCTATGAAGATTTACTTCTCCGATTTGGGTTCGAGCTTATCATGTTGAAACTTTTTCACATAAGCATCCTAGTCCCAAACTTAAAGAAATGACAGCTTAGGTTTCTCGTCAAACCATAGTTCATACGGTGTCTGTTGGGTAACGTAGCATAATTCAAAAAATTTCTACGTCTTCACCAAGATCCAACTATGGAGACATCTAGCAACGAGCAACTAAGAGTGCATCTACATACCGTTATGAAGATTGCGTGCGGAAGCTTTCAACGAAGTGGGGATGAAGTAGTCGTACTCTTCACGTTCTTCGTCACCGATGATCTAGCGCCGAACGGACGGCACCTCCGCGTTCAACACACGTACGGTGCAGCAACGTCACCTCCTTCTTGATCCAGCAAGGGGGGAGGAGAAGTCGTCAGAGATCCGGCAGCACGACGGCGTGATGACGGATGCAGTGGAGATCGCAGCAGGGCTTCGCCGGGCGCCCTGCGTTGGGAGTATGGGGTGTGACGGGAGGGGGAGAGGCGCCAGGGCTTGGGTGCGGCTGCCCTCTCCCCCCACATATATATAGGGGCCAGGGGGGGCGCCTGGACCCCCTGCAAATCCAATCTGCAAGGGGGCGGCGGCCAAGGGGGGGTTCCTTGCCCCCCAAGGCAAGTGGAGCCCCCCCTCCCCTTTAGGGTTTGAACCCTAGGCGCAGGGGAGGTGGGCCCCCTTGGTGGTGCGCCAGCCCAGAGGGCTGGACACATCCCCTCGCGGCCTAGGGGCCCCACCGGGATGGGTGGCCCCACCCGGTGGACCCCCGGGGCCCCTCCGGTGGTCCCGGGACACTCCCGGTGACCCCCGGAGATCACCCGTTGGCCGAAACTGGACTTCCCATATATCAATCTTTACCTCCGGACCATTCCGGAACTCCTCGTGACGTCCGGGATCTCATCCGGGACTCCGAACAACTTTCGGATTTCCACGTGCATTTATCTCTACGACCCTAGCGTTACCGAACCTTAAGTGTGTAGACCCTACGGGTTCGGGAGACACGTAGACATGACCGAGACTACTCTCTGGTCAATAACCAACAGCGGGATCTGGATACCCATGTTGGTTCCCACGTGTTCCTCGATGATCTTCATCGGATGAACCACTGTGTCAAGGATTCACTCAATCCCGTATGTTATTCCCTTTGTCCATCGGTACGGTACTTGCCCGAGATTCGATCGTTGGTATTCCCGATACCTTTTTCAATCTCGTTATGGCAAGTCTCTTTACTCGATCCATAATCCATCATCCCGTGACTAACTACTTAGTCACATTGAGGTCATTATGATGATGTCTTACCGAGTGGGCCCAGAGGTACCTCTCCGTCATACGGAGTGACAACATCCCAGTCTCGGTTCGTACCAACTCAACAGACACTTTCGGAGATACCCGATGCGTACCTTTATAGCCACCCAGTTACGTTGTGACGGTTGGCACACCCAAAGTACTCCTACGGTGTCCGGGAGTTGTACAACCTCATGGTCTAAGGAATAAATACTTGACACCGAAAAGCTTATGCATTACGAACTATACGATCTCGTGTTATGCTCAAGTTTGGGTCTTGTCCATCACATCATTCTCCTAATGATGTGATCCCGTTATCACTGACATCTCATGTCCATGGTCAGGAAACCGTGACCATCTGTTGATCAACGAGCTGGTAACTAGAGGCCTACCAGGGACTCATTGTGGTCTGTGTATTCACACATGTATCGCTGTTTCCGTACAATACAATTCAAGCATGAATAACAGGCAATTATCATGAACAAGGAGATATAATAATAATGCTTTTATTATTGCCTCTAGGGCATATCTCCAACAGTCTCCCACTTGCACTAGAGTCAATAATCTAGTTACATTGTGATGAATCGAACACCCATAGAGTTCTGGTGTTGATCATGTTTTGCTCGTGAAAGAGGTTTAGTCAACGGGTCTGCGACATTCAGATCCGTATGCACTTTACAAATATCTATGTCTCCATCCTGAACATAATTTCGGATGGAGTTGAAACGGCGCTTGATGTGCTTGGTCTTCTTGTGAAACCTGGGCTCCTTGGTAATAGCAATAGCACCAGTGTTGTCACAGAAGAGAGTCATCGGGCTTGACGCGCTTGGAATGACTCCTAGGTCGGTGATGAACTCCTTCATCCAGACTCCTTCCTGCGCTGCTTCAGAAGCAGCTATGTACTCCGCTTCACATGTAGATGCTGCCACCACACTTTGCTTGCAACTGCACCAGCTGACTGCCCCTCCATTCAAAATATACACGTATCCGGTTTGTGACTTAGAGTCATCCAGATCTGTGTCGAAGCTAGCATCGACGTAACCCTTTACGACGAGCTCTTCGTCACCTCCATAAACGAGAAACATATCCTTAGTCCTTTTCAGGTACTTCAGGATGTTCTTGACCGCTGTCCAGTGTTCCGTACCGGGATCACTTTGGTACCTCCCTACCAAACTGAAAGTGCAACTAATCCTCGGGTGGTTTTGGCAATTAATAACAACATATATATCATTGAACTAATAGTTACTTGAGAATCATTTCAGAGAAGTTCAGTGATATGGGTATGGCAATGACTGAAGAAGTGGACCCCTCAAAATGCTAAGGCAAGCATTGGCAAAAGCTCAAGACTCCATTTTTGGTTTAGTGATCCAAGATCACATTGAGTCCATAGGAAAAGCCAATACTATTAAAAGGGGATGAGGTTATGTTGATGATCTGGTTGCTCAAGTGCTTAGTGATATATCTCCTTTAACTATCAGCAACTTTCACTACAAAATACACTCATAAGTAATCTCGGTCCCACCGATATTCCAAACTCAGTCACACCAAGATGAACCACCTCAGCCATAAGCCAAACCCTAGAAAAATCGGATATTCCGAGTTTGAAATCGGTTTCACCGAAACATGGGCTGCCAAGCTTCTGTAACCTTCTGTCATCAAATCGGTGTCACCGAGATGATGAAGTCGGTCCCACCGAAACTGGCATGCTCCTGTCTTTGCTCAAATCGGTCTAACCGAGATGGTATTTTCGGTCCCACCGAAAACCCCAACGTTCACATTATTTGAACTTTCGGTCTCACCGAGTTGTCCACTTCGGTCCCACCGAGTTTGCTCAAATATGTGTGTAACGGTTGGATTTTGTGTGGAGGCTATATATACCCCTCCACCCCCTCTTCATTCGTGGAGAGAGCCATCAGAAAGAACTACCACTCCTACCTTACATTTCTGAGAAGAGAACTACCTACCCTTGTGTTGAGATCAAGTTGCTCCACTCCTACCATATGAAACTTGATCTCTAACCTTCCCAAGTTGCTTTCCACTCAATCCTTTCTTCCACCACAGCCATATCAGTGAGGAGAGTTGAGTGTTGGGGAGATTATCATTTGAAGCACAAGAGCAAGGAGTTCATCATCATCTACAACATCTATTACCTTTTGGAGGGTGGTGCCTCCTAGATTGGTTAGGTGTCGCTTGGGAGCCTCCGTCATCGAGATGTGGAGTTGAACCAAGATGTTTGTAAGGGCAAGGAGATCGCCTACTTCGTGAAGATCTACCCCGAGTAAGGCTAGCCCTCCGTGGGCGTAGGCCATGATGGAATAGACAAGGTTGCTTCTTCGTGGACCCTTCGTGGGTGGAGCCCTCCGTGGACTCGCGCAGCCGTTACCCTCCGTGGGTTGAAGTCTCCATCAACGTGGATGTACGATAGCACTACCTATCGGAACCACGGGAAAAATCTTTGCGTCTCCAAATTGCGTTTGATCTTCTCCACCTCTCTTTACTACATGTGCAATTTACTTTCCGCTGCTTATACTCTAGAATTGCATGTGTAGGGTGATGCTTGACTTGATCATAATTGTGAAACTGCCAAAAACTGTTCTTGATCAAAAGGCAGAATTTTTATATTTACAAGTAGTCTAATCACCCCCCCTCTAGACATACTTTCGATCCTACAAGTGGTATCAGAGCTTTGGTCTCCATTGTTTTGGTTTCCATTGCATTGGACTCCATAAGCTTGGTTTCACAACCTAGGAGAGTATGGCGTCTAGTGAGGGTAATTATCGTAGAGGTCCTTACTTTGATGGTACAAATTTTGCTAGTTGGAAGCATAAAATGAAAATGTATATTCTTGGTCATAACCCAGCCGCATGGGGCATTATTTGTGTTGGTATGCAAGGTGAATTCTTCGATGAAGGAAAAGTTCTGGATCGCGAAGCTACACCGGAAGAGTTGCGGATGTTGCAAAACAATGCTCAAGCTTGTGACATTCTCTTCAATGCTTTGTGTCCCGAGGAGTTCAACAAAATCAGCCGTCTTGAGAATGCTAAAGAGATTTGGGATACTTTGGTTGAAATGCACGAAGGTACCGAGTCTGTGAAGGAATTAAAGCTAGATATTCTTCAAGGTCAACTTGACAAGTTCAAGATGAAGGATGGTGAAGGAGTCGCTGAAATGTACTCTAGGCTTGCTCTCATCACAAATGAGATTGCCGGCTTAGGAAGCGAAGAAATGACCGACCGATTCATCATCAAGAAGATTCTAAGAGCTTTGGATGGAAAGTACGACACCGTGTGCACTTTGATCCAAATGATGCCAAACTACAAGACTCTCAAGCCAACTGAAGTCATTGGAAGAATTGTTGCTCATGAGATGACACTTAAGGATAAGGAAGAGCTTCACAACAAGTCAAGTGGTGCTTACAAAGCTACAAGTGATGCTCCCACAACCTCAAGTGACAAGTTAATTTCCAATGAAGAGATAAGCCGAATGGTTAAGAACTTCAACAAGTTCTACAAGAATAGAGGCAAAGAAAGAAGCTCAAAGTCTAGATCATATGATGAAAAGAGATCTTCTAGTCGTGATCGAAACTGCTACAATTGTGGAAGACCCGGACACTACTCAAATGAGTGTACGGCTCCCCACAAGAGAAGAGAAGAATCTCCAAGAAGAAGATCAAGAGATGAGTCACCTCGGAAAGAGAGAAGGAGTAGAGATGCTCGTTATGAACGAAGACCCTCTCGGAGAAGCAAGGATTCGGAGAGGAAAGACAAGTCATCAAGGAGCTACACAAGAAGAAGACATCAAGCTCATGTAGGTGAATGGGTCTCCGGCTCCGACTCCGACAATCAATCCGATGGAAGCTATCACTCCGACTCCGACTACAGTCAAGATGAAGGTGTTGCCGGTCTTGCTCTCGTATCCTCCAACTCCAACTCCTACGACTTATTTGATTCACCAAATGAGGGAATTGGAAGATGCTTCATGGCTAAAGGCCCCAAGGTAACACACCCTGAATTCATTGACTTTGATAGTGATGAGGATGACTTGCTTGGTGAAGATGAGCTCTTGCATGATAAATCTAGTGAGCTTAGTAACGATGAAAATGCTAGTAGTCTTTATAGTCGAGAAGAGTCGAATGACAATGCTATGAAGGAGATTGAGCGTCTAACTAAAGAACTAAACACTCTTAAGTTAGCTCATAAAACAACTCAAGAAGATCATAGAGAGCTCCTAAGATCTCATGAGAAGCTACGCTTCGAGAAGCTCACTCTAGAGCAAGAACATGAGTTTCTAAAAGCGATCAATGACGATCTTCGAAAGAAGAGTTCTTCATATCTTGCCAAACGACTTCTCTTGTCTAATTTCTTGCCACCTATTAAGACTAAGCATGACAAGCATAAGAAAAATTCTTCCTCTAGTAGTAACAATAACCATGTTAAATCTAATATTGTTGCTTCTAGTAGTTCTCTTGATTTCACTAACAATGTTTCAAGCCAAGTTACACTTGAGCAAGAGAATAGCTTATTGAAGGAAATCATAGAGAAAGGTGTCTACAAGAGTCTTGCCGGAAGCAAGAACTTTGAGGAAATTGTTCGCAAACAAGGAAGGCACCGGAAGAATCAAGGGATTGGTTTTGAGCGAAAGTTCAACGCCGAAGGTGTTGAGTGGGAAGAAGGTCAATATCCTACTCCACAGTTTGTTTCTCAAAAGGAGAAGTATGATCCTACTTCTTCCAATGTGGAACAAGCTCAAGATGACCTTCCACCACAAGACCACAAGCTAAAAGCCAAGGACAAGCTTCAAGAGGAGATTGATGCATTCATTGAAGCACCTCAAGCCATGGTCAAGTGGGTTCCCAAGGACACGTCAAGTTCTACTTCGTCAAGCTCAACTACAACCCCAAGGATTCCCATCAAGATGATGTGGATCCCGAAGAAGAAGAACTAGAAGGTTATTGAGGGTGACTCCGCCAACATACTTCACTCACATTCATTTTGGCAACTTGTGCAATCAACTTCCACATCATGCACTAGTTCATGGAGTCACAAACCCTTTTGTTGGTAAGTCAAGGGACAAGGTAATCATTGCTTTCATGGACATCATCTATTGTGAACTTCAATCTATGTCCATGGATATCCTTGTTTGTTCCTTGTGGGACTAACCCATGTAGGTATTGAAAGTGCCCTAATCCAAAGGATAGCTCCCAACTCTTGATGATCTACATCAACATTGAGCATCCACATCTTCAACATCTACATGAAGTATTCTACGACAACCCAAGGTTAGTTTGACCCTTTAAAAGGGGATGAGGTTGTGTTGATGATCTGGTTGCTCAAGTGCTTAGTGATATATCTCCTTCAACTATCAGCAACTTTCACTACTATACACACTCATAAGTAATCTCGGACAAACCGATTTTCCAAACTCAGTCCCACCGAGATGAACCACCTCAGCCATAAGCCAAACCCTAGAAAAATCGGTCATTCCGAGTTTGAGTTCGGTCTCACCGAAACACGGGCTGCCAACCTTCTGTAACCGCTTGTCATCATATCGGAATATCCGAGTTGATAATTTCGGTCCCACCGAAACTGGCAAGTTCCTGTCTTGACTCAAATCGGACAAACCGAGATGGTATTTTCGGTCCCACCGAAAACCCCAACGTTCACTATATTTGAACTTTCGGTCTGACCGAGTTTCCACTTCGGTCTCACCGAGATTGCTCAATTATGTGTGTAACGGTTGGATTTTGTGTGGAGGCTATATATACCCCTCCACCCCCTCTTCATTCGTGGAGAGAGCCATCAGAAAGAACTACCACTCCTACCTTACACTTTCTGAGAAGAGAACTACCTACCCTTGTGTTGAGATCAAGTTGCTCCATTCCTACCATATGAAACTTGATTTCTAACCTTCCCAAGTTGCTTTCCACTCAATCCTTTCTTCCACCACAGCCAAATCAGTGAGGAGAGTTGAGTGTTGGGGAGATTACCATTTGAAGCACAAGAGCAAGGAGTTCATCATCATCTACAACATCTATTACCTTTTGGAGGGTGGTGCCTCCTAGATTGGTTAGGTGTCGCTTGGGAGCCTCCGTCATCGAGATGTGGAGTTGAACCAAGAAGTTTGTAAGGGCAAGGAGATCGCCTACTTCGTGAAGATCTACCCCGAGTAAGGCTAGCCCTCCGTGGGCGTAGGCCATGATGGAATAGACAAGGTTGCTTCTTCGTGGACCCTTCGTGGGTGGAGCCCTCCGTGGACTCGCGCAGCCGTTACCCTCCGTGGGTTGAAGTCTCCATCAACGTGGATGTAAGATAGCACCACCTATCGGAACCACGGGAAAAATCACCGCGTCTCCAAATTGCGTTTGCTCTTCTCCACCTCTCTTTACAACATGTGCAATTTACTTTCCGCTGCCTATACTCTAGAATTGCATGTGTAGGGTGATGCTTAACTTGATCATAATTGTGAATCTGCCAAAAACTGTTCTTGATCAAAAGGCAGAATTTTTATATTTACAAGTAGTCTAATCACCCCCCTCTAGACATACTTTCGATCCTACAAGTGGTATCAGAGCTTTGGTCTCCATTGTATTGGTTTCCATTGCATTGGACTCCATAAGCTTGGTTTCACAACCTAGGAGAGTATGGCGTCTAGTGAGGGTAATTTTCGTAGAGGTCCTTACTTTGATGGTACAAATTTTGCTAGTTGGAAGCATAAAATGAAAATGCATATTCTTGGTCATAACCCAGCCGCATGGGGCATTATTTGTGTTGGTATGCAAGGTGAATTCTTCGAGGAAGGAAAAGTTCCGGATCGCGAAGCTACACCGGAAGAGTTACGGATGTTGCAAAACAATGCTCAAGCTTGTGACATTCTCTTCAATGCTTTGTGTCCCGAGGAGTTCAACAAAATCAGTCGTCTTGAGAATGCTAAAGAGATTTGGGATACTTTGGTTGAAATGCACGAAGGTACCGAGTCTGTGAAGGAATCAAAGCTAGATATTCTTCAAGGTCAACTTGACAAGTTCAAGATGAAGGATGGTGAAGGAGTCGCTGAAATGTACTCTAGGCTAGCTCTCATCACAAATGAGATTGCCGGCTTAGGAAGCGAAGAAATGACCGACCGATTAATCATCAAGAAGATTCTAAGAGCTTTGGATGGAAAGTATGACACCGTGTGCACTTTGATCCAAATGATGCCAAACTACAAGACTCTCAAGCCAACCGAAGTCATTGGAAGAATTGTTGCTCATGAGATGACACTTAAGGATAAGGAAGAGCTTCACAACAAGTCAAGTGGTGCTTACAAAGCTACAAGTGATGCTCCCACAACCTCAAGTGACAAGTTAGTTTCCAATGAAGAGATAAGCCTAATGGTTAAGAACTTCAACAAATTCTACAAGTATAGAGGCAAAGAGAGAAGCTCAAAGTCTAGATCATATGATGAAAAGAGATCTTCTAGTCGTGATCGAAACTGCTACAATTGTGGAAGACCCGGACACTACTCAAATGAGTGTACGGCTCCCCACAAGAGAAGAGAAGAATCTCCAAGAAGAAGATCAAGAGATGAGTCACCTCGGAAAGAGAGAAGGAGTAGAGATGATCGTTATGAACGAAGACCCTCTCGAAGAAGCAAGGATTCGGAGAGGAAAGACAAGTCATCAAGGAGCTACACAAGAAGAAGACATCAAGCTCATGTAGGTGAATGGGTCTCCGGCTCCGACTCCGACAATCAATCCGATGGAAGCTATCACTCCGACTCCGACTACAGTCAAGATGAAGGTGTTGCCGGTCTTGCTCTCGTATCCTCCAACTCCAACTCCTACGACTTATTTGATTCACCAAATGAGGGAATTGGAAGATGCTTCATGGCTAAAGGCCCCAAGGTATCACACCCTGAATTCATTGACTTCAATAGTGATGAGGATGACTTGCTTGGTGAAGATGAGCTCTTGCATGATAAATCTAGTGAGCCTAGTAACGATGAAAATGCTAGTAGTCTTTATAGCCGAGAAGAGTCGAATGACAATGCTATGAAGGAGATTGAGCGTCTAACTAAAGAACTAAACATTCTTAAGTTAGCTCATGAAACAACTCAAGAAGATCATAGAGAGCTCCTAAGATCTCATGAGAAGCTACGCTTCGAGAAGCTCACTCTAGAGCAAGAACATGAGTTTCTAAAAGCGACCAATGACGATCTTCGAAAGAAGAGTTCTTCATATCTTGCCAAACGACTTCTCTTGTCTAATTTCTTGCCACCCATTAAGACTAAGCATGACAAGCATAAGAAAAATTCTTCCTCTAGTAGTAACAATAACCATGTTAAATCTAATATTGTTGCTTCTAGTAGTTCTCTTGATTCCACTAACAATGTTTCAAGCCAAGTTACACTTGAGCAAGAGAATAGTTTATTGAAAGGGATCATAGAGAAAGGTGTCTACAAGAGTCTTGCCGGAAGCAAGAACTTTGAGGAAATTGTTCGCAAGCAAGGAAGGCACCGGAAGAATCAAGGGATTGGTTTTGAACGAAAGTTCAACGCTGAAGGTGTTGAGTGGGAAGAAGGTCAATATCCTACTCCACATTTTGTTTCTCAAAAGGAGAAGTATGATCCTACTTCTTCCAATGTGGAACAAGCTCAAGATGACCTTCCACCACAAGACCACAAGCTAAAAGCCAAGGACAAGCTTCAAGAGGAGATTGATGCATTCATTGAAGCACCTCAAGCCATGGTCAAGTGGGTTCCCAAGGAAACATCAAGTTCTACTTCGTCAAGCTCAACTACAACCCCAAGGATTCCCATCAAGATGATGTGGATCCCGAAGAAGAAGAACTAGAAAGCTCTTGAGGGTGACTCCGCCAACATACTTCACTCACATTCATTTTGGCGAAGAACTTGTGCAATCAACTTCCACATCATGCACTAGTTCATGGAGTCACAAACCCTCTTGTTGGTAAGTCAAGGGACAAGGTAATCATTGTTTTCATGGACATCATCTATTGTGAACTTCAATCTATGTCCATGGATATCCTTGTTTGTTCCTTGTGGGACTAACCCATGTAGGTATTGAAAGTGCCCTAATCCAAAGGATAGCTCCCAACTCTTGATGATCTTCATCAACATTGAGCATCCACATCTTCAACATCTACATGAAGTCTTCTACGACAACCCAAGGTTAGTTTGACCCTTTAAAAGGGGTTCTCACATCTAGGGGGAGCTTTGCTCTAAAAAATTGAGCTAAAGCATCTTCAAATGATGTGAACACATCAATGCTTTATGTAAAAGTGGTAACCCCACTTGTGCTTAAACGATGAGTATGACCTATGATCAAATGTTCTCATTTGGCTCCTAAGTCAAAATACTCATATAAAGATGACCTAGTCATCGACAAATTGTGTGTTAGTAGCTAGAGTTTTGGTTGTGCATGTTTGACACATATTTCATTTGCTATCTTATTGTGTGAGCATGTCGAATGCATGATTTTATCCATTCGAGGACATCCATTTGTTGTTTTGGTTGTTTTGATTTTTCTGACCAAATGGATGGACAAGAATGCCTAAGTACCTCCCCTAGCTATCTATGCTTTCTTGTCTCAAATTCTATTCATGCTTAAATCACAAACTTTGAACAAGTCATTTTCGGACCCTCCGAGTGAGGAGCACTCGGAGCCACCGATCCGTCAAGGGCTAACCTCCAAAACCTTCTAAGTGATTTCGGTCAGACCAACTTTCTCAAACTCGGTCAAACCGAAAGCATTTAGACTGATCTAGGTTTCATCTCGGTGAAACCGAGTTGTAATTTTCGGCGTGACCGAAATGCATAACTGCCTGGCAGTTATCCATCTCGGTGCCACCGAGTTTTTCAACTCGGTCCCACCGACAGCAAAGGGATATATATACTGAGGGCAGCGCGCGTTGATTACTCCTTCAAACGTTTTCGCCCCACATCCCCTGCTGCCATCGCCTTGATCTCCGGATCGTCGCCGTCGTCGCCTGTGCGCCCTCGCCGCAGGTCTCCATCGCCGTCAACGGACTTCTCCTCCGCGCCGTTGCCGCCGTAGAGAGACTCCACCAAGTTAGGGTGAGTCTTGATCCCACTCGTGCTCCCATCTCCGATTCAATGCACGTTTGGTTTGCCCAATATCTTGCCACGATTGAAATCTTCCTTTACACCAGATTGGTTCGTTTGAACTAGATTCGAGTAAAAATTTTAGGGTTAGGTTTCCTCAGAACACATCTCGGTAAAACCGATTTTAGAATTTCGGTGTGACCGATTTGGCCTCTGGCCATTGCACTGCACACTTCGGTCCAACCGAGTTGTGCAAATCGGTGTGACCGAAATGTAATTTCTGTGAAACCCTAGTGTTATCGGCAGGACCGAAACCCACTTCGGTCAAACCGAAAGTGGTGTGTAAAGCTTCTGTTTAACACTTCGGATTCACCGAAACTCAAAACTCGGTTTGACCAAAATGTCTTCTGTGAAAACTTAAAACTAAAATTTGAACTCATTTTTTTTGCAAAAACTTCTGCAGTTTGTGATAACTCTTCTTCTCTGCCTATACCTTATCTATTCACAGGTTGTCAGCCATGTCAGATGCCAGTGAAAGTCAGAACAGGTCAGAGTCACCTATTGCAGACATTCCTGAGGCAGACACTAGTCCTGAGGCTAGTAGCCCATTTGATGATGGTGAGAGGAGTACACCTAGTGGCTTGCCTCCTGCAGCCACCAGAGCCAGAAAGGAGAAGAATTCCGATGATGAGGATTCTGATTTCATTGCTGAGGAAGAGGTGACCTCCAAGCCTAAGAGAAAGGTTGTTGCCAAAGAGCAACAAGGTCAGCAATCAAAGAAGGGCACCAGCAAAGTCAAGCAGTCAACTGTTGCCAAGAAGCTAAATTTGGGAGAGCCAGCTCCAAGCAAAGTGAAGAAAACCTCCAAGAGAAAGAGGGTAGTGTATACTGATTCTCATGCAGATGCAGCAGTCGAGGATGAAGAAGAAGAAGCACCCCAGCCTGCTCCTCAGAAGCAGAAGCTCATGGGTGATGCCATTAAGGCCGGAGCCACTTCAAAGCCCAAGAAATCTGCTCAAGCTAAGGCAGCTCCAGCAAAGCCTGCTGCCAAGCCCAAGAGGACTACCAGAAACATTCCTGCATCTGAGAAGAACAAGGATGATGTGCCACCAGCTGAGTCTGATGAGGAAGAACAAGTGTTGCTGAAACTCCGTCCAAAACTGCCACTTCACAATGATGCTCATCCTCAAGCTGAGGATATGAAGGCAAGGAAAGATAGAGGTCTCGGGCTATGGAGACAAGCTGACCCATATGCCGTGAGGAGAAGAACTGTTGTAGATCCCAGATTTCACACCAGAGAGCAGCAGGACTTCTATGAGACCGTGCTGATGGACAAGAAGCCCATAGTCGCAGACACCAGATACGTTGACTGGGAATACATTGACAGCGAAGAGCACATAGATTTCTTTCCACATGTGCATGAAAGCTTCACTGCATGTGGAGTTGCAGAGTTTGTAGGTCAGAAGTTGACCAGTTGGAACGATGAGATGATTATGCAATTCTATGCCACAGCTCACTTCTATCCTGATGGGAAGATCACCTGGATGACTGAAGGTCAAAGGTTCTCTTCTTCTGTTGAAGAATGGGCAGAAATTCTGAATGCTCCAGTGCAGTGAGAAGATGATATTGATGTCTATGGGATTCCAAAGAAGAATCATGATTCCATGAAGAACATGTACAAGGAGATCCCCGCAGCAGATTTGGAAGTATGGAAGCTCGGCTCAGTCTACCATCTCCAGGCAGGTTTACCTACCACTAATACTATTCTGAGGCATACCTTGATGCCCAAGTCTGGAGATCATCGCATGATCAGAGGATATTCTATCAACATGCTGCATATACTTGATGAGAAGGCACCTTTCAAGGTGATGGACTTAATGGTAGAGACCATTAAGAGGACTGCAGCTGACCAGAAAAGGTCATGTGGATTTGCCCCACAGATTCAGATGCTTATCAATGCCAAGTTTGGCACGGGCAAATTCTTGTTGGATAGGAAACATCTACCCCTGCAGCCAGAGCATGAAGACAATGTTGTTGTGATGGACGAGGAGGATCCTACATCTGTCGAAGGTCAAGCCAAGATCGAAGCTGCTAAGAAAGCCAAGGCTGACAAGGAAGCAGCAGCAGCAGCAGCTAAACCAAAGAGTTTCGGAGAGCAGATTCTTGAAGCTACCCAAAGGATTGAACAACGCCTGGCCAGCATTGAACAGTCTCAGGAGAGCCTAGAGAGGATTGTTGACGAGAAGATCCACGCTCTGGACGTGAAGCTGACTGAAATTCAGGTGACCGTCAACAAGCTTGAGGCAGACATGGAGGAAGCAAAGCAGGACAAGGCAGAGCTCATGCAGGATGACTTAGTCCAGGATTCTCAGCGACAGACTGCTCCGGTTCCCAAAGGATCCCGATCAGCTGCTATTCCAGTGACTGACACCAGGACTACAACTTCAGCACCTCCTACAGCTCCAGCAGTTACTCCAGCTACAGCTCCAGTATCCACTCCTCCAGCACAGACATCAGCTGAAGTCTTCGCCGATGCCGTCATATCTACTCCGACATCAACCCAGACGGGAGCCGCCAGCAGAGTCCCCAGTGACGTTTAGCTCTATGCTTTTTCGAACTTTTTGGTAACTTGTTGCCAAAGGAGGAGAAATTGTATAGATCATAGGGCTTCGAGAGAGAGAGTGCTCTTTCGTTCTTTTGCGGTTTCTTTGAGATACTTTTGGTTTTCGAAACTTTCAGTGTGCTTGATACTCCGTTTGATGCTACCTTAATGAGTGCTTGGTCATACTATGCTTTAATGTGTGCTTAATGCTTATCATATGCTTTTCCTATCTTGTATGACTATTTACTCATGTCTTGGTGTTTGGGTGCATGCTGTTCATTCTTATCATTTTGTGCGCTCCACCAAGATGTATGTGACATGAAAGAGTGACCCATAATCCTAATCGATTGTGCATTTGCATTCAAACGCAAATCTTAAATAATGCACAAATTTAGGGGGAGCTCTTGCTTATCACATACTTCTCAAAGCGACGATATTATTCATTGATTATATCTCTTGTCGAAGCTTTGATCTATATGTTGTCATCAATTACCAAAAAGGGGGAGATTGAAAGTGCAACTAATCCCCGGGTGGTTTTGGCAATTAATAACAACATATATATCATTGAACTAATAGTTACTTGAGAATCATTTCAGAGAAGTTCAGTGATATGGGTATGGCAATGACTGAAGAAGTGGACTCCTCAAAATGCTAAGGCAAGCATTGGCAAAAGCTCAAGACTCCATTTTTGGTTTAGTGATCCAAGATCACATTGAGTCCATAGGAAAAGCCAATACTATTAAAAGGGGATGAGGTTATGTTGATGATCTGGTTGCTCAAGTGCTTAGTGATATATCTCCTTTAACTATCAGCAACTTTCACTACAAAATACACTCATAAGTAATCTCGGTCCCACCGATATTCCAAACTCAGTCACACCGAGATGAACCACCTCAGCCATAAGCCAAACCCTAGAAAAATCGGATATTCCGAGTTTGAAATCGGTTTCACCGAAACATGGGCTGCCAAGCTTCTGTAACCTTCTGTCATCAAATCGGTGTCACCGAGATGATGAAGTCGGTCCCACCGAAACTAGCATGCTCCTGTCTTTGCTCAAATCGGTCTAACCGAGATGGTATTTTCGGTCCCATCGAAAACCCCAACGTTCACATTATTTGAACTTTCGGTCTCACCGAGTTGTCCACTTCGGTCCCACCGAGTTTGCTCAAATATGTGTGTAACGGTTGGATTTTGTGTGGAGGCTATATATACCCCTCCACCCCCTCTTCATTCGTGGAGAGAGCCATCAGAAAGAACTACCACTCCTACCTTACATTTCTGAGAAGAGAACTACCTACCCTTGTGTTGAGATCAAGTTGCTCCACTCCTACCATATGAAACTTGATCTCTAACCTTCCCAAGTTGCTTTCCACTCAATACTTTCTTCCACCACAGCCATATCAGTGAGGAGAGTTGAGTGTTGGGGAGATTATCATTTGAAGCACAAGAGCAAGGAGTTCATCATCATCTACAACATCTATTACCTTTTGGAGGGTGGTGCCTCCTAGATTGGTTAGGTGTCGCTTGGGAGCCTCCGTCATCGAGATGTGGAGTTGAACCAAGAAGTTTGTAAGGACAAGGAGATCGCCTACTTCGTGAAGATCTACCCCGAGTAAGGCTAGCCCTCCGTGGACGTAGGCCATGATGGAATAGACAAGGTTGCTTCTTCGTGGACCCTTCGTGGGTGGAGCCCTCCGTGGACTCGCGCAGCCGTTACCCTCCGTGGGTTGAAGTCTCCATCAACGTGGATGTACGATAGCACCACCTATCGGAACCACGGGAAAAATCACCGCGTCTCCAAATTGCGTTTGCTCTTCTCCACCTCTCTTTACTACATGTGCAATTTACTTTTCGCTGCCTATACTCTAGAATTGCATGTGTAGGGTGATGCTTAACTTGATCATAATTGTGAATCTGCCAAAAACTGTTCTTGATCAAAAGGCAGAATTTTTATATTTACAAGTAGTCTAATCACCCCCCCTCTAGACATACTTTCGATCCTACACAAACTTATGGCAAGGTTCACATCAGGTCTGGTACACAGCATGGCATACATGATAGAACCTATGGCCGAGGCATAGGGAATGACACTCATCTTTTCTCTATCTTCTGCCGTGGTCGGCGACTGAGTCTTACTCAATCTCATACCTTGTAAAACAGGCAAGAATCCTTTCTTTGACTGATCCATATTGAACTTCTTCAATATTTTGTCAAGGTATGTACTTTGTGAAAGACCAATGAGGCGTCTCGATCTATCTCTATAGATTTTGATGCCTAATATGTAAGCAGCTTCTCCAAGGTCCTTCATTGAAAAACTTTTATTCAAGTAGGCCTTTACATTTTCCAAGAATTCTATATCATTTCCCATCAGCAATATGTCATCCACATATAATATGAGAAATGCCACAGAGCTCCCACTCACTTTCTTGTAAATACAGGCTTCTCCATAAGTCTGTATAAAGCCAAACTCTTTGATCACCTCATCAAAGCGAATATTCCAACTCCGAGATGCTTGCACCAGCCCGTAAATCGAGCGCTGGAGCTTGCATACCTTGTTAGCGTTCTCTGGATCGACAAAACCTTCCGGTTGCATCATATACAACTCTTCCTTGAGGAAGCCATTAAGGAATGCTGTTTTGACGTCCATTTGCCATATCTCATAATCATAGAATGCGGCAATAGCTAACATGATTCTGACTGACTTCAGCATCGCTACGGGAGAGAAAGTCTCGTCGTAGTCAATCCCTTGAACTTGTCGATAACCCTTAGCGACAAGCCGAGCCTTATAGATGGTCACATTACCATCCGCGTCTGTCTTCTTCTTAAATATCCATTTGTTTTCTATGGCGTGCCTGTCATCAGGCAAGTCCACCAAAGTCCATACTTTGTTTTCATACATGGATTCTATCTCGGATTTCATGGCTCCAAGCCATTTATTGGAATCTGGGCCCGCCATCGCTTCTTCATAGTTCGAAGGTTCACCGTTGTCTAACAACATGATTTCCAGGACAGGGTTGCCGTACCATTCTGGTGCGGAACGTGCCCTTGTGGACCTTCGAAGTTCAGTAGTAACTTGATCTGTTTCTTCATGATCATTATCATCAACTTCCTCCCTTGTCGGTGCAGGCACCTCAGGAACAATTTCCTGCGCTGCGCTACTTTCCGGTCCAGGAGGGGTGACTGTCACCTCATCAAGTTCTACTTTCCTCCCACTCACTTCTTTCGAGAGAAACTCTTTCTCCAGAAAGCATCCATTCTTGGCAACAAAGACTTTGCCTTCGGATCTGTGGTAGAAGGTGTACCCAATTGTTTCCTTTGGGTATCCTATGAAGACGCATTTCTCCGATTTGGGTTCGAGCTTTTCAGGTTGAAGTTTCTTGACATAAGCATCGCAACCCCAAACTTTCAGAAACGACAGCTTCGGTTTCTTGCCAAACCAAAGTTCATACGGAGTCGTCTCAACGGATTTTGACGGAGCCCTATTTAAAGTGAATGCGGCAGTCTCTAAAGCATAACCCCAAAAAGATAGCGGTAAATCGGTGAGGGACATCATAGATCGCACCATGTCCAACAGAGTACGATTTCTATGTTCAGACACACCGTTACGTTGAGGTGTTCCGGGCGGTGTCAATTGTGAAACAATTCCACAGCTCCTAAGGTGTGTGCCAAATTCATGACTTAAATATTCACCCCCACGATCCGATCGCAAGAACTTTATTTTTCTGTCACGTTGATTCTCAACCTCATTCTGAAATTCCTTGAACTTTTCAAAGGTCTCAGACTTGTGTTTCATCAAATAGATATACCCGTATCTACTCAAGTCATCCGTGAGGGTGAGAACATAACGATAGCCTCCGCGAGCCTCAACACTCATTGGACCGCACACATCGGTATTTATGATTTCCAACAAGTTGGTTGCTCGCTCCATTGTTCCGGAGAACGGAGTCTTGGTCATCTTGCCCAAGAGGCATGGTTCGCACGTGTCAAATGATTCATAATCAAGAGACTCTAGAAGTCCATCTGAATGGAGCTTCTTCATACGTTTGACACCAATATGACCAAGGCGGCAATGCCACAAGTATGTGGGACTATCATTATCAACTTTACATCTTTTGGCATCTACACTATGAATATGTGTATTACTACATTCGAGATTCATCAAAAATAAACCATTGACCAGCGGGGCATGACCATAAAACATATCTCTCAAATAAATAGAACAACCATTATTCTCCGATTTGAAAGAATATCCATCTCGCATAAGACGAGATCCAGAAACAATGTTCATGCTCAAAGCTGGTACTAAATAACAATTATTCAGGTTTAAAACTAATCCCGAGGGTAGATGTAGAGGTAGCGTGCCGACGGCGATCACATCGACCTTGGAACCATTCCCGACGCGCATCGTTACCTCATCCTTCGCCAGTCTCCGTTTATTCCGCAGCTCCTGTTTTGAGTTACAAATGTGAGCAACTGCACCGGTATCAAATACCCAGGAGCTACTACGAGCACTGGTAAGGTACACATCAATAACAAGTATATCAAATATACCTTTGACGTTGCCGGCCTTCTTGTCTGCTAAATATTTGGGGCAGTTCCGCTTCCAATGCCCCGTTCCCTTGCAATGAAAACACTCAGTCTCAGGCTTGGGTCCATACTTTGGCTTCTTCCCGGCAACAGGCTTGCCAGGCGCGGCAACTTGCTTGCCGTCCTTCTTGAAGTTCTTCTTACCCTTGCCTTTCTTGAACTTAGTGGTTTTATTGACCATCAACACTTGATGTTCTTTCTTGATATCCACCTCCGCTGATTTCAGCATCGAATACACCTCGGGAATGGACCTCTCCATCCCCTGCATATTGAAGTTCAGCACAAAGCTCTTGAAGCTTGGTGGGAGCGACTGGAGGATTCTGTCAACGACCGCTTCATCTGGGAGATTCATTCCCAGCTGAGACAAGCGGTTGTGCAATCCTGAAATCTTGAGGATGTGCTCACTGACAGAACTGTTTTCCTCCATCTTACAGCTGTAGAATGCATCGGAGACATCATATCTCTCGACTCGGGCATGAGCTTGGAAAACCATTTTCAGCTCTTGGAACATCTCATATGCCCCGTGGTGCTCAAAACGCTTTTGGAGCCCCGATTCTAAACTGTAAAGCATGCCGCACTGAACCAGGGAGTAATCATCACAACGCGACTGCCAGGCGTTCATAATGTCTTGGGTCGCCGGGAGAACGGGCGCATCACCTAGCGGTGCTTCTAGGACATATGATCTCTTGGCAGCTATGAGGATAATCCTCAGGTTACGGACCCAATCCGTATAGTTGCTACCATCGTCTTTCAGCTTGGTTTTCTCTAGGAACGCGTTGAAGTTGAGGGAAACTGGAGCGTGGGCCATTTGATCTACAAGAGATATTGTAAAGAATTTAGACTAAGTTCATGATAATTAAGTTCATCTTAATCAAATTTTAATGAACTCCCACTCAGAATGACATCTCTCTAGTCATCTAAGTGATACACGATCCGAATCGAGTAGTCCGTGTCTGATCATCACGTGAGACGTACTAGTCAAAAACGGTGAACATCTTCATGTTGATCGTATCTTCTATACGACTCGTGTTCGACCTTTCGGTCTTCCGTGTTCCGAGGCCATGTCTGTACATGCTAGGCTCGTCAAGTGAACCCTAAGTGTATTGCGTGTGTAAATCTGTCTTACACCCGTTGTATGCGAACGTTAGAACCTATCACACCCGATCATCACGTGGTGCTTTGGAGCAACGAGCTTTAGCAACGGTGCACAGTTAGGGGAAACACATTACTTGAAATTTTAGTGAGAGATCATCTTATTTACTACCGTCGTTCTAAGTAAACAAGATGCAAAAACATGATAAACATCACATGCAATCAATTATAGTGACATGATATGGCCAATATCATCTTGCTCCTTGGATCTCCATCTTCGGGGCACCATGATCATCTTGTCACCGGCTCGACACCATGATCTTCATCATCATGAAACCCATCATCGTGTCTTGAGGAAGTTGTCACGCCAACTATTACTTCTACTACTATAGCTAACGTTTAGCAACGAAGTAAAGTAATTACATGGCGTTATTCAGTGACACGCAGGTCATACAATAATTAAGACAACTCCTATGGCTCCTGCCGGTTGTCAAGTTCATCGACATGCAAGTCGTGATTCCCTATTACAAAAACATGATCAATCTCATACATCACATATATCATTCATCACATCTTCATTCTTGGCCATACCACGTCACAAAACACATGCTGCAAAAACAAGTTAGACGTCCTCTAATTGTTGTTGCAAGTTTTACGTGGCTTCTATAGGATTTCTAGCAAGAACGCTTCTTACCTACGCCAAAACCACAACGTGATTTGTCAACTTCTATTTACCCTTCATAAGGACCCTTTTCATCGAATCCGATCCGACTAAAATAGGAGAGACAGACACCCGCCAGCCACCTTATGCATCTAGTGCATGTCTGTCGGTGGAACCAGTCTCACGTAAGCGTACGTGTAAGGTCGGTCCGGGCCGCTTCTCCCATAATACCGCCGAATCAAGATTGACTAGTAACGGTAAGAAAGTTGAACAAGATCATACGCCCACAACTGCTTTGTGTTCTACTCGTGCAAGATGCTACACATAAAACCTAGGCTCAGATGCCACTGTTGGGTAACGTAGCATAATTCAAAAATTTTCTACGTCTTCACCAAGATCCAACTATGGAGACATCTAGCAACGAGAAACTAAGAGTGCATCTACATACCGTTATGAAGATTGCGTGCGGAAGCTTTCAACGAAGTGGGGATGAAGTAGTCGTACTCTTCACGTTCTTCGTCACCGATGATCTAGCGCCGAACGGACGGCACCTCCGCGTTCAACACACGTACGGTGCAGCAACGTCACCTCCTTCTTGATCCAGCAAGGGGGGAGGAGAAGACGTCAGAGATCCGGCAGCACGACGGCGTGATGACGGATGCAGTGGAGATCGCAGCAGGGCTTCGCCGGGCGCCCTGCGTTGGGAGTATGGGGTGTGACGGGAGGGGGAGAGGCGCCAGGGCTTGGGTGCGGCTGCCCTCTCCCCCCCACATATATATAGGGGCCAGGGGGGGCGCCTGGACCCCCTGCAGATCCAATCTGCAAGGGGGCGGCGGCCAAGGGGGGGTTCCTTGCCCCCCAAGGCAAGTGGAGCCCCCCTCCCCTTTAGGGTTTGAACCCTAGGCGCAGGGGAGGTGGGCCCCCTTGGTGGTGCGCCAGCCCAGAGGGCTGGACACATCCCCTCGCGGCCTAGGGGCCCCACCGGGATGGGTGGCCCCACCCGGTGGACCCCCGGGGCCCCTCCGGTGGTCCCGGGACACTCCCGGTGACCCCCGGAGATCACCCGTTGGCCGAAACTGGACTTCCCATATATCAATCTTTACCTCCGGACCATTCCGGAACTCCTCGTGACGTCCGGGATCTCATCCGGGACTCCGAACAACTTTCGGATTTCCACGTGCATTTATCTCTACGACCCTAGCGTTACCGAACCTTAAGTGTGTAGACCCTACGGGTTCGGGAGACACGTAGACATGACCGAGACTACTCTCTGGTCAATAACCAACAGCGGGATCTGGATACCCATGTTGGTTCCCACATGTTCCTCGATGATCTTCATCGGATGAACCACTGTGTCAAGGATTCACTCAATCCCGTATGTTATTCCCTTTGTCCATCGGTACGGTACTTGCCCGAGATTCGATCGTCGGTATTCCCGATACCTTGTTCAATCTCGTTATGGCAAGTCTCTTTACTCGATCCGTAATCCATCATCCCGTGACTAACTACTTAGTCACATTGAGCTCATTATGATGATGTCTTACCGAGTGTGCCCAGAGGTACCTCTCCGTCATACGGAGTGACAACATCCCAGTCTCGGTTCGTACCAACTCAACAGACACTTTCGGAGATACCCGATGCGCACCCAGTTACGTTGTGACGGTTGGCACACCCAAAGTACTCCTACGGTGTCCAGGAGTTGTACAACCTCATGGTCTAAGGAATAAATACTTGACACCGAAAAGCTTATGCATTACGAACTATACGATCTCGTGTTATGCTCAAGTTTGGGTCTTGTCCATCACATCATTCTCCTAATGATGTGATCCCGTTATCACTGACATCTCATGTCCATGGTCAGGAAACCGTGACCATCTGTTGATCAACGAGCTGGTAACTAGAGGCCTACCAGGGACTCATTGTGGTCTGTGTATTCACACATGTATCGCTGTTTCCGTACAATACAATTCAAGCATGAATAACAGGCAATTATCATGAACAAGGAGATATAATAATAATGCTTTTATTATTGCCTCTAGGGCATATCTCCAACAGTGTCATCTCCACGGATTTAGATGGTGCCCTATTTAACGTGAATGTAGCTGTCTCTAATGCATAACCCCAAAAGCGATAGTGGTAGATCGGTAAGAGACATCATCGATCGCACCATATCTAATAAAGTACGGTTATGACGTTCGGACACACCATTACACTGTGGTGTTCCAGGTGGCGTGAGTAGTGAAACTATTTCACATTGTTTTTACTGAAAGACAAACTCGCTAACTCAAATATTTTACCTCTACGATCATATCGTAGAAACTCTTATTTTCTTGTTACGATGATTCTCCACTTCACTCTGAAATTCTTTGAACTTTTCAAATGTTTCAGACTTGTGCTTCATTAAGTAGATATACCCATATCTGCTCAAATCATCAGTGAAGGTCAGAAAATAACGATACCCGCCGCGAGCTTCAACACTCATTGGTCCACATACATCTGTATGTATGATCTCCAACAAATCTGTTGCTTGCTCCATTGTTCCAGAGAACGGAGTTTTAGTCATCTTTCCCATGAGGCATGGTTCGCAAGCACCAAGTGATTCATAATCAAGTGATTCCAAAAGTCCATCACTATGGAGTTTCTTCATGCGCTTTACACCATTATGACCTAAACGGCAGTGCCACAAATAAGTTGCACTATCATTATTAACCTTGCATCTTTTGGCTTCAATATTATGAATATGTGTATCACCACGATCGAGATCCAACAAACTATTATTCATTGGGTGTATGACCATCGAAGGTTTTATTCATGTAAACAGAATAACAATTATTCTATGACTTTAAATGAATAACCGTATTGCAACAAATATGATCAAATCATATTCATGCTCAACGCAAATGCCAAATAACATTTATTTAGGTTTTACACTAATCCCGAAAGTATAGGGAGTGTGCGATGATGATCATATCATTCTTGGAACCACTTCCAACACACATCGTCACTTCACCTTTAACTAGTCTCTGTTCATTCTGCAATTCTCGTTTCGAGTTACTAATTTTAGCAACTGAACCGGTATCAAATACCCAGGGGTTGCTATGAACACTAGTAATGTACACATCAATAATATGTATATCAAAATATACCTTTGTTCACTTTGCCATCCTTCTTATCCGCCAAGTATCTAGGGCAGTTCCACTTCCAGTGACCATTTCCTTTGCAGTAGAAGCACTTAGTTTCAGGCTTGAGTTTTAGCTTTGGGTTTCTTCACAGGAGTGACAACTTGCTTGTCATTCTTCTTGAAGTTCCCCTTCTATCCCTTTGCCCTTTACTTGAAACAAGTGGTCTTGTTAACCATCAACACTTGATGCTTTTTCATGATTTCTACCTTCGCCGACTTCAGCATTGCGAAGAGCTCGGGAATTCCTTTCGTCATCCCTTGCATATTATAGTTCATCACGAAGTTCTACTAACTTGGTGATAGTGACTAGAGAACTTTGTCAATTACTATCTTATCTGGAAGATTAACTCCCACTTGATTCAAGTAATTGTAGTACCCAGACAATCTGAGCACATGCTCACTGGTTGAGCTATTCTCCTCCATCTTGTAGGCAAAGTACTGTCAGAAGTCTTTTACCTCTCGACACGGGCATGAGTATGAAATACTAATTTCAACTCTTGGAACATCTTATATGCTCCGTGGCGTTCAAAACGTTTTTGAAGTCCCGGTTCTAAGGCATAAAGCATGGTGCACTTAAACTATCAAGTAGTCATCATACCGAGCTTTTGTCAAAATGTTCATAACGTCTACATCTGCTCCTGCAATAGGTATGTCACCTAGCGGTGCATCAAGGACATAATTCTCTGTGCAGCAATGAGGATAATCCTCAGATCACGGAACAATTCCGCATCATTGCTACTAACATCTTTCAACTTAGTTTTCTCTAGGAACATATAAAAAATAAACGGGGAGCAACATCGCGAGCTATTGATCTACAACATAGATATGCTAATACTACGAGGACTAAGTTCATGATAAATTAAAGTTCAATTTAATCATATTACTTAAGAACTCCCACTTAGATAGACATCCCTCTAGTCATCTAAATGATCACGTGATCCAAATCAACTAAACAATGTCCGATCATCACGTGAGATGGAGTAGTTTCAATGGTGAACATCTTATGTTGATCATATCTACTATATGATTCACGCTCGACCTTTCGGTCTCCAGTGTTCCGAGGCCATATCTACATATGCTAGGCTCGTCAAGTTTAACCCGAGTATTCCGCGTGTGCAAAACTGGCTTACACCCGTTGTATTTGAACGTAGAGCTTATCACACCCGATCATCACGTGGTGTCTCGGCACGACGAACTTTCGCAACGGTGCATACTCAGGGAGAACACTTATACCTTGAAATTTAGTAAGGGATCATCTTATAATGCTACCGTCGAACTAAGCAAAATAAGAAGCATAATAAGATAAACATCACATGCAATCAAAATATGTGACATGATATGGCCATCATCATCTTGTGCTTTTGATCTCCATCTCCAAAGCACCGTCATGATCACCTTCGTCACCGGCGCGACACCTTGATCTCCATCGTAGCATCGTTGTCGTCTCGCCAACTATTGCTTCTACGACTATCGCCACCGCTTAGTGATAAAGTAAAGCAATTACATGGCGATTGCATTTCATACAATAAAGCGACAACCATATGGCTCCTGCCAGTTGCCGATAACTTTACAAAACATGATCATTTCATACAAAACCGTATAACTCATCATGTCTTGACCATATCACATCACAATATGCCCTGCAAAAACAAGTTAGACGTCCTCTACTTTGTTGTTGCAAGTTTTACGTGGCTGCTACGGGCTTAGCAAGAACCGTTCTTACCTACGCATACAAAACCACAACGATATTTCGTCAAGTATGTGTTGTTTTAACCTTCACAAGGACCGGGCGTAGCCACACTTGATTCAACTAAAGTTGGAGAAACTGACACCCGCCAGCCACCTGTGTGCGAAGCACGTCGGTAGAACCAGTCTCGCGTAAGCGTACGCGTAATGTCGGTCCGGGCCGCTTCATCTAACAATACCGCCGAATCAAAGTATGACATGCTGGTAAGCAGTATGACTAGTATCGTCCACAACTCACTTGTGTTCTACTCGTGCATATCATCTACGCATAGACCTGGCTCTGATACCACTGTTGGGGAACGTAGTATTTTAAAATTTTCCTACGATCACGCAAGATCTATCTACCAGATGCATAGCAACGAGAGGGGAGAGTGAGTCTACGTACCCTCGTAGACCGAAAGCGGAAGCGTTAGAACAACGCGGTTGATGTAGTCGTACGTCTTCACGGCCCGACCGATCAAGCACCGAAACTACGGCACCTCCGAGTTCTAGCACACGTTCAGCTCGATGACATCCCTCGAACTCCGATCCAGCCGAGTGTCGAGGGAGAGTTCCGTCAGCACGACGGCGTGGTGACGATCTTGATGTTCTACCGTCGCAGGGCTTCGCCTAAGCACCGCTACAATATTTATCGAGGAGAACTATGGTGGAGGGGGGCACCGCACACGGCTAAGAGATCAAGAGATCAATTGTTGTGTCTAGAGGTGCCCCCCTGCCCCCGTATATAAAGGAGGGAGGGAGAGGCCGGCCCTAGAGGGGGCGCACCAAGTGTGGGGAGTCCTACTAGGACTCCCAAGTCCTAGTAGGATTCCCCTTTCCTTTCCGGAGTAGGAGAGAAGGAAAGAGGGGGAGAGGGAGAAGGAAAAGGGGGCTCCCTTGTCCAATTCGGACCAGAAGGGGGGTGCACGCCTCCTTCCTTTTGGCCTCTCTCCTCTATTCCCGTAACTCCCCGGTACTCCGAAAATACCCGAATCACTCGGAACCTTTCTGATGTCCGAATATAGTCGTCCAATATATCGATTTTTACGTCTCGACCATTTTGAGACTCCTCGTCATGTCCCCGATCTCATCCGGGACTCCGAACTCCTTCGGTACATCAAAACTTATAAACTCATAATAAAACTATCATCGAAACCTTAAGCGTGCGGACCCTACGGGTTCGAGAACTATGTAGACATGACCGAGACACGTCTCCGGTCAATAACCAATAGCGGAACCTGGATGCTCATATTGGCTCCCACATATTCTACGAAGATCTTTATCGGTCAAACCGCATAACAACATACATTGTTCCCTTTGTCATCGGTATGTTACATGCCCGAGATTCGATCGTCGGTATCTCAATACCTAGTTCAATCTCGTTACCAACAAGTCTCTTTACTCGTTCCGTAATACATCATCCCGCAACTAACTCATTAGCTGCAATGCTTGCAAGGCTTATAGTGATGTGCATTACCGAGTGGGCCCAGAGATACCTCTCCGACAATTGGAGTGACAAATCCTAATCTCGAAATACGCCAACCCAACAAGTACCTTCGGAGACACCTGTAGAGTACCTTTATAATCACCCAGTTACGTTGTGACGTTTGGTAGCACACAAAGTGTTCCTCCGGTATTCGGGAGTTGCATAATCTCATAGTCATGGGAACATGTATAAGTCATGAAGAAAGCAATAGCAGTAAAACTTAAACGATCATAGTGCTAAGCTAACGGATGGGTTTTGTCCATCAGATCATTCTCCTAATGATGTGATCCTGTTGATCAAATGACAACTCATGTCTATGGCTAGGAAACATAACCATCTTTGATCAATGAGCTAGTCTAGTAGAGGCATACTAGGGACACTCTGTTTTGTCTATGTATTCACACATGTATTAAGTTTCCGGTTAATACAATTCTAGCATGAATAATAAACATTTATCATGATATAAGGAAATATAAATAACAACTTTATTATTGCCTCTAGGGCATATTTCCTTCAGGTATTGTGTTGACAGGGAACGTACCGAGTACGATATCCGGTGCATCCTGTGCTTGCTCCTTGGTCACATGGTTCAGGTGGCCTTTCCTGTGATTGTTATTGGGGTTGAAGTTGTTGCGCTTGGGCGCGGAATTGTTTCCGTTGCTATTTGGCTTCGGTGCTGAGTTTCTTGGCTTAGGGCACTGTTTAGCATAGTGTCCCTCTTCTCCACATGCGTAGCAGGTAACACCCGGGCGATAGGTGAAATCCTTGTCTCTTGCATGAAAATTCTTGTTTGGACGGGTGTCATTGGTCGTGGGTCTGTTCGCCCCATTCCTCTGGAAATTCGCCTTATTCTTGTTGTTGCGAGGGTGGTTGGTCTGATCCCTTTTTCTCTTGCGAATGTCTTCCAGACTGCGACGTTCATTCTCCAACGTAATGGCTTTGTCCACCAGTGTCTTGAAATCCGGAAAAGTGTGTACGACTAACTGGCATTTTAGTGCTGGTGCCAGTCCGTCCAAGAACTTTTCCATCTTCTTGTTTTCAGTCATACGCTCTTCGTTGGCATAACGGGATAATTGCGTAAACTGACTGTTGTACTCAGGTACTGTCATGCCTCTTTGCTTGAGGTCATCAAATTCTCTTTTCTTGATCTTCATAATGCTCTTAGGGATGTGTGCCCCATGAAAGCCTTCCTTGAAATCTTCCCAGGTGATATTATTTATGTCGGGATGCATAAGCAGAAAATTTCCCACCATGACGCGGCTGCTCCAGTAAGATAATGTGATGCGTACAGCACCTTTTCACGGTCTGAGCATTGTGCCACAATTAATTTCCTTTCAATATCTCGAAGCCAATCATCGGCCTCCAGAGGTTTGTCTGTGTGTGAAAACGTCGTTGGACGCGTCTTCTGAAATTCAGATAATTTTGAGTGCTGCTGGTATGGCTCACGGTGATTTCCCATGTTAATGACATGGTTCATCATTTCTTGGTGTTGTTGCTGACTTTGCTCGTAAAGATGGCACACTTGAGAAAATGATGTCTCACTGCCCTGCTGACTTGACTGCCCCTGTGTGAAATTGTTATCTGTCTGTGTGCCGTAATTTTCTTCCGGCGGACTTGGCACGGAACGCGTCCAGGGACGAGTCATTTCTTACTCTGGGGTGATAAAGCAGAGATCCTGAGAAGAACCGAGCAGCAAAATAAACCAAGACTTTGCAAAAGCGACAAAACTGGTTGATTGCGCACGGAGAAGGACCGCTAGTACATATTTTACACGCAGGTTCTAATTATACATATGTCACTCATGGTGTGCGTACACATCCTGACATGTTATTTAAAACTAGTGCACTCCTCCAAGATCCTACATGATGCGCAAACAGACTACTCCCATCAACCTATTTTACATATCACACACATATTACAAGCGAGCACAGTGCGTCGCGGAATAACGCACTAGTCGGAGATGTTGAAGATTTCCCTCGGCCTGCCGAGGGTAAGGCCCAGAGGTGCTGGAGACTCCACTTCCTCCTCACTAATAGGCTCCAGGCGCGGAGTATGGGTACGAGGTGTCGAAGCAGGTGCAGCAGGCGGTGCAGCTCTGACTGGGGTAGGAGCTATGACTTGGTCAAACTCCTTAGTGGTAGGCAAACGGCGAGCGGTGGCTAGGATGGAAGTTTGAAGATTGCTCCACGTTCGGACTTGTTTATTGGGATAACACAATATATATATCCGTTTTAAACTAATGCACCTATATATTGGTAATGGGTGGAAGGCTTGGCCTTCTGCTTGGTGTTTTGTTCCACTCATGCCACCTTAGGACCCGATAAACGGGTGTTATGTTCCTTGATTTTGCGTTCCTAACACGGTTCGGGTTTATGGGACCCCCTTGATAATTCGCACTGCTTAAAGCTTTTCGAGCAAGGCCCAACATTGGTACTACATTTGCCTAATAACTAAAACTTACATAGGGCGTTGCAAACCCGAGTTCTTAATTAACAACCCGGGCCAGTGCTCCTCATAAGTGTTGGTCCAAACTGGGCAGACTGCAGGGCCACCTTGGGGAAACCCGATGGCTGGTATTTTCTTGTAGGCTGTCCCATCCGGTCGTGGCCTGAGACGAGATACGCGCGGCTACTATCAGGGTGTCGGCACACCAGGAGGTCTTACCGGATTAGTTTTACCTTTGTCGAAATATCTTGAGCACGGGATCCCGAGAATACTTGGGTCTTCCCACTTTGGAGTTGCGACTCCGCAGATCGTGAGCTTGTGATGGGCTAAGTTGGGACACCCCTGCAGGGTTTTGAACTTTACAAAATCTGTTCGTGTTTTCCAAAAATTGTTTGTGTTTTCAAAATATTTGGATCTTTATCTAACTTATATGACAAACGGACATGGAACACCGGAATTGCAAAATTCATAAGTAAATTTGAGATATACAGCTTTAAAATACTAAATTTACACCTCAAGTACCACACTAATAAAAACTTATATACAGTGAAGTTCAAACAAATCGCATACACCATATACTCCTATAAATCAAATATACTAATTACGCGTTGAAAGCTTGTGCTCCCTTGGCAACCTTGATGAAGACATCCTCCAAGGTGGTGTCAGCAAGGCCCCAAGCGTGTATGCTAAAACGGCTTTTTGCACTCTCGACTTCATTGAAAACGTCTGCTATCTTCACCTCCTGCTTTGGCAGCTCAAATTTCTGTGTTCCAGATATATGATATATCCTGTTTGCATTCGGCGACAAACGGCGAACCAGATGTTCAACCTCCTGCTCATGTTCCGAAGATGTTGTCATTGTGAACACGTAGGTGCCTCCATATCTTGCTTTCAGCTGCAAAAGATTCCAGCGGAAAATATAGTAAGTATTTAATAAAGTAGGACAATTACAGACAATGTAGTTTATACAAGTGAACATGTAATTTACCTCTTTCGGATGTCCAATGCATTGGAAACCACCATCAACAAAAATACCAAGTCTATCACATAGTACCTCTGCCTCTTCCATTGAATGCGCTGTAAAAAAACATAGTTGATCATTCACAGTGTATTTATCGAAGCAAGAAGGAGATGATTAGGAAAGTTGAATACTTGTAAGAATAATGGCACGGTTTTTCTTTGCTTCCTTTACAACACTCCACAGGTTATTTCTTGAAGCTGGATCTAGTCCAGTGCTTGGCTCATCCATGAAAACAACCTACAAATATACATGCAATTTTCAGTTGCAGCTTTCATTGTATTTTGTGCATTATGAAAACATAACAGGAATCAGGTTCGTACTTTGGGGTCTCCAATTAAGGAGATTGCGACACTAAGTCTCCGTTTCATGCCCCCACTGTACTTTCCCACTTGCTTATCACCGACACCGCCACGGAATAGGTTAACACTCTTCAAAGACTCATCAGTTGCCTGACAGCACAAAATATTTTGCATTTCATATGTTTGACGCATTCATGCATATTATGGTCTGAAATATAGCTGAATGGCAGAACCAATGAACATATAACACCACATTTCACAATGTGGTAACTAAAACTACTACAAGTATTTTGGAACGGAGGGAGTAAATAATAATAGATATTGGTGCAGACATACAGAAATTGCAGAACTATACCTTAAGTAATTCAGCGCCCTTAAGATTTTTTAGTCTTCCATAAAACAAGAGATGCTCTCTTCCCGTTAATGTTTCCCAAAGCAAGCTATATTTCAAAAAGCAATAACATTTTTGGCATTATAGTGTGCACGGAGAGTTATACTGAAAATACCATTAGATCAAGGACATACTCGTGTTGTGGGCAGACACCCATATTTGTGTATATTTCATTCATGTCAGTCCGTATGTCCATTCCATGGACATAAGCAGTGCCAGATGTAGGTGGGATGAGCCCAATCATCTGTGGAGGAAAAATGGAAAATACATTTGCAAGGAGGTAAATATGTTGGTTAGCTTTGTCAATAAAAGAACAAACTGCTATATGTCTTGTCACCATACCATACTGATGAAGGATGTTTTCCCTGCCCCATTCGGGCCGAGCATTCCAAAGCATTGGCCTTTTGGGAGGGCAAGAGACAACCCACGAACTGCAAGCTTGTCAGGATTTCCATCCCTTCCATGGTAAACCTTCGTTAGGTTATCAGATATAATAGCGTGGTTTGCACTGGGTTCCAGCAGAAACTGCTCAACTACCTCTCTCTGAACATAATAAAAATGGATTATCAATAACACATCACTGTCAGGGTCTTCCCTTCGAGAAATATACGGGGGATTAACCTACCTCTTGAATAGCATCGGGGTTCTCCATCTCGACAATTACTTTAGATCCTAGCCGCCCGAAGCTATACCTCCGAAATGACGCAGCTCGCTTCTTAAAGCATTTCAAGGAGATTAACAACCTTTTCCGGAGTCCACCGCTCAGTGATGAGATTTGATCAACATAAAATGCCAAGGGGAGAAGTATTGCCCATTCAATAACCATGATAATCAATACAGTACGCATTCCATTGACCGGGTCACTTAAATCAGTCCACTTCATACCACTTGTTCCCATTGCAGTTCCAGAGAATGCATATTCACCAAACTCGTATAGCCCTCGGTAAAGTGAAAATCCAGGAATGATCTCCATGACTACTATCCAACCCTCTTTGTATGAAAAATTACAACTTGTCATGCATATGATGTAAAGTGACTTGTCAAACAGAAATAAGAATGTAACTTACTTGGGAAACTATTATCCTCAACAAAAAAGCGCAGAAGAAATTCCCCTAGTAAACCGGAACCAAATACATAAATGTAACCGACCACTGCAGTACGGCAATTTCAGATTAGTTACTCACAAATATATTATAACCACCCTTCTCTTACTTTAGGCAGAAAAAAAGAATTAGTGACAGACCTGTGGCTATTTTAACAGAAGAAAAGAAGGACGCAGCGAAAAATGCGAGTGCAATCTGCAGATTTATGTAGACGAAGTAGAAAACAATCTGAATGCTGTAATCATTTATTGTAAAGAAACGCAGACCTGTACAAAATCAAACAATTTTAAGGAGACTAAATTACATGAAATACATGAAACTTCTTGATGATTTTCTAAAAAATTACCTATCAAGGAGCCAAAAATGATAAATAATATCATATAGACAGCTGATAGAGCAAAGAAGTAAGTATATGTTATCATCCAGTAAGGGCCGTCCTTCAAACCATGCATCTTCATCATAATTTTCAGCTTTTGTTGCTTCTCATACACGAGATATGTTAGTATAACCTGTAAAAAGTATTGTACCAACTCATCATATTATTCATTTTTGTGACCTTACATAAGGTTGTGTCTCATACTCACTGGAAAGAGTAGTTCAACGATCCAGGTGAAGAATAGTGCGCCAAGAAGAGAAGACAAATCGAGTTTAAATTTTGTTCCTACTTTAGGCATATCTTTAACATATTCAAGCAGAATTTCCACTCCACTTCCTCTGAGAAATTTGATGTATGCGTTGGAAGCCTATAAGAAAGATAATACAGTTTGAAGTAATAGTTGAATACAAATGAAATTCACTTAATATGAATTGTGCACCAGTTAAAAGAATACCATGTTAACCAAGCGTGGCACTCGTAATACTGCAATGGCAGAATATGCAGTATTGTTGTTATAGGTAGAGTTGAACCAAATACTAATGTCAAGGCTATCCTTATTTGTGTTCAGGAAGTTGTAACCTGTGAAGAGAAACATGTTATACACTAAACGAGAAGAAGCAATGGTAACACTTCACTGAACTAGATCAGTGGGTACCTGCAGCAAATTCATTCGCCTTCTCTCCTCCACTTCCCCTTTGTTGTCTATAACCCTTAAATAGTTCATCATTGATAACTGATTCACTTTCACGCCATAACGACAAACCTTGAATGCAGTCTACATCTAGACATTCAAAACAACATTGGGAATGGAAAATTTAGTATAGGTACCCCAGGGATACAGATGACTGAAAAAACAGCCACCGAGTTGAAGGGGTATCGTCCCACCTTGAATGCAGTCTACATCTTATTCAGAATACATGCATCTTCAATGAAATGAGGATTTATACAAAGAAAAGGAAAAATATTACTCACTGAGTTGAAGGGGTATCGTCCCAGCATTGACTGAAACCGTTTGCGATAAATTGGACCGGCACTGAGGTTGAACAATATACAGAGCATTCCCTGGAGTAAATGCTGGCTCTAAAAGCTGCCTATACGACGTCCACGTGTCAGAGCCCTGAGACAAACAGATCCAACAAAAAGCTTGGGACAATTAGAAAACATTGTACTATCATGAGTGTATAATCTACTCCCTCCGTTCCGATTTACTCGTCGTGAGTAGGTGCGCAAATAGGCCTGGAAGAAACTCACAGGAACAATCTTGGAGAGCGCACCCAGATAGTCGGTGAAATTCGGAGACGAAGACAGAGGAGGGAACAGTTGACCCGAAAGACCTGCCGTTCAAAATCAACCAGAATTATGAACGAGATAAGCGCATGCCATCTCCTGGTGCGCCATGAATGGCAGAGAACATACTCTCGGCGAGCGAGCGGTTGCTTCCGGTGACGAGGAAAGCGGCGGGGCAAGACCCGGCGTCGCGGCACGTCTGATCAGGCAAACCGTCGGACGGCTGGGAGGCGGCCCTGACGGCTCTGGACTCGGGCGTGGGCAGCTGGACCACGGCCGGCCATCGCGGCGGGTTGGGGATCGGGCAGCTCGCGACCTGGTCCAGCGTGGAGTACTGGACGCCGCACTCGGTCCTGCTGCAGCTCCCATCGCCGGCCGTGTCGACGCACGCGCAGCCGCAGCGGTACTTGGGCTTGTTGATCTCGCGGTCGATGGCGCCCTGCAGCACCACTAGCAGGATGCAGAGGAGGATCGGGAAGAGCGTGATGCACACGTTCGTCTTCAGGTTCCTCTTCTGCAGCAGCCATCGACCACAGCAGACAAGCAAGACAGCGGATCAAAAAACTTGGCAGTATAATTGCGCAGGTAATCAGACCATGGATGGAGCCGAGAAAGAGAGGAGCAAGAAGAAGGGGGGCTTCACCTGGAAGCAGAGGTTCTTGCGGAGGAGGGCGTTGGCCTGCGTCGCGAAGCCGGCGGGGCCCCTCGAGCCGGTCGAGGAGTCCATTGCTGGATTTGTAGTAGTAGATGGAGCTCAACTGGCGAGCTGCAGTTTCTGGTCGTCTTCAAATTTATAGCCGCCTTCAGCCTCCTTTGTCAGCTCGCGCCAATTCTGCGTCATGCGTCATTGTGGTGGTGTGGTGCCTTCCCTCTGCAGCCCGTGGGGGACAAATTCACTGTTTTGATCTTTTTTGTTAGTTTAGCACGATCTAACCCTATGTGCAAAAGTTTTTTGAATCTAACCATTTTTTTACCGTCATTGTCTTTCGCGATAGGGTAGCACATCCTACCACCAAGCCCTTTGACGGTATGATTTACTTACACCGTCACGTCCGTTTGGTGTGAAAAAAAAACTATCATCATGGTATTTGGCAGTAGGGGCATGAATGTAATTATAATAAGGGCACGCATGCAATAAAAGATTCATCTTTTTATGAAGAAAACCCTACCGCCATAGCCTATGTCGGTAGGGTCTTTTTTTTATTACAAAAAACGAGATGACGGTGCAGGTATGTCCTACCGTCAAAGGCCTTGATGGTAGGATGTGTTACACTACCGACAAAGAAAATGACGATTGAAAAATGGTCAGATCCGAAAAACTTTTGCACATAGGGACGTGTCGTGCTAAACTAACAAAAATGGGTCAAAACAGTGAACTTGGCCGCCGGTGGGGTAGCACCACACCACAACGTACATTAAAACCGGACGTCGGATTTTTAAGTATGGCAAATTGGACATTTTTTATGTCAAATTACATTGTCATGGCCTACGTTGCATGGATACTTCAGAAAGCGCGCGTATCCAGGTGGTACTGCCCTGATACTCGGATACTGCCCTGATACTGCTCGGTACATATCCCTCGATTTTTTTTTAATTTAAAAAAATGAAAATAATGTTTGATACGCCTAGAATATTGCTTGATACGTACCCATTTCATTTCTTGTAGGCTCAGATATATCTAGGCCATCCAAATTTTGTGTGCATCACAACTTGCGCCTTATTTCATGAAAATCACCGGAGTATATATCTAGCCCATCCAAATTTTGGGACATAGAAGGAGATAGATATGAGTTATTTGTTGGTGGAGCTGATTTCCTGCAGCAAGCTGAATTCTCACAAGATGATCTAAATGAAACCTGGAGTATTTGCTGAAAGACTTCATCACTTCATACCATTCTTATATCCCTGTATTCTAGTTTTTAAAATTTTAACGTATCAGACATATCTTCGTATTACGTATCCAATACGCATCCAAGTATCCATGCAACATAGGTCATGGCATGTCAATTTCCTACAGCAAGCATGGCAATGTTTTAGCGAACATGCTTAGCAAACCTGCTTGGGCATCACTCGTCGACTCGCCATGTTACTCGTGTAGTACTTATCTGTTAGAGGTTGGACAGACAGTGTCCAAGTAAATAAAAGACGAACACGATATTTTTCTCAAAGAAAAAAGAGGGGCAACCAAGCTGCCACACATTACTGATTTGATGGTTTGTAAGATTGCTAACAATTCATGAGACGATGATAAGTCACCACATTTGTTCACATAGGCTAAAATTTTATTTGTTAATCACTAATGAAGTATTTTTGTAGAATATTAGGTCAAGTTGTCTATTATTCACTGATAATTGCAAATATTGTGAAAAATAATGTTTTGTCAATGCTGCAGAAAGGTGGTAAAAAGGAGGAAATGAAGACATGACCAAGATCTACATCAAACGAGTATCGTTTTCATACACAGAAGTTACCGGAGTGAAAGGTGAGCATTCACACGAGCCTATTCTGATTCGTCACGTCCAACCATGCAACATTCTTGAAAGTCCTCTCTTCGTGGTATTTGCTTCACATAAGCACACCGAACCACCATAGTGTTCGCCCGCAATCATAAGCACTCCACCATGATTGAATTTGTACTCCATTTAGTCCAATGCAACAAGACATTTTTCAATCATGCATCTTGCAGGATCATCTACAAATACCTTTTGTGTGATTCGATCATGATATGCGAGTAATCCCCTCGAGCTAAAGATTTCGGCAGTTGATGTTGAACAAGGCCACCACAAAGTTCTCCTTTGTGTTTTCTAACCTTTTGTGACTAGGACGGAGCTAGGAATACAACATAAGGGGGGCTAATTGCACACAAAATATCTTGGAAGAGGCATATAGGTAATTTTGGGTCAAATCCATAAACTAATATGGGGTTTTTTTAGAAAATAATCCAACCGGGTGGGGGGGGGGGG
>LR738709.1:637488903-637646105 GCA_902687465.1 Secale cereale | reverse complement strand
TGTTTTCTATCTTTATAGTAATGAAATCAGCAGAACTCCCACCTTTTACTTCCTCCATTCCCAAATATAAGTAGTTCTAGAGATTCCAACAAATGACTACATACGGAGCAAAATGAGTGAATCTACACTTTAAAATATGTTTATATACATCTGTATGTTGTAGTCCATCTAATATGTTTATAAATATTTATATTTAGGAACGGAGGTAGTACATGAAAAGAAACAATGTTTGTTCCCTTCATACCCGCCCGTAGCTTCATCCCCAAGTATCCAGCTTTGGAAGCTAAAAAAAAAGTATCCAGCTTTCAGATTCAACTAATACGGTTTGACTATGAAGTTTTTTTTTTTTTCGAGGATCGCCATGAAGGATTATTCAAACTAATCAATTGAGTGAAGCTTAGCAGAAGGCTATCCACCGACGCCACCTGGATCCCAATTTCCAACAAAATAGTTAATCGCAACACATGCATCAAGTCAGAATCGTTATGGAGTGAAAGTCAACATCAATGCTAGAGCCTCCAGACACAAATTCTCATAAAGAATGTGCAACATACCCCGCAAAAGAGAGAGAGAACACCACTCTCAACCCGGGCCCATTCCTTGTGAGAACAACGGTTCTTTTTTTTGCGAGACTGTGAGAACAACGTTTAGAGCAAAGGGATGGAATATGGCCACGAGGGAGGGGCAATGACGGCGGCGCGCCTTCGGCTCGCTTCAGTGCTTGTAGTCGTTGCTAGATGGTCTACGGATCTAGATGTAATTTTTATTATTTCTGGTGTTTGTTGTACTGCCATGATTGAATATGAATAGATTGAAAGTTTTCTCGCAAAAAAAAAAAAGAAAAATAAGAAGCCGGGGGCTTAAACTTATGTACTTTTGTGGGCTATACGGTCAAGAAAAAATATGCCACACAATTCTCTGCTTTGACTTCATTACACATTTACAGTGTCGTGAAATGTATTTTTTCTTGCAAAATCATATGGGAGTTTTATTCCAAACATACATGGTTACAATCGAGAGGCAATAAGTCCTCACAACATGGAGGATATCTGCACATCCACCCCGCAGTACATGACTCGGTACGGCTATAATTTGCCATACAATCTGCTATCCTGTCGTGAAATGTATATACATATTCTACAAAACGTGTCACCAAATTTATCTAAATAAGAGCATACACAGTCGAGCTCTTCGAATGCCTCCTACGTCCACGTGGACCGCCCGATGAATGACCGGTTACAAAATCGCGACCTAACCTGCTCCCAAAAATAGGCCACATTCATCCAACCTGGCACCCCTCACATCTAGCCCATATCTATAGGGCGGATAAGGGAGGCCCGGACACGCCTGTGCGCGTCCGCCATGTTGGACCAGACAGACCAGACCCACCTCAAATTCCACTAAATTAACCAAGTCCAGCAAATCCACCGTCCTACTCCCGCATCCATCCTCCATCTCCCACGTTGAGCCGTCGCAGTCCTCCACCCTTGCTCCCCTATCAGTGTTGTGGTCCTAGATATTGTCGCCAAGTACCCGGTACCCCACCGCCGACACAGATGATGCCTCGACGTCATGCGTTGATGGCTTCTCGCCCCTCGTTGGTTACCCCAAGTGGAAGGTTGAGATGTAGCGTAGCGGCAAATTTCCCTTGGCAAAGATACCAAGGATCGAATCCCGTGAGACTCCGAGGGTCGACAAGTAGGTGTCAACGGCGCCAGAAACTTAGCGGTTGACGGGACCTGCACACAGATACATATAACTTTGCTCCCAACGAGTACAGAGAGGTTGTCAATCCCTCCGGCCTTGTTGTTTACAAAGGATCAAACACAAGAGATAATAATGATAGCTATGACTGCAACTAGGAAATAAAAACAGGAAGTAAATAGAAGGTGTGATCAGCGGTGGTAATATGGACCGGGGTCCCATGATGTTCACTAGTGATGTCTCTCGCTCTCCCAAAAGACGATAAAACAGCAAAGCGAGGTAAACAAATTACAGCTGGGAAATTGACAGGATTATGTGCGCAAACCAATGCTAACTATGCTGCAAAGAAAGGTAGAGGCTCAATAGCATGGGCGGTACGCCAAAGCAAGTAGACCGAAATCCATCTGCATCTACTACTAATCATCCACCTTGAGATATCTATCCAGAACATCTCGCTGGTATTAAGTTGCGAATCCCACCCATAGTGTAAACTCAAAGCAACAGACAACTGCATTAAAAGAACTTTGCGTAAAGTAAACAATCCTTGCACCCGCAAGTACAAGCACCGTTGTTTTCTCCCTTGTGGCAACAGCACATCCCCTAGACTCATGTTTCTGTCACTCAAGCTAGTCATCAGGGGGCATGAACCCACAATCAAGCATAACACTCCCTCTTGGAGTTACTACCTACTACTTGGCCAAAGCAATAAACAGCAACGGAGAACATGCAAAAATTACTCAAGAACAAAGATATAAAAGAGGTGAATCAAATATATTACTCAAACACAATCTGAACATAGTCTCATAATCCATCAGATCCCAGCAAACTCAGCAAAGCAACAGCAGAAAGATTACATATGTGCCTCGATCATGTAGGGCAGCTCACGAGGTCTAAACCATGAAGAGCAAAGAGGGGAGGAGAACATCACATAGCTACTGATCATGGACCCATGGTCCAAGGTGGACTACTCACGACTCATCCGGGAAGCGTCCATGGTGGTGGAGAAGCTCCCGGTGGTGGTTCTCCCCTCCGGCAGGGTGCCGGGAAGAGTTCTCCTGATGCTCCCGATCTTGGAAGAGCTGCGGCGGCGGAACAGAGGCGAGATCGCGAAAAAGGGTTATGTCCTCGAGGGTTTCGGGACGAGAGGGATATATATGCGAAGGAGGGCAGCCAGAGGCGGAGCAGGGGCCCAAGGCGCCCCCCTGGCGCGGCCAGGGGTGGGGCCGCGCCAGGTGGCCGCCTGGGCCTCCCCTGGCTCCCCTCTGGCCCATCTTTGGTTCTTCGCGAAGCATCCTTTACGCTGATTTTTCCTATATTTTTCCTGGAATTTTTGGAGCACTTTTAATATGGGGGAAACCTGAAATAGAAAAACAGCAGAAAACAGGAACTGGCACTGTGGTGCACTGAGTTAATAGGTTAGTCCAAATATGATCAAAAGTGTATGGAAGTGCATCAATATCATAGCAATATCACACAAAAGAAGCATGGATCAAGCAGAAATTATAGATATGTTTTGGACGTATCAACATCCACAAGCTTAATTCCTGCTCGTCCTCGAGTAGGTAAATGATAACAAGCATAATTTCTGTGATGACATGCTACCAACCAGATAAGAGCTTTTTAAGTAAAGTAATCAAGGCATGTAATTCAATTCAAGTCATAACAAGAAATAGTGTATATTAGCATTGTAACAAGCAACATAAGACCATAAAGGTGCAAGAGCTCTCGCTGTCCGTGACTCGAATGTCTCCAAATGGTGTTTGCGTGCAAGAAAGGGGATAGGGATATACGAGAGAGTAAAACATAGTTTTTGTATTGTTGAGAACTTAATCTACTAAAGTTTCACACTTGGTCTTCTTTGGAATCTTATCTTGACTCATCCCCAGACCACTAGCCAGGTACAAGTCAAAATGATCCACTCCCTTTCGATATTTTGAGCACTCATGCAATGAATGAGCGTAAGCAAGAAAGTTGACACTTAGGATGGCAAAGAGAGAAAAATGATGAAGGGGGAAGACAAAAAAAAGGTGTGAAAGACTCACATCAATGAGGACAATCATAGGCGAGAGAAAGCCAAATGATAGATATGATGTGAGGAGTAGGGATTGCCATGCAACAGATGCACATATGAGCTAAGGTAAGCTCTCCAATGGAACTAGTGGGGGTGCATCCAACTTGCTTGCTCAAGAAGACCTAGAGCTCTTTTGAGGAGGCTCATCATTGGAATATACAAGCCAAGTTCTATAGTGTGAAGGTCCACACATAGCTATATGCATGAATGATAATCTCTATGGAGTACAAGGTATAAGATGGAGTACGAGTGTGGAACTCTCAAAAGGAATAGTAGTGTGCCCCCTTCTCTCTTTTTATTTCTTTTTCTCTTTTTTTTATTTTTTTATTTTTTTGTGGCCTCAATGGCTCTTTCTATTTAACTCTCATTTGTACTCTTTGGGATCTTTTGATTTTGTCCTCTTTGGGATCTTTTCCTCACTTTAGGGGCAACACTCTATGTATTACAAGAAGTATAGAAGATCTTTCACACTTTACAAAAGTACTCAACATAAAGAAAATGAAACTATCATGATGTATGCAAATGTATGCCTCTGCGGGTGTAGCGGGATATGCAATGATACTATCACGTCATGTAGCAATGATTAGGGCAAGGCCCAACTAGCATGCGGCTCATTGATCAAGCAAAAAGCATGTATGACATGAAGATCAAGTCATGAGAAGATGGATGTTGCATGGCAATGTATCTCGGAAAGGCTATGGAAATGCCTTGATAGGTAGGTATGGTGGTTGTTTTGAGGAAGGATATAATGAGGCTTATGATGACAGAGCGTATCGTGCCAAGGATTTGGATGCACCGGCGAAGTATGCGCCAACGCTCGAGGTGAGAAAGGGCAATGCACGGTACCGAAGAGGCTAGAAAAATATGGCTATGTGGAAGTGTCAACTTTCGAATACTCACATTAGTCCGAAGAACTCATGCACTTATTATCGGTAACTCTCAATCTAATTAGGAGGTTCACAAAGAGACAAGTACCCCGAGGAGGAGTGTATTGGGGTTTGGTTATCCTTGTGCATCCTCGACTCATGGTACGTGAGTGTACTCTAATATTCGATCCCTCCAAAGATTAGTGATCCATCTAGTAGCTAAAGTTATCAACTATTTTGTAGGTTTTCGAAAATAAACACGGATTGCCCAAAATACGACATCTATCACTAATAGGCTAAAGCTCTTGACACCAAAAGTTCAGACATTACTCATGGCAATACCTCAAAACTATTGCAAGTTACTACTAAAATTAAATAGCAACCTCAATTACCTACTTTAAGTTAAGACACACAACTCAGTGCAACAGGCAAACTCTCTTAACAAGATAAACATGAAAACTCAAGAGAGTTCAGCAACCAACTAAACAAAAGCTCTTTAAAAAGAAAAGCATGAAAACTAAGAGCTAAACATGACAGCAGCTATGGAAAGACAAAGAACACACACAACAAAGATAAGCATGAAAATCCTATGTTGTGTTCTAGGTTGAAGTGGAGCGTGTTTCTCTCCCACACAAAGAAAGCTGGGTTCTAACTTGTTATGAACAGCAAGCAAAGTTAAAGAAAACTAAAAAAGGAAACTAAGAGCGAGACGCTCCAAGCATAGCACATAACGCATGAAGTGATAAGAATATAGTGGAACGAAAGACGAACTGATAATTGTTGATGGAGAAGGGGATGCATGGGGGCATCCCCAAGCTTAGACGCTTGAGTCTTCTTGAATATTTCTTGGGGGTGCACGGGGGCATCCCCAAGCTTGAGCGTTTGACCCTCCTGAATCTTCTTTTATCATCTTCCCTCGCACACTTGAAAACTCCCTTCATACATAACTCATCATAATCTGATTAGCGAGGTTAGTACCCACAATAAAATAAATTTTCCCTACTGGAAATAAAAATAATCTTGAAGAGCTACTGTTTCTCAAGATTGCCAAAAGGTTTTTGCAAAAAAAAAGCAAGCTAAAGGTTTGCAAAACGAAGAAAAGGCAAAACAGGACAGAATCTGTGAAAAACAGACCAGCAGGTAGTAAATAATTTTTTTGGGGTACTTCTGCAACTCAAATAAAAAAACTCAGAACAGACGCTCGAAAGCCAATTGTATAGAGCACGCTGTCAAAACAATTCAGATCAAAAAGATGATCTGGTGATTTTATTCGAATTTTTCTGTCCAAGGACAGAATCTGTTTTCTGGACAGCACGTCACAACTTTTGAACTTTCTTGCAATCGGCGGCTAAACTTGGCACAAAGCTGAAAAGAAAAGATACAATGATGATGCTACTGTAGTAACAAACATCAAGACACAACAAAAGCAAAATAAAACCTAATTCGTTGTGGGCTGCCTCCCAAAAGCGCTTTCTTTTATGCCTTTAAGCTAGGCATGATGCAAAAAGATCAAGTTGTATCAATTGAACCATCATCAAGATCATCAAAAAGCTCTTCAATAGTACAACTAGTCTTAAGAGGACTTTCAAATAAAGGCCTAATAAAGATACTTCTAGGGAGAAAACCAAAAGGTGGAAAGTCAATGGGAGATTCATTTATATATTTATCAAAGAGAGGTATTTCTTCCAAAGTCTTCACAGTTTCAACCCCTTTGGCAATAGATGGATTACTTTTGGAACGAGGAGCCTTTGGAACGTAAACGAACTTAGGTTCCTTCTTTGCCGGAGTTTCTACCTTTTTGGCTTTGATTGAGGAGAAAGTAGTTCCTAAAGTGTCAAAGATTTCCTCAATCTTGTCTATCCTAGAAGAATCCAAGTCATGGGATTTGATGGTCTCCAAAGTTTTGAGAATTTTATGCATGGAGCTATCAAGCCTATTCAAATTCCCTTGGATCTTACGGTCCAACTCATTTATCTTATTAATGCTTGGCATCTCTAGCTCTATCTTTTCAAGTTTTTTCATAATGTGAGCTAGGGTAATGTCCTCTTGAATGCTAACAACAGGGGGATTTCCAACAAGATTTTCCATAATACTAAGAGATTCCCAAACTGGGGCTTCTAGGAAATTTCCATTGATAGCAGAATCTAGAATAAACCTATTCCAAGAAGTAATTCCAACATAAAAAATTCTAAGCATGATAGTAGTAGATTGCTTCTTGGTGGCTCTTTTTTGAGAATCATTAATTCTATACCAAGCATCTTTTAGACTTTCACCACCTCTTTGTTTAAAGGTGAGCACTTCTGCCTCACCAAAGGCAAAAGGACAAGACATAATGCCAACTAAAAGCAAGATAACTATTTTTGTGATTTTTGGTAAGGGACACTAAAGCAAAAACTGAAAGGTAAACTAACAAGACTAAAAAGCAAAGATAAAAGATAGCGTGCAACTCCCCTATCTTGAAGAGTGGAGTCCCCGGAAATGGCGCCAGAAACTTGCTTGATGGCTTCTCGCCCCTCGTTGGTTACCCAAAGTGGAAGGTTGAGATGTAGCGTAGCGGCAAATTTCCCTTGGCAAAGATACCAATGATCGAATCCCGTGAGACTCTGAGGGTCGACAAGTAGGTGTCAACGGCGCCAGAAACTTAGCGGTTGACGGGACCTGCACACAGATACAGATAACTTTGCTCCCAACGAGTACAGAGATGTTGTCAATCCCTCCGGCCTTGTTGTTTACAAAGGATCAAACACAAGAGATAATAATGATAGCTATGACTGCAACTAGGAAATAAAAACAGGAAGTAAATAGAAGGTGTGATCAGCGGTGGTAATATGGACCGGGGTCCCATGATGTTCACTAGTGATGTCTCTCTCCCAAAAGACGATAAAACATCAAAGCGAGGTAAACAAATTACAGCTGGGCAATTGACAGGATTATGTGCGCAAACCAATGCTAACTATGCTGCAAAGAAAGGTAGAGGCTCAAAAGCATGGGCGGTACGCCAAGGCAAGTAGACCGAAATCCATCTGCATCTACTACTAATCATCCACCTTGAGATATCTATCCAGAACATCTCGCTGGTATTAAGTTGCGAATCCCACCCAAAGTGTAAACTCAAAGCAACAGACAACTGCATTAAAAGAACTTTGCGTAAAGTAAACAATCCTTGCACCCGCAAGTACAAGCACCGTTGTTTTCTCCCTTGTGGCAACAGCACATCCCCTAGACTCATGTTTCTGTCACTCAAGCTAGTCATCAGGGGGCATGAACCCACAATCAAGCATAACGCTCCCTCTTGGAGTTACTACCTACTACTTGGCCAAAGCAATAAACAGCAACGGAGAACATGCAAAAATTACTCAAGAACAAAGATATAAAAGAGGTGAATCAAATATATTACTCAAACACAATCTGAACATAGTCTCATAATCCATCAGATCCCAGCAAACTCAGCAAAGCAACAGCAGAAAGATTACATATGTGCCTCGATCATGTAGGGCAGCTCACGAGGTCTAAACCATGAAGAGCAAAGAGGGGAGGAGAACATCACATAGCTACTGATCATGGACCCATGGTCCAAGGTGGACTACTCACGACTGTAAGGGCATATTTCTCCCTAATAGTTTTGGTGATTGATGACAATACTTTTGCGGACTGATCGTGTGCTCTAAGCTCATACAGGTATATCTCCTTATGGCACAAGACGATTGCTTGCCCCTCGGATTCTATGAAGGACGGTGTTTTCTTTTTGCTCCCTGTAGGTGGCATTGAGTAATAGGAAAGCCGTACTATTAAGAGGGGATCCGCGTCGGAAAGGTTTGGGTAGAATCAACACGTACACATCTTTCTCCCACACTTCCTTTCCTTGCTTCTCTGGAGGTCCAACCGGTTATCTTTCGTTGTTGCAAATATGTGGCTTCTGTACTGATCAACTGCCTAGCATGCGGTAGTACCGCTCTGCCAAGCGGTAGTACCACACAGGTACACGGTAGTACCGCTTGCCGACACGGTAGTACCGCTCACGCGGTAGTACCGCGTCCCCAGAGCGGTAGTACCGTGTATCTGGCCCAGGCGCTGAAACTAAGTATAGAAGTGGATGCAGAAGTAATTTTTTACTTCCGCATGCAACGCGGTAGTACCGCTTATCTTAAGCGGTAGTACCGTGTCGCATTTTTGCTACTACCGTTTTCCCTGCGGATGTAGCCATGGATGTAATTTATTTCATCCGTGGTTGTGAATCATGTTGCAATCTTTGCCTAAGCGGTAGTACCGCTGCCGGAGCGGTAGTACCGCTCAGCCAGCGGTAGTACCGCAACTCATGCGCGGTACTACCGCTCTCTGCGGGCTGAAACCTCCAATAACGGTTGGATTTGTCCCCCCACTATATATAGGGAGTCTTCTTCTCCAAGAAGACTCACCTCTTCCCCCACTACTCCATTGTTGCTCCAAAAGCTCCATTTCCGCCCGATCTCTCTCCCTAGCCAATCAAACTTGTTGATTTGCTCGGGATTGCTTGAGGAGGCATCGATCTACACTTCCACCAAGAGATATTTGATTCTCCCCACTAATCCCTTGCGGATCTTGTTACTCTTGGGTGTTTGAGCACCCTAGACGGTTGAGGTCACCTCGAAGCCATATTCCATTGTGGTGAAGCTTCGTGGTTTGTTGGGAGCCTCCAAGTTGTGGAGATTGCCCCAACCTTGTTTGTAAAGGTTCGGTTGCCGCCTTCAAGGGCACCACTAGTGGAATCACGGCACCTTGCATCGTGTGAGGGCGTGAGGAGAATACGGTGGCCCTAGTGGCTTCTTGGGGAGCATTGTGCCTCCACACCGCTCCAACGGAGACGTACTTCCCCTCAAAGGGAAGGAACTTCGGAAACACATCCTCGTCTCCTTCGGTTCTACTTGTGGTTATTTCTTACCTTTACTCTTGCATGCTTTACTTGTTTAATTCCTATAGCATGCTTGTGTAGTTGTTGTGCTTATTTACATTAGTTGTCTTCATAGTAGATTATCTAGACAACTTATTTTGTCGCCTAATTTTAAGTGGTTAAGAAAAGCTAAAAATTGTTAGTTGCCTATTCACCCCCCTCTAGTCAACCATATCGATCCTTTCAATTGGTATCAGAGCCTCGTCTCTTTTTAAGGACTTTACCGTGCGAAGAGTATGGTTGACAACGTCGACGAGACAGAGGACCATTCCGATGGAAATCCGTCCTTGCCTACGGTAGATGGGGGAGCCTCGGTCACTCGTGAGGAGTTCAATGTGGCCTTGACCACATTGAAAGAATCACTAGCGAGCGAGGTCAAGGGCATGTTTAAAGAAATGTTTGAGGGGCTTAAATTATCCACCTCACCGTTGGAAGTGGGTCGTCCCGCTACCAACGTGTCAGAGGCTAATCCCGACAAGGGAGAAGCTAGTAGTGAGCAAGCCCCGGTCACTAAGCATGGTAGTGGGAAATTTGCCCAATCTCCTCCGCCTACTCACTATGGAGGACCCGTCCCCACACCGAATTTAAATTCCGTCGGGCCCCCTCCTAAGTTCGTTAAAAATACTGATTTTGCTACTTGGGTGTTTCGTTTCAAACGTCATATTAATCATTGTTCCACTAACCTCTGGAGAATCATTGAGCAAGGTTTTTATCCGTATGATCCCGACAACATGACTCCAAGAGAAACTGCCGATCATCAGTTCAACGAGTCCGCACTTTGCATTCTTCAAGACTCAATCCCTCCTGAAGACATTGCTCATCTTCGTCCTTTCACTGTGGCCAAGGAAGCATGGGAGCATGTTGGCACAATGTACAAGGGAAGCACAAGCATTCAACGCTCCAACTATGAAGTGGTGCAAGATGAAGCTGGCGAGTTTGCAATGATCGAGGATGAAGATCCTCGTGAACTTTATCGAAGATTAACTATTCTTGCAGTGTCTCTTCGAGATCATGGCAGTAAGGATACGGATGACAACTGGATCAAGCGCAAGTTCCTCAAGGCCATGATGCCCTATCACAAGGCCATGTCCTCTGTGATTCGTCAGAGACCGGACTTCCACACTTTATCCTCAAACGAAGTGTTGGATGAATTTGTTGCCATGAGGATCCTTGACGTTACCGCCGACAATGCGGTCCTAAGAGCTCAACGATCCAAGAAGCCTAATCTTGCTCTGAAGGCCAAGGCTTGTGTGGAAGAGGAGGAAGTTGAAGATGATGATGAGTGCTGCCCCGAGGACACCAAATATGCCTATCACGAGCACATGGCTCTTGCTTCTAGGCAATTCTGGGGCAAGAAGAACTCAAGGTCCAACTTCAACAGGAACAACTCCAGTGGGAACAAAGGGAAGCAACGAGTAAGGACATGCTTCAACTGTGGAAATGTAAGCCACTTCGTTGCGGATTGCCCATATGAGAAGAGAGAAGACTTTGGAGGCAAGCTTATTCGGAAGGACAAGTCAAAGTCCTATCCCAACAAGAACAATTTCATCAAGAAGACTCCTCCGAAAGTGTTGGTGGCTCAAGAAGAATATGTGGAGGATGATGACAATGATGAAGAGGATGAGGTGACCACTATGGCCACAATTGCTATTGCTACCACTCCGCACTCATCTCTCTTCAACTCACCCAACGAGAACATCACCGCCAAGTGTCTTATGGCCAAGGCCACCAACAAGGTAACCCCGATCATCAATTCTACTATCTCTTCTAACCCCTCATTAACTAATTGTATTGATGAGGGTGAGGGTAGTAAGGAGGGAGAAAATGAATTTGATGTGTTCATAAAAAATCTCAAGGGCAAATCCAAGAAGCATGTGGTTGCTCTCTTGGAACAACTCGGTGAGGCCAATGACATTATTGAGGCTCACGAGGAAACCATTACTAAAATGGAAGGGCATAGTCGAGACTATGCCGATGAGATATCGGATCTTTCTAACGCCCTAGAGGAGGAGCGTGGTCTTCGTTTGGCTCTTGAGGAGTCACACAACGATAATCATGCTAAATTAAAGAAAGATCTTGATCATGCTCTAGTTGTCTCTCGTGTCCTTAACTCTGAGAAGGCAAAACTTGCGGTTGACCATGCTAAACTCAAAGAGGAGTTTGACATACTTGACAAGGCTCACAAGGCCTTGAAAGGAATGCATGCTACTCTCAAGGAGTCTCATGATCAACTCCAAGTTTCGCTAACCAAGGAAAAGGCTATCTTTCCTCGCATGGTTTTAATTGATAATGCAAATGCTACTAACCCATGTTGTGAGCATGTGCATCTTGTTGAAGAGAATGCCGAATTGAAGAAGCAACTTGAGAAAGGCCTTGTGACTTGCATACAAGGTGAGAAGAACCTCAACGCCCTTTTGAGCAATCAAAAGGAAGTTGTGGCAAAGGAAGGAATTGGGTTTGCTCCTAAGCCCAACAAGAAGAAGAATGACAAGACAAAGCAACCACCCCCTCTCCGACAATCGTTTGTGAAAGAAGGAGAGGGCACGTCAACCAAGAAGAAAAGTGGTGGTGTCAAGAAAAACTCCACCACACCCTCAAACATGGCCGGCGATTTTAATCCGTCATATGTTTTATGCCGTGCTAGTGATGGCCATGTGTTTGCTAAATTTGTTGGTTCTTCTTATGAGTACATTGAATGGTCCATTTGGGTTCCTAAGACCCTTGTCACTAACCTCAAAGGACCCATTACCAAATGGGTACCTAAATCCAAGCATTGATCTATTGTAGGGGTTTGCTTCCGGTGGGGGATCATGGTTGCTCGATAGCGGAGCCACAAATCATATGACCGGAAGCAAAGACTTGGTGGTGGACGTGCATCTCGGTTCATCTATGGCCACCAACGTAGAATGGGGTGATGCTTCATCTTCTAAGGTATTGGGACTTGGCAAGGTGGTTGTCTCTCATGATCTCACGATCGAGAAAGTCATGCTTGTTGAGTCCCTTGCATACAATTTACTTTCTGTTCGCCAACTTGCACTCATGGGCTTTGCTACATTCTTTGATATTGATTTTGTGGCCCTCTTGTGGAGCAAGACTCTTAAAGTAGCCTACGTTGGGCATGTCGAGAACGGTCTTTATGTGGTTAACTTCTCGAAGCAACCCACTAAGGTCGCGACATGCCTAATGGCTAAAGTTGATGTGGGATGGCTTTGGCATCGCCGTTTGGCCCACGTCAATATGAGATCTTTGCAAAGTCTTCTCAAGGGGGACCATGTCCGAGGACTAACAAATGTTAGCTTTGCCAAAGATCGTGCTTGCAGGGCGTGCATTGAAGGAAAATTACATGAGAAGGCTCACCCTCCCACGACTATCATCTATTCAAAGAGACCTCTAGAGCTCCTCCACATGGATCTCTTTGGGCCTCCCACTTTTGATAGTCTTGGGGGTAGGAAATATTGCTTGGTGATTGTGGATGATTACTCAAGATATACCTGGGTATACTTCTTCAAGAAGAAGAGTGAGACCCAACAAACCGTCATCAACTTTGCAAATAAAGCTCAACGACAACATGAAGCAAAGATTTTGATGATCAGAAGTGACAATGGCACCGAGTTCAAGAACTACACCTTGGATGAGTTTCTTGGTGATGAGGGGATCAAACATCAATATGCCGCCCCGTATACCCCTCAGCAAAACGGTGTTGCGGAGAGAAAGAACCGAACCTTAATAGATGCTGCAAGAACCATGATGGCTGAATTCAACTCTCCATACAACTTTTGGGCCGAAGCCATCAACACCGCTTGCCATGCATCAAATCGTCTCTATCTTCGCAAAGGCTTGAACAAAACTCCGTATGAGATTCTTACCGGTAACAAGCCCAATCTCAAGTACTTCCGGGTGTTCGGGTGTAAGTGTTTCATTCTTAAGAAAGGTGTTCGGTTGTCTAAATTTGAATCTAGAGCTCATGAGGGCATATTTGTTGGCTATGCTACAAACTCTCATGCTTACCGTGTCCTCAACAAGTCCACCGGACTCATAGAGGAGACGAGTAACGTAGAGTTTGATGAAAATAACGGCTCCCAAGTGGAGCAAAGTGGTACTTGTGATACAGGTGATGAAATTCCTCCTCAAGCCATAAGAAGAATGGGTGTTGGATATATCCTACCCGTTGAGGAACCCCTTGTGGCCGAAGGAGAAGGACAATGTTCCACTCAAGTGGAACCATCACCAACCCAAGACCCACAAGCTTCCGAAGAACAAAGTGAAGGCCCTCAGCCTGATGAACAAGGCCAAGTGCAAGATCAATCTCAAGTCGGTGAAGAACCACCAATTGATGCACAAGGCCAAGTTCAGTCCCCCGAGCAAGATCAAGGTCAAGAGGAAGCTCAAGATCAAGATCTTGCTCATGATGACGCTCAAGATGATCAACTCAATGCTCCTCAGTTATCACTTGAAGAGCAATTAGAGCGTCGTGCTGCAAAAGTTGCCTCCAGGCTTGCTTCCAACGAGCATCACATCGAGAACATTTTAGGAAGCATCAAAAGGGGGGTAAGCACTCATAGACAATTAGCAAACTATTGTGCTCATCAAGCTTTTGTCTCCTTTGTTGAACCTAAGAAGGTTTATGAGGCGCTCGAAGACCCCGACTGGCTCAATGCCATGCATGAAGAACTCAATAACTTCGAGCGCAACAAAGTGTGGCGTCTGGTGCCAAGACCAAAGGAGAACCATAATGTCATTGGAACCAAATGGATCTTTAAGAACAAGCAAGATGCCCATGGCATTGTCATCCGCAACAAGGCACGTCTGGTGGCTCAAGGCTACTCCCAAGTCGAGGGTATCGACTACGGTGAAACCTTTGCCCCCGTTGCTCGCCTTGAATCTGTTCATTTGTTGCTTGCCTATGCTTCCCATCATAACTTTAAATTGCAACAAATGGATGTGAAAAGTGCATTTCTTAATGGTCCCATTAACGAGTTGGTATATGTTAAACAACCCCCGGGGTTCGAGGATCCTAAGTTCCCCAATCATGTGTATCAACTTGATAAGGCACTCTATGGCCTTAAACAAGCCCCACGAGCATGGTATGAGCACCTTAACGAGTTGTTACAAGATCGTGGGTTTGAAATTGGGAAAATCGACCCCACTCTTTTTACTAAGAAGGTCAAAGGGGAGTTGTTTGTATGCCAACTATATGTTGATGATATTATCTTTGGTTCTCCTAACAAAGCTTTCAATGATGAGTTCGCCGCACTCATGACCACACACTTTGAGATGTCCATGATGGGAGAGTTGAAGTACTTCCTTGGATTTGAGATCAAACAACGAAGAGAAGGCATCTTCATCAAACAATCCAAGTATACTCAAGACATGCTCAAGAGGTTCAACCTTAGTGATGTCAAGCCGGCTACTACTCCGATGCCAACCAAATGCCAACTTGACATTGATCCCAATGGTAAAGCGGTGGATCAAAAGGTATATCGCTCTATGATCGGATCCTTGCTTTACCTTTGTGCGTCTAGACCGGATATTATGTTGAGTGTGGGAATTTGTGCACGGTTTCAAGCCTCACCTAAGGAAAGTCACTTTGTGGCTGTCAAGCGGATCTTTCGATATTTGGCTCATACCCCAAACTTTGGCTTATGGTACCCAAGAGGAGCAAATTTCAACCTTGTTGGTTTCTCTGATTCTGACTGGGCGGGAGACAAAGTGGATAGGAAGTCCACCTCGGGAGGGTGCCAATTTCTTGGTTGCTCTCTTGTTAGTTGGTCTTCCAAAAAGCAAAGTTGTGTATCTCTCTCGTCCACTGAAGCAGAATATGTGGCCGCTGACAGTTGCTGTGCTCAACTCTTATGGATGAGGCAAACTTTGAAGGATTACGGTGTCACTTGTGACAAAGTGCCTCTTTGGTGTGATAATGAGAGTGCCATCAAGATTTCTCTCAACCCGGTGCTTCACTTCAAGACGAAGCATATTGAGATTCGATATCACTTCATCCGGGATCACATAAGGCAAGGAGAGATCGAGCTTCACTACGTCAACACTCATGATAACCTTGCAGATATCTTCACGAAGCCATTGGATGAAGCAAGATTTCGCGAGTTAAGGCATGAGCTAAATATCATCGATTTGAGCAATGTGGTTTGAGTCTGTGCACACACACCCCTCACACTCAATATAGCTATCTTGTCTAGATGTAGGCATGGACATAGGGGGACTATTGTTCTCTCAATGAACTGTTCCTCCCCCCATTATGCATAAACTGACCAAGTCTTTATCATTTGCCATACATAATTGGTTTAAATGCTTCAAGTCGAGTATTGATCATGGGCCCAAGGATAATTCTTCGCGGTGCCATATCTATAAACTCAAACATAGGTGGCCTCGGCCACCGCCCTCCTCTGAGGAGTTGTGTTGTTCACTTTGCTTGTGCGTGCGTTTGTTTTTCTCTCGTTTTTTGCTTAAAGCCTCTCTTCAAAACGTGCAAGTTCTTGGAGGAGCGGTACTACCATGCTAGTTTACGGTACTACCGCAAAAGGGTTACGGTACTACCGCTCGACCGGCACGGCAGTAATTTTTTACTGCCGCTGGTAGAGCGGTACTACCGCTTGGCGAGCGGTACTACCGCGCAAGCGGTACTACCGCACATATCAGAACGTGTGGGGGTTATAAGCAGGCAGGGGGAGTTCCATCTCCCCCATACCCATTCACTCCTAACCCCCACGTCGTCCCTGTCTCTCTCTCTCAAGAACGCCGCCGGAGGACCTCGCCGGATCTCCTCCCTCGGCCACTCGTTTCCCTTTCCGTCCGGTGGGATCGTTCCCCACCACGTCCTCTTGCCATGGATGCAGGTTTCTCCCCTTTTCCCCTCTTCTTTTTGCCTTGCCTAAGTTTTTAGGGTTAGGGGAGATGCCTAGTGCTTTCTTGTGTTCTTCGTGATCTTATCCATGGGTGCTTAGGTTGTGGGAGAGTGTTTGTGATCCGGAAATATGCTTAGAGTTGTTGCTACGAAGTTACTGATCAGCCGTAGTACCGTGTGAAGATCTTGTTGGTAGTTTCTAGATCTTTTCTTCTCAGATCTGTTTCGTGCGGTACTACCGCTGGAGAACCGCGGTACTACCGCACGGTGTAATCCAGATCCGATCTGACCTGAGCGGTGCTACCGCTGTCATCAACGGTACTACCGCTCGAGCGGAAGTAAAATCTTAATACTGCTTGCCGAGCGGTACTACCGCGTCCCGATGCGGTACTACCGCTCCGCATGCAGTACTAATATTTTAGTTCCGCCTCTTCTTGCGGAAGTAAATTTTTACTACCGCAGCGTATGCGGTACTACCGCATGTGACATGCGGTACTACTGCTTACCCTACGGTACTAATTTTTTACTTTCGCAAGGGTCAGCAGTACTACCGCTTGGTTCACACTAGCTTCATGGCATGTTCTCTTTTCTATTTCCCTTGGTTTCTTGTGTCTTTCGAGGCTTTGGCATTGATTCTTCTTGTGTTTGTGTTGTTGTGGTCTTGTGTTTGTGTTTTTAGGTGGTGGCTTAGGCTTTGCGGGTCGTCGTACCAACCCAGTTCGTGACACCGGTTCCAAGCGCATGCATACCCCAAGCGATGTGCCAGAGGGCTCCAATCCCCAGCGCCGGTACAAGACCTTAGCCAACAAGCGCAAGGAATCATCCATGTCTATGGAGGAAATGCCTGCTGGTGAGTTCATGGCTAGACGGAAGATCAACCCATATGGGGAACCCCGTGAGCACTTTCCTGGTGATGATGTCTTCTAGACCAAGCAACAGTATCGCATCTATCATGAGGTGCTCAAGACCAAGGCCAATCTGTATGTGGATGCTCACTGGATCGATGTGGAGCACATGAGGAAAGATCAGAACAGGGCATATTTTGCAGAAGCCCTTGACTTGATCGAGCAGCTGGGTCTGGAGCATATCATGACTTTCCAGAACGATTTTGATCCTGAGCTCATTGCGCAGTTCTATGCCTCTGTCAACTTTCAGGCCAAGGAAGATCGTCCCATGACTTGGATGACTCATGGTCACAAGATGACCGCCACTTGGAAGGAGTTCATGGATCTTCTTCAGCTTCCCGATGAGGGTCTCCATCACCCTATTGGTTTTCGGCCTCACGCCAATCCTGAAGCAGCTAACAAGGACAAACTTCTTCCATTCTATGAGGCAAAGACCCTTGCTAGTGGCAAAACAACTTACGTGCTGAATCCCTTCCTGGACATCATGTATCGGATTTTTCGCAACACGCTGTTCCCTCGTGTTGGCGACAAGGACAAGGTTCATGCCTATCTGGTTGATATGCTTCTGATGTGTCAAGAGGCTCGCTCCGCTCAGGCTGTTCCACTTGACATTTCCCACATCATGTGGAATGAGCTCCGGTTTGCTATCTACACTCGCAAGGTACCTATCTATGGTCCTTTCTTATTTCTGCTCATCTGCAAGACTTGGGCGAAATTGTATCCAGAGGAGGAGTTTGAGGCCGACTGCTACCGCCACGATCCTATCAAGCTTCGTGTCAAGACTCGTTGGGCCAACACCACTACTCGTGCTCAGGCTGCTGCTGCCCAGATGGGCACTGAGGATGAGCCTGTGGAGGAGACTGCCGATGTCCGCTCTGGCCGTTTTGCCCCCTCTTCTTCCTCAGCAGTGGAGAAGCCTTCGTGGGCTAAGAAGCTCCAGCAGAAGATGAAGGCCCTCTTCTGCATGCAGGCTCAGGGGCAATACCGTGCCCATGTGACTGACAAGAAGACGCGTCAGCGGGACAAGAAGATTCTGTCTTTGTATGGTGAAGAGGTTTCAAATGGATCGGAGGACATCATCACTCCAGAGGCTACCTGGATGGCTCGCCAGGGATACCAGTGGACAGATTCTGATGAGGAGTATCAGCCAGAGCAGCAGGGATCTGATGATGACTATCAGGAGGAGCAGCAGCAGGGGTTTGATGACGAGTATGACGACTGAGCTTCTCCCGGGCTGCCACCCATCTTCGTTTCCTCTTTTCCCCTTTGTGGTGTCTCGATGACAAAGGGGGAGAGTGATTTGCATTTGCCGTCTTGTGCCTGTTTGTGTGTTTCTTTTCGTTGAACTTGGTTTATTGTGTGTGTTTATGTGAGACAATCATATGGTGTAAGACATATGCCCCGGTATCGTTAAACTTATTATTATATCCTTAAATGTTTATCCTATGCAGTCAATGTTATATAGAGTATCTCGTGTAGATTATAGGGGAGCGCTATACCTAGTATGTGTGCGGTGCAGTCCAAAGCACAATCATGTGAAGGCACACATACAGGGGGAGCTCACATATACTCTAGGGCTTATATTGTTTACTCTATTATTTCTTCTCTATGCAAATCTCGTGTTGTCATCAATACACCAAAAAGGGGGAGATTGTAAGGGCATATTTCTCCCTAATAGTTTTGGTGATTGATGACAATACTTTTGCGGACTGATCGTGTGCTCTAAGCTCATACAGGTATATCTCCTTATGGCACAAGACGATTGCTTGCCCCTCTGATTCTATGAAGGACGGTGTTTTCTTTTTGCTCCCTGTAGGTGGCATTGAGTAATAGGAAAGCCGTACTATTAAGAGGGGATCCGCGTCGGAAAGGTTTGGGTAGAATCAACACGTACACATCTTTCTCCCACACTTCCTTTCCTTGCTTCTCTGGAGGTCCAAACGGTTATCTTTCGTTGTTGCAAATCTGTGGCTTCTGTACTGATCAACTGCCTAGCATGCGGTAGTACCGCTCTGCCAAGCGGTAGTACCGCACAGGTACACGGTAGTACCGCTTGCCGACACGGTAGTACCGCTCACGCGGTAGTACCGCGTCCCCAGAGCGGTAGTACCGTGTATCTGGCCCAGGCGCTGAAACTAAGTATAGAAGTGGATGCGGAAGTAATTTTTACTTCCGCATGCAACGCGGTAGTACCGCTTATCTTAAGCGGTAGTACCGTGTCGCATTTTTGCTACTACCGTTTTCCCTGCGGATGTAGGCACGGATGTAATTTATTTCATCCGTGGTTGTGAATCATGTTGCAATCTTTGCCTAAGCGGTAGTACCGCTGCCGGAGCGGTAGTACCGCTCAGCCAGCGGTAGTACCGCAACTCATGCACGGTACTACCGCTCTCTGCGGGCTGAAACCTCCAATAACGGTTGGATTTGTCCCCCCACTATATATAGGGAGTCTTCTTCTCCAACAAGACTCACCTCTTCCCCCACTACTCCATTGTTGCTCCAAAAGCTCCATTTCGGCCCGATCTCTCTCCCTAGCCAATCAAACTTGTTGATTTGCTCGGGATTGCTTGAGGAGGCATCGATCTACACTTCCACCAAGAGATATTTGATTCTCCCCACTAATCCCTTGCGGATCTTGTTACTCTTGGGTGTTTGAGCACCCTAGACGGTTGAGGTCACCTCGAAGCCATATTCCATTGTGGTGAAGCTTCGTGGTTTGTTGGGAGCCTCCAAGTTGTGGAGATTGCCCCAACCTTGTTTGTAAAGGTTCGGTTGCCGCCTTCAAGGGCACCACTAGTGGAATCACGGCACCTTGCATCGTGTGAGGGCGTGAGGAGAATACGGTGGCCCTAGTGGCTTCTTGGGGAGCATTGTACCTCCACACCGCTCCAACGGAGACGTACTTCCCCTCAAAGGGAAGGAACTTCGGAAACACATCCTCGTCTCCTTCGGTTCTACTTGTGGTTATTTCTTACCTTTACTCTTGCATGCTTTACTTGTTTAATTCCTATAGCATGCTTGTGTAGTTGTTGTGCTTATTTACATTAGTTGTCTTCATAGTAGATTATCTAGACAACTTATTTTGTCGCCTAATTTTAAGTGGTTAAGAAAAGCTAAAAATTGTTAGTTGCCTATTCACCCCCCCTCTAGTCAACCATATCGATCCTTTCAACGACTCATCCGGGAAGCGTCCATGGTGGTGGAGAAGCTCCCGGTGGTGGTTCTCCCCTCCGGCAGGGTGCCGGGAAGAGTTCTCCTAATACTCCCGATCTTGGAAGAGCTGCGGCGGCGGAACAGAGGCGAGATCGCGAAAAAGGGTTCTGTCCTCGAGGGTTTCGGGACGAGAGGGATATATATGCGAAGGGGGGCAGCTAGAGGCGGAGCAGGGGCCCCAGGCGCCCCCCTGGCGCGGCCAGGGGTGGGGCCGCGCCAGGTGGCCGCCTGGGCCTCCCCTGGGTCCCCTCTGGCCCATCTTTGGTTCTTCGCGAAGCTTCCTGTACGCTGATTATTCCTATATTTTTCCTGGAATTTTTGGAGCACTTTTAATATGAGGGAAACCTGAAATAGAAAAACAGCAGAAAACAGGAACTGGCACTGTGGTGCATTGAGTTAATAGGTTAGTGCAAATATGATCAAAAGTGTATGGAAGTGCATCAATATCATAGCAATATCACACAAAAGAAGCATAGAGCAAGCAGAAATTATAGATACGTTTTGGACGTATCATCCGTCGAGTGAGTTGTAAGGCAAAGAACATCGCCGACAGGGGTCGGTGCACCCGCCAGCGCGAGCGAAAGCGGTCGCGGAGGAAGTTCAAGCCAAGGAGGTATGACATATGTGTCCCCTCCACTGTGCCCGGCCGCCCCGTGCACGTCCACCCTACTACCGAGAAGGAAGCCGACATCCACCTCACCCGCAACAGACAATGATCCAACATCCGAAATGGGAGATTACGGGTGGCTGGAGGCAACGGGAGGCGCCGAAGATGGTGTGCGACCCGCCACAACTCTAACAAGTGTGATAAGCACTGATAATGCCAACGCCCGGCCTGGCCAGGTCTTGTTCGACGAAATGTCACAGCAAGACATGGTACATTTTTTGCTTCATTTTGTATCACTCTTTCGTTATTCTCTATGCTATTGGATAATTTTTTGTGCACATCTCATTGGATAAATTAGTTGCATATATAATTGGATCAATTTGTTGCATATGCCGTTAGGTTATTTGTAATCATGATCATTTTAGAATAATTTCATCTTGGACATGGTCAATGAGGGTCAAGAGTCTACGGAGCCTATGGAATATGACTCGGGGATACCAATTGTCCTATGTATGATGCCGAGGGAACATCTCGCACTTCCAAGAAAAAACGTCAAAGGTAACCAAGGCATGAGTTCTGGCATTCACAACATTTGAGGGTGTTTTGTTGGTTGAATCTTGTTTGGCCAAAAGCATGGACCCTAATGTGGCGCGGAGCAAAAGGGCAACAAGTATTGAGAAAAATTCACAAGCACTATCATAAACACAAGGAATATGTGGAACCGAACCCTATCCATACCACCCGCAGCTGGCCTCTCCCCGACATAGATGGTCCATCATACAAGTTTTTCAACCACTATGCTTTTGTGCTTGGCCAGAATCAAAGTGGATTGGAGTCGCAAGTCACTTATGTCGAATTGCTTGCATTGCTTGTTTTGTTTGTCGCATTCTCATGATTACTTATTGTTTGACTAGTAAATGCGCACGTGCAATGCACATGTAATCTTAATCCGGCTTGGAGATATATCTGAATTTTCTTTACAAAAGTAGCATCAAAAGAATTTATTTGTGTAAACACCATCAGAGGCAGGTCCATCTCTTCCTACAAATGGGTTGAAATTTGTACTAATCCAACGGAGAATCACCCCTGATTCCCTTCCTTACGTACATCGTGGGGCAAATCGTTGTGGCAGTTTTCTTTCTTGTGAAAGATGTACGTAAGGAAGGAAATCCGTGAGAAAAAGGATTGATTAATATTAAACACGTTTAGCGCTAAACGTGTTTAGTTGCTCACCATTAGGACAATAAGGACCGTCGGATTAATGCTAATGGATGGCTGAGATCTATTGGATCTGCCCCACTGGTTTTTTTTATATTGGTATAGATATAGATATAGATAGATGGTGTTGGCGGCCAATTTGTACCAACAAACCAAGAAGAAAGCAATTCGGTTTTAGCAATTGTTGGATGAAATTGAATAGAATACCAAAGTGGCAACATATTGTGGATGATCTCAAGAACGGGAACAAGAGGTTGGAGAAAAATGATGGCTCGAGCTCCCAACAATCAATTGGATTGATAACGAAGTGGAAGAAGTTATAGGGGAGAATGACGAACCACCGTGCCAATGAAGAACATGCAAGTGATGGGAAACAATTGGGAGAAGGGGAGGGTCGTCCGTGAAGCTACAACGAGTAAAATATATGCCACATGGACGAGCATTTTTTCACAAGGGAGAAGAAAGATGAGAGGTACAAGTTCATGTTGGATGCCCAAAAAGAGGGGGTGGATTGAGACCAAGAGATAGTGAACAACAATTTGCAATTTAAGAGAGAGAAGATAGACTTGAAGAAGCAAGAGGTGTGTGTGTGTGTGTCAAATGGTGGCTCGAGAAGGACCAAACTTTTAAAACAATAGAGCTTGAAAAGGAGAAGTATTAAATTGCGGATAATGTTGGCGGTATGAGGGGGCGACAGCAGCGGCCGTGGCAGTGGACGCGACACAGATAACGGCCGCAAGAGTGACAGAGGCGCATATGGTGGGATTCATCATGTTGGCCAGCTGTGGCTCTGACGATAAATTTCACTTTGTTGAAATGTGATTTATTTTGCATTTTTAACAGAAATCTTCCCTGCCATGTCCTCTGTGTCAACATTGTGTATATCCTCATATGATTGCAAGTAAGCCAACAATAATCTTCCTCGAGAGTTGAGATTTTCCTGTAAGAAACACAATACGAAGGCAGACATTCTCATACATGCACGCACGTTCACCTCTATGAATGCACACATCTATACCCTGCCCCTATGAATATCTTGAGGAGATTGAGTTGGCCAATCTTGAAATTGATAAGTAATCACATACGTCTTGTAGTTGATGAAAATGTAGTCTCTCCTTAAATGAATATCGCTAAAAAGCCAGAAGTACATGTAAGAAAATGCAAGTACATATGCCAAGTAAGACTTGAATCCTAATGGTCGGATGAATTAGTTACGTCACAAGAAACTTAATCATTCGAGCTACGAGCTCACTTACAAGGTTTTGACTCTCATAAACTCATGCTAGGAGCTAGAAATGCCAAAAGGATTTGGACATAGGTTATGAAACACAAGCAGTGGCTGAAAACAGACGGCAACCTGCGCCGATCCCTTGTTTTCCGCAGACATGAAAAGTGAGCATGTGAGCCGTGAGCCGTGAGCGTGACCTACCGCATGGAGTTGGAGAGGTCAGAGTAGGCTAACAAAAACTGCAGTACCTTGGCGCTGTAGCTATTTACAGAGGCGTACAAAAATGATACATTTAGTCAACCCTAATCTTGTGGTCGTCACCTGATTTTTCTCGTGACTGGTTAGAGAACCACACATCGGTGAACCACACAACGTTTGTGGTACGTATCCTCATATGGAAGTTTCCTCGCCAGTGTAGAGTTGACCTAACAGCTCTCTGACCGGTGACCGTTGATAATTTTAATCCCTCGATCCCTCATGCTCATGGTGATGATTGGTACACACTTGCATGATAACCGCATCAAGGAAGATCGCCTTTGGCTAAAAACGATGGAACATCACGTAAACACGGTTTATGGCTTTGAATAATGGGCTCAAGATTCTTTATTAGTTAGGACTGTGGCTGGAGGACCATAGTTTAGATTTGTGATGATGGAACGAGACATGACTTGAATTGTCTGAAAGCAGAACGCTGACAATGAGTACTTGGTTGGATGAACATCCAATATGTCAACTATGACAGGGAACAAAGAGTATATACGGCTCGAGTCCGAGGTTTTTCTTTTTTTCTTTTTGCGTCGAGTCCGAGGGCATATGCGAACAAGAGAGTCATTTGAATCAATAGTGGCGTGTTTGGCAGTCGATCCAGTGCAGCCTGCTCAACGAAGCCTGGCTCACCGGAGGATGGATAAGAAAATGCAGGCTAAAAACTAACATCTGCACATTGTTTGGTTGCACGTATCTAGGCCTCTCGCGTTAGGGGAGTAATTTTGACATAGTGTTTGCTTGCCTGCATTGGCTTGGCTGACGCAACTACACGGTGTTTGGTTGTATACGCGTGATATGATTAAGAGTTAACACTTATACTTAACACACATAGTTACACCGTGCCTCGTGATGCGGTGGACGGTGACTGCGGCACTGTGACCGACACGACGAGCACGGAGTCTCGGACGAGCATTCCAGCCGGCGCCATGCCGAACTAGTTGCTAGCATCACTACCGTAGAGATAGTCCGTGCGGAGGAGCGTTGAGGCAGAGGAATGGGAAGGAGAAATGCAGTGCCGCGTCTGACACGACATGCATGGAGTCGTGCGCGAGCGACCCATCGGCGGCGCGGCAAACTAGTTGCTAGCCTCGTTATCGCACAGAAAGTCCACACGAAGACAGTGGACATATGAGGAGAAGTGTAGTGCTCGCGCCATGGCAGCATAAGTGCATTAGAAGAAGAGAGAGGAGGCCAAGATGACCGACGCCAGAAACGACTCCAATGTAGTAGGATGCGGGCAAGAGGGTCAAGATGAATGGTATCAGCGTCGAAAGGGGCGAATATGAGGGCTCCAAGATGGAGGATAGTGGAGAAGAAACACACTGTGCGCGTAATTGCGGCATCAGTGCAGTAGGATCGTCGAAACAGAAAACTTGCAACATGAATGTCGTAAGGAACTGCGTGATTACACTATTGGTCAAAGGAAATTTCGAAGGGTCGATCGTGCGCGACGAATCTAACAAAGTTCATCCAAAATAGTTTCAAATGTGAACACAAAAGTGAGCATGTACGGCCGATGAAACTACAAACGGATCGCCTGAATGGAACCGTAACATCGATGTGCATCTTTTTTATGTAGAGCTTATCTTGAAACGAAGCACCGTTGTGTTGATTAGAGGGGATAATGAATAAAGGAGATCAGGGAGGAGGTCGGTGGAGGTAGAAGAAGCAACACCTAGAGAGCTCGCATCCCTACAGCCTCCTCTCCTGCAAGGGGCCCATCCATGTATGTTCGCTCTGGCTCAGCTCAACCTGGCTCGCAAGAAACTGCGGATTTATGCCTGCTCAGCGAGCCAGGCTCATAGGCGCTTTAAGTTTCGTGCGATGCAGGCCCAACAGTGAACGCAAGTAATTAAACAGTCCAATTTTCCCCCGCATGGGCCTGGTTGGACTTAATGCAGGCAACTAAATGCACGCTAGTATTCTCATCAGAGCAACTCCTTTATTTCTGCGAGTAAGACAAACACTAGTCAGAGCAACTCTAGCCAGCAGTGGTATTTGCGGCCTCCGTAAAACAAACACTAGTCAAAGCAACTCCTTCCGATCCACGCATCTTCTCATTGGTGGCGGATGATGTTTTGGTGTGCTGGTCTTATGAGGCATTAGCACGACGACTTTCTATCTGTTTACTGCAACAAATTTTGCTTGGCTCCAATGTGAGAGGAGCAAAGATGAAAGTGCGCTTTCGGTTCGCTCCAGTGCTTATAGTCACCGCCTGTGGCGGAGCCAGCTCAAGCTTAGAGCCTGGGCAAGTTCTAACTACTGACAGTTTAATTAGCTTTTGCCTAAACAAACTGTTAATCAAAGCATTATTTTATACTAGAGCTCCATACACATCAAAAAAGAAGAAACGAGGCTCCCGTCGGACGCTGGGAGAGTTTAGCGACTCTCGGCCGTCCGATCGATTTACTGGATAGTATATGTGAGATTACTAACCGTTCTGTCAACGATAATAGGTCACCCATTTGTTCCCATACGCTAAATTAATTTATCTGTTAATCACTAGTGAAGGATTTTCTTAGAATATGAGTTGTAAATTAACCAAGTCCACCAAATCCACCAAGTCCACCAAATCCACCGTCCTACTCCTGCATCCATCCTCCATCTCCTGCATTGAGCCGTCGCAGTCCTCCACAATTGCTCCCCTATCAGCATCGTGGTCCTAGATATTGTCACCATGTACCCGGTACCCCACCGCCGACACGGATGATGCCTCGATGTCGTTCATCGGGGTGAGTTGTAAGGCAAAGAACATCGCCCAGAGGGATCGGCGCACCCGCTAGCGCGAGCAGAAGCGGTCGCGGAGGAAGTTCCAGCCTAGGAGGTACAACGTATGTGTCCCCTCCGATGTGCCCGGCCACCCCGCGCGCGTGCACCCTACCGCCAAGAAGGAAGCCGACATCCACCTCACCTGCAACAGACAATGATCAGACATCCGAAATGGGAGATTCCGGGTGGCTGGACGCAACGGGAGGTGCCAAAGATGGTGTGCGACTTGATACGTCTCCAACGTATCTACTTTGCCAAATACTTTTTCCCTTATTTTGGACTCTAACTTGCATGATTTGAATGGAACTAATCCGGACTGACGCTGTTTTCAGCAGAACCGCCATGGTGTTGTTTATTGTGCAAAAATAAAAAGTTCTCGGAATCGCCTGAAAATCAACGGAGATTTATTTCAGAAAATATAAAAAATATCTGCAAGAAGATCCACACCGGGGGGCCCATGGGCTGTCCTCGAGGGTGGGGGGCGCGCCCCCCTTCCCAGGGCGCGCCCCCTGCCTCGAGGGCACCCCGATGCCCCACCGACGTATCCCCAGGTCCTATATATTACGTTTCGTGGAGAAAAATTCAGGGAGAAAGAATTATCGCGTTTTACGAGACAGTGCCGCCGCCAAGCCCTAATCTCTCTCGGGAGGGCTGATCCGGAGTCCTAATCGGGGCTCCGGAGAGTGGAGATCGTCGCCATCGTCATCATCAACCTTCCTCCATCACCAATTCCATGATGCTCACCGCCGTGTGTGAGTAATTCCATCGTAGGCTTGCTGGACCGTGATGGGTTGGATGGGATATATCATGTAATCGAGTTAGTTTTGTTAGGGTTTGATCCCTAGTATCAACTATGTTCTGAGATTGATGTTGCTATGACTTTGCTATGCTTAATGCTTGTCACTAGGGCCCGAGTGCCATGATTTCAGATCTGAACCTATTATGTTTTCATGAATATATGTGTGTTCTTGATACTATCTTGCAAGTCTATAGTCACCTACTATGTGTTATGATCCGGCAACCCCGAAGTGACAATAATCAGGAACACTCCCGGTGATGACCATAGTTTGGGGAGTTCATGTATTCACTATGTGTTAATGCTTTGGTCCGGTACTCTATTAAAAGGAGGCCTTAATATCCCTTAGTTTCCAATAGGACCCCGCTGCCATGGGAGGGTAGGACAAAAGATGGCATGCAAGTTCTTTTCCATAAGCACGTATGACTATATTCGGAATACATGCCTGCATTGCATTGATGAACTGGAGCTAGTTCTGTGTCACCCTAGGTTATAACTTCTACATGATGAATTGCATCCAACGTAATTTCCCATCACCGATCCAATTCCTACGAGCTTTACCTATATTGCTAGTCGCTTATTTACTTTTTTGTTGCTATTATCACAAAAACTACAAGAACACTATCTTTACTTTTATTGCTGCTACCACCACTATCATATTACTGTGCTACTAAACTATCTTGCTGCAGATACTAAGTTTCCAGGTGTGGCTGAATTGACAACTCAGTTGCTAATACTTAAGAGTATTCTTTGGCTCCACTTGTGTCGAATCAACAAATTTGGTTTTAATACTTCACCCTCGAAAACTGTTGCGATCCCCTACACTTGCGGGTTATCAAGACTATTTTCTGGCGCCGTTGCCGGGGAGCATAGCTCTTTTCTTTAAGTCACTTGGGATTTATATCTGCTTATCACTATGAAAAATTTGAAGGACTCAAAAACCAAGATCTTAGAGCATCTCCAGCCGCGCCCCCAAGAAGGCCCCCCAGGCGATTTTTTGGCCGCCGGCGCCAAAAAATCGGCCCAGTCGCGCCCCCAAGAGCCTAGTTTTCGCCGGCTCGGGCCGAAATTGGCGCCGGCGGACTCAACCCAAACCCGGCGCGCTGGGGGTCGCTCGGGGGCGCCAAGCGAATCGATTTTGGCACGAAGAGCCGCGGGCCCGCCGTGTCAGCGACTCGACTCTCTTCTCGCCGCTTCGTCGTCCTCATCGCCTCGTTTCCCGCGACGAATCAATGCCTAAGTTGCGCGCGCTGCCGCGCCGGTCAGCCTCCATTGATGCCTCACGGGCGGCGCTGTGAAGGCCAGGCGACGCGCGTCCCCTCGGCCGCCACGCCATCACACCACGCGTAACGCGCCGCCCAAGCCTACCACGCGGCGCCTCCGCCTATATAAGCCGACCGCCAGCGCGCCGGAGACTCGCACAGATACTCCACCACCGACGCGCCCATTTCTCCCCCTTCCTCCTCTGGCCGTCTCCAGTTGAGAAAAATGGCCGGGCGCTTTCCAGGCGACGGCGCGGCGGCGAATGGCTTCGGCGCCGCCATCTTCACGAGGACGAGGCTCTCCTCCTTTTCGAGGCCGAGTACCCGGTCCTGACGGACATGCTGGTGCCCGGGGCTTGGAGGATCAGCGCCGGCGGCGTGCCGGTGCCACCGCCACCCACCGGGGCGGCGCTGCGTGCGGAGATCGCACGTATCCGCGCGTCCCTGCCGCGTGCGGCGAGGGAGGGGCCCCGGTACGTCCCCGATAGCCCGATCTGGGAGCCCTACTTCCGCCGCCGTCACGCCGAGCAGCTCGAGGCCACCAACGACGTCGTGCTCTCCGGCAGGCTCAACTTCGAGGGCCGGCGCCGGTGGTGGGGCGTGCCCGGCCGCACGTTGGAGTCCGTCCTCGAGTACATCGAGGGCGGCAACTGATACGTCCAAAACGTATCTATAATTTTTGCTTGCTCCGTGCCTCTTTTGTGTGATATTGCTATGATATTTATGCACTTCCATACACTTTTGATCATATTTGGACTAACCTATTAACTCAGTGCACCTCAGTGCCAGTTTCTGTTTTCTGCTGTTTTTGTATTTCAGGTTTTCCCATTACTTAAATTGCCAGAAAAATCCCGGGAAAAATATATAAAAAATCAACGTTCCGGAAGCTTCCTTGCGGCCAAAGTAGGGCCGGAGGGGGGCCACCAAGGCTCCAGGCGCCCTGGGGGCGCGGCCCCCCTCCTGGCCGCGTCGGGGGGGGGGGGGTGCGCCTGGGCCCCCCTGACCTCCGCTGATGCCCCCCTTTGGCATATATTTACACCGCGTCCCGAAACCCTCGAGGACGGAACCCTTTTTCGCGATCTCATCTTTGTTCCGCCGCCGGCGCGCTTCCAAGATCGGGAGCACCAGGAGAACTCTTCCCGGCACCCTGCCGGAGGGGAGGATCACCACCGGGAGCTTCTCCACCACCATGGACGCCTCCAGGATGAGTTGTGAGTAGTCTCCCTTGGACCATGGGTCCATGACCAGTAGCTATGTGATGTTCTCCTCCCCTCTTTGTTCTTCACCGATTAGACCTCGTGAGCTACCCTACATGATCGAGGCACATATGTAATCCTTATGCTGTTGCTATGATGAGTTTGCTGGGATCCGATGGATTATGAGATTATGTTCAGATTGTGTTTGAGTAATATATTTGATTTACCTCTTTTATATTTATGTTCTTGAGTAATTCTTGCATGTTCTCTGTTGCTGTTTATTGCTTTGGCCAAGTAGTAGGTAGTAACTCCAAGAGGGAACGTTATGCTTGATTGTGGGTTCATGCCCCTCGATGACTAGCTTGAGTGACAGAAACATGAGTCTAGGGGATGTGCTGTTGCCACAAGGGGGAAAACAACGGTGCTTGTACTTGCGGGTGCAAGGATTGTTTACTTTACGCAAAGTTCTTTTAATGCAGTTGTATGTTGCTTTGAGTTTACACTATGGGTGGGACTCGCAACTTAATACCAGCGAGATGTTCTGGATAGATATCTCAAGGTGAATGATTAGTAGTAGATGCAGATGGATTTCGGTCTACTTGCCTTGGCGTACCGCCCATGGTTTTGAGCCTCTACCTTTCTTTGCAGCATAGTTAGCATTGGTTTGCGCACATAATCCTGTCAATTGCCCAGCTGTAATTCGTTTAGCTCGCTTAGCTGTTTTATCGTCTTTTGGAGAGAGACATCACTAGTGAACATCATGGGACCCCGGTCCATATTACCATCACTGATCACATCCGCTATTTACTTTCTGTTCTTACTTACTAGTTGAAGTTATACCTATCACTATTATCTCTTCTGTTTGATCATGTGTAAACGACAAGGCCGGAGGGATTGACAACCTCTCTGTACTCGTTGGGAGCAAAGTTATTTGTATCTGTGTGCAGGTCCTGTCAATCGCTAAGTATCTGGCGCCGTTAGCAGTTGACACCTTCTTGTTGACCCTCGGAGTCTCAGGGGAATTCGATCCTCGGTATCTTTTCCAAGGGAAAACTACCGCTACACTGCATCTCAAACCTTCCACTTGGGGTAACCAACGAGGGGCGAGAAGCCATCAAGCAAAGTTTTCTGGCGCTGTTGCCAGGGACTCCACTCTTCAAGATAGGGGAGTTGCACGCTATCTTTTACCTTTGCTTTTTAGTCTTGTTAGTTTACCTTTCAGTTTTGCTTTAGTTCCCTTTACCAAATATCACAAAAAAATTATTTGCTTTTTTGTTAGTAGTCCTTTCTGTTTAGTCAAGCATGTTAAGATTTGGTGCTTTGAGGGAATCAGAAGTTCTAGATTTCCATCAAAGGGATGGAGAAAATATGAAGAAGGCATGGGACAGAATTTCTGATGCACATAGGAGAATTATGCCTTGGATACCTATAAAAATTGTGCTTAGAAATTTTTACCATGGTCTTTTTAAATGGTGTAAACACTCTCTTGATATTATAGCTGAAGGAGATTTCCTAGAGTGTGATGAAGCTAGAGCTCTTGAAATTATACATGGTCTATCTAGTTACTTTGTTTATGATCATAATTTTGATACTGTCATAGATAGACTTGCTACTATTGAAAAGAGAATGGATGCTCTAGACTTGATGAAGGTAGAGAAACCCAAACCCAATAAGAGAGATACTTTGGAAATAGACAATGATTGGGAGCCTTTTGTTAGGATTAGCATCTCTAATCAAGACTTCCTTGCTTATTGTGATATTGGATCTATGGTTTCTACTATGCCAAAAATTGTTCATGATTTTTTAAAATTTAACATGGATAGATTATCATCTTATCATGAACACACTAATGGAGATATTTCTGAGATCCAGGGAAGAATAAAAGACGTGCCAGTTACATTCCTTAAAGGGATTGCAATGGTTGATTTCTTCATCATGAAGCCAAACCAAGGAAATATAGTGCTTGGAAGGGACTTCCTCCGAGCCGTAAAAGGCTTCATCGATATAGGTGATACGTCCAAAACGTATCTATAATTTCTGCTTGCTCCATGCCACTTTTGGGTGATATTGCTATGATATTCATACACTTCCATACACTTTTGATCATATTTGGACTAACTTCTAATCCAGTGCACCCCAGTGCCAGTTTCTGTTTTCGGCTGTATTTGTATTTCAGGTTTTCACGTTTCGAGAACTGCCCAGAAAAATCCAGGAAAATTATATAAAAAATCAGCGATATGGAAACAACACTGCGTCCGAAGGGCAGCCTGGGGGGGGCACAGGGGCTCCAGGCGCCCTGTGGGCGTGCCCCCCCTGGGCCACGCCGGGGGGGGGGGCGCCTGGGCCCCCCGAGGCTCCCCCGGTGCCCTACTTTGGCATATACTTAAGGGACCCTCCGAAACCCTCAGAACAGGACTTCTTTTCGCGATCCCATCTCTGTTCCGCCGCCGCCGCCGCTTCCAAGATCGGGAGCACCAGGAGAACTCTTCTCGGCACCCTGCCGGAGGGGAGGATCACCACCGGGAGCTTCTCCACCACCATGGACGCCTCCCGGATGACTCGTGAGTAGTCTCCCTTGGACCATGAGTCCATGACCAGTAGCTATGTGATGTTCTCCTCCCGTTCTTGTGCTTCACTAATTAGTCCTCGTGAGCTGCCCTACATGATCGAGGCACCTATGTAATCCTTATGCTGTTGCTATGTTGAGTTTGCTGGGATCCGATGGATTATGAGATTATGTTCAGATTGATCTTGAGTAATATATTTGATTCACCTCTTTTATATTTTAGTTCATAAGTAATTCTTGCATGTTCTCCGTTGTTATTTATTGCTTTGGCCGAATAATAGGTAGTGACTCCAAGAGGGAACGTTATGCTCGATTGTGGGTTCATGCCCCTCGATGACTAGCTTGAGTGACAGAAACATGAGTCTAGGGGATGTGCTGTTGCCACAAGGGGGAAAACAACGGTGCTTGTGCCCGCGGGTGCAAGGATTGTTTACTTTACGCAAAGTTCTTTTAATGCAGTTGTCTGTTGCATTGAGTTTACACTATGGGTGGGACTCGCAACTTAATACCAGCGAGATGTTCTGGATAGATATCTCAAGGTGGATGATTAGTAGTAGATATTGATGGATTTCGGTCTACTTACTTTGGCGTACCGCCCATGCTTTGAACCTCAACCTTTCTGCAATGTAATCAGCATTGGTTTGCGTTCGTGGTCCTGTCAATTGCCCAGCTGTAATTTGTTTACCTCACATAGCTGTTTTATCGTCTTTTGGGAGAGAAACATCACTAGTGAACATCATGAGACTCCGGTCCATATTACCATCATAGATCACATCCACTATTTACTTTCCGCTATTTATTTACTATTGCAAAAACTATCTATCACTACTATCATCGCTTTTAACCCTTTGTGAACTACAAGGCCTGAGAGATTGACAACCTCTCTGTACTCGTTGGGAGCAAAGTTATTTGTATCTGTGTGCAGGTCCACGTTGATTGCTAATTGCGCCGTTAGCAATTGACACCTACTTGTTGAACCTAGGAGTCTCTGGGGATTCGATCCTTGGCATCTTTGCTAGGGGAAAACACTTCTACTTACTGCATCTTACACCTTCCACTTGGGGTAACCAACGAGGGGTTCGAGGCCCATCAAGGAGTATTTTCCGGCGCCGTTGCCGGGGACTCCACTTTTCAGGATAGGGGAGTTGCATGCTATCTTTTACCTTTGCTTTTTAGTCTTGTTAGTTTACCTTTCATTTTTGCTTTAGTTCCTTTTATCGAAAATCACAAAAATAGTTATCTTGCTTGCTTGCTACTATGGGTTCCACCGAGAACACCAAGTTGTGTGACTTCACTAGTCACAACAACGATGACTTTATCAGCACACCTATCACTACACCTGCCACTTCAGCACCTTCATATGAAATTAAACCTGCTTTACTGAACTTAGTCATGAGAGAACAATTCTCCGGTGCTTGAGATGATGCTGCTTTACACTTGAACAACTTTGTTGAACTTTGTGATATGCAAAAGTACCAAGAAATAGATGGTAATATTGTTAAGCTTAAGCTTTTTCCTTTCTCTTTGAGAGGAGGAGCTAAAATTTGGTTTCAGTCTTTGCCTAGAAATAGCATAGATTCATGGGACAAGTGCAAAGATGCTTTTATTGGAAAATACTATCCACCTGCTAAAATTATACAACTTAGAAGTAACATCATGAATTTTAAACAATTGGATAATGAACACGTTGCCCAAGCTTGGGAACGTATGAAGTCTCTTATCAAGAACTGCCCTACTCACGGTTTGACTACTTGGATGGTTATCCAAACTTTTTATGTAGGCTTGAACTTTACCTCGCGGAACTTGTTAGATTCGGCCGCGGGAGGAACTTTTATGTCAACTACACTTGGTGCTGCCACAAAGCTTCTCGATGAGATGATGACCAACTATTCCCAATGGCACACCGAACGCGCTCCAACAGGTAGGAAGGTAAACTCTGTCGAGGAGAATTCCTCCCTCAATGAAAAAGTTAACTTGATCATGTCTCTACTTTCGAAGCAATCTACTATTGATCCTCGTGATGTTCCTTTAAATTCTTTGATTGCTCAAGAACAAGTAGATGTTAACTTTATCTCTAGAAATAATTTCAACAACAATTCTTATAGGAGTAACTTTGGTAACAATCCTAGACCGTTCCCCTCTAACTGTTATGGGAACAACAATGCTTATCCTAGTACCAAGAACTCCAATACTGAACTAGAGACCATGCTTAGAGATTTCATCACTACCCAAAAAGCCTTTAATAAGAATGTAGAAGAGAAACTACATAAACTTGATGATCTTTCTTTTGAGGTAGACCACTTAGCCAATGAGTTAAAATTGCTAAAAATTGAAACTTCTCATCTTAAGGAGAGGGAAGTCATCCCTATTAATGCTACTCAAGTACAAATTAATGAAAACATTAGGATGATGGCTAAGCTTAAAGAGATATGGGCTAGAGAAAGGGAGGAAGAGGAAAGAATTAAGAGCCTTCCTACCCACCACACTGTTGCTACTATCCAAGTTATTGAGGATGTTCACACTCTTAGCACCCAATGTACTCCTGGTCCCAATGGACCTATTAATGATGATGCTATGACTTTAGAAGCTACCAAACAGGTGAACCTTAAGGACACCACTACCACTTTACTTGATGCTCGTGACCTTGATTTTGATAATTGCACTCTTACAGAAGTTATTGATTTCCTTCACAAAATGTCTAGAGACCCCCGCACTAGCACGCTTAACCTTGCCTTCACAGAGCATATCACTAATGCTCTCATCAAAGCTAGGGAGGAGAAACTTAGAGTAGAAGCCTCCATACCTAGAAAGCTAGGAGATGGTTGGGATTCTATGATTAAAATTAAGATAAACAATTTCTCATGCTTTGCTTTATGTGATATTGTAGCTAGTACTTCTATTATGCCCAAAAGACTATATGATATGCTCAAATTGAAACCTTTTGATTCTTGTTCTTTTGGTAATGTTCTCGTTGATTCTTCCATAAAGAAACCGTTGGGGAGGATCGATGATGTTCTTATTGTTGTCAATGATAATTATGTGCCCGTTGATTTCACTATTATGGATATTGAATGTGATCCTCCATGTCCAATTATTTTGGGATGTCCCTTTTTGCGCACCGTTGGTGCTGTCATTGACATGAAAGAGGGTAATATAAAATTTGAGTTTCCTCTCAAGAAAGGGATGGAACACTTCCCTCGTAAGAAGGTCAAGTTGCCTTTTGAGTCTGTTGTACGGGCTAGCTATTCTTTTACTCTTGATAAAACTTGATCTATGCATTATGCCTAGCTTAAAGGCATAAAAGAAAGCGCTTTTGGGAGGCAGCCCACATGAATAAATTTTTGCTTTTGTTGTGTCTTGATGTTGTTTACTGCTGTAGCATCATCATTGTATCTTTACTTTTCATATTTGTGCCAAGTATAGCCTCTGATTGCTAGAAAGTTCAAAAGTTGTGAGGTGCTGTCCAGGAAACAGATTTTGTCCTTGGATAGAAAAATTCGTATAAAATCAGCAGATCATCTTTTTGGTCTGAATATTTTCGAAAGCGTTCTCTATATAATTGTCTTTCGTGCGTCAGTTCTGAGTTTTTTTATTTGAGTTGCAGAAGTATCCCGAACAGGTCAATTACTGCCTGCTGTTCTGTTTTTCACAGATTATGTCCTGTTTTGCCTTACCTTCACTTTGCAAATTGAGAACTTGCTTTTTCTTTGCAAAAACCTTTTGGAAATCTTGAGAAACAGTAGAACTTCAAGATTATCCTTATTTCCAGCAAGGTATAATTATTTTATTAAGGATACTAACCTCGCTAATCAGATTATGATGAGTTATGCATGAAGGGAGTTTTCAAGTGTGCGAGGGAAGATGATAAAAAGATTCAGGAGTGTCAAGCGCTCAAGCTTGGGGATGCCCCCGTGCACCCCCAAGAAATATTCAAGGAGACTCAAGCGTCTAAGCTTGGGGATGCCCCCCGTGCATCCCCTTCTCCATCAACACTATCAGTTCGTCTTTCGTTCCGCTATATTTTTATCACTTCATGTGTTATGTGCTATGCTTGGAGCGTCTTGCTTTTAGTTTTCTTTTTAGTTTTTTCATAACGAGTCGGAACCCAGCATTCCTTTATGTGGGAGAGAAACACGCTCCACCTCTACCTAGAACATTACATAGAATTTTCATGTCTATCTATGCTGTGTGTGCTCCTTGTCTTTTAATAGCTACTATCGTGCTCTGCTCTTAGTATTCATGCTTATCTTTTCAAGAGCTTTTATTTAGTTGGTTGCTTGAACTCTCTTTAATTATCATGCTCACCTTATTAAGAGAGTTTGCTTCCGTTGCATTGGTTAATGTGTCTATGATAAAGATGCTACTTGCATGATGGTGCTTAGTAGTTCAGGTTTTCTTATGGTTAATCTCAAATAGCTGGGGGGTTCCCAATGTGTTATTGGAGTACCAACTTGGTTTGTTTGCCTATGATGTGGTATGGTTTAGTAATATATTCCTTCGAGAATTTATTTTGATTGACTTGGCGTATGCTCACGCATATTTAAGACTGTAAAGAAAGTCTGTCAAGCCTTGATGATCTTTTATTTCTGAGTAGCGATATAACTACCATGCCTGATTCAATATTGCTTTGTCGCTCTGCATGATTATGACCGTCATTGCTCTCTTAGTTGGTCGCTCCCAGTCTTTTGCTAACCTCCACCTGTACTAAGCAAACTAACCATGCAATACATAGCTCATGGGAAAGTAGCCTAAAAACTATTGTGGTAAAGAATATGTTGCCTATGTATCTTATTTCTTATGAGTTGCTTGCTGAGCGGTAACCATGTTTGTGGGGACGCCATCAACTGTCACACTTTTGTTGAATATCATGTGAGTTGCTATGCATGTTCGTCTTGTCTGAAGTAAGGGTGATTTACCATGGGTTTAATTAATATGCATATTGTTAGAGAAGAACATTGGGCCGCCAACCAAAGCCATGCATCATGGTGGAAGTTTTAGCTTGGACCTTAATCCTCAATCTCTCATGAGAATATGCTTATGCATTAAAGAGGAGTCCATCATCTATTTTCTATGTTGTCCCGGTATGGATGTCCTCAAGTTGAGATCTATCAAAAACGAGAAATCAAATGCGACCTATCTCCTTGGACCTTTGTACAGGTGGCATAGAGGTACCCCTTTGTGACACTTGGTTAAAACATATGCAATGCAATGATAACCCATGGGAATCCGAGCTAATTAGGACAAGGAGCGAGCACTATTGGTATTCGATGCATGAGGCTTGCAACTTATAGGATGTTTTATGCATGACACATATGAAGTACTACTACCGTTGACACAATTGCTTCCATATTTTCAAAATAAAAAGCTCTAGCACATAACCATTCTTTTACCTTTATGTTGAAGCACCAACTACTGAGAGCATGATTGTCATTCTGAGTGTAATGTGCATTGTCCCAAAGTAGCATTGTCTTTTGCATGATTGTGATATCGTTTATTCTGAAATGATTGTATCTAGTCATCACTTAAACCTTGAAGGTGCCCCTGCATTTATGTTTTGCATCACTAAAGGGGGCAAGCTAGATATTACCTTATCATATTTGCACATCATGTTCATTGCAAATCTTCTTGATGTTTCAGTTTCATGTTGTAAAACTTTCAGTCATTTGTGATTTTCTCTTGAGACAACTTAATTACCTTAGAATCATTGTCTCGGTAAGCTTTTGTCATATGACTATGAGAAAGTACTATATGGTTAATAGCATGTCACCACAGAAATTATTCTTGTTATCATTTACCTACTCGAGGACGAGCAGGAATTAAGCTTGGGGATGTTGATACGTCCAAAATGTATCTATAATTTCTGCTTGCTCCATGCCACTTTTGGGTGATATTGCTATGATATTCATACACTTCCATACACTTTTGATCATATTTGGACTAACTTACTAATCCAGTGCACCCCAGTGCCAGTTTCTGTTTTCGGCTGTTTTTGTATTTCAGGTTTTCACGTTTCGAGAACTACCCAGAAAAATTATATAAAAAATCAGCGATACGGAAACAACACTGCGTCCGAAGGGCAGCCTGGGGGGGGGGGCACAGGGGCTCCAGGCGCCCTGTGGGCGCGCCCCCCCCCTGGGCCGCGCCGGGGGGGGGGGCGCCTGGGCCCCCCGAGGCTCCCCCGGTGCCCTACTTTGGCATATATTTAAGTGACCCTCCGAAACCCTCAGAACAGGACTTCTTTTCGCGATCCCATCTCTGTTCCGCCGCCGCCGCTTCCAAGATCGGGAGCACCAGGAGAACTCTTCCTGGCACCCTGCCGAAGGGGAGGATCACCACCGGGAGCTTCTCCACCACCATGGACGCCTCCCGGATGACTCGTGAGTAGTCTCCCTTGGACCATGAGTCCATGACCAGTAGCTATGTGATGTTCTCCTCCCGTTCTTGTGCTTCACTAATTAGTCCTCGTGAGCTGCCCTACATGATCGAGGCACCTATGTAATCCTTATGATGTTGCTATGTTGAGTTTGCTGGGATCCGATGGATTATGAGATTATGTTCAGATTGATCTTGAGTAATATATTTGATTCACCTCTTTTATATTTTAGTTCATAAGTAATTCTTGCATGTTCTCCGTTGTTATTTATTGCTTTGGCCGAGTAATAGGTAGTGACTCCAAGAGGGAACGTTATGCTCGATTATGGGTTCATGCCCCTCGATGACTAGCTTGAGTGACAGAAACATGAGTCTAGGGGATGTGCTATTGCCACAAGGGGGAAAACAACGGTGCTTGTGCCCGCGGGTGCAAGGATTGTTTACTTTACACAAAGTTCTTTTAATGCAGTTGTCTGTTGCATTGAGTTTACACTATGGGTGGGACTCGCAACTTAATACCAGCGAGATGTTCTGGATAGATATCTCAAGGTGGATGATTAGTAGTAGATATTGATGGATTTCGGTCTACTTACTTTGGCGTACCGCCCATGCTTTGAACCTCAACCTTTCTTGCAATGTAGTCAGCATTGGTTTGCGTTCGTGGTCCTGTCAATTGCCCAACTGTAATTTGTTTACCTCACATAGCTGTTTTATCGTCTTTTGGAGAGAGACATCACTAGTGAACATCATGAGACTCCGGTCCATATTACCATCATAGATCACATCCACTATTTACTTTCCGCTATTTATTTACTATTGCAAAAACTATCTATCACTACTATCATCGCTTTTAACCCTTTGTGAACTACAAGGCCGGAGAGATTGACAACCTCTCTGTACTCGTTGGGAGCAAAGTTATTTGTATCTGTGTGCAGGTCCACGTTGATTGCTAATTGCGCCGTTAGCAATTGACACCTACTTGTTGAACCTAGGAGTCTCTGGGGATTCGATCCTTGGCATCTTTGCTAGGGGAAAACACTTCTACTTACTACATCTTACACCTTCCACTTGGGGTAACCAACGAGAGGTTCGAGGCCCATCAATAGGTAAGGGACAAATCCGCTTACGCGGGAAGGCAAAAGGTATGCACCCTTTTCCTAGAAGGAACAAGAGTGAACTTGTTGAGGGACCATTTGAAGCAATTTATAACTCCGATTATTATGATGATTATTGATTCCTCTTTGCATTATGCCTAGCTTAAAGGCATAAAAGAAAGCGCTTTTGGGAGGCAGCCCACAATGAATAAAAATTTTCTTTGCTTTTGTTGTATCTTGATGTTTGTTACTACAGTAGCATCATCATTGTATCTTTATTTTTCAGCTTTGTGCCAAGTTTAGCCTCTGATTGCAACAAAAAGTTCAAAAGTTGTGACGTGCTGTCCAGGAAACAGATTCTGTCCTTGGACAGAAAAATTCGTATAAAATCATCAGATCATCTTTTTGGTCTGAATTTTTTCGACAGCGTGCTCTATACAATTGGCTTTCGGGATTTTGTTCTGAGTTTTTTGATTTGAGTTGCAGAAGTGCCCCGAAAAAATTATTTACTACCTGCTGGTCTGTTTTTCACAGATTCTGTCCTGTTTTGCCTTTCCTTCGTTTTGCAAACCTTGAGCTTGCTTTTTCTTTGCAAAAACCTTTTGGCAATCTTGAGAAACAGTAGACCTTCTAGAATATCCTTATTTCCAGCAAGGAAAAATAATTTTATTATGGGTACTAACCTCGCTAATCAGATTATGATGAGTTATGTATGAAGGGAGTTTTCAAGTGTGCGAGGGAAGATGATAAAAAGATTCAGGAGTGTCAAACGCTCAAGCTTGGGGATGCCCCCATGCACCCCCAAGAAATATTCAAGAAGACTCAAGCGTCTAAGCTTGGGGATGCCCCCGTGCATCCCCTTCTCCATCAACATTATCAGTTCGTCTTTCGTTCCACTATATTTTAATCACTTCATGTGTTATGTGCAATGCTTGCAGCGTCTTGCTTTTAGTTTCCTTTTTAGTTTTCTTTAGCTTTGCTTGCTTTTCATAACGAGTTGGAACCCATCTTTCTTTGTGTGGGAGAGAAACACGCTCCACTTCAACCTAGAACACAACATAGAATTTTCATGTCTATCTTTGCTGTGTGTGTTCTTTGTCTTTCAATAGCTACTGTCATGCTTAGCTCTTAGTTTTCATGCTTTACTTTTTAAAGAGCTTCTGTTTAGTTGGTTGCTGGAACTCTCTTGAGTTATCATGCTTATCTTGTTAAGAGAGTTGTGTTAACCCTCAACCGTAAGGGATCGAGATAGTCTTCGCGGGTAAGAATAACCCAATTTATTGATTCGACACACGGGGAGCCAAAGAGTATTTATAAGCTTTGACAGTTGAGTTGTCAATTCAACCGCACCTGAAATATCCTTACTTGCAACAAAAGATAAGTGGTAACAGTGATATGATAGTGATGATAGTGATAGTAAAAGTAACAGTAAAAGTAAATAGCAAAAGTAAATGGTAAGAATAGCAACTAGTGACAAGCAGGATTTAAAACACTGTATGCTAGGGAGATGGATGGTTGGGCGCTGCATGGATGAGATAGATTCTAACTTGGGGCACGACACACGGAAAAGTAATGATCATCTAGGCAAATATCAAACATTAGGCATGTATCCCATAGGTAGTTGTGCGTGCTTGCAATAAGAACTTGCACAACATCTTTTGTCCTACCATCCCGCTACGAACGGGGCCAAAAGGAACTTATGGATATTAAGGTGCTCCTGTCAAAGAGCACCGGAACAAAGCAATGAACTCAATGGATACATGTAATCCTTAAACTACGGACCGTCCCCTTTGGTGTCCCAAGCTGTCACTTTTGGGATCGCCGGTTCCGAACCGTAATAGGTGCAAACAACTCATAGATAGGATCACGAACACAAATATATTCATACAAACACATATGGTTCAGATCTGAAATCATGGCACTCGGGCCCTAAGTGTCAAGCATTAAGAATAACAAGTTGAAGCAAAGATGATAAACACCATAGTAGATGATAGGCAACATGCCCCCAACGATCTGATAAACTATTACATGATCAAACTCATCCAATCCCTACCATCCCCTTCGCCTACAGCAGGGGAATTACTCACACATGGAGGGAGAAGTCATGGAGGGATGATGGAGTGATGATGGTGATGACGATGGCGACGATCTCCCCTCTCCGGAGGCCAATTCAGCCTCCAGATTAGCCCTCCCGAGGAAGAACAGAGGGTGGCGGCGGCTCCGCGACGGAAAACTGCGAAAGAACTTCTGATCTGGGGTTTTTGCGTCGCGAGTAAAAATACGAGGCGAAGTAGGGCACCAGGGGGTGTGGGACCCACCCAGGCGGCCCCCCGGCGCGGCCCAGGGGGGCGCCCACAGGGCGCCTGGGCACCCCCTGGCCCCCCTCTGGCCCCACTTCTGGTACCTGGTTCCTTCGGGTGCGTGGATTTTCTGTGATTTTTCGTGGATTTTTCTGAGATACCTAAAAATCCGTTTTCCTGCACACAATAAAACCATACAGGCAGCTCTGCTGAAAACAGCGTCAGTCCGGGTTAGTTTAGTTCAAATCGAAGAATGAGGTCAAAACAATATCAAAAGTGTTTGGAAAAGTAGATACGTTTGAGACGTATCAACTCTCCCAAGCTTAGCATATTGCTTGTCCTCAAGCAATTCAGTTCAACGAACTGGACGCGACAAAGAAAACTTTGACAAACTCTTTTGCTTCATTAGATGTATATAAGCATGTACTACGAAAAGAGTTTAGCAAGTATTGAAACAGTACTATGAGGACAATGCAAGGAGCAATCCTTCTTTCAAGTGACTAGTCACAAATACTTAAAAGTAAATAATATACTACTGAAAATCAAGACAAGATTACATTGCACATAGCTTGAGCATACTAGGGTGGTATCTCGCTAGTCTCCATGAGTGAAGCAAAACATAAATGCAGAAACTCCTCCAGAGTTTTAAAGGAGACTAGAACTAAGAATTTCAGAATAAATCATATCACAAGTATGCAGAAGGTAATGTAATACTTTGGGACAATGCACATTACACTCAGAATGACAATTATGCTCTCCTAGTTGGTGCTTTGAAGAAAGAAGGTGGAGACTCTCGAACCGTGTCTTTTGTTGGCAAAGTTGAAAACCCGTGATCGGAAACAAAAACTAAACATGTACCAGAGCTCTTGGTTTTAAAAACAGAAGTAAACATGTTTTGAGAAGTGCATATTTCGTCAACGAATGCTAACAGATAACTCAATCACTTTTTGAGTGGACAAGTCTCGAGGAACGGCTCCCGCATGAGGACGATCACATCCTCTTAATCTCCTTTGTTTATCACTGCCAAAGTTTTCTGATTTCTCATGAACAAAGTGTGAAGGAGGGTTTGTTTGTTATATTATCTTTTTGAGCCGGGCGCACTCAATGCCAGTTCCTTTTCGTATTAGGGGTTTGCACATTATACATGCAATTCAGGGGTGAAACTTGTCCAACTTAAAAAGATTATGAATTAACTACTACTTCCTAATGAGCTAAAACATAGGCACAAAAGAGAAATGCTTTTGATTAATTTCGAGATGGTACATGTCGGTGTACTAAGGTGGGGGCACCTCAGTACCCCAACTTGTGCACGGGCAGTAGCAGCCTCCCGCGGCAGGGCCTACCACGCGCTTGCCGGAGACCTTCCTGCTCCATATAAAACCATTCAAAAACAAAGTATACGAGACAGAAGATCGAGACCCCGGCAAGTGGAACTTGCCGGGAAGGCCATCCCAGGCTCAAGATTACCTCATTAGCACAAGACCCTGGCAAGAGGAGCTTGCCAGGAAGACCAGAAGATTACATTACAGAAGACATGCCTCGGCGCAACGTGCGCCCCGGCAGGGCCCGGGGAGCGGCAAGCTTCAGAGCCCGACAAGCTCCCGGGCCCGGCAAGGTCAAGACCCCGGCAAGGTGCTTGCCGGGGAGAGTTGCGCTGTGTGCCCGCGCTCCAGCTCATCGAACCACGCATCGCCCTGGGGCCATTCCAGGGACGCGTGGCGGATGGCTGTGCAGCCTGGGGGACACGGTGGCGCTCCACGGTGGTGAAGCCATTGCCGTGGCAAACGGAGACGCAAGGGCGGGCGCTTTTGGGGTCGACGGCGACGGGCATTGAATGCTCTTGTCCCCCACTGTCAAAGTAGGTAGCGACCACTGTTCACGCACTGTAGCTCCACTATTCCCGCACTGTTACAACTACCACCTCTTTTACATTTTTACCCTTTCTCCTACGTTGACACCTGTCGGTGACCCCTTGCACTATAAAAGGAGGCCCATGCACAACGTAGAAAGGGTTCGGAAGCTAGATCGCTCATACGCTCGGTGTAGCTAGTTCTTCAAGCTCCCGAGCTCTCCAACTCAATACAAACTAAGCAGGAGTAGGGTTTTACGCGTCCATCGCGGCCCGAACCTGGGTAAACTGCCCGCGTGATCTCCACGATCTGCTCTTTGTGCTCCCTCCGCCCTCTTACCGCACAAGCAAGGGGCTCCGGTCCCATAGGTGTTCGAGGTGGACAGTTTCCCCCGACATCTTTGGCGCGCCAGGTAGGGGGCGTCGAGGTCGTGCGAATCTGATCCGGCGTTCACGCGGGCGCATTCTTCATCAACCTCTCCAGTTTCATCAGCAACCTCATCAGCAACAGCGACATGGCCCCGAAGAAGAAGGCTTCGGAGGTCGCAGGCCCGTCTGCGTCTCATCCGCCGCCACCGGAACCGACGGTGGGCGGGGGAGACGCCGTCGGGAGGGTGGTCGCCGGCGAGGACACTCGCGGCGCCACCAAATCCAAGGACAGGACGGACGACCGAGCCTCGGTCTCCGTGGACGCGCCGCGTCCATCTCAGCAAATGACAACCCAGCAGCGCCATGCCACAGGAGGTGGCATCCGCCTGCTGGGCCAAGGGCAAACCGGAGGTTCGCGGGACCCTCCGGGCCATCGTCCTGGCACGAGCAAGGCGCGGTCGCCGGGGCGGGACCCTGCTCCTTCTAGCGCTGTTAGGAGTCCGAGCATATCCCGCTCCTCGCACCGCTCGCCCCCGCTCCCCTCCACTCCAGCAGAAGCGCTCGCAAGGGCGCAACTGCTCCTCGACTTCCCTCCAGCGGCAGACAAAGCCGAAGACTGGAGGGCAACTATTCAGAGCCTGATCGCCTTCGCCAACAACGATACGCCGCAGCAGCCGGCGACCTCGCGGCCGCGGCAAGTCGAGAAGACGAAGGCCGACGGCGACAAGACCGCCGGGGGTGCAACCACCGTGCACTCCCCGCCGCAGAAGCGGAAGGCGCCGCCCCGCCGGAACAACGCCGACGACGGCTCTACAGTGTCGTCGGATCCGCGGGTTCGTCGGGACCAGCGCCAAGTCCTTGACGACCGGCGACAAGAAGACGCTCGAAGAACAATCGAGCGCCGCCGAGAAGCTCGGCGGCAATCAGATCAGCGAGCTGGAGCCGCTGTCGACACGCGCGCGCCCGGTGAACCAGGCGACTTGCCGTACGCGGCAGGTTGCCCTGCGTTTACCCGCGAGCTGCGGCGTGTCCAGTGGCCCAGCATGAAGAACTTCAAGCCCGACGTACCAGAGAAGTACGACGGCAAGACGCACCCCTCGGAATTCCTCAGCATTTACACCATCGCGGTGCAGGCTGCCGGGGGGCGCGACGAGAAGATTTTGGCAAATTACTTCCCGCTCGTGCTTAAGCCGAACGTTCGTTCGTGGCTTATGCACTTGCCGGAAGGCTCCATTTCTTCTTGGGGCAGATCTTTGCCACCAGTTTGTTGGCGCCTTTACGGGCGGCCACAAACCCCACGGCCAGGAGAGTGATCTCCACATTCTGGCCCAGAAGGAAGGAGAATCCCTGCGCAAGTACATCCAACGCTTCAGTCGAGTGCAGCACAACATCCCCGACGTCCACCCTGCCGCGGTTATCAGCGCGTTCCACCATAACGTGCGTAACCGCCGCATGCGTGAAGAAATGGCCATGACCAAGATACGGGATGTCAGCGAGCTTTATGCTCTGGCTGATAAGTGCGCACGCGCCGAAGAGGGGAGGAGACTCCCCGAGGAGGACGCTCGCGCAGGAGGAAGCGACAGCGATGACGCCGCCCCGGCAAAGAAGAACCGGCGGCGGAACAACAGGAGGAAGAACAAGAAGGAAGTACTTGCCGTCGAGAAGTCCGGCAAGGAGGCTCCCGCCAAGCAAACACAGGCTGGCGGCTCCGGCAAGGAGCCTGCCCCTGTGGCGGCAGCCGACAAGCAGGACGGCTCCGACAAGCAATACTGCAAGATCCACCGCACCAAGGGCCACGACCTCTCCAACTGCAAACGCGTCAAGTACCTCGTCGAGCAGCAGAAAGCTGAGTACGGGAGGCGCGACAAGGAGAAGGCCCAAGGTGGCGGAGGAGAGCCAAGCAAGAAGCGGCCATTCAATGGCCGGGGAGGACGCCGCGGCAAGGCCAAGCAGCGGCAAGGTGACCGACCTCCCCGGGGCCGCGACAAGGACGAAGAAGACGACGACGAAGACATGGAGGATGAGGATAACAGCGAGCAGGAGTTCCAGAAGGCCACGGAGGTCCTGTGCGTCGACGGTGGCGCCTCTCTGCACACCTCCCACCGCCAGCTCAAGCAGTGGGTGCGCGAGGTGAATGCAGCAGAGCCGCCGTGGAGTCGCGCAGGCTCCTCAAATGGTCCAGCACGCCCATCATTTTTGATCTTGAGGATCACCCTGACCGCACCACTGCGGTCGGGTGCTTGCCGATGCTGGTCTCACCCACCATCCGCAACCTCAAGGTCACCAAAATGTTGGTTGACGGCGGGGCCGGGCTGAACTTGATCTCCTCTGCTGTGATCAAGAAACTCCAAATCCCAGATGGCGAGCTCGAAGAGACCGGTTCTTTCCAAGGAATCAACCCGGGGAGGAGCAAGCCCAAGGGGAAGATAACTCTGCCGGTGACCTTTGGCGGGGAGCTCAACTTCAGAACTGAGCGCATCACATTCGACGTCGCCGATATTCCATTGCCGTATAATGGAATACTCGGCCGTCCCGCCCTCGCCAAGTTCATGGCAGCTTCCCACTATGCCTACAACGTACTCAAGATGCCGGGGCCGATAAGCGTCATCACTGTCCATGGGGACAAGAAAGATGCGCTTGTCTGCGCCGACAAGATCTACCGGGACGCAGCAGCCGCAGCAAAGAAGGATACACTTGCCGCTGAAGCTCCCGGGGGGAAGAAGACGAAGACCAAGTCCGGCAAGTGCTCTGGGACCCACTCTGGCAACCACACCTCTTCGGAGTGCTGCGCTGCCGTCGAGGACGTTCCATCGAGCTCCATCGGCAAGTGCAAGAAGGGGATGGCCGCTCCTCCGGCAACCAAGAAGGTGTCCGCCAAGGAGGACGGCACTGGTGGTACCTTCACCATCAGTGCCATGCTTGACAGCAAATAGGAAAGCGCGCTCGTTGCCTTCCTGCGGGCGAATGTCGATGTGTTTGCCTGGCAACCATCTGACATCCCCGGTGTTCCCAGGAAGGTAATTGAGCACAAGCTTGTTGTTTGTCCTCATGCGCGACCCGTCAAGCAGAAGGTCAGAAAGCAAGCCGTGGAGCGCCAAGAATTCATTGCTGAAGAAATCAAGAAGCTAGAGGCAGCAGGCCTAGTTAGAGGTGTGATCCATCCGACGTGGTTGGCAAACCCAGGCGTCGTGTGCAAGGCCAATGGGAAGTGGAGACTATGTATAGACTTCACCGATGTGAATAAAGCATGTCCTAAGGATCCATTTCCCTTGCCGCGCATTGACCAGATCGTTGACTCCACTGCCGGATGTGAGCTACTCTCTTTTCTTGATGCATATTCAGGCTACCACCAGATCTTTATGGCCAAAGAGGATGAAGAGAAGACTGCATTTATCACTCCATGTGGCACTTATTGCTTCATACGCATGCCATTTGGGATGAAGAATGTAGGATCAACATTTGCAAGGGTAGTGCACACTGCTTTCGAGCCACAGATCCACAGAAATGTAGAGGCTTACATGGATGACATCGTGGTGAAGAGCAAGAGCAAGGATACCCTGATCCAAGATTTGGAAGAGACATTTCAGAACCTGCGCAAGATACAGCTCAAGTTGAACCCCGAGAAGTGCGTCTTTGGAGTCCCTTCCGGCAAGCTTCTCGGGTTCTTTGTATCACAGAGGGGCATTGAAGCTAACCCCGACAAGATTAAAGCCATTGAGCAGATCGAGGCCCCGAAGCGCGTCAAGGATGTCAGAAGGCTTGCAGGTTGTGTGGCTGCCCTCAGTAGGTTCATTTCGAAGTCTGCAGAACGCGCCCTACCTTTCTTCAAAATCTTGAAGAAGGCAGGTCCCATGAAGTGGACTCCGGAAGCGGAGGCGGCACTGCAAGATTTGAAACGGTACCTATCCTCTACTCCAATACTTGTCGCACCTAGACCACAGGAAAAGTTGTTGCTATACCTAGCGGCAACCAACCAGGTGGTTAGTGCTGCGTTAGTAGCGGAGAGGGAGGCCGACGAGGAGTCTACACCACCGGCAAGCAAATCCAGCGACAAGCAGGGGGCTGCTCCGACAAGCTCTGGCCCCGACAAGGACAACTCTGCGCAGGAGCAGGAAGAAGTGCGGAAGAAGATGGTGCAGCGCCCGGTGTATTTTGTGAGCTCCCTCTTGCAGGGGGCTAGATCAAGATATTCCGGGGTGCAAAAGTTGCTTTTCGGCCTCCTCATGGCCTCGAGAAAGCTGCGCCATTACTTCCAGGCACATGAGATAACAGTGGTCACTCGCTTTCCGCTGAAGAGGATATTGCATAATCCAGAAGCAACAGGCAGGATCGTTGAGTGGGCACTGGAGCTGTCGAGCTTTGGACTCAAATTTGAAAGTACCTCAACCATACAGAGCCGAGCTTTGGCAGAATTCATAGCTGAGTGGACCCCGACGCCCGATGAAGAAGTCCAAGAAACAAGTGCACCCGTACAAGAAGCGACAAGTGAATGGGTAATGTATTTTGATGGCGCTTTTCTCGCTGCAAGGCGCCGGTGCTGGCGTGGTACTCATCGCGCCCACCGGAGAGCACCTCAAGTATGTTATCCAGATGCACTTTCCCAGGGAGCAAGCGACAAACAACACTGCTGAATATGAAGGTTTGCTCGCCGGCCTCAGGATTGCGGCCGAACTTGGGATCAGAAACCTGATTGTGCGGGGGGATTCTCAGTTGGTGGTCCGGCAAGTTAACAAGAGTTACCAGAGCCCTTTGATGGAAGCTTATGTAGATGAAGTGAGGAAGCTTGAAGAGCACTTTGAAGGTCTGCAAATGGAGCACGTCCCGAGAGCTCACAATGACATTGCAGATGGCCTTTCAAAGTGTGCCTCGATGAAGTTACCTGTGGAACCAGGGACCTTCTTGCTCAAGCTGACTCAACCATCCGTTACACCATCAATTGGGCAGTCCAAGAAGAGAAAGTTGGTCTCCGGCGACTACTTGCCGGCGGATCTTCCTGAAACCGCCGCCAAGGTCCCCAAGATCAACGACCAGAACGCTGAGGAACAGTCTGCTCCTGCAGATCCGAGGGTCTGTGCAGTTGAAGCAAGTGTTCCCGACAAGCCTCGCCCCGGCGAGCTTGCCGGGGGACCATCAGCTCCGGCGGAGCCGGAGGTTCTTGCCGTAGAAGCTGAGGTCCCCGCAGCGGCCCTCATGCCTTTAGTCCTTGCCGTTGAGCCTCGGGCTCCGGCATGGGCGCAGCAGATCGTCCGTTTTCTGCAAACTGGAGAACTTCCCGACGACCCAGAAGAAATAGAGAAGATAACCAGGCAGTCAAGTATGTACCAGTTCATGGATAACGAGCTGTACAGAAGAAGACTCAACGGCGTCAGATTGAAGTGCATCTCCAGGGAAGATGGACAGAAGTTGTTGGCAGAAATACACGGAGGCATATGCGGCCACCACATTGGCGCAAGGGCGCTTGCCGGGAAAGCTTTCCGGCAAGGGTTCTTTTGGCAAGAAGCCCTCCAAGATGCAACTGCACTAGTAACCAAGTGTGAAGCGTGCCAGTTCCATGCGAAGCAGATTCATCAGCCAGCTCAAGCTCTCCAAACAATTCCATTGTCCTGGCCCTTCTCGGTCTGGGGGCTCGATATCCTCGGCCCCTTCCCCCGAGCCATCGGGGGCTTTGAGTACTTGTACGTTGCAATCGACAAGTTCACAAAATGGCCAGAAGTGGAACCAGTGAGAAAGGTGACAGCACAGTCAGCGGTCAGGTTCTTCAGGTCGATTGTTTGCCGTTTCGGAATCCCTAACCGGATCATCACCGACAACGGTACGCAGTTCACTAGTCGCACCTTCATGCAGTACGTCCAAGACCTTGGCGCCAAGGTCTGTTTCGCTTCTGTTGCTCACCCGAGGAGCAACGGTCAAGCGGAGAGGGCCAATGCTGAAGTGCTGCGCGGACTCAAGACAAGGACCTTTGACAGGCAGCGCAAGTGCGGAAGAAATTGGATAGAGGAGCTACCGGCGGCTCTTTGGTCAATCAGAACGACACCAAGTCGAGCCACCGGGCAGACACCCTTTGCTCTAGTCTATGGAGCAGAGGCAGTTCTCCCCACGGAACTCGTATACGGATCTCCTCGAGTGCTCGCTTATGATGAGCTCGAGCAAGAGCAGCTGCGGCAAGATGATGCATTGCTCCTCGAGGAGGGACGTCTCCAGGCTGCTGTACGAGCTGCTCGATACCAGCAAGCCTTGCGCCGCTATCATAGCCGCAAGGTCAAGGCCAGGAGTCTCGAGGAAGGCGACCTTGTTCTTCGACGTGTTCAGTCCGCCAAGAATTCCAACAAGTTGACGCCGAAGTGGGAAGGCCCTTATTGGGTGAGACAAGTCACAAGGCCCGGCGCTGTCCGCCTTGAGACCGAAGAAGGCTTACCGGTGAGCAACTCCTGGAACATAGAGCATCTTCGCAAGTTTCACCCAGAAGGCGCGGTTGCCGTGATCCGCTCCGGCAACCACCTTTTGTACAAGCTTTGCCGCTGTTGCATGTAACCCTTTGTACAAAGCCGGGCGCAGATCCCGTGCATTAGTAAAGCTTTTGTGTTCTGCGCTACTTGCCTTTTGCATGCTTTTCTTTGCTATTTGCATGTGTTATTTGGCATCTTGTGCAACATACACATCCGGTAAGCATTAGCACGCCGAAAGGCCATATACTTGTTTCCCTCTTCTTTTTCCTTGCCTCTTAAGCAGAAAGAATGTTCCTCGCGCACAAGTTTGCCGGGGGGGAAGGAGATGGAGGAGGAACCAAGTGCTGTTCAAGAAAGAGAAGCCTTACCGAGAAGCAAGCAATATATGAAAGCTAAGTTATTAGAATTTGATCAGTCCAAATTTTTAATTTTTAAGTTGTCTTCCTTGAACAATCACACTTTGTATGGGAAACCTGTGCGCAAAGGAACCTACCCATAGCTAGCCGCACCCTTATCTTGTTTTCGAGTACGCTCAACGACTTAAGTGAGCTGCGACAAGTGTCGCGCCCTTGTTTCATTTTCGAGTTCACTCAACAAGCTGAGTGCATTGCGACTAGCTGCGGCAAGGTTGCTTGCCGGTAAGACCTTAGCCAGCAGGCTGCTCAGAGTCCAGCACTCAGCGCTCGCGGCAAAGGACCCTTGCCGGCAAGCTCCCTGGAAGCGTAGGGTGAAAAACGTACAAAGTAGATGACCAAGACAAGGAAGATAACATTGCACTGATTGATTAAAATAAGATAAATATCTTACAAAGGATAACTTGTCGCAATGATTAATGAGTTCATAACACCCTATGCAGCAACAAAAGAGATAAAGTAAAAGGAGGCCTAATCTGCGCGGTCGCCCTCAATCCTGGAGATCTTGTTCACTTTGGCGATGATGTGGGCGACCTGCGCCTTAGCGCCTCCGTGTTCGCGTCGGCCGGCAGGCTGCGGAGAACGTTGGTGAGATTTATGCCGGGATTGCGGTATACAATCTGTTGGGTAACGTTGCATGGGAAACAAATTTTTTTCCTACGTTCACCAAGATCAATCTAGGAGATGCATCTACGAGGGGAGAGTTGGATCCACATACCCTTGTAGATCGCTAAGCGGAAGCATTCAAGAACGCGGTTGATGGAGTCGTGCTCGCCGCGATTCAGATCGCCGAAGATCCTAGCACCGAAGCAACGGTGCCTCCGCGTTCTTCACACGTACAGCTCGGGGACGTCTCCTTCTTCTTGATCCAGCAAGGGGGAAGGAGAGGTTGATGGAGACACCGGCAGCACGACGGCGTGGTGGAGATGGTGATGGAGGATTCCAGCAGGGCTTCGCCAAGCACCGCGGAGTTCACGAAGATGGATGTGGGAGAGGGAGGGCAGCGCCGAGGCACGAACGTGTGTGGCTGCCCTCCCTCTGCCTCTCTTTATATAGGGGGGTAGAGAGGGGAGGGGCGCCCTAGGGTGTACCCCTAGGGGCGGCGGCCAAGTGGAGATGGGGGGGCGGCGGCCAGGGCTGCGGCCAGGGTTAGGGCTCCCCCCCCCCAGGCGCCTTGCCCCCCAAGCTAGGGGGTGCGGCAGCCCTAGGAGGGGCCAGCCCCCTTGGCGCATGAGGAGAGGGCCTAGGGGGGGCGCACAGCCCTATGAGGGCTGTTGTGTCCCCCTTTGTGGCCCATTAGGCCCGAAACTCTTTCCGGGACCCCAAAAACCCTTTTCGGTCATCCGCCGTCTTCCCGATACTCCCCGGAACACTTCCGGACTCCGAACACTCTCATCCTATATATCAATCTTCGTCCCCGGACCATTCCGGAGACCCTCGTCACGTCCGGGATCTCATCCGGGACTCCGAACAACCTTCGGTAACCATGCACTGTTCTCACTAACAACCCTAGCGTCACCGAACCTTAAGTGTGTAGACCCTGCGGGTTCGGAAACTATGCAGACATGACCGAGACACTCCCAGGTCAATAACCAATAGCGGGATCTGGATACCCATATTGGTTCCCACACGTTTCTCGATGATCTCATCGGATGAACCATGATGTCAAGGATTCAGGCAATCCCGTATACAGTTCCCTTTGTCTCGTCGGTATGTTACTTGCCCGAGATTCGATCGTCGGTATCTCTATACCTAGTTCAATCTCGTTACCGGCAAGTCTCTTTACTCGTTACCGTAACACATAATCCCGTGACCAACTACTTAGTCACTTTGAGCTCATTGAGATGACGTATTACCGAGTGGGCCCGGAGATACCTCTCCGTCACACGGAGTGACAAATCCCAGTCTCGATCCATGTCAACTCAACAGACACCTTTGGAGATACCTGTAGAGTACCTTTATAGTCACTCAGTTACGTTGCGACGTTTGGCACACACAAAGCATTCCTACGGTGTCAGTGAGTTACACGATCTCATGGTCATAGGAACTTATACTTGACATGCAGAAAACTATAGCGATAACTGATACGATCAAAAGCTATGTTTAACGTTTGGGTCTCGTCCATCACATCATTCTCCTAATGATGTGATCCCGTTATCAAATGACAACTCATGTCTATGACCTGGAAACCGCGGTCATCTTTGATCAACGAGCTAGTCCTGAAGAGGCTTACTAGGGACTCAAAGTTTGTCTATTTATCCACACATGTATATGAGTTTCCAATCAATACAATTATAGCATGGATAATAAACGATTATCATGAACAAGGAAATATAATAATAACTCCTTTTATTATTGCCTCTAGGGCATATTTCCAACAGTCTCCCACTTGCACTAGAGTCAATAATCTAGCATTACAAGGTAATGAATCTAACACCCATAGAGTCTTGGTGTTGATCATGCTTAGCCCGTGGAAGAGGCTTAGTCAACGGATCTGCAACATTCAAATCCGTGTGTACTTTGCAAATGCTTATGTCCTCCTCCTTGACTGAATCACGGATGGAATTGAAGCGTCACTTTATGTGTCTGGTCCTCTTGTGAAACCTTGGTTCCTTGGCTAGAGCAATGGCACCAGTGTTGTCACAGAACAGAGTCATTGGGTTTAGTGCACTAGGCACAACTCCAAGATCTGTCATGAACTCCTTCATCCAGACACCTTCCTTTGCCGCCTCCGAGGCAGCTATGTACTCCACTTCGCATGTAGAATCGGCTACCACGCTTTGCTTGGAACTGCACCAGCTTACCGCTCCCCCGTTGAGAATATATACGTATCCGGTTTGAGACTTAGAGTCATCCGGATCAGTGTCAAAGCTTGCATCGACGTAACCCTTTACGACGAGCTCTTGATCACCTCCATAAACGAGAAACATTTCCTTAGTCCTTTTCAGGTACTTTAGGATATTCTTGACCGCTGTCCAGTGATCCATACCAGGATTACTTTGAAACCTTCCGGCCATACTTATGGCAAGGCTGACATCTGGTCTTGTGCACAGCATTGCATACATGATAGAGCCTATGGCTGAAGCATAGGGGACGACACTCATCTTTTCTCTATCTTCCGTAGTCACTGGGCATTGAGTCTTACTCAACTTTGTACCTTGCAATACCGGCAAGAACCCCTTCTTGGATTGATCCATTTTGAACTTCTTCAAAACTTTATCAAGGTATGTACTTTGTGAAAGTCCTATCAAGCGTCTTGATCTATCTCTATAGATCTTGATGCCCAATATGAAAGCAGCTTCACCGAGATCCTTCATTGAAAAACTCTTGTTCAAATACCCCTTCACGCTATCCAAAAATTATATATTGTTTCCAATCAGCAATATGTCATCCACATATAATATTAGAAACGCTATAGAGCTCCCACTCACTTTCTTGTAAATACAAGCTTCATTGTAAACTTGTACAAACCCAAACGCTTTGATCACCTCATCAAAGCGAAGATTCCAACTCCGAGATGCTTGCACCAGCCCATAAATGGAACGCTGGAGCTTGCATACTTTGTCAGCATTCTCTGGATCGACAAAACCTTCTGGTTGTATCATATACAACTCTTCCTTAAGAAAACCGTTAAGGAACGCTGTTTTGACATCCATCTGCCAAATTTCATAATCGAAATATGCAGCTATCGCTAACATGATTCGGACGGATTTAAGCATCGCTACGGGTGAGAAAGTCTCATCGTAGTCAATCCCTTGAACTTGTGAAAAACCCTTAGCCACAAGTCGAGCTTTATACACGGTGACATTACCGTCAGCGTCCGTCTTCCTCTTAAAAATCCATTTATTCTGAATGGCCTTCCGCCCTTCAGGTAATACTTCCAAAGTCCATACTTTGTTTTCATACATGGATCCCATCTCGGATTTCATGGCCTCTAACCATTTGTCGGAATCCGGGCCCACCATCGCTTCTCCACAGCTCGTAGGTTCACCGTTGTCTAACAACATGACCTCCAAGACAGGGTTACCATACCACTCAGGTGCAGTGCGTACCCTTGTCGACCTACGAGGTTCGGTAGTAACTTGATCAGAAGCTTCTTGATCATCATCATTGGCTTCCTCTTCAACCGCTGCAGGCTCCACAAAAACATCTTTCTGTGCTGCGCAACTCTCTGGTTGAAGCAGAGGTTCAATAACCTCATCAAGTTCTACCTTCCTCCCACTCAATTCTTTCGAGAGAAACTCTTTCTCGAGAAAGGACCCGTTCTTAGCGACAAACACTTTGCCTTCGGATCTGAGATAGAAGGCGTACCCAACAGTTTCTTTTGGGTATCCTATGAAGACACATTTGTCCGCTTTGGGTTCGAGCTTTTCTGGCTGAAGCCTTTTGACATAAGCATCGCAACCCCAAACCTTGAGAAAAGACAACTTAGGTTTCTTACCAAACCATAGTTCATACGGTGTTGTCTCAACGGACTTGGATGGAGCCCTATTTAAAGTGAATGCAGCTGTCTCTAACGCATATCCCCAAAACGATAGTGGCAAATTGGCAAGAGACATCATAGAATGCACCATATCTAATAGGGTTCGATTACGACGTTCGGACACACCATTACGCTGTGGTGTTCCAGGTGGCGTCAACTGTGAAACGATTCCACATTTTCTTAAGTGATTGCCAAACTCATAACTCAGATACTCTCCCCCTCGATCAGATCGTAGGAATTTGATCTTCTTGTTACGATGATTCTCAACTTCACTCTAAAATTGCTTGAACTTTTCAAACGTTTCAGACTTATGCTTCATCAAGTAAATATACCCGTATCTACTCAAGTCGTCAGTGAAGGTGAGAAAGTAACGATATCCACCGCGCGCCGTGACACTCATCGGGCCACACACATCAGTATGTATGATTTCCAATAAGTCACTTGCCCGTTCCATTGTTCCTGAAAACGGGGTCCTTGTCATCTTGCCCATGAGGCACGGCTCGCATGTGTCAAGTGATTCAAAATCAAGAGACTCCAAAAGTCCATCAGCATGGAGCTTCCTCATGCGTTTTACGCCGATATGACCCAGACGGCAGTGCCACAAGAAAGTGGTACTATCGCTAACTACTCTACATCTTTTGGCATCAATGTTATGAACATGTGTATCATCACTATCGAGATTCAATAAGAATAAACCCCTCACTTCGGGTGCATGACCATAAAAGATATTACCCATATAAATAGAACAACCTTTATTCTCTGATTTAAATGAGTAACCGTCTCGCAATAAACAAGATCCAGATATAATGTTCATGCTCAACGCAGGCACTAAATAACAATTATTCAGGTTCATAACTAATCCCGATGGTAATCGAAGAGCGAGCGTGCCGACGGCGATCACATCAACCTTGGAACCATTTCCCACGCGCATCGTCACTTCGTCCTTCGCCAGCCTCCGTTTATTCCGCAGTTCATGTTTAGAGTTGCAAATGTGAGCAACCGAACCGGTATCAAATACCCAGGCACTACAACGAGAGTTTGTAAGGTACACATCAATAACATGTATATCACATATACCTTGCTTGTTGTTGTTGTTGGCCCCCTTCTTGTCTGCCAGATACTTGGGGCAGTTCCGCTTCCAGTGGCCGTTCCCCTTGCAATAGAAACACTCAGTCTCTGGCTTGGGCCCAGCCTTGGGTTTCTTCACTGGATGAGCAACTGCCTTGCCACCCTTCTTAGAGTTACCCTTCTTGCCCTTGCCATTCTTCTTGAAACTGGTGGTTTTATTGACCATCAACACTTGATACTCCTTCTGGATGTCTGCCTCAGCGACTTTCAGCATTGAAAACAGCTCGGCGATGGTTTTGTTCATCCCTTGCATGTTATACTGCTGCACGAAGCTCTTGTAGCTAGGCGGGAGTGACTGGAGAATTCTGTCAATGATAGCCTCCTCCGGGAACACAAGTCCCAGATCAGCTATGCGGGTATAGTACCCAGACATCTTCAGTAAGTGCTCACTGACAGACGAATTCTCCTCCATCTTGCAAGCAAAGAATTTATCGGTGGTCTCATACCTCTCGATCTTGGCATTCTTTTCAAAGATGAACTTCAACTCCTGGAACATCTCATATGCTCCATGACGTTCAAAACGCCTTTGAAGTCCTCCTTCCAAGCTATACAATATGGCACACTGCACTACTGAGTAGTCATCCGAACGCGACTGCCAGGCGTTCATAACGTCCGCAGAGGCCTGAGGAGCGGGGGGTTCACCTAGCGGTGCATTTAGGACATAAACCTTTTGGGCAGCTGTGAGGATGATCCTCAGATTGCGGAGCCAGTCCACAAAGTTGCTCCCATCATCTTTCAGTTTAGCTTTCTCTAGGAACGCATTAAAATTCAGGGGAGCTACTGCGCGAGCCATCTACAACAAAAGATTTGCAAAGACATTTTAGACTATTGTTCATGATAAATGAGTTATTACCTAATCAAATTATTTATAACTCCCACTCAAATTTACATCCCTCTGGTCATTCGAGCGTGACATGATCCAGATCCACCAACCCAAGTCCGATCATCACGTGAGATGAGGTGGTGTCAATGGTGAACATCTACATGTTGATCATATCTACTATATGACTCATGCTCGACCTTTCGGTCTTCCGTGTTCCGAGGCCATGTCTGTACATGCTAGGCTCGTCAAGTCTAACCCGAGTGTTCTGCATGTGCAAAACTGGCTTGCACCCGTTGTATGCGAACGTAGAGTCTATCACACCCAATCATCACGTGGTGCTTCGAAACGACGAACCTTCGCAACGGCGCACACTCGGGGGGAACACAATTTTATCTTGAAATTTTAGTGAAGGATCATCTTATAATGCTACCGTCGTCCTAAGCAAAATAAGATGCATAAAAGGATTAACATCACATGCAAATCATAAGTGACATGATATGGCCATCAACTCGTGCTTTTGATCTCCATCTCCAAAGCACCGGCATGATCTCCATCGTCACCGGCGCCACACCATGATCCCCATCATCATGATCTCCATCATCGTGTCGCCATCGGGGTTGTCGCGCGCCCACCATGCTCTTACTACTATTGCTACCGTTTAGCGATAAAGTAAAGCATTACAAAGCGCTTAATGATTGACACGCAGGTCATACAAAAATTAAAGACAACCCTATGGCTCCTGCCGGTTGCCGTATACATCGACATGCAAGTCGATATTAACTATTACAACATGATCATCTCATACATATTTCATCATGTCATTGGCCATATCATATCACATACATACCCTGCAAAAACAAGTTAGACGTCCTCTAATTTGTTGTTGCATGTTTTACGTGGCTGCTATGGGTATCTAGCAAGAACGCTTCTTACCTACGCAAAGCCACAACGGTGATATTCAAGTTGCTATTTAACCTTCTACAAGGACCGCCTTGTTCTATTCCGATTCAACTAAGATAGGAGAGACAGACACCCGCCAGCCATCTTATGCAACAAAAGTCACATGTCTGTCGATGGAACCGGTCTCATGTACGTGGACATGTAAAGTTGGTCCGGGCCGCTTCATCCCATAATACCGCTGAATCAAGAAAGACTAAGGAGGGAAGCAATCTAAACATCAACGTCCACAAACCCTTTTGTGTTCTACTCGTGAAAGCATCTACGCAAGAACTTGGCTCTGATACCACTGTTGGGTAACGTTGCATGGGAAACAAAAAATTTTCCTACGTTCACCAAGATCAATCTAGGAGATGCATCTACGAGGGGAGAGTTGGATCCACATACCCTTGTAGATCGCTAAGCGGAAGCGTTCAAGAACGCGGTTGATGGAGTCGTGCTCGCCGCGATTCAGATCGCCGAAGATCCTAGCACCGAAGCAACGGTGCCTCCGCGTTCTTCACACGTACAGCTCGGGGACGTCTCCTTCTTCTTGATCCAGCAAGGGGGAAGGAGAGGTTGATGGAGACACCGGCAGCACGACGGCGTGGTGGAGATGGTGATGGAGGATTCCAGCAGGGCTTTGCCAAGCACCGCGGAGTTCACGAAGATGGATGTGGGAGAGGGAGGGCAGCGCCGAGGCACGAACGTGTGTGGCTGCCCTCCCTCTGCCTCTCTTTATATAGGGGGGTAGAGAGGGGAGGGGCGCCCTAGGGTTTACCCCTAGGGGCGGCGGCCAAGTGGAGATGGGGGGGGGGGCGGCGGCCAGGGTTAGGGCTCCCCCCCCCAGGCGCCTTGCCCCCCAAGCTAGGGGGTGCGGCAGCCCTAGGAGGGGCCAGCCCCCTTGGCGCATGAGGAGAGGGCCTAGGGGGGGGGGGCACAGCCCTATGAGGGCTGTTGTGTCCCCCTTTGTGGCCCATTAGGCCCGAAACTCTTTCCGGGACCCCAAAAACCCTTTTCGGTCATCCGCCGTCTTCCCGATACTCCCCGGAACACTTCCGGACTCCGAACACTCTCATCCTATATATCAATCTTCGTCCCCGGACCATTCCGGAGACCCTCGTCACGTCCGGGATCTCATCCGGGACTCCGAACAACCTTCGGTAACCATGCACTGTTCTCACTAACAACCCTAGCGTCACCGAACCTTAAGTGTGTAGACCCTGCGGGTTCGGAAACTATGCAGACATGACCGAGACACTCCCAGGTCAATAACCAATAGCGGGATCTGGATACCCATATTGGTTCCCACACGTTTCTCGATGATCTCATCGGATGAACCACGATGTCAAGGATTCAGGCAATCCCGTATACAGTTCCCTTTGTCTCGTCGGTATGTTATTTGCCCGAGATTCGATCGTCGGTATCTCTATACCTAGTTCAATCTCGTTACCGGCAAGTCTCTTTACTCGTTACCGTAACACATAATCCCGTGACCAACTACTTAGTCACTTTGAGCTCATTGAGATGACGTATTATCGAGTGGGCCCGGAGATACCTCTCCGTCACACGGAGTGACAAATCCCAGTCTCGATCCATGTCAACTCAACAGACACCTTCGGAGATACCTGTAGAGTACCTTTATAGTCACTCAGTTACGTTGCGACGTTTTGCACACACAAAGCATTCCTACGGTGTCAGTGAGTTACACGATCTCATGGTCATAGGAACTTATACTTGACATGCAGAAAACTATAGCGATAACTGATACGATCAAAAGCTATGTTTAACGTTTGGGTCTCGTCCATCACATCATTCTCCTAATGATGTGATCCCGTTATCAAATGACAACTCATGTCTATGACCTGGAAACCACGGTCATCTTTGATCAACGAGCTAGTCCTGAAGAGGCTTACTAGGGACTCAAAGTTTGTCTATTTATCCACACATGTATATGAGTTTCCAATCAATACAATTATAGCATGGATAATAAACGATTATCATGAACAAGGAAATATAATAATAACTCCTTTTATTATTGCCTCTAGGGCATATTTCCAACACAATCTTCGTCAGGACGCGCTCCAAGGTCCCCGCGCAGAGCTGGCGCGACTCCTCGACCAGTTGCGCGGGGAGCTTCTTCCGAAGATCTGCAAGAGCCGGCGCGATCCCTCTGAAGAAGAGGCTGAGCTTGGCGCTATGAGGGAGGTTTGGATCCGGAGAGTAGATGAGGTGCTCGACCTTCAGCGCCAGCAACTCCTGGTCGATGTTGGATGCAGAAGACACCAAGTCGTCGGTCCACACCTCGACGGTCCGGCGGAAGTTCTCGGCCGCAGTGTTGGCGCTCTCCACCAAACCTCACTCTCTGCGGAGCTCTTCCTTCAGCTTGGTTTCCCGGTCCCGGACGGCGTCGAGCGAGTCCTTCAACGTGGAAACCTTCAGCTCAAGATCCTCAATCGAGTCCTTGGCGGCCTTCAGCTCGTCGCCCTTCTTGGAAAGACGCACCTGGAGTTCGGAGTTGGTGTGGGCGTCCTTCTCGCGCTCTATATTGAGCGCGGTGACCCGCTCCACGCTCGCCTTCAGCGACTCCTCCAGTTGCGCAACCTTGGCCGCGAGCTCCTCCTTGGCGGTCTCCGCGGCAGCCGCGGCGGCTTTCGCCTCCTTCAGCTCTCCGCCAAGGGCCTGCTCCCGAGCGGCAAGGTCTTCCTCGTGGGAGTCAAGGTTGACCTTCCGTTGGGCGAGCTCTCCTTCTCGCCGGGACAGCTCCTCCCCGGCGAGCCGCTGCTGCTCTTCGGCTTCGGCCTTCTCCAGGAGCCACTCCTGGTACTCCCCGGCGAGCCTCTCGCGCTCCTCCGCCACGTCGCGGAGGGCAGCCTGGTTGACGGCGCGGAGCTCCGCCGCGCGCTTCTCCATCTCGACGGCGGCCTTGGCGGCAAGGGCCTCCCGAGACGCTAGCTTCGCCTGCCTGGCCCGGTAAAGGGCCAGGAGCTGATGAAGCAGTTTCTCCTCCTCGGGCCCGTCGCTTCCGCCGGGCGCCTCGACGATCTTCAGTCCCGCGGAGGCGAGGACCTCTCCATCAAAGGCCTCGCCCTCCGCGGGAGCTCGCGATGAAGAACCCCACGGCACCTGGATGAAGACGCCGTTGGGAGCTTCAAGATAATAGCCCGACCGCTCCTTTTCGGCGGAGGGGTCGGCGGCCGGTGCAGCACTTGATGCTCCTGCCGCCTCCGGGCCGCCAGTGCGGTCGCCGTCCCCCTCCCCGGCCGCTGCGTCTGCGGTCGGGGCAGTCTCCTCCGCAGCCGGCTCGGCGGCTCCCGCCGTGTCCTCAGCGACAGGGGCGTCGCCGCCGCCGCCCTGCGTGCCCTCCTCCTCGACGACGATGATTTCCGTCTCCATCTGCTCGGGGGGAGGAGGATCTAGAAAAAAAAGAAGAAGAAGTTCAAGCAAATATCCAAAAAGAGACGAATCCAAGAAGACAAAGTTACAGAACTTACCTTGACGGACGTCGTCGGCGGCGGGCTCCCTCGCCGGGGAGCTCTGCCTTGGCGGAGTGGCCGCCCTCGCCGGGCTACTCGCCCTTGGCGGGGTACTCACCCTTGGCGGAGTACCCGCCCTTGGCGGAGTGCTCTCCCTTGCCGGAGAGTTCGCCCTTGGCGGGGACGGCGGGGCCTGCGGCACCTCGGGAGCGACCTCCGGATGCTCCTGCGGTTGTGGCTCCGCCTCTGCGCAAGACAATCAAGACAAGACAAAAACATCAAGATATTAGCACAAGACAAAAATTCTCAAGCGCGCCCGACAAGCAGAAGTATGGAACCCAGACTTACGCTGGGGGCTGCTCCTCGGAGCAGCGCCCGGGTCCGGCAGGCTCGTCTCCGGCGCGTCTCCAGTCGCCGCGACGGGCGAGTCGTCCGCGACCTCGACCACAGGCACCTTGGCCTTCTTCGCCACTCGCTGGGCCAGGGTCCTGAGATCAAAACAAAAGCAAGATCAGCATCAACGAGAATCAAGATAATGTTAAAGAAGATGCAAGACCTCAAGTTCTTACTCCTGTTCCTCCTCGTCGTCGTCGTCGCTCAGGGCGGAGAAGTCAAACGCCACTTGAGGCGCGTCCGCGCGAGGAGCGGGAGGCGAAGACTCCCTCGGGCGCTTGGCGATCCCCGGGGCTGGGGGCTGCGAGGACCCGGCCCCTGTGGACGCCGAAGCCCGGGGAGCAGGCGGAGCAGCCGCTCCGCTCTGCGAAGACCCTCCTCCGCTTGGCGCTGTCGTGCGGGGCGCCTCCGTCGTGGCCTGTGTGCGGGCCGCCCCCGCCGTGGTTGGTGCGCCGGGCGCCCCCGTCGCAGCTTGACTCCCCCGGGAAGCTCGCGCTGCCCGGCGAGTTGGTTGTTGTCGGGGCGCCTGCGCCCTCGTCCCCGTCGTCGCCTTGCGGAGACATTTCAGCGGAGACCGCTTGGGACTCGCCCGGGGCGGGGAGATCTCCGATGATGAGGAGACGTCGTCGGCGTAGAGCCCCAGAGACCCGTCGGAGTCCCCGGCGGCCCCGACGTCCTCCTCCTCCTCCTCCTCCCCGGCAGGCTTGCTGGACCCAGCGCCTTGCCCCGCGGCCGTGCCCTTTCCGGCGCCTCCGCCCCCTCCGGCGCCTCCGCTTCCTGCGGCGCCTCTGTTCCCTCCGGCAGCGCCGCCTCTTGCCGCGGCCTCGGTTACGATTCCGGGGATCCCGGAGTGCCTCAAAGAGGGGACCCCGGCGAGCGCGTCGGGAGGAAGCTGCAGCAGTCTGCGGATCTCCGCCTCCTCCGCTTGGCAGGACGCTTCCGCAGCCTCTGCCTCCTCGGGCGTATAGCCAAATTCTCCTGCCGCTGCGGCTGCAGCGGCCTCTTCAACCCGAGAAGCTATATAGGCAATCTCTTGGTCGGTGGTGTCCCGTGTGAGCCCCTTGATTTCATCCTTGTTCTTCGCCACCTCCACAAGGTTGTCGAAGAAGCTGATGATGTCTGATGACTTGGGCGGAATCCATGTGCGGTCCACGCCGTGCGAGTCACACGCGGGCATCATGGCGCGAAGAGGATCCCGGGCTGTGCTGTTGCAGAGAGGCACCACTCCCCGGGGAGCCCTGAACCATTCTGGGTGGGCCGGGTCATGTTTAAAGAGTTCCCGGACCATCCCCTTCAGCTCGAGCGCCGTGAAGTTGAAGTTTAGCCCGGGGCGCAGTCTCATAATATCCGCCGCATTGCCGTACTCCCATGCCGGCCTCTTCCTGTCCTGTAGAGGGGCAATGCGGCGGCGGAGAAAATCTGTGCCTACTTCTCCGACAGACAACTTTGCTACTCGAAGACGAAGAATCCGGACGAGGGCGACGTTGAGCTTGATGTCGTCCGAGTCCAGCTCGCTCCAATCCCTGCCGCGCACGATAGGTGTTGTGCGCGGCGCAGTGAAGGGCTGCGGCTCGTCCTCGACTATCCAACACCAGTCTGCACGCCACTCCTCCCACTTGCCGCGGAGCTCCCCCGGCAAGTAGGACTCCTTCTTATTCAAGCGGAAGACCCAAGAAATCCCTCCGGAGAGGGGAGCACCGGCTTCTACTCTAGGGGTGAAGAAGTGCCTAAACAGCGCTACGTTTGGGTATATCCCAATATAGTTTTCGCACATGTGTGCGAAAACCGCCATTGTGAGGATGGCGTTGGGGGTGAAGTCTAGAAGATGAAGGCCGTAGGTGTGCATTATATCACAGAAAAAGTCGGAAAAAGGAGGACAGAGGCCGCAGTGGAAGAAAGCTGCAAAGAAGAAGTACCCGCCGGGGTAGTTGTCCTTGGCGGCGGCCGGATAGGCTCGGGTGCGGGGATGCGCCTTGGTCTTCTTGGCCCAGAACAAGTAATACTTGTTCCAGAGCTCCCGCGCGCCGAGCCTTGGCGCGAAGACGACGTTTCGCTTCCGCGGCAGAGTAAGCCTCGCCGCCTGCTCCGATTTCTCCTTCTTGGTCTTCTCCGCCTTCGCCTTCTCGGTCTTCGGGGCCATGGCGGAGGCGGCGAGGGAAGGGGGACGAAGAGTCCGGCGGCGCCGCAGATGCGGAAGGCAGCGGAGGAGGTGTGGAGGCGGAGCGCAAAGGGGATCTCTGGAGATGGAAGAAGAAGCAATGAAGGCGTAGGAGGAGAACCGCTCCTGCTTCCTCTGCTTTTATGGGGAAGTGGGGGACGTTTCGCTCTTTCCATTAAAAGAACATGGCCACGTCCCATCCCACGACGCCGCAATCGACGCGTGCCGTTACGGGGGGACACGGCGGATGCGGAAGTGGATTCGGCGTGCCGTGGGCCGCGCGTGCCCGTGCACTGTTTTGGGCCTGGCCCAACAGCGCTCGGCACCGTGTGTGGCCCAGGCCCGGGGGCTCCTGTCGGTGTACTAAGGTGGGGGCACCTTAGTACCCCAACTTGTGCACGGGCAGTAGCAGCCTCCCGCGGCACGGCCTACCACGCGCTTGCCGGAGACCTTCCTGCTCCATATAAAACCATTCAAAAACAAAGTATACGAGACAGAAGATCGAGACCCCGGCAAGTGGAACTTGCCGGGAAGGCCGTCCCAGGCTCAAGATTACCTCATTAGCACAAGACCCTGGCAAGAGGAGCTTGCCAGGAAGACCAGAAGATTACATTACAAAAGACATGCCTCGGCGCAACGTGCGCCCCGGCAGGGCCCGGGGAGCGGCAAGCTTCAGAGCCCGACAAGCTCCCGGGCCCGGCAAGGTCAAGACCCCGGCAAGGTGCTTGCCGGGGAGAGTTGCGCTGTGTGCCCGCGCTCCAGCTCATCGAACCACGCGTCGCCCTGGGGCCATTCCAGGGACGCGTGGCGGATGGCTGTGCAGCCTGGGGGACACGGTGGCGCTCCACGGTGGTGAAGCCATCGCCGTGGCAAACGGAGACGCAAGGGCGGGCGCTTTTGGGGTCGACGGCGACGGGCATTGAATGCTCTTGTCCCCCACTGTCAAAGTAGGTAGCGACCACTGTTCACGCACTGTAGCTCCACTATTCCCGCACTGTTACAACTACCACCTCTTTTACATTTTTACCCTTTCTCCTACGTTGACACCTGTCGGTGACCCCTTGCACTATAAAAGGAGGCCCATGCACAACGTAGAAAGGGTTCGGAAGCTAGATCGCTCATACGCTCGGTGTAGCTAGTTCTTCAAGCTCCCGAGCTCTCCAACTCAATACAAACTAAGCAGGAGTAGGGTTTTACGCGTCCATCGCGGCCCGAACGTGGGTAAACTGCCCGCGTGATCTCCACGATCTGCTCTTTGTGCTCCCTCCGCCCTCTTACCGCACAAGCAAGGGGCTCCGGTCCCATAGGTGTTCGAGGTGGACAGTTTCCCCCGACAGTACACGAAAGTCTTCGTTAGGAATGGCAGGTAAATACCATGTATAGGAAGGTATAGTGGACTCATATGGCATAACTGGTTTTAAGGATTTGGATACACAAGCAGTCAGTCCGCTTAGTACAGGTGGAGGTTTAGCAAAAGACTGGGAAGCGACCAACTAGAAAGCAATAACGGTCATAATCATGCAGAGCGACAAAGCAACATTGAATCGGGCATGAAAGTGATATAACTATTCTGAAACTCAAAGATCATCAAGGCAGAGTAGACTTTTTAGTCTTAAACATGTGTAAGCATGTGCCAAGTCAATCCAAAAATTCTCTAAAGGGAAATACCACCTTAGTATACCAGACTATGAACAGTGCAATGCATGTAGATCATTTCAATAACACATTGTATACTCTAGTTATTCGAGACTAGCCACAAGGAAAGCATGAACCGCTGGAAGAGCATTGTAAACATAGCACTATGTCGCTACAAGCTGGTCTCTAGATCATAAGTACAGACATATGTACAAAAGTAGAAACAAAAAGAGTTCATACCGGTCTTCCTTGTTGCTCCCCTTCAGTCGATCTTCGTCATTACTGCTTGTCACTTGCACGATCGGACGTAGGAAATGTAATTAAATGCCATCACGGACTCCAGCTGATCTCTGAAAACAAAGCAAACTAAAGAGAGAAAGGAAATCTTTTTGGTTTTTTCAAAGGTTGAATAAAAGCAAAAGAAAGAGAAAATCTTTTTGTTGTTTTTGCAAAGAGAGAAACAAAGAAGAACGGGCAAAAACTTCGAAAAGATCAAAGTGAATAAAACGGATAATACAATGGAAAAGTGAGAAGGGCACGTACTCCCCCAAGCTTAGGCTTTTGGCCTAAGTTGGTAGCAGCTACTGCCCCCAGGAGCCTCCTGCTCCAGGGGTATGGTGGTGAGTCCAAGGGTCGTAGAAGGATGCTGGTGCGTACACCGAACTCCTCGGAGTCTCCCACGAGGAAGGTTCCGAACGCCAAACAGAGGAAGAACCTTCACCAAACTCGGTGGCGGTCTCTTCCTGAAAAAGTGGTAACTCACCGTGCTCCTCCTCGTCGGGCACAACCCCCTCCATGGGGTTATGAAACTGATGCTGGACCATGAACTCATCGAACTGAATAACATCAAAAGACCATCCGTTCCTGCGAGAAAAATCAAACAAATGAGGTGCAGGTAGACGGATCTCGCGTTCCGCGGTAGTTCCGAAACGCAAGATATAAACAAGATTATCAAGTTCAGAACCCATGGTAACAAACTTATGCCTTTTCATAGCAGCAAGATCAAAGCTTAAATAAGTAGAAGGAGTATCATCAGGGTGTGGGGTGCCTCCAAGATGTTCTAAGATAAGTGTGGCATAAACGCCACCATATAAGTCTCCCTTGTTACCGTTCATAGCAAGGCGTCGAGCAATTAAGGCACCCAGATTATAAACAGACCTCCCTGAGAGGGCTACTGCCAGGATAGCGATATCCGGAGCAGAAATGTTGCTCGTGTTGTCACGAGCTAACACCCCTCTAGCAATATAATATGCAAAATACCTGAGGTGAGGAAATAAGATGCTGGAGATCTTCGACCGATGAATATCCCTCGTACCCATGCTGCAGAGAGAGTTGATGACGGTTTTCAGCTCGGAGGGCTGAGTGGCCATCCTAGCCGTCCTCCCAACGTTCGGCACACCTATTATTTCACAAAAATTTCCCAAAGTCATGGTGATAAGATCATTATAAATTTTAAACTCAATAGCACCTGAATCAGGATTATATCTAAAACTGTTAATGAAACTGGAGGTGAGTTTTTGATACTGAGTAACACGGCTCGTGACGAGTCGTGTCAAACCTGCATTAGCACAAAGATTATAAAACTCATCCTTGATTCCCGCAGCTTCCATGAATTCATCACATGGTAATGTCATCGCACGTGCTGGACTTGTATCTTCCAACAACTCCAGGGGCACATGATCTTCATTATAGCTCACCCTAGCAGTCGATGGTGAAGATGCGGCTCTAGTAACTCGATCGGAGTGTGCGGGCCTCCTCTTCTCAAGCCACCCTTTTGCCCTTCCTAACAAACTCATTTCTGAAATTTTTTACAATTTACAAAAACGAGGATTAAAACAAAGTGAGCTAAGGCAAACTACTCAACTCACTTGCCCAAGGCATAAACTTGCATCAAAACTTGGAAAATAACTTTCTACACATGCATGCAAGCTCATCTCTACAGCACCAAGAACTACTAAATACTCACAAATGAGGCCACCAATCAAAAATCTAATTGGAGGGGTGGAGGAGTCACATACCAGGGAGTATTTGCTCAAAATTTCAGCTCAAATGATGGGCTATAGAGAGAGATCGAAGAATCGCCTCCAAGAACAGCAAGAACACAAGAACAAGAGCAGAACTCGTGTTTTTGGAGAAAGAGAGAGAGGGAGGAATAAGACATACCTGGAGGGGGGTCCTGTGGGCCCCAGGCGCCCTGTGGGCGCGGCCAGGGGCTGGGCCGCGCCAGCTGGCCGCCTGGGCCACTGGTGGCCCCCCCTGGCTGGCCCCAGGACTTTCCGGGTCTCTCCCAACATGGAAATTTTTATTATAATTTTTCTGGAATTTTTCTGAAAACTTCACTGTTGAGAATTTTTCGAAGTTCAAAAAGCTGCGAAACTCTCTATAAACTTGAAGCAGTTAGTATTATTGTGAAGCTTCAAAAACATAAATACTTGGTACAGCAAGTAGGACAAAACTAAAAACAAGTGAAAACATAACAAGCTCAACTTTTTATCCATATAAAACATGTTCACTAGTAAGGTTGATCAAGTCTTACCAACGAACAAGCGATATATAGAGCAAAAAGTCTCACCTCTTACGAAGTAATCATTGAACCTTTACTTTGATGGACATTGTCCCTACCATGATAGTTCTGTATTTGTGAGGCACATGTAGTGGACAGTCCCATTCTCCAATTTTCACGGTCTCGATATTCTCTATAGAGTTGAGGCCATGCCTCCTGTCGATCTTCTTCGGAAAATATACCGTGTGTTCTTTATCATTCACATGGAAGGTAACCTTCCCTTTATTGCAATCAATAATAGCACTTGCGGTGTTAAGAAAAGGTCTACCAAGAATAATGGACATGCTCCCATCCTCAGGCATGTCAAGCACAACAAAATCAGTAAGAATTAAACAATTAGCAACTTCTACGGGAACATCCTCACAAATACCTATCGGAACAGCGGTTGACTTGTCAGCCATCTGAAGGGAGATATCTGTAGGAATTAGTTTCTCTAAACAAAGCCTCTCGTAAAGAGACAGAGGCATAACACTCACTCCTGCTCCAAGATCACATAAAGCAGTTTTGACATAATTATTCTTTATGGAGCAAGGAATGGTGGGTATACCTGGATCACCGAGCTTCTCAGGAATCTTGCCACTGAAACAGTATTTAGCAAGCATAGTAGATATTGCATCATTAGGAACTTTTCTTTTATTAGTGACAATATCTTTCATATATTTTGAATAAGGAAGTAACTTAATAGCATCAGTCAAAGGGATTTGAAGAAAAAGAGGTTTAATCCACTCACAAAACTTATTGTAATGCTCTTCTTCTTTAGATTTGATGGACTTACCTAGAAAGGGCATGGGTTTCTGTACCCATGGTTCTCTTTCCTTCCCATGTTTTCTCGCGATGAAGTCTTCTTTAGTGTACCTCTTACGTTTGTCAGGTGCTTCTTCTTCTCGCACTTCAGGCGAATCATTCTTCTCATTATCATTACCTTCAGGTTCAGCACCGTCTTCAGTCTCAGCATCGGAGATAGATACACTGTTGGGATCAATAGCTGGCTCTTCATCTGCAATAGGATCATTAGAATTGTCAGTCTCTTTATGTTTCTTCTTCTTCTTTGGAGAGACAACAATTTCTTCTTCCTGCATTTGAGAATCTTGCTCAATTCTCCTCGGATGACCCTCTGGGTAGAGAGGATCTTGAGTGCTAGTTCCTCCTCGGGTCTTAATCCCGAAAGCCTGCAAATTATCTTGTTTGGCATTGTTAGCAAGCAAATCTCTTTGCACATTAGAAATTTGATCAAGCTGAGTTTGAACCATATGAAAATGCTTCACAAGACATTGAACATCATTAACTGTTCTATCTAAAACATCAAGCAGTCTTTTGATAGCAAGGGAATTATCATGCAACTGACTTTCTATCCTCTCATTAAAATGATTCTGTTTCATAATAAAATTATCAAACTCATCTAAACATTGATCAGGAGGCTTACCATGAGGGATGTCACTTGCGTTGAAATCTAAAAGAGAGTGTACCTCTACCATAGGAGGGTGAGTGGTAGGCTCACACAGCTTCTCAATAGGGGGTAGATTCTTCACGTCTTCAGCTTTAATACCTTTCTCTTTAATAGACTCCTTTGCTTCTCGCATATCCTCGGGGCTCAGAACAAACATGCCCCTCTTCTTTGTGGGTGGAGGTGGTTCAGGGACGGACCAATCTTCATGGTTTTTGGCAATCCTGCCCATCAAATCTTCCGCATCGTCCGGAGTTCTTTTCCTGAAACACAACCAGCACAACTGTCCAAATAGGACCTGGATTCATCAGTTAGACCAGCATAGAATATATCGATTAATTCATTCTTAGGGATTTCATGTCCAGGTCTAGCCCGAATCAGACCGCAGTACCTCCCCCAAGCTTTAGGGAGGGACTCATCCTGCAACTGTTTAAAGTTATAAATTCTTTGTAACGCAGCATGTTGCATGTGAGCAGGAAAGTACTTATCAACAAAAGAGTGAGCTAAGTCCTGAGGACTCTTAATGGAACCGCATGGGAGTGAATCATACCATGCTTTAGCACCCTCCTTCAAGGAGAAAGGAAGAAGCTTGGTCACATACAAGTATCGTATCTTCTCATCTGTGGTAAACAGGCTACCCAACTCACCGAGTTTAATCAGGTGTGCAATAGCATCATCATTTTCTCTGCCATAAAAGGGGTCAGCTTCAACCATAGGTATAAGTGAAAGATCAACAGAGAAATTATAATCAGGATCATCAATGCATATAGGAGATGTAGCAAATTCAGGATTAGGAACGGTTTTGTTCTTCAAAGAGTGTTTTTCAAATAACTTCTTAATAGCTTCAGGGTCAGAGCCGGAAAACTCTGTCAGTTCCTTGCATAAATCTTCATCTAGTATATAGTAATCATCATCAAGGAGACTCTCCTTGAGTTTACTCAAATCAGGATAATCATAAGTTTCACCAATAGGGTAGCGAGTAACAGGGAGTTCAATTCCAGATTTTTTTTTGCAGCAGCAATTTGTTTCTCAAGAGCATAACCAAGCGAACTAATATCATCAAAAGTAGTAGAAGCATCATCAAGAGTATCAGACATAGTAACATATTCAGTAGGAGCATCATGTGGTGGTGGTGAGGCAAACTTACTCATAACGGAAGGTGAATCAAGTGTAGCAGTAGTGCTCAGAGCAGTACCTCTTCTTGTAGTGGATAGTAAGATTGGAACCTTGGGGTCTCCTTTCTTACCCATAGTGGATAAAGTGCAGCATGTAGGATACCTCAAGTAGACTTGTAAATATTGCTATGGTCCCCGGCAACGGCGCCAGAAAACGGTACTTGATAACCCTCAACCGTAAGGGATCGAGATAGTCTTCGCGAGTAAGAATAACCCAATTTATTGATTCGACACACGGGGAGCCAAAGAGTATTTATAAGCTTTGACAGTTGAGTTGTCAATTCAACCGCACCTGAAATATACTTACTTGCAACAAAAGATAAGTGGTAACAATGATATGATAGTGATGATAGTGATAGTAAAAGTAACAGTAAAAGTAAATAGCAAAAGTAAATGGTAAGAATAGCAACTAGTGACAAGCAGGATTTAAAACACTGTAGGCTAGGGAGATGGATGGTTGGGCGCTGCACGGATGAGATAGATTCTAACTTGGGGCACGGCACACGGAAAAGTAATGATCATCTAGGCAAATATCAAACATTAGGCATGTATCTCATAGGTAGTTGTGCGTGCTTGCAATAAGAACTTGCACAACATCTTTTGTCCTACCATCCCGCTACGAACGGGGCCAAAAGGAACTTATGGATATTAAGGTGCTCCTGTCAAAGAGCACCGGAACAAAGCAATGAACTCAATGGATACATGTAATCCTTAAACTACAGACCGTCCCCTTTGGTGTCCCAAGCTGTCACTTTTGGGATCGCCGGTTCCGAACCGTAATAGGTGCAAACAACTCATAGATAGGATCACGAACACAAATATATTCATACAAACACATATGGTTCAGATCTGAAATCATGGCACTCGGGCCCTAAGTGTCAAGCATTAAGAATAACAAGTTGAAGCAAAGATGATAAACACCATAGTAGATGATAGGCAACATTCCCCCAACGATCTGATAAACTATTACCTGATCTAACTCATCCAATCCCTACCATCCCCTTCGCCTACAGCAGGGGAATTACTCACACATGGAGGGAGAAGTCATGGAGGGATGGAGTGATGATGGTGATGACGATGGCGACGATCTCCCCTCTCCGGAGGCCAATTCAGCCTCCAGATTAGCCCTCCCGAGGAAGAACAGAGGGTGGCGGCGGCTCCGCGACGGAAAACTGCGAAAGAACTTCTGATCTGGGGTTTTTGCATCGCGAGTAAAAATACGAGGAAAAGTAGGGCACCAGGGGGTGTGGGACCCACCCAGGCGGGCCCCCGGCGCGGCCCAGGGGGGGCGCGCCCACAGGGCGCCTGGGCACCCCCTGGCCCCCCTCTGGCCCCACTTCTGGTACCTGGTTCCTTCGGGTGCGTGGATTTTCTGTGATTTATCGTGGATTTTTCTGAGATACCTAAAAATCCATTTTCATGCACACAATAAAACCATATAGGCAGCTCTGCTGAAAACAGCGTCAGTCCGGGTTAGTTTAGTTCAAATCATGCAAGAATGAGGTCAAAACAATATCAAAAGTGTTTGGAAAAGTAGATACGTTTGAGACGTATCAAGTTGGCTTCTGTTGCACTGGTTGATATGTCTATGATAAAAATGCTATGTGCATAATGGTGCTTAGTAGTTCATGTTTTTTTATGGTTAGTCTCAAATAGCTGGGGGGTTCCTGAAAGATCGTGGATGTCTCCTAGAGGGGGGGTGAATAGGCACTTTAAAATAATTACGGTTTCGGATTGAACAAATGCGGAATAAACCTAGCGGTTAATTTGTCAAGCACAAAACCTATAACAACTAGGCTCACCTATGTGCACCAACAACTTATGCTAAGCAAGATAAACAACTAGGTGATAGCAAGATATATGACAAGAAACAATATGGCTATCACAAAGTATAGTGCATAAGTAAAGGGCTCGGGTAAGAGATAACCGAGGAACGCGGAGACGACGATGTATCCCGAAGTTCACACCCTTGCGGATGCTAATCTCCGTTTGGAGCGGTGTGGAGGCACAATGCTCCCCAAGAAGCCACTAGGGCCACCGTAATCTCCTCACGCCCTCGCACAATGCAAGATGCCGTGATTCCACTAAGGGACCCTTGAGGGCGGTCACCGCACCCGTACAAATGGCAACCCTTGGGGGCGGTCACCGAACCCGTACACTTTGGCAACCCTTGGGGGCGGTCATCGGAACCCGTCAAATTGCTCGGGGCGATCTCAACAACCTAATTGGAGACCCCGACGCTTGCCCGGAGCTTTACACCACAATGATTGAGCTCCGAACACCAAGGTTGGGGCTACCTCCCCAACGACACCACGAAGCTTCACCACAATGAAAATGGCTTCGAGGTGACCACAACCGTCTAGGGCGCCCAAGCATCCAAGAGGAACAAGCTCAAGGGTACCAAGCACCCAAGAGTAATAAGCTTCTCAACTTCACTTCCACGTATCACCGTGGAGAACTCAAACCGATGCACCAAATGCAATGGCAAGGGCACACGGAGTGCCCAAGTCCTTCTCTCCCAAATCCCACCAAAGCAACTAATGCTAGGGAGGGAAATGAGAGGAAGAACAAGAAGGAGAACACCAAGAACTCCAAGATCAAGATCCAAGGGGTTCCCCTCACCTAGAGGAGAAAGTGATTGGTGGAAATGTGGATCTAGATCTCCTCTCTCTTTTCCCCCAAAAACTAGCAAGAATCCATGGAGGGATTGAGAGATAGCAAGCTCTAAGAAGGTCAAAAATGGGGGAAGAACACGAGCTCAAAAGATTGGGTTCATTGGGGAAGAAGAGCCCCTTTTATAGGTGGGGAAAAATCCAACTGTTATGCTCACAGCCCGCACAGAGCGGTACTACCGCTCCAGGAGCGGTACTACCACTAGGGCAGTAGAACCCCTTTGAAAAACAACAGCGAGGAGGCAAAAAGGCCAGAAAAACCGTCGGAGCGGTAGTACCGCTTGACCTCACGGTACTACCGCTAGGGGTAGCGGTAGTACTGCTAAGGGTAGCGGTACTACTGCTTGCGAGCGGTACTAAAAAATTACATTCGTGCCTACCACCGCTGGACTTGTGATGAGTTTTTGGTCCCGAGCGGAAGTAGCCACGGAAGTAGCCGCGGTAGTACTGCTCCAAGCGGTAGTACCGCTCCCGAAAGCGGTAGTACCGCTCCCGAAAGCGGTAGTAAAAAATTACTTCCGCTCCTACGCGCGGTAGTACCGCTGCAGCCTTTTCAGTACACCAAAACGACAATAACTTTTGCATACGGACTCCGAATTCGATGAAACCAAGTTTGTTGGAAAGCTAGCGACAAGGGATAACACAATCTTGATAGAAATATCAATAAGAAGCAAGTTAGAAAAGTCCCAAAAGAAAATGGTGAGAACCCTTTCTCGGATAAGACCGGTAAAACCTCCAACACTGAAAACATCATAGAAGACACATGTGAACTCCGTTTTCGATGAACTCAAGCTTGTCATCAAGATGACCATAAGCTCTAAGACTACAAAGAGAACCAAACAAGAACCAAGAAACATGATGCAAGGATGCAATGGTTTGAGCTCTCTACTAACGATACGATCAAGCTACCAACTTGAGAGCCCCCCTTGATAGTACGGCAAACGATCCTATAACCCGGTCTCCCAACTACCACCACGAGACCGGAAAAATAGAAAACCTATCAAGGGCAAACCTTTGCTTTTCACAAAGTCCACTTGAGCTAGATGTAGACGATCTTGACTTCCTCAAGTTGGACCATCTTTCTTGATTGCGTTGTCTTGGTGAAGACTAGTAGATTGCTCCCCCATACTCCTCTATGGGTGAGCAACTCTTCGGCATATCTTGACAAGTCCATTGTCACGACAATGGACGGCAAGATTCAAGCACTTGATTTCTTTGTGATGCTCCACTTGAACTTGCACACCGCAACCTAACCCCACAAAGAACTCTCACGAAGAACATGGGTTAGTACACAAAGCGTGATTGACAATGCTTACCATACCATGGGATTGCTTGATCCCTCTTAGTACATCTTCTACACTTTGTGTGTTGATCAACTTGATTCACTCCTTCACTTAGTCTTGATCAACCTTGAATCTTTCCAACTCTCTTAATTTGGATGATGTCTTGAAGGTAAACATGAATGATAACACACTCTTCTTCTTCAAGACATGCTTGCAATAAGCTCAACACTCACAAGACCAATCTTTGGATAATTCCTTAATAGCACCTTGGTCATCACAAACTTTCCTTGAAACCAACAAATGAACTCCAAGAAAAGCCTATGGACAAACCCTTCAAATATAACTCAAGGCAACCATTAGTCCATAGAGATTGTCATCAATTACCAAAACCAAACATGGGGGCACCGCATGTTCTTTCAATCTCCCCCATTTTGGTAATTGATGACAATCACTTTCAAGAGAGTTTATATAAGGAATTATGCATCACAATACCATGCAACAATAATGTATGTGCATGAGATGAAAAAGCTTAGGAACAAAACCAAAGCAAGAAGAGCGAAGAGACAACTCTCTAAACTTCATCTTCACAAAACTCAACTCTCTGAAACTTCTCCCCCATTGGCATCGATTGCCAAAATGGGCGAAAAGCTTAGAAGGTCAATATAAATTGTGTTCCTCCATAAATTATGTATTCCTCAAAATAGAGAGTGGAAGGCAATACATATATCCAACTGTAAATACTTGGAGGAAGACAAACTATATTGAGGCCCAAAGATTGCAAAAGAATGATATGCCACAAAGGCATAACAAAGGGAGAAAAACACGCAATCAAGCAATCAAAGGATACCAATTGAATCAAGCTATCAAAAGATACCAATTGACCCAACTAGACCACTGATCCTACATGCCAAATGAATAAAAGATATTATGATAGGAGCAAAGGAGTGTTCTACAGAAACTAGGGAAGCTCCCCATGATTTGTGCACAATTTAGTTTTGTATTTGGATACAACGAGCACAAAGTAGGATCGTCGCTCCCCCAAGATCAATAGAACCTCACGACATAGCAACGGAGTGTTCTAAAGACATTAGTGAAGCTCCCCATAATTTATGCACTCCTTAGAATATTTTCATTAGGATACCAAGTGCACAAAATAGGATCATCACTCCCCCAAGATCAATAGACACTCACACCAAGTGCAAGTGAGCATGAAGGAAACAAAGCCTAGCACTTGCAACAAAAAACTGGTTGAGCAATATATACAAGAGTCAACTTAAGAGTAGGCTCAACCAAAATGATGTGTGTGAGTCATGGCAAAGCACTTGAGAAGATTAATGTATGGATGAACATTAAGCATCAGTATACTCTTGAATGAATGAGATACATAGTGCAAGGCCTATCATTCCCACACAAAACAGCAAATGGGTTCACAAGCTCACTAATAATCATATAAATAACCTATGCTTGTGACAACCTGTGGTGAAGATATAAAAAGGATAGCTTTGTCATGAGGAGGGATACCAGTAGAAATGGCAAAGCCTCATCAAGACAAGCAAGAGAGAATGATCTTCACCACAAAAGAGTGCATCTAGATGAAACGATATAAGATCCGCACTCGAGACACACACCTTCACGGAGCCAGCAAAGAAATAAAACAGGAACAAAAAGGTGGACGTGAAAGAAGGGGATATCAAATAGATATGCAACTTCTCAAAAGTGTATAAGATTCTAGGTAGATGAAGATCATGATGATATCAATCCACAAAGAAGGATGTACACACAAAATTGTTGCAAAAAGGAATGAATAAGATATCCCCAAGGAAGTCATAAATATACCAATAAGATATTTGCTTGAAGGCATAGCACATGGCTAGATATGTTCTTATTGTATATAAATGAGTTCCAACCACACGAGCATCAAATACATCACAACTAGCAACAAGAGATCATTGTTGGGATGCTTTGAGAAAGGAAACAAGTATCATTAGAAGGAATGACTAACATGCCATGATACAACCTACACAAGGTTGGTGCAAGAAAAGTGTGCATGAAGTAGATGGTGATACTTGTTACCGAGATACCATTGGAAGGATGTAGTAGATACCAATTGAAGGTAGATAGTAGTTCATTGATCATCCTAGCTTGACTCCAATAAGCACATGGTGACACCACCTTCCATTTGAATGAGCCGAGCATACAATGCATCTCCAATTGTTCCTAGAACAACAACGCAAACAAAATGGTACCCAAACTCATTGGGACCAAAGAGTTAGAAACACCAATACATAGGACAAACTCCACAAACACATGTGCATTTATATATGAAAATGAATTTCATGCACATCTCATCCAAATTGAGACTAGGTGGAGTTTCCCCTATATATTGGGTTAAAGAAAGAAAGCATGCCAAAGAAAATACATGAAGTAAATATGCATACTCAAGACTTTCAAGAAACGAAACAAAATGAAAAAGAAATACCAAGTGAAAATATGATACCAAATGGAGAAATCATCACTTGAAAGATATCTATTAGAAGATACATCAAGGAATGAGATATCCATTGATACACGCAAAAGGAAAGATATCCGACTCCCAAAAGAGATGATGGTTCCAAACAAACCAACCCATCTACAAAGTTTCATGATGGCACAAAGTACCAAAAAGAAACGGCTTGCCTTCCATCAACACACACTTGAAATGAATCACAATAAGAGTGTTCTATCGAAAATAGGATAGCTCCCCCAAGAATTGTGCATTATAGATAATTTGCAGTTGAATACGAAATGCACACGATGGGATCACCACTTTCGCTATATCCATAAAACACTAGACAAGATCAAGAAAACAACAAGATCCACAAGTGGCACGGAAGGGAATGGGAGTTAATGCAATCTTGGAAAGAAATATGCCGAAAAAAAGCAAAAGCCAATGTAAAGATGATCAACAATTTCTACCACATATATGATTACCAATTGTCAAGAGACAAGAAGTATTTGGGAATAATTTCCGGTGATAGATAGCAATGATATCCAACATCATCTTCACACCAAGCACAAGCAAATTGGAACTTGTAGAGCTAACATGTCACCTAGGAACAACATAATTTATACTATCAACTCTAGGTGACAAAATCTCAAATTTACACATTTTCTAGGCTTGTAATATGCACATAGAATATTACTCCCCCATAATGTGATACCAATGAAAAACTTACCAAGATGCAAAAGAGGAACCAACAAGAGATAATTAATGGACACTTTAGAATTTGAATTTCTCATGAGAAGATATACCACATAGTGACTAGATAATCTTGTAATATCAAAACTAGATGGTATTCCTCATGTACACGCATTTTTAGGATTGTGAGGTGCACAAAGCACATCACTCCCCCAAAATGGGATGTTCCATTAATCTCTCACAAGAGCCAACTAAGACATAAACAAGATGCAAAAAGGCTCAACACACGACACACGCGTACATGATGTACAAACCAACATACACATACTTGATTTCTCAAGATAAGCAAATTGGAAGCACAACATATACAAGCACATGCAAGGTACAAAACCACAACATGCTAAGGGGCAAGTAACTTTCAATGTAAACAATTTAAGCACGAGTTACCGCAAGGAGGAACATTGGATATACCATAGAAAGATAATCCGAATGACTTGGCTTGAGACAATATGAATGCTGAAGGCCCCTCAAATCTTCATAATGTAGCCAAGTCTCCAAAGCCCTCCAACAACACCTATTGATCAAGTTTAAGCTAGTTGGTCCCCAACCAAGTTGGGTCCTAAGAGGTTAGTCACAATAGGCTTGGCTACCCAAATGTTTCTTTTCTTGACACCACTTTGAGTGCCAAGAAACTTGGCAAACACATTGCCAACCTTATCCTTCCCAAGATAATAGACATCATCAATAATAATTGGGTTGGATAAGTTACCACTAGTGCATGAAGAAGCAAGGTGACCCTTCTCACGGCATAGGTAGCAACATCTACTCTTCACTTTCTTCTCATTTGATTTCTCAAAATGAGAAGCATTACCATGAGTCTTCTTGGGAAGCGGCCTTTCTCCAACTTGCGGTTGAGCATGAGAATGAACTTGTGGCCTCTTCCCTTGTTGCTTTTCACTAATGGCCTTCTTCTTCAATGGGCAAGATCTAACATGATGCCCTTCAATTTTGCACTTAAAGCAAATAATCTTGGCCGAATTCTTGAGTTGTTCTTGGCCCTTATTCTTGTTAATGATCTTGGACATTTTCTTCTTGTTGGAGTTGAATCCAAGTCCACCTTTGTCATTGGGGGATTTTTGCACACTCAAGATATTGTTGAGTGTGGACTTCCCTTCATGACACTTTTCCAAGTCTTTCTTCAAAGAAGTGAATTGGGCCTTGAGCTCTTTGATTTCCTCTACATGGTTAGTATCAACAAAAGTACTAGAGGAAGTATAATCTTCATTGTTAGAGCAACAAGGAAAGGAGAGCAATTCATCACAAGATGTACTAACATTGTGAGTAGATGAATTACGAGGACTAGCACATGGCAAGATAGCATTTTGACTTGAAGTAGTGCTAGTATCCACATGAGGCTCACTAGATGTTACCTTGATACTCATAGCCTCATGAGCTATCTTTAGCACATTATGGGATACTAGAAGATCATCATGAGAGCTTGTGAGCTTTACATGACTTTCTTCCCATTTCCCATAATTGCCAGATAGCAACTCAAGTTGAGCCCTTAACTCAACATTCTCCTTCAAAATGGATGCTTCACTAGAAATAGAGTTAGTAGCACAAGCATCATCAATAATAGCAAGAGGAGAAGGCAACTTGGCAAGCTCCTTAGAATATGAAGCTTTAAGTTAAGCATGAGACTCGGTGAGTTTTATGAGCTCACCCTTAATGACCCTTGAGCCATTTTTGAGGTGCTCAAAATCCTCAAGGAGTTTAGCATGTGCAACTTCAAGCTTCTCATTTTTAGTTTCAAAATCATTAACCACCTTGAGATCTCTATCACGGGATTCCTTTATTCTAGATAATTCTAGAGCAAAAGTCTCCTCAAGAGATTCCTTGGTGGTTTGTTCAAGTTCAAGAGCTTGCGAGAGGTCGGCGATCTCATTAGCGTAATCACGCTCATGACCTTCCATTTTCTCAATGGTGACCTCATGCTCCTCTAGATGAGATTCCAACTCCTCTATATATTTCTTGCCCTCAATGGCAATAGACATGATTTCCATGAAGTTGGAACGAGCAATTTTATTCTTATGAAGAGCTTTAAAAACCATTTCCCCCTTAATTTTTAAGGAGGCAACATTATCATTTTCTTTATCATTTTCTACATCATCATCATTGTTATCATCACTATCATGACAAGATATATTGGGGTTCAAAGTGGGAAATACCTTTGAAGCCTTAGCCATAAGGCAAAACGCAATAGATGATGATGTAGGATCCCTTGAAGCACCATTCAAGACTACATCTTGTTCCATGGGGTGTTGGGTTTCCTCTACATTGTTAGCACAACAATTCGAGGAAATAGATGCATTTTTATCATGGCAACAAGACATACCAAGCATATCATCATGAGTTTTAGTCAAGAAATTTCTACATGATATGCAAGGACTATCAACACAAGCATGTGAAACATGTAGGGTGCTCGAAGTGTTAAAGTCCAAAGAAGATGCATTGCAGTAAGATAGTGATGAAGGATCATCCACAAAAAGCATACTATCATCATTGCAATTACAAACATTACTCACCATATCATTACCTTGTGGCAAACCACATGTAGGTGAAGTAGAAGAAGTTGAGAAGACAACACGGCCGGAGGTGGAGGGAGAACAATCATTCCTACAGTTCTTGGCCACACCATATTTATCTTGAAGCTTTGTCCACAACTCATGAGCATCCCGGAACGGCATGAGTTGAAATATAACTACATTGCTCAAAGCATCAAAAAGCACATTAGAAGCTTGAGCATTGAGATAAGAGTTTTTCTCATCCTCTAAAGATAATCTTTGTGCATCCTTTGGAGGAGAAAAACCCATATCTACAATTCGCTCTAAATTTGGGTCCATGACCCTAAAGAGATTAAGCATGCGAATTACCCAAACATCAAAATTTGTGCCATTGAAACTAAGAGTGTCAGAGAAACCTAAACCCCTAGTCGACATCCTTACTCTCTAGGCGGTAAAGCCCTATAAAGAGAGACGAGGCTCTGATACCAATTGAAAGATCGTGGATGTCGCCTAGAGGGGGGGTGAATAGGCGCTTTAAAATAATTACGGTTTCGGCTTGAACAAATGCGGAATAAACCTAGCGGTTAATTTGTCAAGCACAAAACCTATAACAACTAGGCTCACCTATGTGCACCAACAACTTATGCTAAGCAAGATAAACAACTAGGTGATAGCAAGATATATGACAAGAAACAATATGGCTATCACAAAGTATAGTGCATAAGTAAAGGGCTCGGGTATAACCGAGGAACGCGGAGAGACGATGTATCCCGAAGTTCACACCCTTGCGGATGCTAATCTCCCTTTGGAGCGGTGTGGAGGCACAATGCTCCCCAAGAAGCCACTAGGGCCACCGTAATCTCCTCACGCCCTCGCACAATGCAAGATGTCGTGATTCCACTAAGGGACCCTTGAGGGCGGTCACCGCACCCGTACAAATGGCAACCCTTGGGGGCGGTCACCGAACCCGTACACTTTGGCAACCCTTGGGGGCGGTCACCGGAACCCGTCAAATTGCTCGGGGCGATCTCCACAACCTAATTGGAGACCCCGACGCTTGCCCGGAGCTTTACACCACAATGATTGAGCTCCGAACACCAAGGTTGGGGCTACCTCCCCAACGACACCACGAAGCTTCACCACAATGAAAATGGCTTCGAGGTGACCACAACCGTCTAGGGCGCCCAAGCACCCAAGAGGAACAAGCTCAAGGGTACCAAGCACCCAAGAGTAATAAGCTTCTCAACTTCACTTCCACGTATCACCGTGGAGAACTCAAACCGATGCACCAAATGCAATGGCAAGGGCACACGGAGTGCCCAAGTCCTTCTCTCTCAAATCCCACCAAAGAAACTAATGCTAGGGAGGGAAATGAGAGGAAGAACAAGAAGGAGAACACCAAGAACTCCAAGATCAAGATCCAAGGGGTTCCCCTCACCTAGAGGAGAAAGTGATTGGTGGAAATGTGGATCTATATCTCCTCTCTCTTTTCCCCCAAAAACTAGCAAGAATCCATGGAGGGATTGAGAGATAGCAAGCTCTAAGAAGGTCAACAATGGGGGAAGAACACAAGCTCAAAAGATTGGGTTCATTGGGGAAGAAGAGCCCCTTTTATAGGTGGGGAAAAATCCAACCGTTATGCTCACAGCCCGCACAGAGCGGTACTACCGCTCCACGAGCGGTACTACCGCTAGGGCAGTAGAACCCCTTTGAAAAACAACAGCGAGGAGGCAAAAAGGCCAGAAAAACCGTCGGAGCGGTAGTACCGCTTGACCTCACGGTACTACCGCTAGGGGTAGCGGTAGTACTGCTAAGGGTAGCGGTACTACTGCTTGCGAGCGGTACTAAAAAATTACATCCGTGCCTACCACCGCTGGACTTGTGACGAGTTTTTGGTCCCGAGCGGAAGTAGCCACGGAAGTATCCGCGGTAGTACTGCTCCAAGCGGTAGTACCGCTCCCGAAAGCGGTAGTACCGCTCCCGAAAGCGGTAGTAAAAAATTACTTTCGCTCCTACGCGCGGTAGTACCGCTGCAGCCTTTTCAGTACACCAAAACGACAATAACTTTTGCATACGGACTCCGAATTCGATGAAACCAAGTTTGTTGGAAAGCTAGCGACAAGTGCTAACACAATCTTGATATAAATATCAATAAGAAGCAAGTTAGAAAAGTCCCAAAAGAAAATGGTGAGAACCCTTTCTCGGATAAGACCGGTAAAACCTCCAACACTGAAAACATCATAGAAGACACATGTGAACTCCATTTTCGATGAACTCAAGCTTGTCATCAAGATGACCATAAGCTCTAATACAACAAAGAGAACCAAACAAGAACCAAGAAACATGATGCAAGGATGCAATGGTTTGAGCTCTCTACTAACGATACGATCAAGCTACCAACTTGAGAGCCCCCCTTGATAGTACGGCAAACGATCCTATAACCCGGTCTCCCAACTACCACCACGAGACCGGTAAAATAGAAAACCTATCAATGGCAAACCTTTGCTTTGCACAAAGTCCACTTGAGCTAGATGTAGACGATCTTGACTTCCTCAAGTTGGACCATCTTTCTTGATTGCGTTGTCTCGGTGAAGACTAGTAGATTGCTCCCCCATACTCCTCTATGGATGAGCCACTCTTCGGCATATCTTGACAAGTCCATTGTCACGACAATGGACGGCATGATTCAAGCACTTGATTTCTTTGTGATGCTCCACTTGAACTTGCACACCGCAACCTAACCCCACAAAGAACTCTCACGAAGAACATGGGTTAGTACACAAAGCGTGATTGACAATGCTTACCATACCATGGGATTGCTTGATCCCTCTCGGTACATCTTCTACACTTTGTGTGTTGATCAACTTGATTCACTCCTTCACTTAGTCTTGATCAACCTTGAATCTTTCCAACTCTCTTCATTTGGATGATGTCTTGAAGGTAAACATGAATGATAACACACTCTTCTTCTTCAAGACATGCTTGCAATAAGCTCAACACGCACAAGACCAATCTTTGGATAATTCCTTAATAGCACCTTGGTCATCACAAACTCTCCTTGAAACCAACAAATGAACTCCAAGAAAAGCCTATGGACAAACCCTTCAAATATAACTCAAGGCAACCATTAGTCCATAGAGATTGTCATCAATTACCAAAACCAAACATGGGGGCACCGCATGTTCTTTCAGTTCCCAATGTGTTATTGGAGTACCAACATGATTTGTTTGCCTATGATGTGGTATGGTTTAGTGATATCTTCCTCCAAGAATTTATTTTGATTGACTTGGCATATGCTCACGCATATTTAAGACTGTAAAGAAAGTCTATCAAGCCTTGATGATCTTTAATTTCTGAGTAGCGATATAACTTCTATGCCCGATTCAATGTTGCTTTGTCGCTCTGCATGATTATGACCGTCATTGCTCTCTTAGTTGGTCGCTCCCAGTCTTTTGCTAACCTCCACCTGTACTAAGCGGACTGACTGCTTGTGCATCCAAAATCCTTTAAACTAGTTATGCCATATGAGTTCACCATACCTTCCTATACATGGTATTTACCTGCCATTCCTAACGAAGACTATCGTGTACCATCTCAAAATTAATCAAAAAAAGCATTTCTCTTTTGTGCCTCTGTTTTAGCTCATGAGGAAGTAGTAGTTAATTCATGATCTTTTTAAGTTGGACAAGCTTCACCCCGGGATTGCATGTCTAATGTGCAAACCCCTAATACGAGAAGGAACTGGCAAAGAGTGCGCCCGGCTCATTAAAAAAATATACAACAAACAAACCCTCCTTCACGCTTTGTTCATGAAAAATCAGAAAACTTTGGCAGTGATAAACAAAGGAGATTAAGAGGATGTGATCGTCCTCGTGCGGGAGCCGTTCCTCGAAACTTGTCCAGCTCGAGAAGTAATTGAGTTATGTGCTAGCATTCGTTGACGAAATATGCATATCCCAAAAATAATTTTACCTCTGTTTTTAAAAACCAAGAGCTCTGGTACATGTTTAGTTTTTGTTTCCGACCACGGGTTTTCAACCTTGCCATCAAAAGCCACGGTTCGAGAGTCTCCACCTTCTTTAAAGCACCAACTATTGAGAGCATGATTGTCATTCTGAGTGTAATGTGCATTGTCCCAAAGTACCATTGTCTTTTGCATGATTATGATATCGTTTATTCTGAAATCATTGTATCTAGTCGTCACTTAAACTTTGGAGGTGCCCCTGCATTTATGTTTTGCTTCACTAAAGGGGGCAAGCGAGGTACCACTTTATCATATTTGCACACCATGCTCACTACAAATCTATTGAGTGTTTCAGTATCATATTGTAAAACTTTCAGTTCTTTGTGATTTTCTCATGAGGCAACTTAATTACTACAGATTCATTGTCTCAGTAAGCTTTTGTCATGTGACTGTGAATAGTCCTTATATGGTTAATAGCATGTCACCACAGAAATTATGCTTGTTATCATTTACCTACTCGAGGACGAGCAGGAATTAAGCTTGGGGATGTTGATACGTCCAAAACGTATCTATAATTTCTGCTTGCTCCATGCCTCTTTTGTGTGATATTGCTATGATATTGATGCACTTCCATACACTTTTGATCATATTTGGACTAACCTATTAACTCAGTGCACCTCAGTGCCAGTTTCTGTTTTCTGCTGTTTTTGTATTTCAGGTTTTCCCATTACTTAAATTGCCAGAAAAATCCCGGGAAAAATATATAAAAAATCAGCGTTCCGGAAGCTTCCTTGCGGCCAAAGTAGGGCCGGAGGGGGGCCACCAGGGCTCCAGGCGCCCTGGGGGCACGGCCCCCCTCCTGGCCGCGCCGGGGGGGGCCTGGGGCCCCCTGACCTCCGCTGATGCCCCCCCTTTGGCATATATTTACACCGCGTCCCGAAACCCTCGAGGACGGAACCCTTTTTCGCGATCTCATCTCTGTTCCGCCGCCGCCGCGCTTCCAAGATCTGGAGCACCAGGAGAACTCTTCCCGGCACCCTGCCGGAGGGGAGGATCACCACCGGGAGCTTCTCCACCACCATGGACGCCTCCCAGATGAGTTGTGAGTAGTCTCCCTTGGACCATGGGTCCATGACCAGTAGCTATGTGATGTTCTCCTCCCCTCTTTGTTCTTCACCGATTAGACCTCGTGAGCTGCCCTACATGATCGAGGCACATATGTAATCCTTATGATGTTGCTACGATGAGTTTGCTGGGATCCGATGGATTATGAGATTATGTTCAGATTGTGTTTGAGTAATATATTTGATTTACCTCTTTTAGATTTATGTTCTTGAGTAATTCTTGCATGTTCTCCGTTGCTGTTTATTGCTTTGGCCATGTAGTAGGTAGTAACTCCAAGAGGGAACGTTATGCTTGATTGTGGGTTCATGCCCCTCGATGACTAGCTTGAGTGACAGAAACATGAGTCTAGGGGATGTGCTGTTGCCACAAGGGGGAAAACAACGGTGCTTGTACTTGCGGGTGCAAGGATTGTTTACTTTACGCAAAGTTCTTTTAATGTAGATGTCTGTTGCTTTGAGTTTACACTATGGGTGGGACTCGCAACTTAATACCAGCGAGATGTTCTGGATAGATATCTCAAGGTGGATGATTAGTAGTAGATGCAGATGGATTTCGGTCTACTTGCCTTGGCGTACCGCCCATGCTTTTGAGCCTCTACCTTTCTTTGCAGCATAGTTAGCATTGGTTTGCGCACATAATCCTGTCAATTGCCCAGCTGTAATTCGTATACCTTGCTTAGCTGTTTTATCGTCTTTTGGGAGAGAGACATCACTAGTGAACATCATGGGACCCCGGTCCATATTACCATCACTGATCACATCCGCTATTTACTTTCTGTTCTTACTTACTAGTTGTAGTTATACCTATCACTATTATCTCTTGTGTTTGATCCTTTGTAAACGACAAGGCCGGAGGGATTGACAACCTCTCTGTACTCGTTGGGAGCAAAGTTATTTGTATCTGTGTGCTGGTCCTGTCAATCGCTAAGTATCTGGTGCCGTTAGCAGTTGACACCTTCTTGTTGACCCTCGGAGTCTCAGGGGAATTCGATCCTTGGTATCTTTGCCAAGGGAAAACTACCGCTACACTGCATCTCAAACCTTCCACTTGGGGTAACCAACGAGGGGCGAGAAGCCATCAGCAACACGCCGCGCCTCGAGTACCCCGCTCCCCCGTCCTTCTCACGTCGCCGTGGATGCTCCTGGGCGTCCTCCTCCTCGTCCGACCGCTCGTCGGGCTCTCCCTGCCTCCGCCCCGTCAAGCCGGAGCCCCAGGACACGCCTGCCAACGCGCGTACCCGCAGCTCCGGCGTCCTCGTCGAGCCCAAGTCGGAGCCCGGCCTCCCCACGGAGTACGAGGAGATAGCCCGGCGCGGCTTCTCCGATGAGGACGCCCTCCGGTGGTCGCGGGACGACTACCTCCGCGACGAGATGGTCCGGCAGTGCCAGGCCCTGGAGGAGATCGCCGCCCGCAAACGTGGGTGCGAGGACGAGCACGGCGTCGTGGTCCTCGATAGCGATGACGACGACAACGCCCCCGGACCGTCCAACCCGCCACGCCAACCGGGGGAGGGATGCAGCAGGGACGCGGCGGCGGAGGCGGGGACGACGACGACGATGACGACGACGACGGCGGTGACTACACGCGGTTCTACCGCCTCCTCGGCATGTAGAACTGCAAAGGCGGACTGCGGGCGGCGAGGTAGACGGCGAGGAGCGACGATGGAGACGGTGGGGGCAACACGTGCTAGTTTTTCCTTTTTTGTGTGTAAAATATGTTTAAATTTGAACGAACTCGCCGATATTTGCGTAAATTTGAGCCGTGTTTGCGCCGTAAATGACTTTTTCAAAAAAAAAACTGGGCGCCGCGACTGGGGGGCATCATGCCCCCAGTGCGCGGTTTAGTGCCGGTGCGCCCCCAGGGGGCGATTTTTAGCCCCTCCTGGGGGGGCAACGGCTGGAGATGCTCTTACCCTCAACTACGAGGGGAGGTAAGGAGCTGCCATCTAGCTCTGCACTAGATTCTCCTTCTGTTATGAGTAAACTTGCGACACCTACTCCTGCTATTGAATCTGATATGTCGTATGTTCTTGATGATGCTACTTCTACTATGTATGATGAAACTATCTCTATGCCTGATACTGTGCCACTAGGTGAATTTCTAGATGAACAAATTGCTAAGGTTAGGAAGAGTGCAAATGTTGATGATATTTATGAAAGTGATGATGAAACTACTCCCAATAGATATGAGGGTGGAATGCCTAGGAAATTAGGAGATCCAGGAGTACCCACTGTACCTTGCTCCATTAAGAGAAACCATGTTAAAACTGCTTTGTGGGATCTTGGAGCCGGTGTTAGTGTTATGCCTCTTTCTCTATATCATAGACTTGACTTGAGTAAGTTGGCACCTACTGAAATATCTTTGCAAATGGCTGATAAATCAACTGCTATACCTGTCGGTATTTGTGAGGATGTGCATGTTGTAGTTGCAAATGTTACTATTCTAACGGACTTTGTTATACTTGATATTCCCGAGGATGATAGTATGTCTATTATTCTTGGAAGACCTTTTCTGAATACTGCAGGGGCTGTTATTGATTGCAACAAAGGCAATGTCACTTTTCATGTCAATGGTAATGAGCATACGGTACACTTTCCGAGGAAACAACCTCAAGTCCATAGTATCAATTATATTGGAAAAACTTCAACTATTACTATTGGAGGTTTTGAGTTTCCTATTCCTACTATCAAGAAGGCATATGACATACTTATTGTTGGGGACATACATATCCCCATTGAGGTAACATAGTGTTATCCAAAAATTCTCCAGTTTCATGTTACTCGGAAAGAGTTTATCAACAAGACCTGATCAACCTTGCTAATGGATTCCTTTTAATGAACATGGAATAGGTGAATCTAGATAGCACAAACCTTCTGTACCCTCCTTTTACTTTCTGTTAATTAGGTTAAATAAAAGAAAAATAGCATTATCTGTCTGTTTCCACACTTATACGTGCAATAAAAAATATCCCGAGAATAAAAGTTCTCCAAATGCCATGAAAATGAAACATGATTTTTTTAGAATATTTAAGAAAATATGGCACTCAACACACGGCGAGGGGAGCGAGCACGTGGCCTCGAGGGCACAGGGCGCGCCCCCCTTCATAGGGCGCGCCCCCTGCCTCGAGGGCCCCACGTGGCCCCCCTCCACTTATCCTTTCACCCATACTCTTCTTATTCCTCCCAAAAAATTCCCCAACCAGCTCAAACCCGAGTTCTAGCTCATTTTGCTGCCATTTTCGATCTCCTTGCTCAAAGAACCATTCACCAAACTGTTTGGGGAGATTGTTCCTTGGTATGTGACTCCTCCATTGGTCCAATTAGTTTTTGTTCTACTGCTTTATTTGTTGCAAATTTGTGCTACTGTGGTGACCTTGTTCTTGAGCTTGCATGTCAAATTTTCGTGGTCCCAAGTAGTTCTAATGCATGATATAGCCTCTAGGCACTTGTAGGAGTTCTTGCTATCAATCTTGTTGAGTTTGGTTAACTTTTATTGTGAGTTACTAAAAATTTCAGAAAATTTCAGAAAAATGTCTAGGAAAAACTTCCTAGGTGGTCCTTCAAGGAAGCAAGGACCGAGGCTCGCGTTCCGTGAGCCGGACGATGAACCACTAAGGGATGTTGATGTACGGCCGTGTGAATGGCCGTCAGATCAATTTATGAGTCAAGCGGGCATCAAAGATGAATTTTATGCATATGTGCGTAACGCTGACCTCGAGGACTTCATGCAAGATAAGTGCCTCCAATACCGTGGCTTGACTGATAGCTTTGTGAGAAGGTTTAAATTTTCATCTTCACGTAATTCTCACACTGTCTTGTTTTATCTATATGATAAATCTTATACCATGGACTTAGAGGATTTTAATGAAGCCCGCAAGCTCTCGCAGTGGGGCAGTATGAGTGATCCTCGTAAATCTGAATTTAAAGAATTCCTAGCTAGTATTATAGTGGGGGAATCCAGGGACATCACACAAGCCACCACTGGGAGCATACATTTTCCTGATATTCATTACTTTGCTCTCTTTATCGGTAGATGCTTAAATGGTAAGGATGAGGCTTGTCGCATGTGTGTCCCTGATCTTAGCGTTCTCAGGAGTGTTGTACTAGGTGATAGGAAATATAATTTAGAAGCAATTTTTGCACGTAGACTACACCATAATGGTTTGAATGGAGATTTATTTGGTGGGATCTATGCTACTCGCATAGCCCGCTACCTTGGTGTATCTGTGCACCCGTATGATGACCCTTTACCTCCTGCCTTTTTAGACTGTAATGCTATGGCTAGTCACCGGTTTATAGAGTGAGATAATCAAACTCTCAAATATCGACAAATCTTTAACCTGCAACATGCCATCTCTATTGTTCTTCCTGCCCCTACTTTGTTTAACTTTCAGGAAAAAGGAAGATACACTATAACTATGGAGGAGGCAAATGCCTATTATAACATGACGGAGGCAACCCGTCTTCGGGCTGCAGCTCAGCATGCAGCATCAGCTGCATCTCAGTACAACCCCAACTACAACTTTGGATATCCATCGGGCCAGTACTGGCCATAGACCAACTTAGGCCAAAAGCCTAAGCTTGGGGGAGTACGTGTTTCTCACCGACTTACATTCATGTTCGCACTTATTCTAGTTGTCGGTGCTCACACTCTTTCACTGTACCATCCATGCTTAGTTTAAATTTCTTTTTCTTAGTCTTTTTCTTGTATGCTAGAAAAACCCAGAAAAACAAAAACAAAATATTAGTTGTAGCTTCTAGCTAGTTTACTTTCTTTGCTTGTGGTAGTAACTAAAAATGAAAACTCAAAAAGATTTCCCGTTCTTCTTTTGCTTGTTGGGAGCTTTCCCGTGTAAATAGTTTCTTTTCTTTTCTTTAGGGGTTAAGAGTAGAAGACCATGATTAAAATGCTTAGTGGCTCTCATATGCTTCGTTGTTGATGTAACCTTGACCTATATTACCTTGTCTTCTCTCTTGTATTAAATGCCTGCAGATTCCAGCTTGTCCAATGCACGTGCACTATTATTATTATACACACCGTTCGGTCGTGCGAGTGAAAGGCAATAAGGATGATATATGATGAACTAATTGAGATGAGAAAAGCTGGTATAAACTCGACCTCTCTTGTTTTTGTAAATATGATTGCTCGTCGTTCTTGATTCAGCTTGTTATGAATTAAACATGTTTGCAATGACAATTAGAGATCATAGCCGCTTATGCCATGCTTAATTAGCTGAGAGTTTATAATGGTCTATCTTGCGTGCCAACATGATATTAAAATGGTTGTGATGTGGTATGATGGGTGGTATCCTCCTCTGAACGATTTAAGTGACTTGACTTGGCACATGTTCACGCATGTAGTTGAAACAAATCAACATAGCCTTCACGATATTTATGTTCATGGTGATTTATATCCTACTCATGCTTGCATTCATTGTTGATTAATTTTAATGCATGTTCATGACCGTTGTTGCTCTCTAGCTGGTCGCTTCCCAGTCTTATTCTAGCCTTCACCTGTACTAAGCGAGAATACTGCTTGTGCATCCACTTCCATAAACCCCAAAGTTATTCCACATGAGTCCACTATACCTTCTTATATGCGGTATTTACCTGCCGTTCCAAGTAAATTTGTATGTGCCAAACTCTAAACCTTCAAATAAAATTTTGTTTTGTATGCTCGAACAGCTCATGTATCAACTAGGGCTGCCTATATGTTTCATGCTAGGTCGGTTATTATCACGATGAGTGGACTCCGCTCATCATTCATGAGAAAATGGCTGGTAACCAGGATGCCCAGTCCCATGCTCAAAATCATAATAATTAAACAAAACTCCCCCAGGGCTGTTGCTTGTTTGGACGGTAACCCGTGGATTCGGCTGGTCGTGGAGTGTGCTTGTTGGTGGTTGGGGGAGTATAAACTTTATCATTCTATTTGGGAACCTCCTATAACGTGCGTGGCATGGGAGATATCGAGATTCTTGATTGTTATGTTGACAATGAAAGTATACCGCTCAAAATATTATTCAATCTCTATTTAAAAATCGAGCTCTGGCACCTCTACAAATCCTTGCTTCCCTCTGCGAAGGGCATATCTATTTACTTTTATGCAGAGTCATCATCCTCTTATCAAAAAGCACCAGTAGGAGAGCACCTCTGTCGTTGCATGTATTACTATTAATTTGCATTGAGTATGATCATGACTGGATCTCTTTTACCATGAATTACAATGTCTAGTCAGTCCTTGATCTTTAAAGGTGCTCTGCATTTATGTTTTGCGGTCTCAGAAAGGGCTAGCGAGATACCATCCTGTTATATCATATCATGATTGTTTTGAGAAGTGTTGTCATCCGAGGTTTATTATTATTGCTCGCTAGTTGATTACGCCATTGATGTGAGTAGTCTTGAGACCTGAAAGTTATTGTGAATGTGGTTAGTTCATGATCTTCTTGAAAACCTGAATGCTAGCTTACATATTTACAACAACAAGAGCAAACAAAGTTTGTCAAAGTTTTTCTTTATCACTTTCAGTTTATCAACTCAATTGCTTGAGGACAAGCAAAAGTTTAAGCTTGGGGGAGTTGATACGTCTCCAACATATCTACTTTGCCAAACACTTTTGCCCTTGTTTTGGACTCTAACTTGCATGATTTGAATGGAACTAACCCGGACTGACGTTGTTTTCAGCAGAAGTGCCATGGTGTTGTTTATTGTGCAGAAATAAAAAGTTCTCCGAATCGCGTGAAAATCAACGGAGATTTATTTCAGAAAATATAAAAAATATATGCAAGAAGATCCACACCGGGGGGCCCACGGGCTGTCCTCGAGGGTGGGGGGCGTGCCCCCCTTCCCAGGGCGCGCCCCCTGCCTCGAGGGCACCCCGATGCCCCACCGACGTATCTCCAGGTCCTATATATTCCGTTTCGTGGAGAAAAAAATCAGGGAGAAAGAACTATCACGTTTTACGAGATGGAGCCGCCGCCAAGCCCTAATCTCTCTCGGGAGGGCTGATCTGGAGTCCGATCGGGGCTCCGGAAAGTGGAGATCGTCGCCATCGTCATCATCAACCTTCCTCCATCGCCAATTCCATGATGCTCACCGCCCTGTGTGAGTAATTCCATCATAGGCTTGCTGGACGGTGATGGGTTGGATGGGATCTATCATGTAATCGAGTTAGTTTTGTTAGGGTTTGATCCCTAGTATCAACTATGTTCTAAGATTGATGTTGCTATGACTTTGATATGCTTAATGCTTGTCACTAGGGCCCGAGTGCCATGATTTCAGATCTGAACCTATTCTGTTTTCATGAATATAAGTGTGTTCTTGATCCTATCTTGCAAGTCTATAATCACCTACTATGTGTTATGATTCGGCAACCCCGGAGTGAAAATAATCGGGACCACTCCCGGTGATGACCATAGTTTGGGGAGTTCATGTATTCACTATGTGTTAATGCTTTGGTTCAGTACTCTATTAAAAGGAGGCCTTAATATCCCTTAGTTTTCAATAGGACCCCGCTGCCACGGGAGGGTAGGACAAAATATGTCATGCAAGTTCTTTTCCATAAGCACGTTTGACTATATTCGGAATACATGCCTAGATTGCATTGATGAACTGGAGCTAGTTCTGTGTCACCCTAGGTTATAACTTCTACATGATGAATTGCATCCAACGTAATTTCCCATCACCGACCCAGTGCCTACGAGCTTTACCTATATTGCTAGTCGCTTATTTACTTTTCCGTTGCTATTATCACAAAAACTACAAAAACACTATCTTTACTTTTATTGCTGCTACCATCACTATCATATTACTGTGCTACTAAACTATCTTGCTGCAGATACTAAGTTTCCAGGTGTGACTGAATTGACAACTCAGTTGCTAATACTTAAGAGTATTCTTTGCCTCCCCTTGTGTCGAATCAACAAATTTGGGTTTAATACTTTACCCTCGAAAACTGTTGCGATCCCCTACACTTGTGGGTTATCACGACTCGTCACAACTCTAACAAGTGTGACAAGCACTGACAATGCCAACGCCCGGCCAAGTCTTGTTCGACGAAATGTCACAACAGGACATGGTACATTTTTTGCTTCGTTTTGTATCACGATATCTCGAGACTCGAGGAGATTGAATTGGCCAATCTTGAAATTGATAAGTCAACATAAGCATCATGTAGTTGATGAAAATGTCATCTCCCCTTAAATGAATATCGCTGAAAAGCCAGAAGTACATCTAAAAAATGCAAGTACATATGGCAAGTCTAAGACTTGAATCCGAATGGTCAGATAAATTAATTACACCATAAGAAACTTAGAGCAACTCCAACGGTCCGACCCAAACGGACGACGATTTTGTCCGCTTTTTGTCCGTTTGGGTCGGCCGCCCGCCCGGCGTCCGCCCTGTTTTTCATATGGGTCGGCAACGCGCCCAATGCGCCGACCCATATGTGCAGGCGTGGCCGGTAGGCCGCCCAATTTTATATTGCATTCAACATATTGTGAAATGAAAATTTAACAAGCAAAATAGTTTAGCCGGCCAAATAAATAGTATAGTTTACATGCCAAATAAAAATAATAATGTTTCACATAGTTTTGCAAACGAATGAAAGAAGATACATCTATTGGTTGCCAATATGAGTCCACATGGCTCAACCAAATCATTTTGCAGTTGCACGTGAGTTTTCCAATCACGCATGTCTTCATGAAACTGAGTGAACTGCTCAAATGTTGCCGCTACTCCATGCTCAGGCACAACATTCTCACCCTGAAACTGAAATCCTTGATCGTACAGACGTTCCGGACGCTCGTCTTCTATGATCATATTATGCATGATCACACAAGCAGTCATCACCTCTCATAGTTTCTGCGTGCTCCAAGTATTAGCAGGATACCGAACGATGCCCCATCGAGATTGCAAAACACCAAAGGCACGCTCGACATCCTTTCTAGCACTCTCTTGCTCTTGGGCAAATCTTTTTCTTTTCTCTCCGACAGGGTTGGGTATTGTCTTTACAATAGTGGTCCACTGAGGATAGGTACCGTCACCCAAATAGTACCCTTTGTCGTAGGTGTGGCCGTTGACAGTAAAGTTCATCGGTGGGCTGTTGCCTTCGGCAAGCATAGCAAACACCGGCGAGCGCTGAAGCATGTTGATATCATTGTGTGATCCAGCCATGACAAAAAAGAGTGCCAGATCCAGAGATCTTGAGACGCCACGGCCTCTAGTATGACAGTGTAAGCCCTGACATGTCCCTTATACTGCCCTTTCCAAGCAGAGGGGCAGTTCTTCCACTCTCAGTGCATGCAGTATATGATGCCAAGCATCCCCGGGAAGCTCCTGCTAGCATTCATCGCCAACAAACGGGCTGCATCTTCAGTTGTCGGCTCTCTCAAGTACTCAGGGCCAAACACATCAATCACAGCCTTGCAGAACTTATACAGGGACTCTAGGCATGTAGACTCGCTCATACGGACGTACTCGTCAATGAGATCACCTGGCACTCCGTATGCAAGCATTCGGATGGCGGCAGTCACTAGTAGAAAAAGGGTCAAACGTGAAGCACATTAGTAGCGGTTTGAATTTGATCCGGCACTAATGTGTACATTAGTGCCGGTTCCAACGCCTAGCGGGGCCGCTCTCATTAGTACCAGTTCATGGAGAACCTTTAGCACCGGTTCGTGCCACGAACCGGTACTAAAGAGAGTGGTGGCAGGATGTTGTCAGTCTGGGGCCCCTCCAGCACCTTTAGTACCGGTTCTTGGCACGAACCGGTGCTAAAGGTGGTCGTACATAAACCCTTCGTCCACCCCCTCTCATCTCTGTTCTTTCTCTCTATCTCTCGAGCTCATCACACATTTTGCCCAAAATTTGTCAAGATTTGAAGGCCCCATCCATTCAAATGATCACAAAGGTTAGCAACTTTGTCCTTTCATCTCTCATTGCTAGATTAGCTCTTCAATGCTTTATATAGTGATTAATTTGTGAGTTTAGTAATTTGGGAGGAAATATATGTGCTAGTATTTGATTTATATGCAATTTGAGGTCCAAAATAACAGTTAGTTTGCATATGTAGGTGTGGTTTACTTAGTGCCTTCTAAATCTCCGTCGTAACCACCGTCGATCACCCGCATCGTCCCGTCGCTGGCACCACCTTGTGGTGAGCCTCTTGTTCATGAAATTTTATATGAAAATTGATGTTTGTGTGATTTGGATATATAGTTACTCGTATAATTATCTTACCCGTACGTTGTTTGTTATACATAGTGCCATGGTTTTGATATCCGTCCCCGTCGGCCCTCGTCCTTGTTATGATTTGGATGTGGTATATATATTCTCTTCTAAAACTAGTTGCATTTCGTGTTTATGACAAATTATGCCCATCAAGTTGACATAGATATTTTTTCTAGGAGGTATGTGAACCGGAAATTCCAACCGACCCTATTGTCGAGAGGTTAAATTTAGTTGAAAGAGAAAACGAGTACTTGAAAGAAAAATTGAAAAGAATTGAGGGGGAGAAGATGGAATTGGAGTTGCATGTTGCCGATGTCGTCGATGATCACAAGATCAAGATGGAGAAAATGCGCTTGAAGATTAGAAAAATTAGAAAATATGCCATCGATAGTGAGGCTTGGTATCATTATGTTGTTGGATCAATTGTTACCTTAGTTGCGATCTTGATCGCATTTGTTGTTGCATTTAAATGCTTTAGCTAGAGAGTTATTTGTTTGTTGCATTTAAGTGTTGTATGAACTTTATGAATGAACTTGTATTAAGTTGGTGCTTTTGGTGCTGTGTATTGAAGATGAGCCGACAATGGATGTACGATGACCGATGCTCTCCCGAGTTCATTAATGGCGTGCAAAATTTTCTGCTTGCGGCTGAGGCAAACAAACGGGCGGATGGTTTTATGCCTTGTCCATGTGCTGTCTGTAAGAATGGTCTAAATTACTCTAAGTCAAGAACCATTCACGTCCACATGTTTAAGTCCGGTTTCGTGCCCCACTATAATGTTTGGACCAAGCACGGAGAAAGAGGGGTTATGATGGAAGACAATGAAGAAGAAGAGGACGAAGACAGCTATCCTAGCCATGGGTTCCCTGAATACGATGATACAACAATGGGGGAAGAAGCTGAGCCGGTAATGTTGGGGAACGTTGCATGGGAAACAAAAAAATTTCCTACGCTCACCAAGATCAATCTAGGAGATGCATCTACGAGGGGAGAGTTGGATCCACATACCCTTGTAGATCGCTAAGCGGAAGCGTTCAAGAACGCGGTTGATGGAGTCGTACTCGCCGCGATTCAGATCGCCGAAGATCCTAGCACCGAACGGACGGTGCCTCCGTGTTCTTCACACGTACAGCTCAGGGACGTCTCCTCCTTCTTGATCCAGCAAGGGGGAAGGAGAAGTTGACGGAGAAACCCAGTAGCACGATGGCGTGGTGGAGATGGTGGTGGAGGAATCCCAGCAGGGCTTCGCCAAGCACTGCGGAATAGACGAAGATGTTCGTGGGAGAGGGAGGGCAGCGCCGAGGCACGAACGTGTGTGGCTGCCCTCCCTCTGCCTCTCTTTATATAGGGTGGAGAGAGGGGAGGGGGCGCCCCTAGGGTTCCCCCTAGGGGGCGGCGGCCAAGGCAGATGGGGCCGGCCAAGGGGGGGGCGGCGGCCAGGGCTGCGGCCAGGGCTAGGGTTTCCCCCCCCCCAGGCGCCTTGCCCCCCAAGACTAGGGGGTGCGGCAGCCCTAGGGGGGCCCAGCCCCCTTGGCGCAGGTGGAGAGGGCCCAAGGGGGGGCGCACAGCCCCATGAGGGCTGTTGCGTCTCCCACTTGTGGCCCATAGGGCCCGCAACACTTGCCGGGACCCCCGAAACCTCTTTCGGTCATCCGACGACTCCCCGGTGCTCCCCGGAACACTTCCGGACTCCGATCACTCTCATCCTATATATCAATCTTCGTCCCCGGACCATTCCGAAGACCCTCGTCACGTCCGGGATCTCATCCGGGACTCCGAACAACCTTCGGTTACCATGCACTGTTCTCACTAACAACCCTAGCGTCACCGAACCTTAAGTGTGTAGACCCTGCGGGTTCGGAAACTATGCAGACATGACCGAGACACTCCCAGGTCAATAACCAATAGCGGGATCTGGATACCCATATTGGTTCCCACACGTTCCTCGATGATCTCATCGGATGAACTACGATGTCAAGGATTCAGGCAATCCCGTATACAGTTCCCTTTGTCTCGTCGGTATGTTACTTGCCCGAGATTCGATCGTCGGTATCTCTATACCTAGTTCAATCTCGTTACCGGCAAGTCTCTTTACTCGTTCCGTAATACATAATCCCGTGACTAACTACTTAGTCACTTTGAGCTCATTGAGATGACGTATTACCGAGTGGGCCCGGAGATACCTCTCCGTCACACGGAGTGACAAATCCCAGTCTTGATCCATGTCAACTCAACAGACACCTTCGGAGATACCTGTAGAGTACCTTTATAGTCACCCAGTTACGTTGCGACGTTTGGCACACACAAAGCACTCCTACGGTGTCAGTGAGCTACATGATCTCATGGTCATAGGAACTTATACTTGACATGCAGAAAACTATAGCGATAACTGATACGATCAAGAGCTATGTTTAACGTTTGGGTCTCGTCCATCACATCATTCTCCTAATGATGTGATCCCGTTATCAAATGACAACTCATGTCTATGACCTGGAAACCGCGGTCATCTTTGATCAACGAGCTAGTCCTGAAGAGGCTTACTAGGGACACAAAGTTTGTCTATTTATCCACACATGTATTTAAGTTTCCAATCAATACAATTATAGCATGGATAATAAACGATTATCATGAACAAGGAAATAATAACTCTTTTATTATTGCCTCTAGGGCATGTTTCCAACAGTCTCCCACTTGCACTAGAGTCAATAATCTAGCATTACAAGGTAATGAATCTAACACCCATAGAGTCTTGGTGTTGATCATGCTTAGCCCGTGGAAGAGGCTTAGTCAACGGATCTGCAACATTCAAATCCGTGTGTACTTTGCAAATGCTTATGTCCTCCTCCTTGACTGAATCGCGGATGGAATTGAAGCGTCGCTTTATGTGTCTGGTCCTCTTGTGAAACCTTGGTTCCTTGGCTAGAGCAATGGCACCAGTGTTGTCACAAAACAGAGTCATTGGGTTCAATGCACTAGGCACTACTCCAAGATCTGTCATGAACTCCTTCATCCAGACACCTTCCTTTGCCGCCTCCGAGGCAGCTATGTACTCCGCTTCGCATGTAGAATCGGCTACCACGCTTTGCTTGGAACTGCACCAGCTTACCGCTCCCCCGTTGAGAATATATACGTATCCGGTTTGAGACTTAGAGTCATCCGGATCAGTGTCAAAGCTTGCATCGACGTAACCCTTTACGACGAGCTCTTGATCACCTCCATAAACGAGAAACATCTCCTTAGTCCTTTTCAGGTACTTTAGGATATTCTTGACCGCTGTCCAGTGATCCATACCAGGATTACTTTGAAACCTTCCGGTCATACTTATGGCAAGGCTGACATCTGGTCTTGTGCACAGCATTGCATACATGATAGAGTCTATGGCTGAAGCATAGGGGACGACACTCATCTTTTCTCTATCTTCCGCAGTCACTGGGCATTGAGTCTTACTCAACTTTGTACCTTGCAATACCGGCAAGAACCCCTTCTTGGATTGATCCATTTTGAACTTCTTCAAAACTTTATCAAGGTATGTACTTTGTGAAAGTCCTATCAAGCGTCTCGATCTATCTCTATAGATCTTGATGCCCAATATGAAAGCAGCTTCACCGAGGTCCTTCATCGAAAAACTCTTGTTCAAATACCCCTTCACGCTATCCAAAAGTTCTATATTGTTTCCAATTAGCAATATGTCATCCACATATAATATCAGAAACGCCATAGAGCTCCCACTCACTTTCTTGTAAATACAAGCTTCTCCGTAAACTTGTACAAACCCAAACGCTTTGATCACCTCATCAAAGCGAAGATTCCAACTCCGAGATGCTTGCACCAGCCCATAAATGGAACGCTGGAGTTTGCAAACTTTGTCAGCATTCTCTGGATCGACAAAACCTTCCGGTTGTATCATATACAACTCTTCCTTAAGAAAACCGTTAAGGAACGCCGTTTTGACATCCATCTGCCAAATTTCATAATCGAAATACGCAGCTATTGCTAACATGATTCGGACGGATTTAAGCATCGCTACGGGTGAGAAAGTCTCATCGTAGTCAACTCCTTGAACTTGTGAAAAACCCTTTGCCACAAGTCGAGCTTTATACACGGTGACATTGCCGTCAGCGTCCGTCTTCCTCTTAAAAATCCATTTATTCTGAATGGCCTTCCGCCCTTCAGGTAATACTTCCAAAGTCCATACTTTGTTTTCATACATGGATCCCATCTCGGATTTCATGGCCTCTAACCATTTGTCGGAATCCGGGCCCACCATCGCTTCTCCATAGCTCGTAGGTTCACTGTTGTCCAACAACATGACCTCCAAGACAGGGTTACCATACCACTCAGGTGCAGTGCGTACCCTTGTCGACCTACGAGGTTCAGTAGTAACTTGATCAGAAGCTTCTTGATCATCATCATTGGCTTCCTCTTCAACCGCTGCAGGCTCCACAAAAACATTTTTCTGTGCTGCGCTACTCTCTGGTTGAAGCAGAGGTTCAATAACCTCATCAAGTTCTACCTTCCTCCCACTCAATTCTTTCGAGAGAAACTCTTTCTCGAGAAAGGACCCGTTCTTAGCGACAAACACTTTGCCCTCGGATCTGAGATAGAAGGTGTACCCAACCGTTTCTTTTGGGTATCCTATGAAGACACATTTGTCCGCTTTGGGTTCGAGCTTTTCTGGCTGAAGCCTTTTGACATAAGCATCACAACCCCAAACTTTGAGAAAAGACAACTTAGGTTTCTTACCAAACCATAGTTCATACGGCGTTGTCTCAACGGACTTAGATGGAGCCCTATTTAAAGTGAATGCAGCTGTCTCTAACGCATATCCCCAGAACGATAGTGGCAAATCGGCAAGAGACATCATAGAACGCACCATATCTAATAGGGTTCGATTACGACGTTCGGACACACCATTACGCTGTGGTGTTCCAGGTGGCGTCAACTGTGAAACAATTCCACATTTTCTTAAGTGATTGCCAAACTCATAACTCAGATACTCTCCCCCTCGATCAGATCGTAGGAACTTGATCTTCTTGTTACGATGATTCTCAACTTCACTCTGAAATTGCTTGAACTTTTCAAACGTTTCAGACTTATGCTTCATCAAGTAAATATACCCATATCTACTTAAGTCGTCAGTGAAGGTGAGAAAATAACGATATCCACCGCGCGCCGTGACACTCATCGGGCCACACACATCAGTATGTATGATTTCCAATAAGTCACTTGCCCGTTCCATTGTTCCTGAAAAGGGGGTCTTAGTCATCTTGCCCATGAGGCACGGCTCGCATGTGTCAAGTGATTCAAAATCAAGAGACTCCAAAAGTCCATCAGCATGGAGCTTCCTCATGCGTTTCACGCCGATATGACCCAGACGGCAGTGCCACAAGAAAGTGGTACTATTGTTATCAACTCTACATCTTTTGGCATCAATGTTATGAACATGTGTATCATCACTATCGAGATTCAATAAGAATAAACCCCCTACTTCGGGTGCATGACCATAAAAGATATTACCCATATAAATAGAACAACCTTTATTCTCTGATTTAAATGAGTAACCGTCTCGCATTAAACAAGATCCAGATATAATGTTCATGCTCAACGCAGGCACTAAATCACAATTATTCAGGTTCATAACTAATCCCGATGGTAATCGAAGAGCGAGCGTGCCGATGGCGATCACATCAACCTTGGAACCATTCCCCACGCGCATCGTCACTTCGTCCTTCGCCAGCCTCCGTTTATTCCGTAGTTCCTGTTTAGAGTTGCAAATGTGAGCAACCGAACCGGTATCAAATACCCAGGCACTACAACGAGAGTTGGTAAGGTACACATCAATAACATGTATATCACATATACCTTGCTTGTTGTTGTTGTTGGCCCCCTTCTTGTCTGCTAGATACTTGGGGCAGTTCCGCTTCCAGTGGCCGTTCCCCTTGCAATAGAAACACTCAGTCTCTGGCTTGGGCCCAGCCTTGGGTTTCTTCACTGGATGAGCAACTGCCTTGCCACCCTTCTTAGAGTTACCCTTCTTGCCCTTGCCATTTTTCTTGAAACTGGTAGTTTTATTGACCATCAACACTTGATACTCCTTCTGGATGTCTGCCTCAGCGACTTTCAGCATTGAAAACAGCTCGGCGATGGATTTGTTCATCCCTTGCATGTTATACTGCTGCACGAAGCTCTTGTAGCTAGGTGGGAGTGACTGGAGAATTCTGTCAATGATAGCCTCTTCCGGGAACACAAGTCCCAGATCAGCTATGCGGGTATAGTACCCAGACATCTTCAGTAAGTGCTCACTGACAGACGAATTCTCCTCAATCTTGCAAGCAAAGAATTTATCGGTGGTCTCATACCTCTCGATCTTGGCATTCTTTTCAAAGATGAACTTCAACTCCTGGAACATCTCATATGCTCCATGACGTTCAAAACGCCTTTGAAGTCCTCCTTCCAAGCTATACAACATGGCACACTGTACTACTGAGTAGTCATCCGAACGCGACTGCCAGGCGTTCATAACGTCCACAGAGGCCGGAGCGGGGGGTTCACCTAGCGGTGCATTTAGGACATAAACCTTTTGGGCAGCTGTGAGGATGATCCTCAGATTGCGGAGCCAGTCCACAAAGTTGCTCCCATCATCTTTCAGCTTAGTTTTCTCTAGGAACGCATTAAAATTCAGGGGAGCTACTGCGCGAGCCATCTACAACAAAAGATTTGCAAAGACATCTTAGACTATTGTTCATGATAAGTGAGTTTTTAACTAATCAAATTACTTATAACTCCCACTCAAATTGACATCCCTCTGGTTATTCGAGCGTGGCATGATCCAAATCCACCAACCCAAGTCCGATCATCACGTGAGATGAGGTGGTGTCAATGGTGAACATCTTCATGTTGATCATATCTACTATATGACTCATGCTCGACCATTCGGTCTTCCGTGTTCCGAGGCCATGTCTGTACATGCTAGGCTCGTCAAGTCTAGCCCGAGTGTTCTGCATGTGCAAAACTGGCTTGCACCCGTTGTATGCGAACGTAGAGTCTATCACACCCGATCATCACGTGGTGCTTCGAAACGACGAACCTTCGCAACGGCACACTCGGGGGGAACACAATTTTATCTTGAAATTTTAGTGAGGGATCATCTTATAATGCTACCGTCGTCCTAAGCAAAATAAGATGCATAAAAGGATTAACATCACATGCAAATCATAAGTGACATGATATGGCCATCAACTCGTGCTTTTGATCTCCATCTCCAAAGCACCGGCATGATCTTCATCGTCACCGGCGTAACACCATGATCCCCATCATCATGATCTCCATCATCGTGTCGCCATCGGGGTTGTCGCGCGCCCACCATGCTCTTACTACTATTGCTACCGTTTAGCGATAAAGCAAAGCATTACATAGCGCTTAATGATTGACACGCAGGTCATACAAAAATTAAAGACAACCCTATGGCTCCTGCCGGTTGCCGTATACATCGACATGCAAGTCGATATTAACTATTACAACATGATCATCTCATACATCAAATATATCTCATCATGTCATTGGCCATATCATATCACATACATACCCTGCAAAAACAAGTTAGACGTCCTCTAATTTGTTGTTGCATGTTTTACGTGGCTGCTATGGGTATCTAGCAAGAACGCTTCTTACCTACGCAAAGCCACAACGGTGATATTTAAGTTGCTATTTAACCTTCTACAAGGACCGCCTTTGTCTATTCCGATTCAACTAAGATAGGAGAGACAGACACCCGCCAGCCATCTTATGCAACAAAAGTCGCATGTCTGTCGATGGAACCGGTCTCATGTACATGGACATGTAAAGTTGGTCCGGGCCGCTTCATCCCATAATACCGCTGAATCAAGAAAGACCAAGGAGGGAAGCAATCTAAACATCAACGCCCACAAACCCCTTTGTGTTCTACTCGTGAAAGCATCTACGCAAGAACCTAGCTCATGATGCCACTGTTGGGGAACGTTGCATGGGAAACAAAAAAATTTCCTACGCTCACCAAGATCAATCTAGGAGATGCATCTACGAGGGGAGATTTGGATCCACATACCCTTGTAGATCGCTAAGCGGAAGCGTTCAAGAACGCGGTTGATGGAGTCGTACTCGCCGCGATTCAGATCGCCGAAGATCCTAGCACCGAACGGACGGTGCCTCCGCGTTCTTCACACATACAGCTCGGGGACGTCTCCTCCTTCTTGATCCAGCAAGGGGGAAGGAGAAGTTGACGGAGAAACCCAGCAGCACGATGGCGTGGTGGAGATGGTGGTGGAGGAATCCCAGCAGGGCTTCGCCAAGCACTACGGAATAGACGAAGATGTTCGTGGGAGAGGGAGGGCAGCGCCGAGGCACGAACGTGTGTGGCTGCCCTCCCTCTGCCTCTCTTTATATAGGGGGGAGAGAGGGGAGGGGGCGCCCCTAGGGTTCCCCCTAGGGGGCGGCGGCCAAGGCAGATGGGGCCGGCCAAGGGGGGGGGCGGCGGCCAGGGCTGCGGCCAGGGCTAGGGTTTCCCCCCCCCCCCAGGCGCCTTGCCCCCCAAGACTAGGGGGTGCGGCAGCCCTAGGGGGGCCCAGCCCCCTTGGCGCAGGTGGAGAGGGCCCAAGGGGGGGCGCACAGCCCCATGAGGGCTGTTGCGTCTCCCACTTGTGGCCCATAGGGCCCGCAACACTTGCCGGGACCCCCGAAACCTCTTTCGGTCATCCGACGACTCCCCGGTGCTCCCCGGAACACTTCCGGACTCCGATCACTCTCATCCTATATATCAATCTTCGTCCCCGGACCATTCCGGAGACCCTCGTCACGTCCGGGATCTCATCCGGGACTCCGAACAACCTTCGGTAACCATGCACTGTTCTCACTAACAACCCTAGCGTCACCGAACCTTAAGTGTGTAGACCCTGCGGGTTCGGAAACTATGTAGACATGACCGAGACACTCCCAGGTCAATAACCAATAGCGGGATCTGGATACCCATATTGGTTCCCACACGTTTCTCGATGATCTCATCGGATGAACCACGATGTCAAGGATTCAGGCAATCCCGTATACAGTTCCCTTTGTCTCGTCGGTATGTTACTTGCCCGAGATTCGATCGTCGGTATCTCTATACCTAGTTCAATCTCGTTACCGGCAAGTCTCTTTACTCGTTCCGTAATACATAATCCCGTGACTAACTACTTAGTCACTTTGAGCTCATTGAGATGACGTATTACCGAGTGGGCCCGGAGATACCTCTCCGTCACACGGAGTGACAAATCCCAGTCTTGATCCATGTCAACTCAACAGACACCTTCGGAGATACCTGTAGAGTACCTTTATAGTCACCCAGTTACGTTGCGACGTTTGGCACACACAAAGCACTCCTACGGTGTCAGTGAGCTACATGATCTCATGGTCATAGGAACTTATACTTGACATGCAGAAAACTATAGCGATAACTGATACGATCAAGAGCTATGTTTAACGTTTGGGTCTCGTCCATCACATCATTCTCCTAATGATGTGATCCCGTTATCAAATGACAACTCATGTCTATGACCTGGAAACCGCGGTCATCTTTGATCAACGAGCTAGTCCTGAAGAGGCTTACTAGGGACACAAAGTTTGTCTATTTATCCACACATGTATTTAAGTTTCCAATCAATACAATTATAGCATGGATAATAAACGATTATCATGAACAAGGAAATAATAACTCTTTTATTATTGCCTCTAGGGCATATTTCCAACAGGTAATGCGAGAAGAAGCTGAGCCGGTAATGCGGGAAGAAGCTGAAGAAGAGGCATTAGATGAGCCCTTTGATGATCTAGGTCGGGCCATTGCTGATGCAAAGAGAAACTGCGCAAGTGATTTGGAGAAGAAGAAGTTGCAGCGCATGTTAGAGGATCACAAAAAATTGTTGTACCCGAATTGCGTAGGTGACAAGAAAAAGCTGGGCACCACACTGGGATTGCTGCAATGGAAGGCAGAGAATGGTGTATCTGACAAGGGATTTGGAAAGTTGCTGGTAGTGATAAAGGATATGCTTCCAAAGGACAACGTATTGCCCGAGAGTACGTACGAAGCAAAGAAGGCTGTCTGCCCTCTAGGGTTAGAGGTGCAGAAGATACATGCATGCCCTAATGATTGCATCCTCTACTGCGGTGAGTACGAGGATTTGAACGCTTGCCCGGTATGCGGTGCATTGTGCTATAAGATCAGCCGCGATGACCCTGGTGATGTCGAGGGCGAGCGCCCCAGGAAGAAGATTCCTGCCAAGGTGATGTGGTATGCTCCTATAATACCACGGTTGAAACGTTTGTTCCAAAACAAAGAGCATGCCAAGGCGATGCAATGGCACAGAGAAGACCGTAAGAAAGACTGAAAGTTGAGAGTACCCGCTGACGGGTCGCAGTGGAGAAAAATCGAAAGAAAGTACGGGAAGGAGTTTGCAGATGATGCAAGGAGCGTATGGTTTGGTCTAAGCACAGATGGCATTAATCCTTTTGGGGAGCGGAGCAGCAACCATAGCACCTGGCCTGTGACTCTATGTTTGTATAACCTTCCTCCTTGGTTGTGCATGAAGCGGAAGTTCATTATGATGCCAGTGCTCATCCAAGGCCCTAAGCAACCCTGCAACGACATTCATGTGTACCTAAGGCCATTAGTTGAATAACTCTTACAACTGTGGAATGGAACAAGTGTACGTGTGTGGGATGAGCACATGGGGGAAGCATTTGACCTAAAGGTGTTGTTGTTCATGACCATCAATGATTGGCCTACTCTCAGTAACCTTTCAGGACAGACAAACAAGGGATACCGCGCATGCACGCACTGTTTGGACGATACCGACAGTATATATTTGGCTAAATGTAAGAAGAATGTGTACCTGGGACATCGTCGATTTCTTCCGAGCAGGCATCCCGTAAGAAAGAAAGGCAAGCATTTCAAAGGTGAGGCGGATCACCGGACGAAGCCTCGCCACCGTACTAGTGCTTATGTACATGATATGGTCAAGGATTTGAAGGTGGTCTTTGGAAAGGGTCCTGGTGGACAACCTATTCCGAATGACGCTGACGGACGCGCACCCATGTGGAAGAAGAAATCTATATTTTGGGACCTGCCCTATTGGAAAGACCTAGAGATCCGCTTCGCAATCGACGTGATGCATGTGACAAAGAATCTTTGTGTGACCCTGCTTGGCTTCTTGGGCGTGTATGGGAAAATAAAAGATACACCTGAGGCACGAGAGGACCAGCAACGTATGCACGGAAAAGATGGCATACATCAGGGTCATGCAAGCTACGCTCTTACCAAAGAAGAGAAGGAAATCTTCTTTGAATGCCTACTCAGTATTAAGGTACCGTCTGGCTTCTCGTCGAATATAAAGGGAATAATAAACATGGCAGAGAAAAAGTTCCAGAACCTAAAGTCTCATGACTGCCACGTGATTATGACGCAACTGCTTCCGGTTGCATTGAGGGGGCTTCTACCGGAAAACGTTCGATTAGCCATTGTGAAGCTATGTGCATTTCTCAATGCAATCTCTCAGAAGGTAATCGATCCAAAAATCTTACCAAGGTTAGAGAATGATTTGGTGCAATGTCTTGTCAGTTTCGAGTTGGTGTTCCCACCATCCTTCTTCAACATCATGACGCACGTCCTTGTTCACCTATGCGAAGAGATTAACGTTTTGGGTCCTGTATTTCTACACAATATGTTCCCCTTCGAGAGGTTCATGGGAGTCTTAAAGAAATATGTTCATAACCGTGCTAGGCCAGAAGGAAGCATCTCCAAGGGCCATCACAATGAGGAGGTCATTGAGTTTTGTATTGACTTTATTCCTGACCTTAAGCCGATTGGTGTTCCTGAATCGCGGCATAAGGGCAGACTGGATGGAAAAGGCACACTAGGAGGGGAACAAATAATATGTATGGACGGACATTCTCTCACTAAAGCACACTACACAGTTCTACAGAATTCCGCCTTGGTGTCTCCGTATATGGATGAACACAAGAATTTGCTACGCTACAAACACCCGGAGCGGTCTGATGACTGGATTACACATGAACAAACCAGGAGTTTCGCCAGTTGGTTGCAGACACGTACCATGCATGACATCTCTATTGAAGATGACTTGTACTTGCTGTCCCAGTTACCATCTTCGAATATAATGACTTTCAAAGGCTACGAGATAAATGGTAATACATTTTACACGATCGCCCAAGATAAGAAGAGCACCAACCAAAACAGTGATGTCCGCTTTGATGCAGAAACCAAGACGGGAAAGGAAACATATTATGGTTATATACAGGACATATGGGAACTTGACTATCGACGTGGTTTGAAGGTCCCTTTGTTTTGGTGCAAATGGGTCAATATGACACGAGGCGGGGTAACGGAAGACCCGCAGTACGGAATGACAACAGTGCATCTCAACAATCTTGCGTATGCAGACGAACCATTCGTCCTAGCCAATGATGTGGCACGGGTTTTCTATGTGAAGGACGTGTCTACCAAGCCAAGAAAAAGAAAAGATAAGGAAGCGAATGCATTGTACGATGAGCCAAAGCGGCACATAGTTCTTTCTGGGAAGAGAAACATCGTGGGAGTGGATGACAAGACAGACAAGTCAGAAGATTATGAAAAGTTTGATGAAATTGCTCCATTCACAGTGAATATTGACCCGAGCATCCCGTTAAATGATGAAGATTTTCCATGGTTACGGCGCAAAGGGACACACGCGAATAAAAAGTTTCACACCCAAAGATCTGGGATGTGATCGGCTTCACTATCATCACTTTCTTCTATGTTTCACACCCAAAAGGGAATCTTTGTAATAGTTTGGGTAGTTATGTGTTTTGGCATTTGAAACGCGAAGAAATTTTATGTGCAAACAAATTATTTCATGCCTTTACTGATTTTTAAAGTTAAGTTATTCACAAACTAGTGATTCACACTAATTTCAAATAATTCAAAATTTAAACTATTCAAATTTGAAAACTATGGGCACTAACAGAAAGTTTGTAATTTTTTGTACCTAAAGCAAAAATATTCACAAAGAAACTCTAAATACACAAAAAAAACAACTCAAAAATAAATAAAGCAAAAAATAAAATAAAAAAAGCCCGCCTACTAGGCTAGAGCGGCCTGCATACGACTAGAAACCCAACCTATTGTTGGGCCAGGATGCAGGCCCGCAAAGGCCCAATAGGCCCACATGGCAGCACAGAACATGTAGGCCCAGTAGGCCTGCTTTGGAGAGGAGCTCGAGAGAGCTACTTCACGGGGGGTTATAAACCAGTGCGGACGCCCCTCAGCTAGCGAGGTGGGACTAAACTTGCCGCACCGCACCTGCGTCAGCGCACCCCCTTTAGTACCAGGTCGTGGCACCAACCGGTACTAAAGGGGTGTCTTTAGTACCTGTTGGAACCACCAACCGGTACTAAAGGGGGTGCGCTTCCCGCCGCTTGGCCTGGCCAAAACAGGCCTTTAGTACCGGTTGGTGGCTCCAACCGGTACTAAAGGTCAATCATATATAAGAAAACACTTCAAAAATTTCAGTTTCTCATCTGCTTCTTCTCCTCTGCACCGTCGCCCGCCGCCCCCGTCTCCATATCCCTCGTCGCCGCCCCCGTCGCCGCCCCGTCCCCGTCGTCGCCGCCCCGTCGTCCCCGTCCCCGTCTTCACCGCCGCCCCGTCCCGGCCCATCCCGCGTCGTCCCCGTCCCCGTCGTCGCCGCCCCGGCCCGTACGTCCCCGTCCCCGTCGTCGCCGCCCCGTCCCTGTCCCCGTCGTCGCCACGCCCGTCGCCGTCCCCGTCGCCGCCCCCCGTCGCCTCTCGCCTCGCCGGTGAGCACACACACACACACACATACATTTTTTTATTTTTTAGTTATAAAAATGTTAGAAATTTTTATTTTTTTTTAGTTATAGAAATAGTTAGTTATATATCATTGTTAGAATTGTTAGAAATTTTTCTGTTTTTTAGTTATAGAGATAGTTATAAAAAAGTTAGAATTGTTAGAAATTTTTCTGTTTTTTAGTTATAGAAATAGTTATAAAAAAGTTAGAAATTTTTCTTTTTTTTAGTTCTAGAAATATTAGAAATGTTATACAAATGTTAGTTATATATAGAAATGTTATAATTTTTTTTCTGTTTTTTAATGATAGAAATATTAGAAATGTTATAGAAATGTTAGTTATATAGCATTGTTAGAAATGTTATAGAAATGTTAGTTATATAGAAATGTTAGAAATTTTAGTTATCAAAATCCAATCATTAAAAAAATGTTACTTTTTGCGGGCATATAGCTAGTATTTGTTCTCGACGATGCCCGGCCCGCATCCTCGCCGTCGACCCGTCCGCGACGACGTCCGACTGACCCATGTCCGGGACTGGACTCCGCTGGGCTGGCACTGGGAGGTGCTGCCTGGAGGGGCATGCCGCTTGATGAGGAACCCGGTCCTGGGTCCCGTCGTCGACCCTGATCTCGTTTGGTGGCGTTCGCGTGGGCCAGTTTCGGTGTGGAGGGAGCCGGCCCCGCCGGAGGTGGTACGTCGCCGTGTCAGGGAGGAGGACGAGCACATCCATCGCTACATGGTTGCGTTAGAGGGCGGCAGGTTCTCCAATACCTGGCAGTTTCTTAGGGGATCTCACTTCAGCTATGATCATGTGAGGGTTCCTTCTCTTTGGGTGTCCACCGCCCGCGCCGCAGGAACCGCGAGTGTCCTAGATTCGTCTGTAGTATTCGATCTTTATTAGCTACCTAGCCAGTGATGTATTTGATATTATATATTATTCGAGACGATGTATTCGAGATTATATATTATTCGAGACGATGTATTCGAGATTATATCTATTATTCGAGACGATGTATTCGAGATTATATCTATTATTCGAGACGATGTAATTTGAATACTAAATTGTTTTATATTTCTTTTGGATTAGTTAAATAAAATCTATGGCGGACAATACCGGCAGAGAGGGAGAACATACCCTGTTCGATATGATACGCCATCCTCGTGGGCCAGATGATGATCAGAATGAAGAAGATTATGACGGCTCCGAATTTCTAAACAACACCGGAGTGGGTGATATGATATTCGATCGCGACAACCGAATTGATGAAGTCATGAACTACGATTATGATGATGACGAAGAAAATGTTGATCTTGAAACAACAAAGACCGGCGATGTATATATATTTATATAAGCAGGCACATCTGGTGATCATCATATGTTTTAAATGAGTTGAAGATATATTAACGAATCGATCTTTCTTCTTTCAGCCATCCGGATCGAGCCAATCTTCAGGCAACAGGACGAAACGAGGCCCGAACAAAAAGTTGAAGGAGGGCGTAAAGTACAATATCGAGGCAATCAGACCTAATGGCGAACCATTAGCGCCTAAGAAGATTGCGGACAAGTTCGTTCGTCAGTGCGGAGTTCTTGTGAAGGACCAACTCCTGATCTCCCTTCAAGAATGGAGAGAGCCAGCAAAGCCACATCCAGATATTACTTTTGTCGACGACAGACAAAAAAGTCTGCTTTGGGATACTCTCATGGAACATTTCACCCTACCAGATCATTTCACAGAAGCAGATGTGCAGAAAGTCAAGGACACTGCTCTTGGGAAGATGGTGGTTGCATTCAAGAACCACAAGAATCGTGAATGGGACAAGTACGTCAAGGGAGGAAGGAAGACTCCAGTATTCGAGGAAACACTAGAGAAGCAAAGTGCTCATTGGGACGATTTCGTGAAATTCAAGGATTCAGAATTAGCTAAGGAACGGTCGAGAATAAACAAGAAGAATGCCGAAAAAAGGATAAGTTCCATAAGCTGGGGCCAGGTGGCTACGCGGTGACAATGCCTAAGTGGGATAAGTTTGAGAAAGAGATGGAGAATGCAGGTGTCACTTCGGTTACTAGGAGCTGCCCCCCCCCCAGGTGCAGGACTTGGTTCTATGCGCATGGGAGGGAGTTGGACCCGAAGACAGGCAAAGTTTAGACGAAGGCATGTCTGAACGGAGCCGACGATAAGATACTTGTTGCAATAGAAGAGGCTCGATCGGGGGTGTTCCAGCCCAACAGAGAGAACGACGAGCTTACGCGTGCCCTGGGAAATCCTGAATACCCGGGAAGAACATGAGGCAAGGGCGCTATTCCGTGGTATGAGGGGTTTTCGGACTGGAACGCAGACTACAGAACCCGTGCGAGAAGGAAGATTGCGGAGGAGAAGCAGAGGAAGATGGAGGAGGAGCAGAGGAAGCTGGACTATGAACGCCTTCAAGGCCTAGAATCAAAGCACGCGGACTTGGCAGTCAAATTCCAGCGGCAGCAGGAGCAGATCGACTCACTTAGACAGTAAAGGGGGTCTCAGCAGCTGCAACAACTAGAGGATTATCCAGCATTGGATACCACCGCCCCATCCATGCCGAGAAGCAGCGTGGGTTCCGCCCCGGGCGACGCAATGCTGGATAGATACCCCGTGGATGACATCATGGAGAACACTAACTGCGAGCTACACTTCAAAATAAAGAACATATCCATGAAGGTGGCGGACGCCGTTGCTTTTACAAATCCCCCCGAGGCAACCTTCCATTGCAACCCGATTTCAGCAGGCTATGCTCGTGTCTTGGTTGATGAGGTGGTGGACCAATATTCGGGGCTAGAGCTTGATATTCCTGGAGGTGACGAGGAGCACACACTCAGAGAGGCCAAACATCATATCATCCTATAGAGAAAGGATTGCATCATCTTTCGAAGGCCACCGACACTGCGTCAGCCGACTCCTCGTCGAAGTCCGCCACCGAGTCAGCAGACTCCCGCTCCTGCAAGTCCACCAACGCGTCAGGCCACTCCTGCTCCTCCAAGTCCGGCAAAGCGTCAGGCCACTCCTCCTGCAAGTCCGACACAGCGTCAGACGTCCACTCCTCCTCCAAGTCCGGCACAACTTCAGGCCACTCCTCCTCCAAGTCCAGCACAGCTTCAGGCCACTCCTCCTCGTCCAACTCAGCCCCGTCAGCCGTCTCCGCCGCCTCAGCAATTGCAGAAGAGACACCCCACAGCTATGGTGCGTAGCGGTACGAGTCGAGGCAGTACAGGAAGTACAGGCGGAGGCAAGCGATATAAATATGGTCCAAGCCTCACTGATCTTCCTCAGAGGGCTTACAACAGGACCGAGGAGCAAACCAAGGCCATAGTGCGGGCAGAAGTGGACGCCCATTTTGGACCGAAACAGCCACCGCCGCCAAGGGAGAAAGTGTCTGAGGAAAAGATTGACCACTTCATTCGTATGGCTCAACCACCAGCTCCCAAGCCTGTTGACACAGACTATGAGCGCCACATCAGGAAGTTAAATCGAGCACGTCTACAGAAGGAGGCGAGCTCGAGCTCGAGCAAACAACAAGCAGCTGTCAAAAAATGCGGGAAAACCGTTCCCCAGCTGGGAGAACAGGCGGCGCAATCGATCCCCTTGCTTGTTGTGCCAACAACACGTGAGAGTACGCGCGCCCAATATTATTGTGGGCAAACAGTTTACGTTCCCGAGGTGGGCAATGTGGTTCCCGAGGTGGGCAATGTGGTAATAACCGAGGAGCATATAACGCAGGCTAAAATTCTCAACATCACTGTTGGACAACTCCTCGAGATCGAGCCCATGCCTGTGCTTATAGAGAAGGAAATAAAACGGAAATATGTCTGGGGCGAACCTTTGGTCAAGCCAGACAAGGTCAAGAAGCTCCCAACGGGAATGTATGAATTGCATCAATGGTACATGGACATTACCAAGAGTTCCAATTGAGAGTCCCTCATGATGGAAGTCAAGAAGGATCATTAATACCATCAGAAAGATGTGGCCGTTGAGTATAATGAACTGTTTCAGTTATACAATCAAGACGCACTCGACAAATCTATTGTCAGTTGCTATTGTCTGTAAGTGATTTCTTTCTGTAATTTAAGTCTCAAGCTAGCTGTAGTGATCCTTTTGATCAATCATTACCTGTAATTATTCTCACTATATTCTTTTCTGTGGTATTATGCAGGATGAAGATGTATGAAATGAAAAAAGGTAGACGCTATGGCATTGGGTTCATTGACCCAAACACCGTTAATGAATACACATGGAAAATAGATAAATATCATGAAAATCATGTAGATGACAGCATGCTAGAGTTCTTGAAGTGCCTCAAATATAATGAAGATATACTACTTCCTTACAACTTCCAGTGAGTCACACTGTCTTGTACTACAAATTCTCGGTTTTTGCCTACTAGCTAGCTACATGTTTTTGCTTACATATGTCCGTTTAATTAAGACATCCAAACGTGTGTGCATGCAGATTTCACTGGATCTTGTGTATCATTAAAGTTGACGCCGGAACAGTTGAAGTACTCGACTCACTACTTAAAAAACAAAGTGACTACACCATCTTGTTTGGGATAGTCAACAGGTAATTTCAATCATTATTAACTATATATCTCGGCCTATTTAGTTCGTCATTTCCTAATATGAACTATTTAATAACCCATTTATTCATTTTCTTTGTCGGCGGGCAGGGCTTGGGCAAGGTTCATCAGCGTCACTCCAGGCGAATGGAAACAAAGACTGCAATGGTTTCGACCCAAGGTAAGTAATTAAGTAGTACTAGCTAGCTAGCTAGCTGCCATTATCTCTTTAATTATCATGCTTGATTAATTATTATCTGATCAAATTTCATTCTCGTAAAGGCCCTGAAGCAGGCGCAGGGGACTGATCTGTGTGCATACTGCGTTTGCGAGAACATTCGCATGATGACGTCCGAAAGGCGCAGATCTCAAAGACAGGAATGGGTACGTTTGTCAGAACACTATTCACAATTTTTACACCATTATCGATATCTAGTCACACAACTAATAAACATGCATATTGATCTCCTTCTTAACAGTTCACAGAGGTGCAGGACAAGCTCCTAGAAACGGAGCGCGTACAAGCACTTCAAGAGGAAATAGCGGGATTTTTGCTCGACCGGGTCATAGATCCGAAGGGAGAATACCCGCTACCGCCCCCATGAACCACTTCCAATTGTCATCGTGCTCCAAAGGCACCAATTAGGCTAATGCCACTGGCTCCGAAGGCAACATGTAGGAGAAATTATATATAGCTATACATGTGTGTATGTGTGAATTTGTGGTTTGTGAGACATTTGATGATATATATATGATTGGTTCTACTAGAAATTTTATATATATATATATAACGTGTACAATGTGTAGTATCATAAAATACCAGCAAACGAAAAAGAATTAAATGGAAAACACAAAATTAAATGAAAAAGAAATCATAAAACCAAAAAACCCCAAACCTTGTAGTACCGGTTGGTTTTACCAACCGATACTAAAGGGCTCCCGGCCCCCGGAGCTGGCTCGTGCCACGTGGTTGCCCTTTAGCACTGGTTCGTGCTGAACCGGTACTAAAGGGGGGGCTTTAGTGCCCACACTTTAGTGCCGGTTATGGAACCGGCACTAAAGGGCCTTACGAACCGGTTCTATTGCCCGGTTCTGCACTAGTGAGTGCATTTCTGATAAGAGGAGAAACCAATCTTGCCGACGGCATCCTCTTTGCACTCGAAGTAGTCATCATAGCCGACCACTCCCTCTCTAATACGGTTGAAAACATGCCTACTCATACGGAACCGGCGACGGAATTTGTGATGTTTGAACAACGGGTTTGTTGTATCAAAGTAGTCCTTCCAGAGAAGGAAATGCCCGCTCTCTCGGTTACGATTCAACGCCGGAAGGTGGCCCGGAATGGAGTCACAGAACAACGGCCGCTGGTTATTGAGGTGGTGATGGACCAACACGGCAGCCAATATCTCCTCCTCGTCGTCGGACGGCGAATCGTCGGAGTCGCAAATGAAATTGTGGAAAAAGGACTCGTCGGCGGAGTCCATTTTCGTACCTTGGCAAACTGTCGAACAACTTGCGGGCGTCGAAGAAGGAGACGATCGGCGAGGGGAGACGCGGCGCCCAAAGACCAGCTAGCTGCCCTGCTGGCGTCGGACGGGCGTGCCGGTCGTACGCGGCGGGGGCGACGAGGTGTCTTCTTGGTCGCGGGCGGCTGGGCGATGGGGAAAGCGGCGGCGGGAACCAGTTTGCTCCCCGGCGGCAAAACGACGACGGCGGGCGACTGGGGGCAGGGGCGGATGTGGAGGCAGTGGCAGCTGGAAGAGTCGCCGGCACAAATAGGCGGTGGCGTCGGTGACGAAGGAGGCGGGGGCGAGGGTTTCTTCTTGGCCGGGGGGAGGCCAATGTGCCACAGACCAGCGGGCCCGGGGACACGAATAGGCGAGCGCGCGCGTTCGTCGCGTGTCCGTGCCAACGCAAATCAGGCTAAAAAATGGGCCAAAAATGGGTCACTCGCGGACGAAAAACGGACGCGCGTCCGTTTGGGTCGGCGCGTTGTGCCGCCTTTTCTATCCGCGCCGACCCAAACGGACGGCCGCGGACGAAATGGGTCGCCCCATTGTAGTTGCTCTTAATCATTCGAGCTATCCTCACTTACAAGGTTTTGACTCTCATAAACTCATTCTATGAGCTAGAAATGCCAAAAGGATTTGGACATAGGTTATGAAACACAAGCAGTGGCTGAAAACAGACGGCAACCTGCGCCGATCCCATGTTTTCCGCAGACATGAGAAGTGAGCATGTGAGCGTGACAGAGGTCAGAGTTGGTTAACAGGGGTCAGAGTTGGTTAACAAAAACTGCAGTAAAACCCTTGGTGCTGTACCTATTTACAGAGGCGTACAAAAATGATACATTTAGTCAACCCTAATCTTGTGGTCGTCACATGATTTTTCTCCTGACTGGTTAGAGAACCACACAACGGTGTTCGCAAAAGAGAACCACACAACGTTTGTTGTTAGTGGTACGTACGTATCCTCATATGGAAGTTTCCTCGCCAGTATAGAGTTGACCTAACAGCTCTCTGACCGGTGACCATTGATACTTTTAATCCCTGGATCCCTCATGCTCATGGTGACGACTGGTACACACTTGCATGATAACCGCATCAAGGAGGATCACCTTTGGCCAAAAATGATGAAACATCACGTAAACACGGTTTATGGCTTTGAACAATGGGCTCAAGATTCTTTATTAGTTATAGAGACTGTGGCTGGAGGACCATAGTTTAGATTTGTGATGATGGAACGAGACATGACTTGAATTGTCTCAAAGCAGAACGCTGAGAATTACTTGGTTGGATGAACATCCGGTATGTCAACTATGAATTGAAAGGGAACAAAGAGTATGCTCGGCTCGAGTCCGAGTTTTTTTTTTTCACGTCGAGTCCGAGGGCATATGCGAACAAGAGATTCCATTTGAATCAATAGTATTCTCGTCGTAGCAACTCTTTTCTTTTTGCGAGTAAAACAAACAGTCGTCGGAGCAACTCTAACCGGTAGTCGTATCCGCGGCCTCCTTCCGATCTACGCATCTTCTCATCAGTGGCGGATGATGTTCTGGCGTGCTGGTTTTATAAGGTCTTAGTACGACGAACTCCTGTCTGTTTACTACAACAAGTTTTGCCCGGCTTCGATGAGAGAGGAGCAAAGATGATAGCATGTCTTCGGTTCACTCCAGTTCTTATAGTCGTCGTTAGGTGATCTACGGACTTGGATGTATTTTTTGTTACTTCTAATGTTCTTTATACTGCTATGATAAATGATAAATAGATCGAAGAGGTACAGTTGGCTAACAAAACCATCAATAAAACCCTTGGTGTTGTAGCTATTTATAGAGAGGTCCAAAAATGATGTCTTTAGTCAACCCTATTCTTCTTGTTGTCGCCACACGATTTTTTATGGGTTAGAGCATTTAATCCGGGGCCTCAAACACCGTGGACGCGTCTGGGCGCCTCAAACGCCCGCAGACGCGTTCGGGCGCATTCGCGGGCACTCACCAGACACTTCTCATTTATGTGTGCCGGCCTGTATCTCAAATTCGGCCCCTCATATCCATGCAACACATGCATGCCGGAAAATAGCATGGAATCTAGTTTAATTGGGCATAATTGTAGCATAAATGATCATCGGACAACCAAAAGATGAAGTTTCAATCGGACAACATCCTAAACATACGACAATTTTTTTAATTATTAAACAGGGAAGGGCGGCTGAAAGCACCATTTCCTCGCCCCCCCCCCCCTCCCCTTGTGGTTGGTGGTGGTACTTTTGCCTTCGGTGTAGGCATTGGCCACTGGAGGGTCATCGTTGTTGGAGCTTGAGCCGTTGTCGGAGTCGTCCGACAACTCCATGTGACCCTCAGCAAGCCTTCGGAGCAAGCATTCCTGCTCCTCGACGTGCCTCCTCACCTTCGTCTCCTTTGCCGACGTCTCTTGCTCCGATAGCTCGGTAGCGAGCCGGAGTGCATTGGCGTTCTTCCGTCGCAGCTGTTGCGCATTCGTCTCTGCCTTTGTCAGGGCGGATGCAATGAGCGCGTCCTCGGGATCGACCGGCGCATGCGCGAGTGCCCGGCACCTCGCCAACGCGTCGTCCGCCGCCATGGATTCCCACGCGTGTTGCTGCTCGCGCCGTGCGGCATGCGCCTCCCACTCGGGCGTCCTCGACATGTCGGCGCCGGCGAGGGCACAAGCACCAAACGGTTCCCGTGGACGCTCTCCGGAGGTAGAATGGACGGGGTGGCGGCCGGGTCGTACCTAGATTGGGACAGAGCTGGCGGCCCCCCTCCCCTCGGTGTTGCATGCCGGACGGGACGGCCCAGCAACGTCGCCCGCACTGCAATGTCGGGCGAAGGGGGACGACACGTCGCTCCTTAAGCTGCCTCCATTGATGCCACCGTGATCTAGATGGGAGCGACGCAAAGTAGTGCGGAGAGCGACCGCATCGACGTCGCTCTCATCGCCATTGGAGCCGAAGCCGCTACGGTCGTCCGCCATGGAGAAGAAGAGAGGATGGATTGGGAAGAGGAGAGGACGGGAAGAGTGAAGTGGACCGAGGTTTATGGTTCATCGGAGGGGATATATGTGGGGTCGGGGTGAGGCGAGCTGACGTGGCGGACGCACCCGTACCACCCCATATCCACCTCATATTCGGGTTGGATATGAGGGGCGCCGGATTGCCGAGGCGTCTGAGGACGGTTTGAGGCCCCTGGATGGTCGGTTTTTTGTGACCGATTACTGTCGGGTTATCCCATCCGGGCATTTGAGACGGGTTTAAGGCCGCCCAATGTAGATGCTCTTAGAGAACCGAACAAAGTTTCTTATTAGCTAGTCGTATGTATCCTCATATGGAAGTTTGTTTTTTGTTTATCTCATATGCAAGTTTCTTCGCATTATGGTAGTTTCCTTTTTGTTTATATGATATGGAAGTTTCTTCGAAAGTGTAGAGTTGACTGAACAACTCGCTGACCGGTGACCATTGATAATTTAATCCCTCAATCCCTCGTGCTCATGGTAATGATTGGTACACACTTGCATGATACCTCACGTAAACACGGTTTATAGCTTTGAACAATCGACTCAAGATTCTTTATTCGTTAGAGACTATGGCTGGAGGACCATAGTTTCAGACTTGTGATGGAAGGAGACATGACTTGAATTGTCCCAAAGCAGAATGCTGACAATTTGGTTGGATGAATATCCAGCATGTCAACTATGACAGGGAACAAAGAGTATACACGGTTTGAGTCCGAGTTTTTTCTTTTCTTTTCTTTTTTTGCTTCGAATCCGAGAGCATACGCGAACAAGAGATTCCATTTAAATCGACAGTATTCTCGTCAGAGCAGCTCTTTTCTTTTTGTGGGTAAAACAAACGCTCGTCAGAGCAACTCTAGCTAGCCGGTAGTCGTATATGCAGCCTTCGTAATGCGTATGGAGTGTGCTTTATAATATTTTTGAAATTGTGGAGGCAAAGCGCAAATATAGAATCGCCGTAGCGGAGTCTTCAAAACATCTCTCCGTGTGGGATCCATTTGTCATTGGATTAACAAGATCTATTTCTTCCCCATCTCATCAAGCAACAATTCAAACTTGAAACTTGATGTCAAAATCGATTTATAGTACGAATTCAGTTACAGTATCTACTACGATTTAAACAACGTAATAAATACTAATCACTAGAATGATTTAAAGCTTCAAAAACATATATCTCTTCCCCATTTAGTTTGCTAAAAGTCCGCATGAATCGGCCGGGTCGGAACCGAAATGGCAGAAGCTCTTGTCCCTGCGAGATCACCGAGGGTCACTGAAGCTAGCTGGTTGAGAAATCTGGGCCACAATTGTACAAAAATCAGCACGAAGATCGATGCTCCAACCGTCTAGGGTTCTTACCGTGAAAGATCTTATCAATTTCATGTCTCCATGTTGATATGTACTTCATCCGTTTCAAAATAGATGACTCAACTTTCTCTTAACTTTAGTATAAAATTGGGTCATCTATTTTGGAACGGAGGAAGTATAAATTTAAAATATATTCGGGTGGGGAGTCTTCTCCCACGTTGGCAGTTTAGAAAGATTATTTATTTTACAAAAATCTCAATTACCCTCTCTGTTTTTCAAGTTATCATTTTGTGATATCAAAAAACACAGTACGATTGTCTCTCATGAAGCGACCGTCTGAAGCAAATGTTGGCGCATGTCCATGTGCAAAAGACTTCGGTCGCAAAGAACGAGATGGCGTTGCTTGGTCCCGAAGAAATCCCAGCAGATGAACTGTGAACACGTACGGAGGCACCAAAAGACCACGCAGCAGGTTTCCGTGAAAAGAGTTTACTGTGTTCCACGGTCTCATTTTGTGCCACAGCCCACGGTGTGAGCAAGCTATGGAATAAACACGATCGTTTACTCACAGTGACGCGTCTGTTGGTCGTCCACGCCACACCGGAAAACAAACAAATAACCAAGGTGCGATCTGCTCCCGTTTTGCTTCGTCAGCGGAACATAATTTAAACATGGGAAACCGGGGTCAATTACTTGATGCGCAAGCACACCCTCCTGGTGAGTTCTTGGTCACCGTGCCACATTATCGTCTGACTGACGTGTGGTTTAAAAAAACTTGTCGTTTGACGTGTGATAGGAGGATACACATACATATTATTTTGAATTCTCTAAAACAAAACATACTACTAATTGTTTTGAATGGTAGTGTTTTCATGGTCAAGTTTGCAAATAGCCTACTTATTTTGAACAGTGCTTCCATGGTCAAATTTGCGGTAGTCAAACTTAGATGAAGTGGGTGCGCTAGTGAAATTTCCGTTCATGGCTAGCAATGACTATTTTTTCTCCGGGATGCATTTGACTATTAATCATTTGAACTTTCCCTTCGATCCTCGCATTAGATCGATAACAGGACATATTCATGTGGTAGCAAACCAATCTGGGCTCGATGCGTTACTTGGAGGTGAAGAATTTCTGGTGTTGCTGCTCAATTTCTTGGGAGTTTCTTGGCCAGTTAAGAGTTGACTTAACATTGCGCAACGTGTATGATCGATGATTTGTCTTATAATGGTTGCATATGTAAGTGGCTTCAGAAAAGTCAGCTCCCATCAAATAACATTTGCCGTGAATAGGCACGTATACGTGCATGTGCACACGCGCTATAGCTTTGAACGGAATTAAGAATTGGGATATTTACATTTTGGCCCCTAGTTGGTGTCAACTACTCACTCCGTCCATCTTTATAAGCATCCTCAATTTTTTAGTCCAAATTTGTTTGACTAGAAATGTAACTAGCAAATTATGAGTTAAATGCAACAAAAGGTTTATCATTGGTTCGAAATAAGTTTTCCGTGATATACTTTTTGTGGCATATAACTCATAATTTATCAAGTCAAAATTAGGCTCAAAATTGGAGGGGGGTTGGGTGTTTTGACTAAACATGGTTGAATTTTATTTTATTTTATTTTGTGAGTGAAAACATGGTTGAAATTGGCTACATACTTTCGGGCATGTCACTTACACCTCAACATCATTCTAAAAAATAATAAGAAAAAGAAAACCTCATAATCTCTCCTCATCCCATTCGTCCTCCTACGGCAACTCACCCTTCGCAAGGTCGACCAACCTCAAGTCATAGAGATATCTAAACAGCTTGAGATCATGAGGATGGCGAAAAAAATCCTCACACAAATGGACAAAGAATGCGAGGACCAAAGCAACCCTCAACGCCAAGTGGTATATGCGATCTCATACACTGCAAGAGCTCCAGCGCGAACGGAGAAATGGGATATCTGAGGCTGCATGAGAGATGGTCAACCAGAACCTCGGACCCAACCATCTTGTCCAAGTACTTTTGCAAAACAATGGATTCTGGCCACAACAGAACCCAAAGTCTCTTAGAGTAACTCTAGAAATGTCGCAATATTTGTGGTCGCCATAATGCATACGGATTGCGCTCCATATGGAGGCAAAAGGCACAAATTTGACCTCGAAGCAAAACTATTTCATAAACTAAACTGTGTCTGAAAATATTTCACTCCGATGACCCTAATGTGCAGCGCTTGATATTAAGGCGTTGCACTCTACTGTGCAATGCCTAACACTTAGGCGCCACACTATGTAGCGCCTAACAGTTAGGAGCTGCACTACATTGTGCAGCGTCTAGCTGTAAGGAGCTGCACAGTAGAGTGTAGCGCCTTACTGTCGGGCGCTGCACAAAAGGGCCAGTCGTGTGAAATATTTTCAAAAACTGTTTAGTTTGTGAGATGTTTTCGCGTTGAGGTCAAATTTGTTAATTTTGCCCCATATGGATAGGTTGTGGCTGATGTGCAAACACAGAGTCGTTATATATCAGTCTTCACAAATTCCCTGCAAGTAGGGCCCACCTATCATTGGCTTCTATGTTCTTCCCCAAATTTACTATCCTCCACCTGAACCCACCATGGATGAGCCTACGGAGCCTAAAGTGCACGAGCACATCACACACCACACAAGCACATCACACAAAGAGATTTATGTTCTCGAGAGGCATTTACATTCTCTGGAGATATTTATGTTAGCACCTTCTTCCTCTGAGGCAACTGAGATACCCAACGAGGATGTGAAAAATTAGCGAGATACTCCCTCCGTTCCAAAATAGATGACCCAACTTTGTATTAAAGTTAGTACAAAGTTGAGTCATCTATTTTGGAACGGAGGGAGTAACTGGGAAGCCCCGCCCCAGGCCGCACCCTTGAGCGAGTGCCATCGACGGGGCAGCGATTCAGATGGCAGGGTATTGATTCTGGTGATGGGGTGACGATTCCGAGCTGTTGGGGAGTGAGTGCCAATTCTGGTGGGCATGAAGTAGAGGGAAGGGGAAGGAGAGGAGATGAGCCGTGCAGGAGCCTAAGGAGGGAACTGAAACATCCTTCCAGCGCGAGCGATTGACAGATGGAGCGCGCCCCAAACTAACGCTCCCAGCCTCTAAATATAGAGGCTGACATGTTCAATATGGAGTGCCCTTCATAAGTCATAGCGACTCAGGGCCGGATGACAAAATCTACTAGAGTGACCTTTTTGGTCAAAATCACCACATGGGTGGTTGTTATGCTGATTGAGCCGATATGGCGACTTTGATAGAGTTGCTCTTAGGACAACGACCAAGGGGTGCCCCACTAGAGTCTTTCCTGTCTTTTGGAGGACATAACTGCCCCTTGAACAGGTTTCTTAGGACCCATGAGCGGGAATTTTTTATTTGTCTTGTCTAGGGCAACTAAAAAAGCTAGGGAGGGTGATAAACTCTTGACGGATAAAATAAGAACATAAAGCCTCATCCCCACACATCCTCAAAAGCTGAAACGACGAGTGATAAAAGCGCATGGCAAATCAAGGTGACGAAGGAAACAACACAAAGATTAATATCACATCACCACCAAGTAATACGACCCACCCTTAGGGAAGAAACCACCTTCAACAACAATAATGTTCCCCGATGTTTACAACTAATCTACACAGGCTAAATCAACATACATTCATTCTATTTCTCATACAAATTTCAAATCAATCAAAAACTAGGGTTTCACCACAAAGATGAACAATGGGGAAGATTTTTTGGATAGAAAGAAGGGGAGAGGAGATTACCCTCTAGGATGAATTGGGGAACAAATTCACGGACAAAATCTTCAAACTTAAAGGATTTTGGAGAGGGTATTGAGAGGGGATAGGAGATAGCCGCCGTTGTCTCTGTTCCAACCACTAGAACGAATGGGTGGGAACGGGGGAGGGTCGGCTCACTTCGGTTACCAAGTCTAAGGGCAACGCCTTTGCGCTAGGCGCTACACGTCGTAGCATAGTGCCTGTCGGCTAGGCGCTGCACGACCAGGTGTGGGGCCTCCTGGCCCCAGGGTGCCACGGGCCATGGGCAGCCCAGCCCGATCGCCCCGGCCCGAAAAAGCCCAACCCGGCCCGGCGCTACCCGAAAAAGCCCAACCCAGCCCAGCGCTGCTCCCGGGTCGGGCTCGGGCCTAGATTTTGAGCCCGATGGTTGGGCCGGGCTGGGCCCTTCGTTTTTGCGCTTTTCTGAAGGGGCCCGGCGGGCTTTTATGCGTTCGGGCCAAAAAAACAGGCCCGATGGCCGGACTGGTCCAGGCGGGGCCCGTGCCTAGGTTTTTTGCCTCGGGCTTGGCTAGGCCCGGCCCGGCCCGAGGTTTGGCCAGGTATACCTGTCAGTAAGGCGTTGCTCAGTAGTGCAACACCTAGCTATCGGGCGCTGCAGAAAAGGGTCAGCTGGGTGAATTAGTTTCACAGACGATTTAGTTTGTGAATTATTTTCACCCTTAGGTCAATTTTGTCCATTTTACCTATAAATGTTGATATTTTTAGGGAAACAATTACAATCAGTCGGCCGATCACGCGCTGAGTTCCGACGGATGCGCAACCATCAGATAAGATTGATCGGACAACGCACAACCTCTAACCAACCGATCAAGACGTTTACAACTTGACGCATGCCTCTGCCATCTTGATAATTTTTTCGCAACATCGTCCGTGTTGCCGAAATTCTTCCACAACAACATCCATGTTCCAAAAAAAAAACGAAAAAATTTCTGCAGCATCAGCTGTGTTGCAGAAATCTTTCCGCAACAACACTCATGTTTCAGAAAAGTTAAGACAAAGAAAAAAAAATCTGCAACAGAACCTCTATTGCAAACATTTCTGCAACAAAAGGTTTGTTGCAAAGAGTTCCACAACACTGTCTTTGTTGCATTGGTAAGGAAATAGGACCAGCCACTAAATAGCCCCAGATCAAGCGGCTGCGAAGGCTGCGGACGCGTAGTGTTGCCCATATTTTAAATATAAATTTGGTCAATTTTATAACTTTGTCTCTTGACAAAAAGCTTATACATGAAGTAAAAGAAACGGAGGGAGTACATTAATTTCCTGCATATCTTTGTGTATGATACTCTCACCACCGTGGCCGGTGTCGTGTAAAAAACTGAGGAACACAGCTAGGACAGGACAGTCCGGCGCCTCCAGTTTTCCGGCCGTTTTCAAGCGCCCCCCTAATAAATACCCAAACCATTCTCGGAGACCCAGGAAGGAACTCTCCCCGGCCCCCAGTCCACCTCCGCCTCCGATGGAGCTCCTGAGCGGCCCGGCGCTGGCGTGGCAGCAGTACCGCTCCCTGCTCCGCAAGAACGCGGCGCTCGCCTGGCGCCACCGGCGCTCGTCGGCGCTGCAGCTGCTCTCCTCCCTCATCTTCATCTTCCTCATCTTCTGCATCGACCGCGCCGTCCGCTCCCGCTTCTCCTACACCACCGCCTACCAGAACGTGCGCGACCCCAAGCCGCTCGTCGCGCCGCCCATCCCGCCCTGCGAGGACAAGTTCTTCGTCAAGACCCCCTGCTACGACTTCCTCTGGAGCGGCGGCGGCAGCGCCCGCGTCCCGGCGCTCGTCGACGCCATCCGCAGGAACAACCCCGGCCGCCCGATCCCCGCCGAAAAGGTCAGAGATTTGATTCCTCTGTTTTTTTTTTCTTCTAGTCTAGTCGTCAGTTTGACTTTGCGCGCAATTTTTCATGGCGGATTGATCTTGCGGCGTGCGTTCGTCCGGTTTTCGTGCCGCGGAGTTGGTTGCTCGCACGTTTTGTGTGACGATTTGGGGCTTTTTTAGGTGAGGGGGATCGAAATTCTCCCTGCGTTCTTGTCGAGAGATAACTGCTGTGCCTGAATTATTTTGAGGAAGTGAGTTGGTTTTAACCGCTCCATGAGGTCGTCAGACTGAGTTGTTTGGACTCATGTAGCATTCTGATTTGGTCCCAGGTCTGAAGGTTTTCAATTTTTTTACTGCTCGGTACAGATAGATTTTAACTTTCTTGTTTGCTGAAAACTTGATTTTGGTGGAGGACCGGCTTATGTGCGACTGCCAATTTTTTAACTTATATCCTTCAAGCCTTTTTGAGGAGATTTTCTGATTTGACGTTGAACTTAGATCATCACTTGGGTTTGATGTTGACAATGTCGCTATGTGGTTTGCTCCCATTTGGCTTACCACCGCACTCCAACCAAACGGTGGGCACCCACTTTGGATGCCAGAATTTTGCGATTTTTCCTAAGAAATTGTTGGGGGAAAAAAGCCTATTTTGTTTCTGTTTGGATGCATGCGGGTCTACCTAGAACAGCAAATTCGGTTCTGGCTTGTCTTAGATGACTTTTATGTCATTTTCATGCCACTGTTTAATTTATTTATCTGCGTGCACAATGTCTTTTCTTGGAAACGAAGACGGTGTGAATGTAGGTATGAATCTAACTGAAAATATGCTTGTTTAGCATAGAAGAGACGATGATATCAATGGAGTGGTGTTGGTTTATTTTTCTAAAATAATATGTTTTCTTTGCCAACATTTTTAAATGCAACCACAACCGCTTGTTAATTGAATGTAATGGTCAAATCAACTCATGTACAGAAGCTCCTGCCCTGTTTTCCTCTGTACTGTGCTCTGAAATACAGTAGTATACTTCAATTCAGCTGCTGGAACTTTTCATTATTTTTCATACACAACTTGAATAAATTAAGGATGGTATTCGGGATAAAGTAAGTTTCAACTAATAGTTTACTGTCACTTAATAAATTTGGATTTTGTGACAAACTGCAACATATAGCATGTGGACTAGTTAAAGTTTCTTGAGTTTCTTCAGGGTTACTCAAAGCAACTTTGCAGGTCACCCTTGAATTGTTTATTACTCGATATGCGACAATAAATGTTACCTAAATTGTTTCATGGTGAGTTTCTCAGGTCTTAGGTTTTGGCACTCCGGATGAAGTTGATGCTTGGCTATTTGAAAACCCGATGCGCTGCCCTGGCGCTTTGCATTTTCAAGATATAAATGCCACCCAGATGTCATATGGTATTCAGACAAACTCCACTCCAGTAGCTCGAAGAGGAACATATGAGGACCCCACCTTCAAGTTCCAGATACCGCTTCAAGTTGCAGCTGAGAGAGAAATGGCAAGGCTCATTCTTGGAGGTATTGTTGCTTCCATGGTATTTTAGGGAATGCTATTGTTTCACGTGTACAGTACTAATTAGTGTGTAGTACCACAGTTTTCATACCCTTTGGGAACATTCCTTCTGGTCTACTAGACTACTTCTATCTTTCCGATTATACAATATATGCTGCATAAATAAGTGTTGCTTGTATTGCTTTTATAGTAGTACTTGTGAATAACAGTAAATTTCACAACTGACAGATCCCAATTTTAGCTGGACTGTGGGATTCAAGGAATTTGCTCACCCAGCAACTGAAACCTTCTCTACGATTGCCCAAGCAGGGCCAACTTTCTTCCTTGCCATTGCAATGTTTGGATTTGTTTTCCAAATCAGTGCCTTGGTTACAGAGAAAGAACTTAAGCTTCGTCAGGTTCGAGCTTTTTCCGTCTCTGCATCTGCGTTTTATGATTTGTGTATCCTTTTTTTTTCAAGACTAGATATTTATGTGTCTTCATGACCATTCACAGGCTATGTCTATCATGGGGCTCTATGAATCGGCTTATTGGTTATCATGGCTTACCTGGGAGGCCTTGCTTACATTAATTTCAGCACTTTTCACCGTGCTCTTTGGGATGATGTTCCAGTTTGACTTCTTCCTGAACAATAGCTTTGGAATCTTATTCATCCTATTCTTCCTCTTCCAACTGAACATGGTAAGCTATATATAATGATCTGTATGATTGTTTTGCTTGTCTCTATTTGGAGTGTTTAATTTAGATAAATAACATGCTTCTATGAATGACTTTTGTTTATACATTTTCTGAATCTCTATCAGAATATGCAAACAATGTTTTTTCCCTTAACAGTCTTGTTCATTATAATTTCTGCAGCTTGGTTTTGCTTTCATGATATCCACATTTGTGGCAAAAGCAGCATCAGCTACTACGGTTGGATTTGCAATATTCATCATTGGGTTCTTGACACAGGTAAAGTTTGCCTAATCATCATCTTACAGATACAGTATTTGAAGTTGTCAGAAAATAAACAAACCTCTTGGTTACTTGCTTGTGCAGCTTGTTACAACCTTCGGGTTCCCATATACAAATACCTATGAGGCGTACTACCGGACAATATGGTCCTTCTTCCCCCCTAATGTTTTTGCCCAAGCCCTCAATATTCTAGGTAAGGCAACAGCAACTCCAGAAGACAAGGGCATTAGCTGGAATCAGCGGTCAACGTGCCAATCCTTTGAGACGGACTGCGTCATTACAGTAGTATGTACAAAACTTTGCTCATTAGCAGTTATCTACTTCTAGTGCTTATGCAACTTGAAGCCCTGATTGTTTGCAAACATCTGACAGGATGACATCTACATATGGCTCATCTCCACATTTTTCTTGTGGTTTATCCTGGCGATCTACTTCGACAACATAATTCCAAATGTCAATGGTGTAAGGAAGTCAGTGTTTTACTTTCTGACGCCTTCATACTGGACAGGGAAAGGAGGCAAGATGCGAGGTCAGAGTTTATTTAAGTGTGCAGTAGTTCTTCACCATGTTTTTAGCTGTATTATGTTATGTTATTCATTAATCTGATTGATCCACTCCAGAGGGAGGCCTTTGTAGCTGTTTTGGTTCGAACCGGCCGGCTGATGATGCTAGCCCGACTGATGAGGATGTTCTTACCGAGGAAAATCTAGTAAAAGAACAAGCTGCAGGCAATGAGGTAGATCCTGGTGTTGCGGTTCAAATACGCGGCTTGCGGAAAACCTATCCAGGAAGTTTTAATATGGGTTGCTGCAAGTGCAGAACAACTAAGCCATTCCATTCTGTCAAAGTGAGTTCTCAGTGATCTTCTAGTCTAGTATAAAAGCAAGCAAGCTTTGGTTCCTATGATATTAACCACCTAATAAATCTCACCAGGGCTTATGGGTGAACCTTGAGAAGGACCAGCTATTTTGTCTTCTTGGCCCAAATGGAGCTGGTAAAACAACTACAATCAGTTGCCTGACTGGTATCACACCAATTACCGGCGGCGATGGTCAGTGTCATTCCCTGAAGCAATGGTTGGTGATGCGATATGTTATCAGTAACTATGAATATGCTAACAAGCCACTTTGAACATTTGACAGCTTTGATTTATGGTCATTCCGTTCGAAGCACTGCGGGTATGTCTAATATTCGCAGAATGATTGGAGTCTGTCCACAGGTTGGTCTTTTGAACATTCATTCACATATTATCATGCAGGCGCTGTCCAGTTTTAATGTAAGAGAAATATGTTTGCTTTGCAGTTTGACATCCTGTGGGATGCATTGACGGCTAAGGAGCACATGGAGTTGTTTGCTAGCATCAAGGGGTTGCCATCATCAACAATCAAGTCGGTATGTTTCTTAAGAACCTATAGACAACTACTCCCCAACACTCTCCATTTGTTTTGCATATTGATCTTTCTCTGTTCATCCAATGCAGGTAGCAGAACAGTCACTAGCCCAAGTGAAGCTCAGCCAGGCAGCTAATGTTAGAGCAGGTAGCTACAGTGGTGGAATGAAACGGCGGTTAAGTGTTGCGATTGCTCTAATTGGTGACCCAAAATTGGTGTTTCTTGATGAGCCGGTAGAGACCTGTCAAATTTTCATCAGTTCACTTGCTACACATACAATGCCACATGTTAATCTAACCATTTATATCCTACACAGACAACTGGCATGGATCCAATAACAAGGAGGCATGTCTGGGACATCATTGAGGAGGCAAAGAAGGGAAGAGCTATTGTATTGACCACACATTCAATGGAGGAAGCTGACATCTTAAGTGACCGAATCGCTATCATGGCAAAGGGGAGATTGCGGTGTATTGGCACTTCGATAAGGCTGAAGTCGAAATTTGGAACTGGGTACATCGCTAATGTGAATTTCTCAGGGAATGGTCACACACAGAGCCCTAACATCAATGGTGATGCAGAGGCCCTAGTTAATCCTAACATAGAGTCTGTCAAATCATTCTTCAAGGAAGTATGTGTCTCATCCTTCAACTAAATGTCATTCAGATTCGTTTCTCTTATTATGCTGAAATGTTAAACCGCAAAAAATGTTTCTGAAACAGAGGCTTGATGTGGACCCGAAAGAGGAAAGCAGGACATTCTTAACGTTTGTCATACCCCATGAGAAAGAACCACTTCTGACGGTAATACCTTGACACCCAAATTATGTTGCACATCATTAACTGAATTTATGACACAAGAATACTTCTTCACCAACAGAGGTTCTTCGGGGAACTCCAAGACAGGGAAAGGGAATTTGGGATATCAGATATTCAACTAGGTCTCACGACGCTTGAAGAAGTCTTCCTGAACATTGCAAAGCAAGCCGAGTTGGAGAGCTCTACCGCTGAAGGGACACTAGTGACTCTTAACCTGTCATCCGGAGCATCAATTCAGGTTTGCCCTCCCTAATCAATCCTAAGAAGATAACTGCTCCTGTGAACATAAAATATAACTTCTCTTAGATGCAAATAGGTGAAATCCAGTATCAATATTTTGCATATGGTGGAGATCCCTCTAGTCTTTATTTAGGCCATTGTGTGTGAACATCTCTCTGATTTCGTCAACGTCGGGAATGCAGATACCCAAGGGGGCTCGTTTCGTGGGCATTCCTGGAACCGAGACGGAGGAGCATCCGAGAGGAGTCATGGTGGAGGTGTTCTGGGACCAGGATGACAACGGAACGCTCTGTGTCTCTGGCCACTCTGATGAAACCCCTGTGCCGGCAAACGTGGAGCTGACAAGGCCTCCTTCGCTTTCGCGCAGGGCGTCAGTCGGCCGCGGAGGCCCCGTAGGGTATGTCATTGACGAAAACCAGGTCCCAACAAGAAGATGATGAGCTTGAACGCAGGAGGTCGATCGATTTTCGTGTGAATTATCTCAGGGGTGGTTGTAAGTATAGAAAGGCTGCTGATGTACATTATGTTTGTACTAGAGCATTGTGGTATCCTGTTTGTCGTCGTTAATTAAGGGCTTGGTAATTAATAGATGGAAGATGATGTCGTTTTTGTCTTGTGGCAAGTGTGATGACACATATTGTAGGGTAGGTTGAAAAGTATATTATGTTGCAGCGAGTTGATTTGTTGCTTCGGGATTGTATCAATGGTTACTTTTCTCAAGAGTGGACTGTAAATCTGGTGATCTGGTAGCCTCCCAGTCGTCACAGGAAAAACATCAAGGAACCAACCAGTTAATGGCCCATCCATACCTTCCTTCCAGGATAGTTTTGTTTGTATATTCGAAAATATTATAAAATAGAAATATTCCAAAAACCGTGATTTAATTAATATTTTAGAAAATGTTCACCGTGAATTTGAAAATGTTAACATACTGGAAATGTTTTGTTAGTATTACTTTTAAAAATGTTGATAGCATCCAAAAAAAGTTCATGACATTCAAAAAATATTCAGGTTTAAAAAAAGTGTGTGACATTTTCTTTAAATTGTTATAAAACTTGTGTAATCCAAAACAAAATAGACCATTTAAAAATATACTTTCAATTTTTTGAAAAATGACGCATTAACAATTAAGTTTTTCCTCTTTCAAAAAACATTATACAAAGTAAAAAATGGTCTCATAGTTCTAAAATTGTTTTGTGTCATTAATATTTTTTAAGATGTGTTTTAAAATAATAATTCAAAACATGTAGTATTAAAAAAATTATAATTTTGTTAAATGTGTATGAACAAATAGAGGTAAAAAATATTAAAAAATGCTTAATAATTGTTTTAAATTTTTAAACCGTGTATTAAAAAGTTCCTGATGTGTACAAAAAATGTAGACATATGTTAGAAGGCAAAAAAAGAAAAAGCAAATGAAAAAAATCTGTAAGAAAGAAACAATTTGGAAACAGTGAAGAAAAACTAAGAAAACCGATAAAAACCACAGAGGAAAACATGCTAGTTTCGGTATTTGTATTCTTTTTTCGGTTGTCATTTTAACTTTGTTTTGTTTTGTTTTTTGTGAAAAAAGTTCTTCGAAACCTATTAACATAGGATCTAATTTTGAAGATCTCAACGCGGGAAATCCAACGGTGATAATGGTTCAGTATTTGGATGCACGGTTGAAGAGATAAAATATCTGAAACAAATAAATCTACAAAAAAAGGAAACTCGTTACTTGTTAGAACTTGAGAAGGTGGGAGTGACCTTTGCAAAAGACAACCCTTGACTAGTGATTGCAATGTTACATTGCTCGGTGGCCTCGATTTTTTGTCCAAACGTGCTCAACTTTATTGATTAATGACCATATTTAATGGGATGCAGTTTAGGTCTGGAGGCTGTAAGAGCCACACATGGCGCCCTTCAGTCAGGCGTAGAGCGAGTTTAGCGAGGCTATGTGTCTCGAAATTTGAGGACCTACTCTAAGAGCAACAACTTTTTTTTGAGTGACTCTAAGGGCAACAACTTTTTTTTGAGTGGCTCTAAGAGCAACAATTAAAACGATCTAAAGAAGACTACTGGATCTCTTTGATGATAATGGTGGGCGCAGAGGCAGAAAGACCCAAGGGGTCGAGAAGCCCACAGTATATTTCACACACAAAAACAGCCCACAATAATTTCTCAAAAAAAAAAAAAAAGCCACAGCATAGTCTGGGCGGCACAGACCGCTGCGACTATTTATATCGCTTTAAGCGACCCAAGTGGCAGCTTATGCTGAAGCTTTTTGCCCCTTCGTGTCATATTGGGCAGGCCCATTCAAGCGCGCATAATCATAAAGAAGACTAGGACATGCGGGAAGGAGGAGTCGAACCCTGGTCTCATAACCACCCCGCCCAAGTTTGTTTCGTGTTTTGTACTTGATGCTATTTCTTCGGGATTTTTCCTTTTTTACTGTTCTACTCCCTTCGTTCCTAAATATAAGTCTTTGGAGAGATTCCACTATGAACTACATTCGGATGTATATAGATGCATTTAGAGTGTAGATTCACTCATTTTGCTTCGTATGTAGTCCATGGTGAAATCTTCCCCAAAGACTTATATTTAGGAACGGAGGGAGTATTTTGTTTCTTTTCTTTTTCTTCTCCGTTTTTCTTTCATTCTTTTTTCTCATTTTGTTTCTTCATTTTTTTTCTTCTCCATTTTTTTGATTGGGTTTTCTTCTCTATTTTTTTTGGGTTTTCTTTGTCTCTTTTTGGGTTTTCATTCTACATTGTTATATACATGATCAACAATTTTTCAAATACTTGTTCATTATTTCTCGAACACTTGTTCAACATTTTTATACACACGTTTAACATTTTTTCAAATACTTCTTCAACTTTTTCGAATACTTGTTCAACATTTTCAAATTTCCTTTTTTGAATGCTTGATTAACATTGTTTAAATACTTGTTCAATATTTTTTTAAATACTTGTTTAATATTATTCAAATACTTGATCAACATTTCTCCGAATGCTACATTAACATTTTTCAAATACTTGTTCAACATTTTGTTCGAATGCTTCATAACATGTTTAAAATATTTTTTCAAATACTTATTCAAAATTTTTCAAATGTTTTTGCTAAAAAATAGTCATATATATTTATAATATTTTAAAGTAAAAAAATGGGAGACGCTACGCGTCCGCCGGATGATCCGTATAATACATCCGTGAAGGAAATATGCCCTAGAGGCAATAATAAAGATGTTATTTGTATTTCCTTATATCATGATAAATGTCTTTTATTCATGCTAGAATTGTATTAACCGGAAACTTAGTACATGTGTGGATACATAGACAAAACAGTATGTCCCTAGTATGCCTCTACTAGACTAGCTCATTGATCAAAGATGGTTATGTTTCCTAGCCATAGACATGAGTTGTCATTTGATCAACGGGATCACATCATTAGGAGAATGATGTGATGGACTAGACCCATCCGTTAGCATAGCACTATGATCGTTTAGTTTTACTGCTATTGCTTTCTTCATGACTTATACATGTTCCTATGACTATGAGATTATGCAACTCCCGAATACCGTAGGAACACCTTGTGTGCTATCAAACGTCACAACGTAACTGGGTGATCATAAAGATGCTCTACAGGTGTCTCCGAAAGTATTCGTGGCGTTGGCATAGATCAAGATTAGGATTTGTCACTCCGAGTGTCGGAGAGGTATCTCTGGGCCCTCTCGGTAACACACATCACAATAAGCCTTGCAAGCAAAAGACTAATGAGTTAGTCACGAGATGATGTGTTACGGAACGAGTAAAGAGACTTGCCGGTAACGAGATTGAACTAGGTATGGAGATACCGACGATCGAATCTCGGGCAAGTAACATACCGATGACAAAAGGAACAACGTATGTTGTTATGCGGTTTGACCGATAAAGATCTTCGTAGAATATGTGGGAGCCAATATGAGCATCCAGGTTCCGCTATTGGTTATTGACCGGAGACGTGTCTCGGTCATGTCTACATAGTTCTCGAACCCGTAGGGTCCGCACGCTTAAGGTTTCGATGACAGTTTTATTATGAGTTTATGAGTTTTGATGTACCGAAGGAGTTCGGAGTCCCGGATGAGATCGGGGACATGACGAGGAGTCTCGAAATGGTCGAGACGTAAAAATCGATATATTGGACGACTATATTCGGACATCGGAAAGGTTCCGAGTGATTCGGGTATTTTCGGAGTACCGGGGAGTTACGGGAATAGAGGAGAGAGGCAAAAAGGAAGGAGGCGCGTGGCCCCCTTCTGGTCCGAATTGGACAAGGGGTGCAGCCCCCTTTTCCTTCTCCCTCTCCCCCTCTTTCCTTCTCTCCTACTCCGGAAAGGAAAGGGGAATCCTACTAGGACTTGGGAGTCCTAGTAGGACTCCCCACACTTGGCGCGCCCCTTCTAGGGCCGGCCTCTCCCTCCCTCCTTTATATACGGGGGCAGGGGGCACCTCTAGACACAACAATTGATCTCTTGATCTCTTAGCCGTGTGCGGTGCTCCCCTCCACCATAGTTCTCCTCGATAATATTGTAGCGGTGCTTAGGCGAAGCCCTGCGACAGTAGAACATCAAGATCGTCACCACGCCGTCGTGCTGACGGAACTCTCCCTCGACACTCAGCTGGATCGGAGTTCGAGGGACGTCATCGAGCTGAACGTGTGCTAGAACTCGGAGGTGCCGTAGTTTCGGTGCTTGATCGGTCGGGCCGTGAAGACGTACGACTACATCAACCGCGTTGTTCTAACGCTTCCGCTTTCGGTCTACGAGGGTACGTAGACTCACTCTCCCCTCTCATTGCTATGCATCTGGTAGATAGATCTTGCGTGCTCGTAGGAAAATTTTAAAATACTACGTTCCCCATCAGTGGCATCATGAGCCAGGTCTATGCGTAGATGATATGCACGAGTAGAACACAAGTGAGTTGTGGACGATACAAGTCATACTGCTTACCAGCATGTCATACTTTGCTTCGGCGGTATTGTGAGATGAAGCGGCCCGGACCGACATTACGCGTACGCTTACGCGAGACTGGTTTCACCGTTATGAGCACTCGTTGCTTAAAGGTGACTGGCGGGTGTCTGTCTCTCTCACTTTAGCTGAATCAAGTGTGACTACGCCCGGTCCTTGTGAAGGTTAAAACTGAAGGAAATATGCCCTAGAGGCAATAATAAAGTTGTTATTTTATATTTCCTTATATCATGATAAATGTTTATTATTCATGCTAGAATTGTATTAACTGGAAACTTAGTACATGTGTGAATACATAGACAAAACAGAGTGTCCCTAGTATGCCTCTACTAGACTAGCCCATTGATCAAAGATGGTTATGTTTCCTAGCCATAGACATGAGTTGTCATTTGATCAACGGGATCACATCATTAGGAGAATGATGTGATGGACAAGACCCATCCGTTAGCATAGCACTATGATCGTTTAGTTTTACTGCTATTGCTTTCTTCATGACTTATACATGTTCCTATGACTATGAGATTATGCAACTCCCGAATACCGTAGGAACACCTTGTGTGCTATCAAACATCACAACGTAACTGGGTGATCATAAAGATGCTCTACAGGTGTCTCCAAAAGTATTCGTGGTGTTGGCATAGATCAAGATTAGGATTTGTCACTCCGAGTGTCGGAGAGGTATCTCTGGGCCCTCTCGGTAACACACATCATAATAAGCCTTGCAAGCAAAAGACTAATGAGTTAGTCACGAGATGATGTGTTACGGAACGAGTAAAGAGACTTGCCGGTAACGAGATTGAACTAGGTATAGAGATACCGATGATCGAATCTCGGGCAAGTAACATACCGATGACAAAAGGAACAACGTATGTTGTTATGCGGTTTGACCGATAAAGATCTTCGTAGAATATGTAGGAGCCAATATGAGCATCCAGGTTCCGCTATTGGTTATTGACCGGAGATGAGTCTCGGTCATGTCTACATAGTTCTCGAACCCGTAGGGTCCGCACGTTTAACATTTGATGACGATCGGTATAATGAGTTTATGAGTTTTGATGTACCGAAGGTAGTTCGGAGTCCCGGATGAGATCACGGACATGACGAGGGGTCTCGGAATGTCCGATACATAAAGATTGATATATTGGACGACTATATTCGGACACCGGAAGTGTTCTGGAAAGTTTCGGAATTTACCGGAGTGCCGGGGGGGTTACCGGAACCCCCCGGGGGAATGGTGGGTCCTGGTGGGCCATAGGGGAGAGAGAGGGCAGCAGCCAGGAGGTGGCGCACCCCTCCCTAGGAGGGGTCCGAATAGGACAAGGGGGGGGGGGGCGCGGCCCCTCTTTCCCTCTCCCTCTCCCTCTCTTTCCTTCCCCCTTCTTCCTTCTTTGGTAGTTCCTACTAGGAATAGGATTGCAATCCTATTCCTAGTAGGATTGCAGCCCTAGCCGCACCATAGGAGGGCCGGCCGGCCTCCCCCCTTGCTCCTTTATATACGGGGGCAGGGGGGCACCCAAAGACACACAAGTTGAATTGTTCCAGCCGTGTGCGGTGCCCCCCTCCACAGAAACACACCTCGGTCATACCGTCGCAGTGCTTAGGCGAAGCCCTGCCCCGGTAGATACATCATATTCGTCACCACGCCGTCGTGCTGACGAAACTCTCCCGTGAAGCTCAACTGGATCAAGAGCTCGTGGGACGTCATCAAGCTGAACGTGTGCTGAACGCGGAGGTGCCGTACGTTCGGTGCTTGATCGGTTGAATCGCGAAGAAGTTCGACTACATCAACCACGTCACTTGACGCTTCCGCTTCCGGTCTACGAGGGTACGTAGACACACTCTTCCCTCTCGTTGCTATGCATCTGGTAGATAGATCTTGCGTGATCGTAGGAAAATTTTAAAATACTACGTTCCCCAATAGTGGCATCATGAGCCAGGTCTATGCGTAGATGATATGCACGAGTAGAACACAATGAGTTGTGGGCGATACTAGTCATACTGCTTACCAGCATGTCATACTTTGCTTCGGCGGTATTGTGAGATGAAGCGGCCCGGACCGACATTACGCGTACGCTTACGCGAGACTGGTTTCAACGTTACGAGCACTCGTTGCTTAAAGGTGACTGGCGGGTGTCTGTCTCTCTCACTTTAGCTGAATCAAGTGTGGCTACGCCAGGTCCTTGTGAAGGTTAAAACAGCACATACTTGACGAAACATCGTTGTGGTTTTGTATGCGTAGGTAAGAACGGTTCTTGCTAAGCCCGTAGCAGCCACGTAAAACTTGCAACAACAAAGTAGAGGACGTCTAACTTGTTTTTGCAGGGCATGTTGTGATGTGATATGGTCAAGACATGATGAGTTATACGGTTTTGTATAAGATGATCATGTTTTGTAATGTTATCGGCAACTGGCAGGAGCCATATGGTTGTCGCTTTATTGTATGAAATGCAATTGCCATGTAATTGCTTTACTTTATCACTAAGCAGTAGCGATAGTCGTAGAAGCAATAGTTGGCGAGACGACAACGATGCTACGATGGAGATCAAGGTGTCGCGCCGGTGACGAAGGTGATCATGACGGTGCTTTGGAGATGGAGATCAAAAACACAAGATGATGATGGCCATATCATGTCACATATTTTGATTGCATGTGATGTTTATCTTATTATGCTTCTTATTTTGCTTAGAACGACGATAGCATTATAAGATGATCCCTTACTAAATTTCAAGGTATAAGTGTTCTCCCTGAGTATGCACCGTTGCGAAAGTTCGTCGTGCCGAGACACCACGTGATGATCGGGTGTGATAAGCTCTACGTTCAAATACAACGGGTGTAAGCCAGTTTTGCACACGCAGAATACTCGGGTTAAACTTGACGATCCTAACATATGCAGATATGGCCTCGGAACACTGGAGACTGAAAGGTCGAGCGTGAATCATATAGTAGATATGATCAACATAAGATGTTCACCATTGAAACTACTCCATCTCACGTGATGATCGGACATGGTTTAGTTAATTTGGATCACGTGATCATTTAGATGACCGGAGGGATGTCTATCTAAGTGGGAGTTCTTTAATTAATATGATTAAATTGAACTTTAATTTATCATGAACTTAGTCCTGATAGTTTTTGCATATCTATGTTATTGTAGATCAATGGCCCGTGCTACCGTTCCTTTGAATTTTAATGCATTCCTAGAGGAAGCTAAGTTGAAAGATGATGGTAGCAATTACACGGACTGGGTCCGTAACTTGAGGATTATCCTCATTGCTGCACAGAAGAATTATGTCCTTGAAGCACCGCTAGGTGACAAGCCCCCTCCCGCTAATGTAGACGCTTTGAACGTCTGGCAGTCGCGGTCTGATGACTACACGATAGTTCAGTGTGCCATGCTTTACGGCTTAGAACCGGGACTTCAACGACGTTTTGAACGTCATGGACCATATGAGATGTTCCAGGAGTTGAAGTTAATATTTCAAGAAAATGCCCGGATTGAGAAATATGATATTTCCAATAAGTTCTACAGCTGCAAGATGGAGGAGAATATTTCTATCAGTGAACACTTGCTCAGAATGTCTGGGTACTACAATCATATGACTCAACTTGGTTGCAAAGTTGACGAGGATAGTGTTATTGATAGAGTTCTTCAATCACTGCCACCAAGCTATAAAGGCTTCGTGATGAACTATAATATGCAAGGGATGCAAAAGATAATTCCCGAGCTCTTCGCTATGCTCAAGGCTGCGGAGGTAGAAATCAAAAAGGAGCATCAAGTGTTGATGGTTAACAAGACCACTAGTTTCAAGAAAAAGGGCAAGGGAAAGAAGGGGAACTTCAAGAAGAATAGCAAGACATTTGCTACTCCCACGAAGAAACCCAAGTCTGGAGCCAAGCCTGAAACTGAGTGCTTCTACTGCAAGGGGACTGGACACTGGAAGCGAAACTGCCCCAAGTATTTGGCGGATAAGAAGGATGGCAAGGTGAACAAAGGTATATGTGATATACATGTTATTGATGTGTACCTTACTAATGCTCGTAGTAGTACTTGGGTATTTGATACCGGTTCGGTTGCTAATATTTGTAACTCGAAACAGGGACTACGGATTAAACGAAGATTGGCTAAGGACGAGGTGACGATGCGCGTGGGAAATGGTTCCAAAGTCGATGTGATCGCCGTCGGCACGCTACCTCTACATCTACCTTCGGGATTAGTTTTAGACCTAAATAATTGTTATTTGGTGCCAGCGTTGAGCATGAACATTATATCTGGATCTTGTTTGTTGCGAGACGGTTATTCATTCAAATCAGAGAATAATGGTTGTTCTATTTTTATGAATAATATCTCTTATGGTCATGCACCATTGAAGAGTGGTCTATTCTTATTGGATCTCGATTGTAGTGATACACATATTCATAATATTGAAACCAAAAGATGCAAGGTTAATAATGATAGTGCAACTTATTTGTGGCACTGACGTTTAGGTCATATTGGTGTAAAGCGCATGAAGAAACTCCATATTGATGGACTTTTGGAATCACTTGATTATGAATCACTTGGTGCTTGCGAACCATGCCTCATGGGCAAGATGACTAAAACTCCGTTCTCCGGAACTATGGAGTGAGCAACAAATTTGTTGGAAATCATACATACCGATGTATGTGGGCCAATGAGTGTTGAAGCTCGCGGCGGGTATCATTATTTTCTGACCTTCACTGATGATTTGAGCAGATATGGGTATATCTACTTAATGAAGCACAAGTCTGAAATATTTGAAAAGTTCAAAGAATTTCAGAGTGAAGTAGAGAATCATCGTAACAAGAAAATAAAATTTCTACGATCTGATCGTGGAGGAGAATATTTGAGTTACGAGTTTGGTCTTCATTTGAAACAATGTGGAATAGTTTCACAACTCACGCCACCCATAACAGCACAACGTAATGGTGTGTCCGAACGTCGTAACCGTACTTTATTGGATATGGTGCGATCTATGATGTCTCTTACCGATTTACCACTATCGTTTTGGGGTTATGCTTTAGAGACAGCTGCATTCACGTTAAATAGGGCACCATCTAAATCCGTTGATACGACACCTTATGAACTATGGTTTGGCAAGAAACCAAAGTTGTCGTTTCTTAAAGTTTGGGGCTGCGATGCTTATGTGAAAAAGCTTCAACCTGATAAGCTCGAACCCAAGTCGGAGAAATGTGTCTTCATAGGATACCCAAAAGAGACTGTTGGGTACGCCTTCTATCACAGATCCGAAGGCAAGATATTCGTTGCTAAGAATGGATCCTTTCTAGAGAAGGAGTTTCTCTCGAAAGAAGTGAGTGGGAGGAAAGTAGAACTTGATGAGGTAATTGTATCTTCTCCCGAATTGGAAAGTAGTACATCACATAAAATTGTTCCAGTGATTCCTACACCAATCAGTGAGGAAGTTAATGATGATGATCATGAAACTTCGGATCAAGTTTCTGCTGAATGTCGTAGATCAACCAAAGTACGTTCCGCACCAGAGTGGTACGGCAACCCAGTTCTGGAAATCATGTTACTAGACCATGATGAACCTACGAACTATGAGGAAGCGATGATGAGCCCAGATTCCGCAAAATGGCTTGAGGCCATGAAATCTGAGATGGGATCCATGTATGAGAACAAAGTGTGGACTTTGGTTGACTTGCCCGATGATCGGCAGGCCATCAAAAATAAATGGATCTTCAAGAGGAAGACCGACGCAGACGGTAATGTTAATGTTTACAAAGCTCGACTTGTTGCGAAAGGGTTTCGACAAGTTCAAGGAGTTGACTACGATGAGACTTTCTCACCTGTAGCGATGCTTAAGTCTGTCCGAATCATGTTCGCAATTGCCGCATTTTATGATTATGAAATCTGGCAAATGGATGTCAAAACTGCATTCCTGAATGGATATCTCAAAGAAGAGTTGTATATGATGCAACCAGAAGGTTTTGTCGATCCAAAAGGGGCTAACAAAGTATGCAAGCTCTAGCGATCCATCTATGGACTGGTGCAAGCATCTCGGAGTTGGAATATACGCTTTGATGAGGTGATCAAAGCTTATGGTTTTATACAGACTTTTGGAGAAGCCTGTATTTACAAGAAAGTGAGTGGGAGCTCTGTAGCATTTCTAATATTATACGTGGATGACATATTATTGATTGGAAATGATATAGAATTTCTGGATAGCATAAAAGGATACTTGAATAAGAATTTTTCAATGAAAAACCTCGGTGAAGCTGCTTATATATTAGGCATCAAGATCTATAGAGATAGATCAAGACGCTTAATTGCACTTTCACAAAGCACATACCTTGATAAGATTTTGAAGAAGTTCAAAATGGATCAGTCAAAGAAAGGGTTCTTGCATGTATTACAAGGTATGAAGTTGAGTAAGACTCAATGCCCGACCACTGCAGAAGATAGAGAGAAAATGAAAGTCATTCCCTATGCCTCAGCCATAGGATCTATCATGTATGCAATGCTGTGTACGAGACCTGATGTGTGCCTTGCTATAAGTCTAGCAGGGAGGTACCAAAGTAATCCAGGAGTGGATCACTGGACAGCGGTCAAGAACATTCTAAAATACCTGAAAAGGACTAAGGATATGTTTCTCGTGTATGGAGGTGACAAAGAGCTCGTCGTAAACGGTTACCTCGATTCTAGCTTTGACACTGATCCGGATGACTCTAAGTCACAAACCGAATATGTATTTTTATTGAACGGTGGAGCTGTCAGTTGGTACAGTTCCAAGCAGAGCGTCGTGGCGGGATCTACGTGTGAAGCGGAATACATAGCTGCTTCGGAAGCAGCAAATAAAGGAGTCTGGATGAAGGAGTTCATATCCGATCTATGTGTAATACCTAGAGCATCGGGTCCAATCAAAATCTTTTGTGACAACACTGGAGCAATAGCCTTGGCGAAGGAATCCAGGTTTCACAAGAGAACAAAGCACATCAAAAGACGCTTCAATTCCATCCGCGATCTAGTCAAGGAGGGAGACATAGAGATTTGCAAAATACATACGGATCTGAATGTTGCAGACCCGTTGACTAAGCCTCTTCCACGGGCAAAACATGATCAGCACCAGGACTCCATGGGTGTGAAGATCATCACTTTGTAATCTAGATTATTGACTCTAGTTCAAGTGGGAGACTGAACGAAATATGCCCTAGAGGCAATAATAAAGATGTTATTTGTATTTCCTTATATCATGATAACTGTCTTTTATTCATGCTAGAATTGTATTAACCGGAAACTTAGTACATGTGTGGATACATAGACAAAACAGTATGTCCCTAGTATGCCTCTACTAGACTAGCTCATTTATCAAAGATGGTTATGTTTCCTAGCCATAGACATGAGTTGTCATTTGATCAACGGGATCACATCATTAGGAGAATGATGTGATGGACTAGACCCATCCGTTAGCATAGCACTATGATCGTTTAGTTTTACTGCTATTGCTTTCTTCATGACTTATACATGTTCCTATGACTATGAGATTATGCAACTCCCGAATATCGTAGGAACACCTTGTGTGCTATCAAACGTCACAACATAACTGGGTGATCATAAAGATGCTCTACAGGTGTCTCCGAAAGTATTCGTGGTGTTGGCATAGATCAAGATTAGGATTTGTCACTCCGAGTGTCGGAGAGGTATCTCTGGGCCCTCTCGGTAACACACATCATAATAAGCCTTGCAAGCAAAAGACTAATGAGTTAGTCACGAGATGATGTGTTACGGAATGAGTAAAGAGACTTGCCGGTAACGAGATTGAACTAGGTATAGAGATACCGACGATCGAATCTCGGGCAAGTAACATACTGATGACAAAAGGAACAACGTATGTTGTTATGCGGTTTGACCGATAAAGATCTTCGTAGAATATGTAGGAGCCAATATGAGCATCCAGGTTCCGCTATTGGTTATTGACCGGAGATGAGTCTCGGTCATGTCTACATAGTTCTCGAACCCGTAGGGTCCGCACGTTTAACGTTTGATGACGATCGGTATAATGAGTTTATGAGTTTTGATGTACCGAAGGTAGTTCGGAGTCCCGGATGAGATCACGGACATGACGACGAGTCTCGGAATGTTCGAGACATAAAGATTGATATATTGGACGACTATATTCGGACACCGGAAGTGTTCTGGAAAGTTTCGGAATTTACCGGAGTGTCGGGGGGGGGGGGGGGGGGGGGGGGGGGGGGGGGGGGGGGGGGGGGGTTACCGGAACCCCCCGGGGGAATGGTGGGTCCTGGTGGGCCATAGGGGAGAGAGAGGGCAGCAGCCAGGAGGTGGCGCGCCCCTCCCTAGGAGGAGTCCGAATAGGACAAGGGGAGGGGGGCGCGGCCCCTCTTTTCCTCTCCCTCTCCCTCTCTTGCCTTCCCCCTTCTTCCTTCTTTGGTAGTTCCTACTAGGAATAGGATTGCAATCCTATTCCTAGTAGGATTGCAGCCCTAGCCGCACCATAGGAGGGCCGGCCGGCCTCCCCCCTTGCTCCTTTATATACGGGGGCAGGGGGGCACCCAAAGACACACAAGTTGAATTGTTCCCGCCGTGTGCGGTGCCCCCCTCCACAGAAACACACCTCGGTCATACCGTCGCAGTGCTTAGGCGAAGCCCTGTGCCGGTAGATACATCATATCCGTCACCACGCCGTCGTGCTGACGAAACTCTCCCGTGAAGCTCAACTGGATCAAGAGCTCGTGGGACGTCATCAAGCTGAACGTGTGCTGAACGCGGAGGTGCCGTACGTTCGGTGCTTGATTGGTTGAATGACGAAGAAGTTCGACTACATCAACCGCGTCACTTGACGCTTCCGCTTCCGGTCTACGAGGGTACGTAGACACACTCTTCCCTCTCGTTGCTATGCATCTGGTAGATAGATCTTGCGTGATCGTAGGAAAATTTTAAAATACTGCGTTCCCCAACAATCCGCCACCTCGACGGCCGTACGATGTACGCACGCATAGCCGTTCGATCTACTTTTGGCGTGCGGCTCGGTCTCCCTCCCGACCCATTAATTCTTGAAACAATGGTCGAGTTGCAAAAACAAACGTCTCACGAGCCATTCGATGCGTGACGCGAGCCGTTCAATCCTCCTCTCTAATTTCCCGCAACGATGCTCTTGTTGCAAGATCTGGTCTTCTTTGATTTCCTGCAACAAGACCTTTGTTGTGAAACCTCGTCTTCTACAATTTTCTACAACAAGACCCATGTTGCAAAACCTCTTCTCTTTAGTTTTCTGCAACAAGACCCTTAGAAAAATTGCAACAACATCTCCCGCCGCGCCTAATTTTATGCAACAACATTTTTCACGCGTCTAATTTTCTGCAACATCTTTCACGCGTCTAATTTTCTGCACATCTTTCACGCGTCTAATTTTTCTGCAGCAAGATCCTTGTTGCAAAAATTACAACAACATCTTTCGTTGCATCTAATTTTCTGCAACAAGACCCTGGTTGCAAAATTTAAAACAACATATCCGCCACATCTAATTTTCTGCAACAGGACACATGTTGCAAAATTTGCAACAGCATCCCGGCCGCTCGCGTACTTGCGCTGTCTGGCACCATTCCTGTAACAACACCGTTGTTGCAGAGATAAAATGGCGCTCCCCGTCGGCGTTGTCGCCGCTAGGTGGCCGGCGGGTATTGGAGCTCCGGCAGTTGTGCGGGGCCGTGCCATGGCCGACAGCGGAGTGAACCGGGCAGGCTGCATCTAGGAGGGCGAAGGTCGGATTGGGTGTGATAGGGCGAGGTGGACGAGGATGTAGCAGACTGTGATGGTGGTGGTGGCGCGCCTCCGCATTGGCCTAGCCATGGCTGTTGCTGGAGCAGCTTGTGGACGACGAGGAAAAAAGAAGACGGATGGGGGAGGGGATAAGATGCGTGAGATTTCTGGAACGGACCCCATGACACGTGTCAACTGCTGCAGGTGGCGGACTTCTTCCTAGAAATCAGCCGGTAGATCAACAGCGTTTCCCTAAAAAAATAAAACAAAAAGGAAAACAGAGAACGTAAAAAAAAAGCAGAAAACAGGCTGTGGCCTCGCTCGCGCGTGGGCCGGCCCATATTGCTCGCCCCCTTGAGCGAGTCGGGAGTTACTCTCGCTGAAGGCGAGGAACAGGGACGCCCGGCGCGGACGCCATCTCCGCCTCGGGCTTGGCTTCGCCTGTTGGCTTGAAAAGAGGGGGAACCGGGTCTGGATTTCTCGAAACGAAAACCGAGAGGTTTGGGAATCGGGAGAGCAGGCGAGACGCCTTGCGGTCACGGGTGTCGTCGTCGTCGGCGTGTCCTGGTGCTCCCGGAGTTGAGGCGGCCCATGGCCACACCCACACACCAAGAGCAAGAGCCAGCCCGTGGTGAGAACCCCACCTCCCCCGAACCTTGTTTTTTTCTTTTTCTGAAACGAGTTGTCAGTGTTCTTGCAGTGAAGTTGAACTTAAACTGAAACAAAACTGGAGTCTACGGTCACTCGTTTTCTGTTACCACTCGTCAGTTGTATTCATTACCACTCATGCATGGTGTGTTGCAGATGGATCGACTGCTTCAGGAAACAAAAGAAAAGGCTCGCCCTGCCAACAGGACTGCGTTGCCGAAGGACCAATTGCTGCTTCACCGAGTAAAAAAAGAAAGGACTCGTCCCGCCAACAAGATTATGTCGCAGATGGATCACTTGATTTACGGGCTGACATAATAAGCAGCACGGCGTGCGGAAAGGATGAAAGTTCTCACGGCGGTCGACCGGAGGAACTTCCAGAGCCAAACATTCCAGAGGTATTTCAGTAACTCCTTCCAATGTGTAGTGTATTCCAGAGGTATTGCATGTGAATTTACCTTCGGATTTTTTAGGCGTCTTGTTTTAGCAACTAGATCGCCACACATGGTGGAAAAGACTTCTAAATGCAGTGCTCAATATACCTGCCGCAAATGTTACCCAATGTAGTTATATCCTTGTTCTTTTTTCGGGCATAACTAACTGTATGCCTTCCTTCATAGTTCTAATGTTACCTCATTTCTCCTTGTTTGTGCATGTAGGACATCTGGGGTCATATACATTCCCTAATGCCGCTCCGAGATGCCGCCCGAGCTGCTTGTGTGTCTCGTGCCTTCAGATTCTCCTGGGCATGCTATCCCAACCTCACTTTCAGTGAGGAAACATTGGGTTTGGATGGACAGGTGCATGAAAATGCTGAAACAGCAAGAGCTTTTACTACCAAAGTTGACCATATTCTGGAAAACCACTCAGGCACTGGCATCAAGACACTCGAGCTTCTAGCAGCTCCAAATTACAATGCCAAAGACAGTTGCTATCTTGACAAATGGCTTCAAAAGGCGATTACACCAGTACTGGAGGAACTCGTTCTTTATTTATCTCCAGTAAATAACACGTACGAATTCCCATGCGTACTACTATCGCATGGGAATGCAGCGTCGATTCGATGTCTTTGTCTTTCTAATTGTACCTTTGCCCCCACAGTTAGCTTTGGTTGCTCGAGAAGCCTGGCAGTATTAAATCTGTTCGGAGTGCGTATTACAGGGGATGAGTTAGGTTCCCTTCTTTCTAGTTCTTTAACTTTGGAGCGGTTGCAACTCAGGCATTGCGATGAAATAAGGTGCTTGATGGTACCCTGCCTTCTTCTGAGGCTCAACTACCTAGAGGTGTTTTTGTGCAAGAAGCTGCGAGTCATGGAGAGCAGAGCTCCAAATCTAACCAATTTTACATTGCAAAGTTACTCCCAGGTACAATTGTCACATCTAGCATCATCCCAAATGAAGAGTGTATGCATGGGTTCATCGGGTCCTGGCGTTATTGGTTATATCCGCACCAAGCTTGCATCAAGCGTGCGAAACCTTCAATCCCTTGTCATATATTCACCCAAGGAGGTAAGCCCTAAAAGTAAAACTACAGGTGACTATAGACTAGCCAAATGCGTGCGGATATAATCATATGCTATTACAAAAGTTAACCTTGAAAAATTACTAATCATACAAAGTTTATGCAGATGGTTGACGCACCAATATCCAGCAAATTTCTCCACCTCAAGTATCTGAATATCGTTCTCACAGGAGACACATTTTCCCTATTCTATGACTATCTCTCTTTGACATCTTTCTTGGACGCTTCCCCTTCCTTGGAAACCTTCATCTTGGATGTAAGTTACGACTTATACTCAAAACATTTAATAGTGACCAAGGTGGTCCCGCTAATGAAAGCTAATTATTTCATCTTTAGGTATGGCAACTACTCATGGAGCATGTGTCGGTTTCCACCGATCCCTCGGAGCCAAGGGAGATGCCTGGACACAAGCATGACAAGCTCAAGAATGTGAGCATCCACGGCTTCTCCTCCACGAAGAGCTTGATCGAGCTGACATGCCATATCGTTCAGATCGCAACGTCGCTCGAGTCGCTTGTATTGGACACCCGGGAAGGGCTTGCCTTGCCTGATTGTTCTGTCAACAACATTGGCAAATGCTTGAGTATGCCAAGGAAAATTATTCTTGAAGCCCGTAGAGCACTTGTGGCTATCCAAACTTACGTCAAGCCGAAGGTTCCATCCACAGTCCAGTTTCATATTCTGGAGCCTTGTAGCCAATGCCATGTTGTAGATGATCATTAGCGGTAGCCATCATCATTTTCTCAAATTTATCAGAATTCCTCATTGTTCAGCATTAAATTAAGTAGTTGATCGCCCGCGTGCATTACAACAGGGGTATACATAATTCTACTGATCCTCACGTCCAACACTCGATGATACTTTTCATAATTAACATGTGATCATCCCGTCCAAAAAATGATGCTCTCTAAAATTAATGTGATCCTTCTGTCGAAGAATGATACTTTCCATAGTTAACATGAAACCAAAAAACATATGAAACCAAACAAAACCAGGACATACCATCACGACCACAGACTCCCTTTTAATAGTAAAGATAAATTGGCCATGTTTTGTGCTTGGTTTCTAGTAGTATTTTTGATGTATACATTTCATGAGCCGATGTGACCCCAGTAGTGTAGCGAAACTTGTATAGAGATTCATAAATTTGATAGAGAGAGAGAGGGAAGGGAGGGAGAAGGAGAGGGATAGATGGATGGATAGAGAGAGAGAGAGAGAGAAAGAGAGAGAGAGATGGTTTTGCTTTTGTAGTAGCGTGGTGTACTTATTTTTATCAATTGATTGAAGATCGAATTGAGTGTCGGAGTGCGAGTATGTACGCTGTTTTTTTTTTAAAGTATTACCATGATTTGTCGAAAGTGCCTTTCTGCTCCCGAGCTCATTTGAGCTCGGGTGAACAGTAAAATCGAAAAAAAATCAAAAAAATCCAAACTTTTTTTTGGGTGAAACATTGACAAAAGTTCTAAGTGCATGCAAAAATTCGTCAACGAATCACATTCCTAGGAGGCGTGCCAAAAAAAACAAAATCAGTGCTCCAAAATGCTTTTGAAAGTAGCATTTTCAGAGTAATGATTTTGTTTTTTTTTGGCACGCCTTCTAGGAATGTGATTCCTTGACGAATTTTTGCATGCACTTAGAAATTTTGTCAATGTTTCACCCAAAAAAAAGTTTGGAATTTTTTGAATTTTTTTCGATTTATTTTCGATTTTACTGTTCACCCGAGCTCATTTGAGCTCGGGTGCAGATACTTCACGTCCCATGATTTGTGTCTCTCTTTTTGGGTCAGATTAGAGATTTATGAGTCTTCTTGCTTGACATGACTATTAAGTTTGTAGTCACATGCTATGTCTATGACGGGTCTCTACGAATCGGCTTATTGGTTATCATGGCTGGACAGTACTTTCAGCCCTTTTCACCACGCTCGTTGGAATGATGTTCCAATTTGACTTCTTCCATTCTTCATGAACAATAGCTTTGGAATCTTATTATTCATCTTCCAACTGAACATGGTAAGCTATATAACATTTTTTCCTGATAAAGGTTGTTTTATTAACTCAAAATGTAGCATTAAGCGTAGACAACATCATGAGTGACACCCGGCCTCTGCATATCCAGGATGCACACAGCCAAAGGTAACAAGTCCAACTATAAAAGAAAATAACACTACAGATGGGCATCGCTAAAGCCCTATAAGATCGATACTATGCCTATGTTAGAGGAGGAGATGGCCCGATCCGAAAATTACGCCGCCACCCATCTTTGGTAAAAAATCTGATAATTTCCCCTTTCCCCTCGCTCGCGCTGCCCCTAGGGGGGCGGCTCGGGCGAACCCTACCCGCCGCCGCCCCCAACCCACCTCCCCCGCATCCTCCCCGCCGCCGCCGTAGGAAGCTGGCGAGCGAACCTCGTCCAACGGACGGTGGTGGCGGGCTCGCCTCTTCTCTCTTCGGGGCACCCTCCAGCCGGTGCGCGACGTCGTCCCTGGGCGCCCTCCGGCCGGTGCTCAACGGCGTCCCTGGGCGCTAGGCGTTCCGGCGGAGGCAAGAAGCTGGGGCGGCGGCCCCAGGGGTTCGGTGGTGGCGGCGCCGCCACGGCTGCGGGGGCAGCGTGGTGGTCGCCCATGGTGCCTGGTCGCGGCAGATCAGGGTGTCCCTTGCTCAGATCCGTTCCGACGAGGGTGGTGGTGGCCCGAGTGCTCATTGGAGGCCCTGCTACGCGTCAGGGTGCTCTCTCCTCCGGCGTGATGTTGGGATGTCGTTGGTGCTGCGGGCGTGGTGGATCTGGAGGAGGACCAGACCATTGGCTGGCGGTGTTGGGGGCGGTTTCTCTCGGGCTTTCGGCACCCGTGGCGGTGGGAGCTCGGGGTTCTGCTCTGCTGTGGTTCCCGGATCCCAGGGCGGCGGCTTTGGGCGGCAGTCAGGCCAGTCGGTCCGGCACGGATGGCCGGTCCTGGCTGTCCTTGGTGGAGGAGAGGCCGACGGCGTCCGGTGTCGCCGTTCTTCGTCGACAAGGGTGTGGCTTTCCTTCTTACAGTGGTGGACTCTGCCGACGACTTATCCCCATGTCTCCGCCCCGGTGGTTTGGACTTTGGTCAACGGCCGGGGCGAAATCCCTGCATGGTTGGCCTATGCTGGCAGCGATGACGCCTGCGGGTGCCGTGCCCTCCTTGGGGGCGCCGCTATGGCCTTGATCGGGTCTCTCCTCGAGCACCAGGGGAAACCCTTGTTTCGGTTCATCGGGATAGGCAGCGGCGGCGGCACGATGTCGATTCCTTCATGAAGGCGCTGCCTTGGCTATGCGGAGGTCTCGGAGTTGGAGCTTGGGGCATCTCAGTTTGCGGTTCGGGTTAACACTCAGGACATGGGCCTCCGGGGCGCAATGTATGCCATTGACAACGCTTCCAGCATGTCTTCTTCCTCTAGCTTGGCTTGGTCATGCCACCCACTTGCCGACTTCTCTAGGCGATATGGGTGGGGCGGTACGTTGACCCTATCTGTCTTAGGGTGGTTGTCGCAGCTTGGTTGTGTAGTGCATCGGTAGGACGCCGTCTGGTTGCTCAGTACCCCATCTCTTCGCCATCTTAGCTGGAGAGTTCCTTTGCTTTCGATTTTAGTAGGCGTGGTTCTAATCCGAGGGATTAGCGTGGAGTTGTTTGCCTATTTGGCATTGTATGTGTGGTGGAGTTGTATTGTCCGCTTGGCCCTTCTTCTATGAAATGATGATACACCTTTTCATGGTGTATTCGAGAAAAAAAAACCTGCTTCGACTAATTTGTATGTCTGTCGGAGTGTTACATTTAGAAAAATATCATGCTTCCATCAATAAATTTTGTTTACAAATTTTCTGGATCTCTTTCAGAATGTGCAAAGGATATTATTTTTAAATTTTCTTCTCCTTAACAGTCTTGTTCATAATAATTTCTGCAGCTTGGTTTTGCTTTCATGATATCCATATTTCTAGCAAAAGCAGCATCAACCACTAATGTTGGATTTGTAATATTCATCATTAGGTTCAGGTAAAGTTTTCTTAATCCATCATCTTACAGATACAATATTTCAAGTTGTCAGAAAATAAACAAACTCCTTACTTACTTGCTTGTGTAGCTTGTTACAACCTTTGGAAGGTTTCCCATATTCAACTACCCATGAGGCGTACTACCGGGAAATGTGGTCCTTCTTTCCTCCTAATGTTTTGCCCAAGCCCTCAATATTCTAAGTAAGGCAACAACAATCAGTTTGAGGCGACTGGCCTGGAAAGCCCTCCTTCCTTCTCGAGTCCTTCCTCTTGCGTCCCTCTCGCGTCTCCTCCTCCGCAGACTACTCGGGAGGGCTCAACCGCCGCCGCCGCCTATTCCCCAGAGCGACCTTCTCCCCCTCCGTCGTTGTCGATGGTCGGCGCTGGGCAAAGCCCGTGCGTGCGACGGCGGCGACGGAGGGTCTCTTCTCCCGTTCCCAGATCCGCGGCGGCGCGGGCGTCCTGATCCGCGGGGTGCGGCCCTCCCGACGGTGTGGCGGATCCCGGAGGCGGCGGACTCGTGGCGATGCATGGGTGCCCAGATCCATGGGCGTGGGACTCCCGACAGCGTGCGGGCTTCTGGCGGCGGCGGGATCGGTCGATGGCGGGCTTGGGCAATGGCGTCAGCCGCGCGGTGCCCGATCTCGTCGCTCGTGGCGGATCTAGCCACTCCGACCTTTGTGGAGGAACCTGGACGAGGGGCGGCGGCCCCGTTTGGCATGGCGACGGCGCCCTCGGCCAGCGACGTTCACGGGGGATGGATGGACGACATCTTGACCGCGTGGGCGGTGAGTCGCCGGTGGATCTCCTCCGCACGGCAGGCTATCTCCCGCTGCAGTTGGCGGCCTACGATCGTGGTCGTCGGCCTCGGTGCGTTCGCGGGGGCTGGTAGAGGTGACATCGGACCGGAGGAAACTCTGGATGACTCGTTCATCCCGGCGGTGGCGACGACCAGGGTCACCGTTCTCCTCCTTACAGGCGTCGTCGAGGTCCCTGCCCTCCATCCCGACCCCATGCCTGGGTGAAAACCCTAATTCTCCTTAGATTGGGCGACGACGGCAGTGCGTGTGTCGTACCCTTCTTGGAGGCGCCGACTGGGGCATTTGGGTGCTCGGTTTGAGGAACTGCAGGCGAAGGGGATGGGACCAGCGGCAACAGGTGGTGTTTCACGTCGGAGGAGCGGCGTGGCATCTGGCACGTCGACAACGACGGGTCTCAGCGGCATGGAGCAGCGGGGTATCGCCAGTGGACGTGTGATGATGGACGAGTGCAGGATGGTGACGTTGTCCGGCATCATGGTGGCGTCGACGACAGCTAGACCGAGTAAGGTAGATGCAGCAGTACAACACTGAAGATGGATCGGTGACGGGTGGCTGCGGCGGCCTCATAACCGGCATGCGTCTTGGTTGAGGAGCGCGCCAGACTGGTGGGTTTCCCATACCCGCCAGCCGTCCTGGCTGGGACCTCAGGTCTTAGATGTTTAGGTTTGATCGCGGGCTCTGTTTGGTATTAGGCCGAGACTATCAGCATCCCTACATCAATTGGATAGGAGTAGCGACAGATGTTGCCTAGACGTTGGCTTTAATCTTTTTGTTGTATGACTTTGTAAGGTCTTGTGTGAAGAGAGAGGATTTTCTGGACCATGGTCCAGCCGCACCTATAGTCAGCGTAGTTGGATCTAAAAACGTTAACCTAGGGATATGGGCCAGATTAGCAGAGATGGAGATCAGTTATCGTTCATGGACTTTCGACCAAAGGTCTAGAGCCCATTAAAAAATAGGTGCCAACGTGGATGATTCGCACAACTACCAAAGTAGGAAATTCTCAGAAAAAATAAACATCAAAGCAGGTATGCAGGTATGCATGCCAGCACGCTGATGTGAAAAATATATGGCACCTATTTTTCTTTAGATGACGTTATACATCCCAGTAAGAAAAAGACGTTATACATTATTTTTATGCTGACATCCATTTTTATTTTGTTCTGTGTTCGTATTTTTCTCTCGTGTTCCACTAACATGTATGTTTCTTCTTTTTAGAGAATTACAAAAGTCTGACACACATGTCTTTTTTCAGCTCTGACTTTAATTCTTTTCTTGCACAGACAACCACAAATGTCATTTCTTGGTGAAAATTTGCAAGCATGTAGAACACATTCTGATGTTCATTGCCAGAAATTTCAGTTTTTTTTCTTACTTTTTTTGGATTTTTACTGTTTATATGGGTGCAAATTCATTGGAAGTAGAAATTTCATGGTAATTTTATATCTTTTACAATAATAACATGTGTATCGTTCCCTGCAAAAAAAGTAACATGTGTATCGTCAACAACAAATATGTTTATCTAGTAGAGTCTATCATTTTTCACTACCTACTCCATGGTCTTGGACAATAAAATAAGTCTGGCTACAGTTGCTAAGTCGATATCCTTAGCTGTGGTGCAATCGGACAATAAAAAAATTACCTATGTGATTAAGATGGTATAGGCTCATTAGATAGCAGCATGTGCATTATGAACCTGGATTATAGAATGGACATGACAGGTGGAGGGCTTGGAGCGTGGGTTCGGCTAGACCATGGTCCAGCAACATATTTGTGCTTGTGTGAATAATTAATAAAGTGACTGCATGCATTGTCCAGATGCAGAGGCTGTGGGTCATCTTCCTTTTCTAAAAAAAAAAACTCCAGAAGACAAAGGTATTAGCTAGAATTAGCGTACAACGTGTCAATCCTTTGAGATGGATTGCGTCATTACACTAGTATGTACAATTTTTTTCTCATTAGCAGGTAGATGTTTTTATTGCTTATGCAACCTAAAGCCCTGATGGTTTGCAAACATCTGCCAGGATGACATCTACATATGGCTCATCTTTACATTTTCTTATCCTAGCGATCTACTTCGACAACATAATTCCAAATGTCAATCATGTTAGAAAGTCAGTGTTCTACTGTCTGACACCTTCTTACAGGATAGGGAAAGGAGGCAAGATGCGAGGCCAGAGTTTATTTTAGTGCGTAGTAGTTCTTCACCATGTTTTTTGCTGTATTATGTAACTCATTAATTCGATTGATCCACTCCAAAGGGAGGCCTTTGTAGCTGTTTTGGTTCGAACTGGCCGGCTGATGATGCTTGCCCCACTGATGAGGATGTTCTTATCAAGGAAAATCTAGTAATAGAACAAGCTGCAGGCAATGAGGTAGACCGTGGTGTTGCGGTTCAAATACGTGGCTTGCGGAAAACCTATCCACGAAGGTTTAATATGTGTGCTGCAAGTGCGGAACAATAAGCCATTCCATTCTGTCAAAGTGAGTTCTCAGTGATCTTTTAACACAAAAGCAATCAAGCATTGCTTCCTATGATATTAACCACCTAATAAATCTCACCAGGTCTTATGGGTGAACCTTAAGAAGGACCAACTATTTTGTCTACTTGGCCTAAATGGAGCTGGTAAAACAACTACAATCAGTTGGCTGACTAGAATCACACCAATTACCGATGGCGATGGTCCGTGACATTCCGTAAAGCAATAGATGGCAATATGTTTGAGTTAACTATGAATATGCTAAGACCATCTTTAGCAGACCCCGCATTTCGCCGAACTGTGTTTACAGTTCGCACGGGGACGCTTATGCAAGCTTAAAATCGTAGCGACAGAACAGAAACTGTATCCAAACCCGTAAAATTTTAAAAAACTTGTTTCGCGCGAGAAATTTAAGCAAAAGCTCGCCGGAGCTCGCTCGCATAGATAGTTCTTCTTCGTATAGTTAGTTCTTCTGCACATAAGTTCGTACACAACATGCATATATTACATATAAGTTCGTCGGAGCTAAACCGGGCCTACGCTACCATACCACTACACAAAATTGAGCTCGCCGGAAGCTCGTACGGTAGCTGCCCAGCGGCGGCGCTCAATTGGAGTCGAGGAGTCAAGGTCGATGTACAGCTTCGTCTGCTCCACCTTCATCACTCGCAGGCCAGCCTCCTTGGACGCGTGCGCCTGCGTCACGGCGATGCCCGTCTGGAGGAAGAGCTGCTCGTACTCGAGCTCGCGCCGGATGCGCTCTTCCATCTCCTCCTGCTCCCTCGCCGACCGCTCGAGGACGATGCGCTCGAGGAGCTCCTCCTGCCCCGGGGGGAGGTAGTCCTCGGGACCGATGACGCCTCGGCGCGGCAGCGCATCGGGCACGACGCGAGGCGAGAGCTCCTCCTCCGGCTCGCTCTTCACCGGAGTGAGCCGCGAGCTCGATGCGCCTGCGGATGAGCTTCCCGCAGACCAGTTGGCGGAGGAGGCGTGGCGGCGGCGGGCGAGCTCGCGATCGAAGTCCTCAAGCTCGCGGCGGTCGAACGCCGGCGGCGACCGGCAACCGCGGTTCGGCCACTGACGCGCCCCCCGCTTGCAAGACCATACTGCGCTCGTCCATCATCACATGCCCACTGGCAAGACCCCACTGCTCCATGCCGCTGAGACGCGCCGTTGTCGATGTGCCAGATGCCACGCCGCTCCTCCCACGTGAAACACCACCTGTTGCCGCTGGTCCCATCCCCTCCGACTGCAGTTCCTCAAACCGAGCACCCAAATGCCCCAGGCAGCGCCTCCAAGAAGGGTACGACACACGCAGTGCCGCCGCCGCCGCCCAATCTAAGGAAATTTAGGGTTTTCACCCGGGCATGGGGTCGGGTGGATGGCAGGGACCTCGACGACGCCTGCAAGGAGGAGAATGATGACCCTAGTCGTTGCCACTGTCAGGATGAACGAGTCATCCAGAGTTTCCTCCGGTCCGATGTCACCTCTACCAGCCCCCGCGAACGCACCGAGGCCGACGACCGCGATCGTAGGCCACCAAGTACAACGGGACAGAGCCTGCAGCGCGGAGGAGATCCACCGGTGACT
>LR738709.1:637429456-637488791 GCA_902687465.1 Secale cereale | reverse complement strand
CCCCGCGAACGTCGCCATGCCAAACGGGGCCGCCACCCCTGGTCCAGGTTCCTCCACGAAGGCCGGAGTGGCTAGATCTGCCACGAGCGACGAGATCCGACACCGCGCGGCCGACGCCATCGCCCAAGCCCGCCGTCGACTGATCCCGCCGCCGCCGGGAGCCCGCACATTGCCGGGAGTCCTACACCCATGGATCTGGGCTCCCGTGCACCGCTGCGAGTCCATCGCCTCCGGGATCCGCCACACCGCCGGGAGGGCCGCACCCCGCGGATCAGGACGCCGGCACCGCCGCGGATCCGGAAATGGGAGGAGAAACCCTCCGCCGCCGCCGTGGCACGCACGTGCTTTGCCCGGCACCAACCATCGGCAGCTACGGAGGGGAAGAAGGGCGCTGGAGGGACTAGGCGGCGGCTCAGCTCGCCCGTGTCGCCCATGGGGGAGGCGACGCGAGAGGGACGCGGGGGAGACAACTATGTTTTCTTTGTAGTTTGACACCCTGTGGGATGCATTGACGGCTAAGGAGCACATGGAGTTGTTTGCCAGCATCAAGGGGTTGCCATCATCAACAATCAAGTCGGCCACTGACGCGCCCCCGCATGTGATGATGAAATACAAATACAGTTAAAGGATGCCAGGGAGCAGCTTAAGCACCAATAATCGGAAACTCAGAAAGCTGAATCCAAGTTTCAATTTAGCTTGTCTGAAGCAAATGATTTGAAGTCTAAACTAAAATCCGAGGAACCTGCATGGGCTAAAGAAAGGGCTGCCTTAGTCCAACGGGCTGAAATAGCCGAAACATCTCTTGAAGTGGTGACAAGTGAGCTCTCTGGCTTAAAACACCGTGTCTCAGAAATGACTGCAGCCATCTTTGGTAAGCCGCCATACTCAGCTTGTAAAATCTTGGGAGAACTTAACCCGTTACTGATCAACTTAATGGTTATGTAGGTAAAAGAAGCAGTATTCTTGGCAAAGATCCACTTGTGAAGCTAAAAGCCGTCTATACCCTCGTGGAACAACTGCACACTGGGGCGCAGCGTGCCCTGGCTGTTATCTCTCCGTCCAGCCAAGCACCAACACTCTTTGTAGATATCTTGCGAAGACTCTCCGTCCTGCCTGCCAGGATAGACGAAATCAAGCGGTCATCTGCGAGAGCCGGCGCTGTCACGGCCCTGAGCCGGGCGAAGGCATGGCTTCCCGATCTGGAAACGTCCGACCTGGCTACTGGGTATCCAAGTGTGAAAGAAGACGGCTCAACCTTTGACCATAAAGACTTCGCTGCTTGTGTCAAGGACATCCGCCCATTGGCCAGCTTGATAGCAAATGAAACGGACTTGTCGAAATATCAACCGGCTTATGATGCGGAAAATCAGAAGATGTCCACTCCTTCTTATAAAGTGATGGATCTGATTCCTCCAATTAGTAAGCATACCTTTGCCCGTGAAATTGATCCCACTGACCTTGTTGATGGGGCGGCTAAATTTGAAGCTCTGGCTTGGATTGGTTGGCGCAGAATTTTCAAACATTGGAGGAAGCAGAACCGGCAATGGATGACCGGAATCACCAAAGCAGCAAGGCCAAGGAGAATGATCCGCTGGGCGGCTCATATGCCTATGATAAAAACCTTTGAACTTTTGTCTTGCTCACGGTATTTTTGTAATAGGATAGCGAAACACTTGTCATGTCGGTTTATTGTACCGACTATCGCGCTGTCGTGCACACTATTTGTCTTTTGATGGCATTATGAATATCTGAATGTTGAAATCCTTACTTTATCCTTATGATGGTATTAGTACACGCAGATCAATATAAACTACATCCTGCATATGATCAGAAAACAAGTGCCCTGGAGGTTTACCGCCGGGCAGGTCACTGTGTCCAACTAGTGCCACTGGGGACAGGCGTCCAGAACCAGGGCCGGTTTAATTGTTATAAACATAGTCATACCTGAAGACATGATTTGAACTGCCAGCTTAATCAGCTTCTATATGTTCATAACCCTGTAAGGGTATAATTCCATAAATTTGTTATTCTCTGGCGGCTTAAAGCCGTTCAATAGATTGGGTTGTAGAGACCCGGAGAGGCTTCAAAAAATGAGCCATGAAGGGAGGCAACTTGGCCGATCTTGCAAAGAACACAACTCAAAACAAAAACTTACGAGAAAGCAAAAACAAACAAGCAAAAAACACGTCAAGGCTTTTGCAGGCCGCCAAGCCAAAGGTTCTTCTTCAATGAAACTAGCCATGGTGGCCCCTGGAAGGTACATGCGTGCTATGAGCCGGCTCTCACAGTACCCAATCGACATTTGAACCTAGACAAGTACATGTCTTTGTTTTTGAAAGATAGACTTGCCTAGAGTACGCGGGGTCAGAGTTGCATCTTGCATCATAGGCCGAGTTATCCAAGTTTCAAGGAAGGCGGCATTTTGAGCCTGGATCTATCCTGACTATCTACAACACCATGCAATCGCAGTGACAGCCGACGTTTGAACCTTAGCAAGCTCAGGTCTTGGTCGAATACGCCATGAAGGCTGATTGCCAAGAGTTCGCCGGGTCAATCAGGATGACCTGATGGAGTTGAAGCAGCTGGGCACATGTAGGATGACCCACAAGTTATGTCCTCTTTGGTCCGATACGCCTATGTTTGAACATAACCCGGTCAAATGGGTAGTAACGTTGTGTTCTCTTTGGTCGAATATGCCTATGTTTGAACAGGAAGCCCCCAAGTGACATACTTGCTGATTATTCTCATCAAGAGCTTATGTTGGAGCTGTGCTATGCATCCCACTCTTCATGATTCCTTTGATTTTGGTACTAAGCTTCTTGAGAAGATATGTATCATGATAATAAAGACTTCAACTTTGGAAAAAAATGGCAGAGGCCACGAATTAGCGGGGATGCCGGCTTTATTATATTATACTGATATTTACATCATCGAATTACATCATGAGAGCCGGAGGCTTAAGTATAGTAAGGCCGAAGGTGAGCGATATTCCACGGCCGATTAGTCTCCTCCTCTGATGTACGTGCGTCCTTGTTCTCTCGGATATTGATCAAGTAGTATGACTCGTTGTGCAGATTCTTGCTGATGACAAAAGGTCCTTCCGAAGGCGGCGACAGTTTATGCATGTCCGTCTGATATTGGATGAGCCGAAGAACTAAGTCGCCTTCTTGAAAGGTTCTGGTCTTGACCCGCCGGCTGTGATACCGTCGTAAATCCTGTTGATAAATCGCCGAGCGAGCCGCCGCGAGATGACGTTCTACATCCAATCGATCCAACGTGTCCTGACGTGTTGTCTCATTATCAGCTTCCACGTAAGCCGCCACTCAGGGCGAGTCATGACGGATATCGCTAGGAAGAACCACCTCTGCCACGTAGACCATGAAGAAGGGCGTGTATCTGGTAACCCACAAGTGTAGGGGGTCGCGACAGTTTTCACGGGTAAAGTATTCAACCCAAATTTATTGATTCGTCACAAGGGGAGCCAAAGAATACTATTAAGTATTAGCAGCTGAGTTGTCAATTCAACCACTCCTGGAAACTTAGTATCTGCAGCAAGGTAGTTTAGTAGCAAAGTAATATGATAGTGGCGGTAGCAGCAATAAAAGTAACGCTAGTGTTTTTGTAATTTTTGTAATAGTAGCAGCGGAAAAGTAAATAAGCAACATGCAATATGTGAAAAGCTTGTAGGCATTGGATCGGTGATGAGAAATTATGTCGGATGCAATTCATCATGTAGAAGTTATAACCTAGGGTGACACAGAACTAGCTCCAGTTCATCAATGCAATGTAGGCATGTATTCCGAATATAGTCATACATGCTTATGGAAAAGAACTTGCATGACATTTTTGTCCTACCCTCCCGTGGCAGCGGGGTCCTATTGGAAACTAAGGGATATTAAGGCCTCCTTTTAATAGAGTACCAGACCAAAGCATTAACACATAGTGAATGCATGAACTCCTCAAACTATGGTCATCACCGGGAGTGGTCCCGATTATTGTCACTTCGGGGTTGCCGGATCATAACACATAGTAGGTGACTATGGACTTGCAAGATAGGATCAAGAACACACATATATTCATGAAAGCATAATAGGTTCGGATCTGAAATGATGGCACTCGGGCCCTAGTGACAAGCATTAAGCATAGCTAAGTCATAGCAACATCAATCTCATAACATAGTGGATACTAGGGATCAAACCCTAACAAAACTAACTCGATTACATGATAGATCCCATCCAACCCATCACCGTCCAGCAAGCCTATGATGTAATTACTCACGCACGGCGGTGAGCATCATGGAATTGGTGATGGAGGAAGGTTGATGATGACGATGGCGACGATCTCCACTCTTCGGAGCCCCGAATGGACTCCAGATCAGCCCTCCTGAGAGAGCATAGGGCTTGGCGGCGGCTCCGTATCGTGAAACACAATAATTCTTTCTCATTGATTTTTCTCTCCCCGAAAGTGAATATATAGGATCTGGGGATACGTCGGTGGAGCACCAGGGGGCCCACGAGGCAGGGGGGCGCGCCCTAGGGGGGCGCCCCCACCCTCGTGGACAGGGTGTGGGCCCCCTGGTCTGGATCTTCTTGCAGATATTTTTTATATTTTCCAAAATAAATCTCCGTGGAGTTTCAGGTAATTCCGAGAACTTTTTATTTCTGAACAAAAACAACACCATGGCAATTCTGCTGAAAACAACGTCAGTCCGGGTTAGTTCCATTCAAATCATGCAAGTTAGAGTCCATAACAAGGGCAAAAGTGTTTGGAAAAGTAGATACGTTGGAGACGTATCAACTCCCCCAAGCTTAAATCTTTGCTTGTCCTCAAGCAATTCAGATGATAAACTGAAAGTGATAAAGAAAAACTTTGACAAACTCTGTTTGCTCTTGTTGTTGTAAATATGTAAACCAGCATTTAGGTTTTCAACAACATCATGAACTAACCACATTCACAATAACTTTCAGGTCTCAAGTCTACTCATATCGATGGCATAATCAACTATCGAGCAATAATAATAAACCTCGGATGACAACACTTTCTCAAAACAATCATGATATGATATAACAAGATGGTATCTCGCTAGCCCTTTCTGAGACCGCAAAACATAAATGTAGAGCACCTTTAAAGATCAAGGACTGACTAGACATTGTAATTCATGGTAAAAGAGATCCAGTCATGATCATACTCAATGCAAATTAATAGTAATACATGCAATGACAGAGGTGCTCTCCTACTGGTGCTCTTTGATAAGAGGATGATGACTCTGCATAAAGGTAAATAGAAAGGCCCTTCGCAGAGGGAAGCAGGGATTTGTAGAGGTGCCAGAGCTCGATTTTTAAATAGAGATGAATAACATTTTGAGCAGTATACTTTCATTGTCAACATAACAACCAAGAATCTTGATATCTCCCATGCTACACACATTATAGGCGGTTCCCAACAACAATGGTAAAGTTTATACTCCCCCAACCATCAACAAGCACACTCCACGCCTAGCCCGAAACAACGGGTACCGTCCAAACCAGCAACAACCCTGGGGGAGTTTTGTTTAATTATTATGATTTTGAGCATGGGACTGGGCATCTCGGTTACCAGCCATTTTCTCATGAATGATGAGTGGAGTCCACTCATCGTGAGAATAACCCACATAGCATGGAAGATATAGACAGCCCTAGTTGATACATGAGCTGTTCGAGCATACAAAACAGAATTTCATTTGAAGGTTTAGAGTTTGGCACATACAAACTTGGAACGGCAGGTAGCTACCGCATATAGGAAGGTATAGTGTACTCATGTGGAATAACTTTGGGGTTTATGGAAGTGGATGCACAAGCAGTATTCCTGCTTAGTACAGGTGAAGGCTAGAAAAAGACTGGGAAGCGACCATCTAGAGAGCAACAACGGTCATGAACATGCATTAAAATTAATCAATAATGAATGCAAGCATGAGTAGGATATAAATCACCATGAACATAAATATCGTGGAGGCTATGTTGATTTGTTTCAACTGCATGCGTGAACATGTGCCAAGTCAGATCACTCAAATTGTTCAAAGGAGGATACCACCCCATCATACTACATCACAACCATTTTAATATCATGTTGGCACGCAAGATAGACCATTATAAACTCTCAGCTAATTAAGCATGGCATAAGCAGCTATGATCTCTAATTGTCATTGCAAGCATGTTTCATTCATAACAAGCTGAATCAGGAACGATGAACTATCATATTTACAAAAACAAGAGAGGTCGAGTTCATACCAGCTTTTCTCATCTCAATTAGTTCATCATATATCATCCTTATTGCCTTTTCACTCGCATGACCGAACGGTGTGGAAAATAATAATAGTGCACGTGCATTGGACTAAGCAGGAATCTGCAGACATTGAAATACAAGAGAGAAGACAAGGTAATATGGCTCAAGGTTAAATCAACAATAGAGCATATGAGAGCCACTAAGCAATTTCAATCATGGTCTTCTACTCTTAACCCCCAAAGAAAATAAAAGAAACTATTTACACGGGAAAGCTCCCAACAAGCAAAAGAAGAAAGGGAAATATTTTTGGGTTTTCTTTTTAATTACTACTACTACAAGCAAGAAAAGTAAACTAGCTAGAAGCTACAACTAATATTTTTTTTGTTTTTCTTAAGGTTTTTCTAGCACACGGGAAAAAGACTAAGAAAAAGAAACTGAAACTAAACATGGATGGTACAGTGAAAGAGTGTGAGCACCAACAACTAGAATAAGTGTGTGAACATGAATGTAAAGTCGATGAGAAACACGTACTCCCCCAAGCTTAGGCTTTTGGCCTAAGTTGGTCTATGGCCACGGATCGAAGCTACTCCCTCCAGTGTACTGAGATGTAACCTCTGGGTGCCACTAGCTGGCGAGCTCATCCAGCTCCCACCCATAAACAGACTGACGGTAAGGATCAAGTGGTGGCTCAGGCTCAGGCTCTGAAGCTTATGCCTGGCCTTGGTACTTGTAGAAGGAATCCGATGTAATGAGGTATATGCCTGTAGACAGATCAAACAGAGATGGTGCAGGCAAGGTAACAATTTCACAGTATATTTCATCAAACCTTAATTTATAATTAAGCAACCTATTCCTGTCTTTAACAATAAAATCATGAGCTACCATGCTCTTGTAGTCTAGATAAACAGGGGCAAGCAATTTTTCTTCTTTCTCATGATGCCTAATAGGTATTCCAAAATGTTCAGCAAGGCGAGAAGCAAAGATTCCTCCAAAGACGGGCCCCTCTGAGCGGTTCAGACTCAGTTGTTTAGCAACAATGACGCCCAAGCTAAAAGTTGTGTCTTGAAACAAAGCATGGCGTAAAATGATAATATCAGGGGCACTAAGATTCCCACTGTTCCCGCGACTAATTAAACATCTACTAGCAAATAAAGCAAAGTAGAGTAGAACAGGGAAGTGTATACTAGTGATTCTTGCCCGTGAGACTTGTCTAGTTTCTCCTACACCTATCATGTCGATAAACCCTTCAACGTCTTCACGACGTGGTTCATCAAGTCTACCTCCAAAAGGTACCTTGCATATTTCACAAAATTCTAAGAGTGATATCTCCTTAATCACATCATATAAACGAAACTCCACCGCAGGTGGTGTTTTCTTAGCATGGAAATGAAAACTTTGCGTGAAAATATTGGTGAGTAAGAGATACTGTTCTTTCTGGTCGTGGAGGAAGTCGGTGAGGCCTGCATTATTTGCCAACCAATAAAAGTCTTCATAAATACCGGCGGACATCATGAAATCATTACAAGGCCATTCACACGGTCGAACTTCCGCCATGCGAGGAAGATTATATTTGGGCCTCTTGTTTTCTTCTTTCTTCTTCTCCCCTGAGCTCTTGCTGGAGGAGCCCCTCAACAATCTCTTTATCATTTTCCTTTTATGTAAATTTCTGAAATTTTTAGTAACTTCAAAATAAAAGTTAACCAAACTCAATAAGATTGATAGCAACAACTCCTACTAATGCCTAGAGAATATATCATGCATTAAAACTACTTGGGACCAAGAAAATTTGACATGCAAGCTCAAGAACAAGGTCACCACAGCAGCAAAAATTTGCAATAAATAGAGCACTAGAACAAAAACTAATTGGATCAATGGAGGAGTCACATACCAAGGAACAATCTCCCAAAACAGTTTGGGGAATGGTGCTTTGAGCAAGGAGGTCGAAAATGGCAGCAAGATGAGCTAGAACTCGGGTTGGAGCTGGTTGGTGATTTTTTTTGGGAGGAAGAAGAAGAGTTTGGGTGCAGGAATAAGTGGAGGGGGCCACGTGGGGCCCACGAGGCAGGGGGCGTGCCCTGGCAGGGGGCGCGCCCTGGACCCTCGTGGCCAGGTGCTGGCTCCCCTCGTTGTGTGTTCTGTGCCATATTTCCTCAAATATTCTAGAAAAAAAAATCATATTTCATTTTCATGGCATTTGGAGAACTTTTATTTTCGGGATATTTTTTATTGCACGGATAAGTCTGGAAACAGACAGAGAATACTATTTTTGCTTTATCTATCCTAATTAACAGAAAGTAAAAGGAGGATACAAAAGGTTGTGCTATCTAAATTCACCTATCCCATGCTCATCAAAAGGAATCCATTAACAAGGTTGATCAAGTCTTGTTAATAAACTCTTTCCGAGTAGCATGAAACCGGAGAATTTTTGAATAACATTATGTTACCTCAATGGGGATATGTATGTCCCCAACAATAAGAATGTCATATGTCATCTTGGTAGTAGGAAGAGGGAATTCAAAACCTCCAATAGTGATAGTTGAAATTTTTCCAATATAATTGATAATGTGGACCTGAGGTTGTTTCCTCGGAAAGTGTACCATATGCTCATTACCGTTGACATGAAAAGTGACATTGCCTTTGTTGCAATCAATACCAGCCCCTGCAGTATTCAAAAATGGTCTACCAAGGATAATAGACATACTATCGTCCTCGGGATTATCAAGTATAACAAAGTCCGTTAGAATAGTAACATTTGTAACTACAACAGGCACATCCTCACAAACACCGACAGGTATAGTAGTTGATTTATCAGCCATTTGCAAAGATATTTCAGTAGGTGTCAACTTACTCAAGTCAAGTCTATGATATAAAGAGAGAGGCATAACACTAACACCGGCTCCAAGATCACAGAAAGCAGTTTTTACATAGTTTCGTTTAATGGAGCAAGGTATAGTAGGTACTCCTGGATCTCCTAGTTTCTTAGTTATTCCACCCTTAAAAGTGTAATTGGCAAGCATGGTGTAAATTTCTACTTTAGGTATCTTCCTTTTATTGGTAATAATATCTTTCATATACTTAGCATAAGGATTTGTTTAAGCACATCAGTTAAACGCATACGCAAAAAGATAGGTCTAATCATTTCAGCAAAGCGCTCAAAATCCTCATCATCCTTTTTCTTGGATGGTTTCGGAGGAAAAGGCATGGGTTTCTGAACCCATGGTTCTCTTTCCCTACCGTGCTTCCTAGCAACAAAGTCTCTCTTATCATAACGTTGATTCTTTGATTGTGGGTTATCAAGATCAACATCAGGTTCAATCTCTACATCATTATCATTGCTAGGTTGAGCATCATCATTGATTTTATCACTAGGTTCATGTTCATTACCAGATTGTGTCCCAGCATCAGAAACAGAGATATCATTGGGATTCTTAGGTGTGTCAGTTGCAGGTTCATTAGAAGCATGCAAAGTCCTATCATTTTTCTTTTTCTTCTTCTTAGAAGAACTAGGTGCATCTAATTTAGCTCTCTGAGAATCTTTCTCAATTCTCCTAGGGTGACCTTCAGGATACAGAGGTTCCTGAGTCATTCTGCCACCTCTAGTCACAACTCTAATGTCATTTTCATTATTCTTACTATTTAATTCATTGAGCAAATCATTCTGAGCCTTAAGTACTTGTTCTACTTGAGTGGTGACCATAGAAGCATGTATACTAATGAGTTTCAGTTCACCTTTAGCATTAGACAGATAATCACTCAAGCGTTCAATCATATGAGCATTGTGTTGTAGTTGTCTACCAACATAAGCATTGAAGTTTTCTTGTTTGACAATAAAATTGTCAGACTCATCTAAGCATTGGCTAGCAGACTTATAACGAGGAATATCACCTTCATCAAATCTATAAAGAGAATTTACCTTTACTACATGTGTCGGGTTATCAAGACCATGTATTTCTTCAATAGGTGGTAAATCCTTAACATCTTCAGCTTTAATACCTTTTTCTTTCATAGATTTCTTTGTCTCTTGCATATCTTCAGGACTGAGAAATATAACACCTCTTTTCTTCAGGGTTGGCTTAGGGGCTGGTTCAGGAAGTGTCCAATTATTTTCATTGGCCAGCATATTATTCAATAGTAATTCAGCTTGTTCGACTGCTCTTTCCCTGAAAACACAACCAGCACAACTATCCAGGTGGTCTCTGGAAGCATCGGTTAGTCCATTATAAAAGACATCAAGTATATCATGCATCTCAAGAGGATGATCAGGCAAAGCATTAAGTAATTGGAGAAGCTTCCCCCAAGCTTATGGGAGACTCTCTTCTTCAATTTGCACAAAGTTATATATTTCCCGTAAGGCAGCTTGTTTCTTATGAGCGGGAAAATATTTAGCATAAAAGTAATACATCATATCCTGGGGACTACGCACACAACCAGGATCAAGAGAATTAAACCAAGTCTTAGCATCACCCTTTAACAAGAAAGGAAATAACTTAAGGATATAATAGTAACGAATCTTTTCATCGTTGGTAAACAGGGTGGCTATATCATTCAACTTAGTAAGATGTGCCACAACAGTTTCAGATTCATAGCCATGGAAAGGATCAGATTCAACCAAAGTAATTAACTCAGGATCAACAGAGAATTCATAGTCCTTATCGGTAACACAGATAGGTGAAGTAGCAAAAGCAGGGTCATGTTTCATTCTAGCATTCAGGGACTTTTCTTTCAGCTTAGCTAATAATTTCTTAAGATCATATCTATCATTGCAAGCAAGAAAGCCTCTAGCAGTTTCTTCATCCATAACATAACCCTCAGGAACAACATGCAGTTCATATCTATTGGGAGAAGCTTCATCATCACTCTCATAAATATCATCAGTTTCAATATTTGCATTCTCCCTAACCATAGCAATTTGTTCATCTAGAAATTCACCTAGTAGCACAGTATCAGGCATGGAAGTAGTTTCATCATACATAGCAGAAGTGGCATCATCAAGAACGTACGACATATCAGATTCAATAGCATGAGTAGGTGTCACAAATTTCCCCATAACAGAAGGAGAATCAAGTGCAGAGCTAGATGGCAGTTCCTTACCTCCCCTCGTAGTTGAGGGTAAGATCTTGGTTTTTGAGTCCTTCAAATTCTTCATAGTGATCAACAGATATAAATCCCATGTGACTTAAAGAATAGAGCTATGCTCCCCGGCAACGGCGCCAGAAAATAGTCTTGATAACCCACAAGTTTAGGGGATCGTAACAGTTTTTGAGGGTAAAGTATTCAACCAAAATTTATTGATTCGACACAAAGGGAGCCAAAGAATACTCTTAAGTATTAGAAGCTGAGTTGTCAATTCAACCACACCTGGAAACTTAGTATCTGCAGCAAGGTAGTTTAATAGCAAAGTAATATGATAGTGGCGGTAGCAGCAATAAAAGTAGCGGTAGTGTTTTTGTAGTTTTTGTAATAGTAGCAGCAGAAAAGTAAATAAGCAACAGGCAATATGTGAAAAGCTCGTAGGCATTGGATCGGTGATGGGAAATTATGTCGGATGCAATTCATCATGTAGAAGTTATAACCTAGGGTGACACAGAACTAGCTCCAGTTCATCAATGCAATGTAGGCATGTATTTCGAATATAGTCATACATGCTTATGGAAAAGAACTTGCATGACATCTTTTGTCCTACCCTCCCGTGGCAGCGGGGTCCTATTGGAAACTAAGGGATATTAAAGCCTCCTTTTAATAGAGTACCGGACCAAAGCATTAACACATAGTGAATACATGAACTCCTCAAACTATGGTCATCACCGGGAGTGGTCCCGATTATTGTCACTTTGGGGTTGCCGGATCATAACACATAGTAGGTGACTAGACTTGCAAGATAGGATCAAGAACACACATATATTCATGAAAACATAATAGGTTCAGATCTGAAATCATGGCACTCGGGCCCTAGTGACAAGCATTAAGCATACCAAAGTCATAGCAACATCAATCTCAGAACATAGTGGATACTAGGGATCAAACCCTAACAAAACTAACTCGTTTACATGATAGATCCCATCCAACCCATCACCGTCCAGCAAGCCTACGATGGAATTACTCACGCACGGTGGTGAGCATCATGGAATTGGTGATGGAGGAAGGTTGATGATGATGATGGCGACGATCTCCACTCTTCGGAGGCCCGAACGGACTCCAGATTAGCCCTCCCGAGAGAGATTAGGGCTTGGCGGCAGCTCCATATCGTGAAACGCGATAATTCTTTCTCCTTGATTTTTTTCTCCCCGAAAGCGAATATATAGGATCTGGGGATACGTCGGTGGAGCACCAAGGGGGCCACGAGGCAGGGGGCGCGCCCTAGGGGGGCATGCGCGCCCCCACCCTCGTGGACAGGGTGTGGGCCCACTGGTCTGGATCTTCTTGCAGATATTTTTTATATTTTCCAAAATAAATCTCCATGGAGTTTCAGGTCATTCCGAGAACTTTTTATTTCTGCACAAAAACAACACCATGGCAATTCTGCTGAAAACAGCGTTAGTCCGGGTTAGTTCCATTCAAATCATGCAAGTTAGAGTCCATAACGAGGGCAAAAGTGTTTGGAAAAGTAGATACGTTGGAGACGTATCAGTATCCTGTAGATCTGTTGGGTGTTGTATTAATGCTCCATAACACGGACGGTAACTCCTCCACCCAACAACCCAACGTTCTCTTCAGAGGAACCATGAGCCAAGCTTGATCCCTCGCATAATCTCTTGATTGGCCCGCTCTGCTTGACCAATGGACCGGGGATGAGCCACAGAAGACACATCAAGCCGGATATGCTCACGCTGACAAAACGCCTTCATAGCACCTTTAGACAGATTAGTGCCATTATCTGTTATGATACTATGGGGGAAACCAAACCGGAAGATCACTTTCTTGATGAACTACACCGCTATCTCCGCATCACATTTACTGACTGGCTCTGCCTCAATCCACTTGGTGAATTTGTCCACTGCCACCAACAGGTGGGTTTTCTTGTCTTTGGATCTCTTAAAAGGTCCTACCATATCAAGCCCCCAAGTTGCAAACGGCCAGGTTATGGGAATCATCCTCAACTCTTGAGGCGGAACATGAGCACGCCGTGAAAATTTCTGACAACCGTCACATCTATTGACCAAGTCCTCAGCATCAGCATGAGCCGTTAACCAGTAAAATCCATGACGAAAAGCTTTGGCTACCAGTGATTTAGAACCGGCATGATGACCACAGTCTCCCTCATGAATCTCTAGTAGAATCTCGCATCCTTCCTCAGGCGAGACACAGTGTTGAAATGCGCCTGTAACACTGCGGAGGTGCAATTCTCCATTGACAATTGTCATTGACTTAGACCGCCTAGTTATCTGCTTGGCTAATATTTCATCCTCGGATAACTCACCCCGGGTCATATAAGCCAAATAAGGAACTGTCCAATCTGGTATGACATGAAGAGCCTCTACCAATTGTGCCTCCGGGTCAGGGATAGCAAGGTTCTCCTCTGTAGGCAACTTGACAGACGGGTTAAGCAGCACGTCTAAAAAGGTATTGGGGGGCACCGGCTTACGCTGAGATCCTAGCCGGCTCAAGGCCTCAGCTGCCTCGTTCTTCCTTCGATCGATGTGCTCAACTTGGTAACCTTTGAAGTGACCTGCAATAGCATCAACCTCTCGGCGATAAGCTGCCATGAGCAGATCCTTGGAGTCTCATGTGCCAGAAACCTGCTGAGCTACCAAATCTGAGTCGCCGAAACATCTGACCCGACTTAAATTCATCTCTTTAGCCATCCGAAGGCCATGGAGCAAGGCCTCATACTCAGCCGCATTATTAGTACATGGAAACATTAGCCGGAGGACATAAGAAAGTTTATCACCTCGCGGGGAAGTTAAAACAACTCCAGCCCCAAGCCCTCCAATTGCCTGGACCCGTCAAAGTGAATCGTCCAATATGTATTATCTAGCTTTTCCTCATGTGTCTGTAATTCTGTCCAGTCGTTGATAAAATCCACCAGTGCTTGCGATTTAATGGTTGTTCAAGGCATATACCTTAAATCACGAGGCCCAAGCTCGATGGCCCACTTGGCCACTCGCCCTGTAGCTTCCCTATTCTGGATAATGTCCCCCAAGGGAGCAGAGCTCACCACTGTAATGGGATGACCCAGGAAGTACTGCTTGAGCTTCTGGCTTGCCATAAAGACTCCGTAAACTAGCTTCTGCCAATGTGGATATCTCTGTTTAGACTCGATAAGAACCTCACTGATGTAATAAACCAACCTTCGAACATGGTGCTCTTTACCAGCCTCTTTCCTTTCTACCACAATGGCCACACTGACAGCCCCGCTATTCGCATCAACATATAACAACAAAGGCTCTTTGTCAATGGGGGCCGCCAGAACCGGCGGCTCAGCCAATTGTTTCTTAAGTGCCTCGAACGCTTCATCAGCAGCTTCACTCCAGACAAAATCATCTGTCTTTTTCATCATCTGGTATAGAGGGATAGACTTCTCACCTAAGCGGCTTATGAACCGGCTCAACGTTGCTATCCGTCCTGCCACACACTGGACATCATTGATACATTTTGGCCGTGCCAAGGATGTGATGCCCTTGATCTTTTACGGGTTAGCCTCGATGCCTCGCTCAGAGACCAGAAAACCCAAAAGCTTGCCTGTTGGAACACCAAAAACACACTTGGCCGGGTTAAGCATCATCTTATACACCCGGAGATTGTCAAATGTTTCCTTCAAGTCATCAATTAGAGTCTCCTTCTTCCTGGATTTGACCATGATATCATCCACATAAGCATGAACATTGCGCCCAATCTGACCGTGCAGGCAGTTCTGTACACACCTCTGGTAAGTTGCCTGGGCACTCTTAAGCCCGAAAGGCATAGATACATAGCAGAAGGCTCCCAACGGAGTGATGAAGGCCATCATCTCTTGGTCCTTAACCACCATTTTGATCTGATGATATCCAGAATATGCATCCAAAAAACTCAAGCGCTCACATCCCACCGTAGCATCAATGATCTGATCAATACGAGGGAGGGTAAACGGGTCAGCTGGACAAGCCTTGTTTAAGTGTGTGTAATCCACACACATGCGCCACGTGCCATTCTTTTTAAGCACCAAAACCGGGTTAGCTAACCACTCAGGATGAAAAACTTCTACGATGAACCCAGCCGCCAAGAGCCGGGCCACCTCTTCACCAATAGCCTTTCGTCTCTCTTCATTAAAACGGCGAAGAAACTGTCTGACCGGCTTATACTTCGGATCAATATTAAGAGTGTGCTCAGCGAGTTCTCTCGGTACACCCGGCATGTCTGAAGGTTTCCATGCAAAGATGTCTCCGTTCTCACGGATGAACTCGATGAGCGCGCTTTCCTATTTCGGATCCAGATTGGCACTGATACTGAACTACTTAGATGAGTCACCAGGAACAAAATCAACCATCTTAGTGTCATCTGCCGACTTAAACTTCAGCAACGGGTCATGCTCTGTAGTTGGCTTCTTTAAAGATGTCATATCTGTCGGGTCAACATTATCTTTATAAAACTTGAGCTCCTCTGTGGCACAAACCGACTCTGCGTAAGCCGCATCGCCTTCTTCACACTCCAGAGCTATGGTGCGACTCCCGTGCACTGTGATATTCCCCTTGTGACCCGGCATCTTGAGTTGCAAGTAAACGTAACATGGCCTTGCCATAAACTTAGCATAAGCCGGCCTGCCAAACAAAGCATGGTACGGGCTATGGATCCTCACAACTTCAAACGTCAAAGTTTCTATCCTGGAATCATGCTCATCTCCAAAGGTTACTTCCAAATCGATCTTACCGACTGGATACGCCGACTTACCAGGCACAACTCTATGAAAGACGGAGTTCGATGGCTTAAGCTTCTTATCAGTTAACCCCATACGACGGAAGGTATTGTAATACAGAATGTTGATGCTGCTCCCTCCATCCATGAGTACCTTGGTGAATTTATACCCTCCGACCTGAGGGGCCACCACTAGGGCCAGCTGACCCGGATTATCAACTCGGGGCGGGTGATCTTTGTGGCTCCACATAATGGGCTGCTTAGACCATCTTAAGTAACGGGGCACCGCCGGCTCAATGGCATTCACTGCCCTCTTATGGAGCTTCTGGTCTCGTTTGCACAGACTCGTGGTGAACACATGGTATTGCCCATTGCCCAACTGCTTCGGGTTACTCTGATAACCGGACTATTGCTGGTTCCCTTGGCTGTTTTGCTGATTGTTGCCGCCTTGACTTCCTTGTCCCTGAAAGCCGGAGCTGGAGCCACCGCCACCATGACCCGGACCATGAAAACTGGATCCTGAGCCGCCGCTCAGTCCTTGACCGTTCTGGATAAACTCTCTGTAAGATCGCATGATGCTGCAATCCTTCCGCGCATGAGAGGCCGGTTTTTCATCCGACCTGTGCTTCAGACATGGCTGATTCATCACCTCATCGATATTGTACGTTGGAGGTGGCCTCCCTTTGCGATGCTGGTTAAAATTACTGCCCCTGTATTAGCTACGAAAGCATCAGCCTTGCGCTTATTACCATTGTGTTGATTGGCCGGGTTATACTGCTGTCCTCCTGGGTCATTACCCCTTTTTCCCTTTCCCGGTCTTTCCGCTTCAGACTCGGGGTCCTTGGTACTATCAGAGTCGGCATAGTTGACGAGAGCCGCCATGAGCTCCCCCACATCATTACAATGGCGCTTGAGCCGCCCTAGCTTCAGCTTGAGCAGAGGGAAGCGGCAATTCTTCTCCAATGTTATTATCGCCGATTCCGCGTTGATTTTTTCCGAGGAGCGCATGATGGTCGAGACCCGGCGTACCCAACTAGTTGTTGATTCTCCCTCGTTCTGAACACAAGAGTCTAGATCCACGATCGACATGGGTTGTGTGCATATGTCCTTGAAGTGCTTGATGAACCTGGCCTTCAACTCTGCCCATGACACGCTGGAATTCACGGGTAATCCCTTTAACCAGTTACGAGCCGTGCCTTCTAGCATCATGGTGAAGTACTTAGCGCATGCAGCTTCGCTAACATCCAGCATCTCCATTGCCATCTCGCAGCTCTCTACCCAAGCCTCAGGGGGCTGATCTGCTGTGTAGTTCGGCACCTTGCGAGGGCCCTTAAAATCTTTAAGCAACTGCTCGTTCCATATAGCCGCTGTTATACACGGCACGCCCCACGCCCGGGAAGTTCTACCTGTTTCCACTGACGTTGCCGGCTAATGTGGCGTCGGCTGATGATCGGCCGCTTGAATCGGCACGTCCTGTACCCTGGCATCATGGCGCGCCGAGTTATGTCCACGAGGCGAGTTACGACGTCGTTCTGTGCTTGAAACCTTTGGCGAGTCAACATGTCTGCTGTAGCTGGCACTTGGACGGGGGGTTGAGTGAATCTGGTCTCGACTATAAGAATAAGCATGTTGCTGCTGTAGTGCTGTCTGAAGCAGCTCCTGAGCTCTCCGGGTTTCCACTGCCACCAGAGTTTCACCATCAACTGGCAAAGCCACCAGCCTTAACGCCACTGCTATCATGTTATCTAGAGGGTTGGAATAGTGACCCGCCGGTGCCGAGGGTAGCGAGGGGCCGGGCGGTTTTGATCAGCATATAGAGATCCAGTGGTGCGCTGATGAACCGGACCGCCAGCCCTGGGTGCATCTGCCGTCCGGTTTAATACCGGTGGACCACTGCCCCCTGCCCCGTCCGAGAAAAGATTCCTTGGCTCATAGAAGAAGGGGAGACGACTCTGTTGCTTTCTCCTCATCCCGGCTTCATTAGCAGCGTTCTGACCTACTGAGAGACGGAAAGCTTCCGCTTGAATCCGCTGGGCTTGGGCATCTAGAACAGCCCGATTTTCAGCCATCCCGGTGTTCTCGGCTGCCATGTCCTCCATAACTTGCGCTATCTCTTGCCGGAACTTATCTACAGCCGTCTTGTGCTGATGCTGATTTTCTTGGGTGACCTCCGTTCCCATCAGAGTCGCCAGATTCTCCAATAGATCTGACAAAGCTTGAGTCGGCGAGTGTGCTGAGCCGTCCACACCTGCCGCAGCTGCTGTCGCGTCGGGTGTTATGGTCCCGATGACTGCTGATCTGAGAGCCGCCTGGGTGCCGGCCATGAAAATCGCCACCCTATTCGGCGGTTCGCTGAAGTCCAGAATACTATTACCGTCGGACGAGCCCCCAAGCCATCAGCTCTGCATTCGATACATGGAGTTAGTCTCACCTGTGGATGACTCACCATCAGAGAGAACAACTGTTTCTTCATAAGATCTGGAGCCTCTAGTGCCCTGGATGTATCCGATGAAAGCGCGCTTCCTCGCGGGCCTAACCCAGGCATGTCGCGCACACTGAGCCGGCTCGACGAAGTCGGTGCAGGTATCCGGCTCAGGGCCAGGTTCGCCGATCTTGCCAATGAAGACGTGAATTCCGCCGAAGGGGACCCGGTACCCGTATTCAATTGAGCTGGCCTCGGGACCCCAGCCTTCGTCGTCGATGTAAAGCCTCCCGCGATGACTATTGGTCATCTGGCCCATAGCGTATCCCTTAAGCCATTCAAAGTTGCCCTTCAAGAACTTGGAACCAAGGGGACGTAGGACCCACGGTGGGCGACAACTGTCGTGGAAGTGTCACGGCAGATGTCCTAAGGGAAGGACTTGATTGCGGAGCCATAGCGACGTGGTTAGCTTAAAGGGGTTAAAAACAAGACAAAGGACACATGGAGTTTATACTGGTTCGGCCCCTGCGGTGAGGGTAAAACCTAATCCAGTTTGAGGTGGAATTGCTGGGGTGTCGATTGCTAGGGTGCGGATGTGCTTGCCTAGCCCTCGATCTGTTGTTTTTTGCCCTAAGCCACTGCCGGGTCACCCCCTTATATACACGGGTTGACGCCCTGCGGCCTACGGAGTCCTGGTCGGCTCATACAATCGTGTCCGGCTTGGTGACTCTTATTACATGCCTTACAATACAAGTTACATATATGGCGGTTGGGACTTACATGCCTTAAGCCGCTGCGGGCCTTGGGCCCTTAACTAAACCGTTGTCCTTAATGTACTTCTGGGCTGGTCTTATGAACCGCCGTTGGGTAACCCGACCCCTCCTGGGCGGGTCATATAAATACTTGTATCCCCAACAATCTTTGAGGAGATCTATTCGATGAAATCTTTTTGCGGTGTGTTTGTCGAGATCCGGTGAATTGTGGGTTTATGATCAAAATTATCTATGAACAATATTTGATTCTTTTCTGAAATCTTTTATGTATGATTATAATATCCTTGTAAGTCTCTTCGAATTATTGGTTTGGTTTGGCCTACTAGATCTATAGTTCTTGCAATGGGAGAAGTGCTTGGCTTTGGGTTCAATCCTGCGGTGTCCTTTCCTAGTGACAGTAGGGGCAGCAAGGCACGTATTGTATTGGTGCCATCGAGGATAAAAAGATGGGTTTTATATCATATTGCTTGAGTTTATCCCTCTACATCATGTCATCTTTCTTAAGTCGTTACTCTGTTCTTATGAACTTAATACTCTAGATGCATGCTGGATAGCGGTCGATGTGTGGAGTAATAGTAGTAGATGCAGAATCGTTTCGGTCTACTTGCTACGGACGTGATGCCTATATATGATGATCATGCTTAGATATTCTCATAACTATGCGCTTTTCTATCAATTGCTCAACAGTAATTTGTTCACCCACCGTAGAATTCTGCTATCATGAGAGATTTGATCATGCCCCCGGGTCTATCTTTAGCATATTACTTGCCCGTCAACTTGCCAATTTCTGTCGTCGTTATTTATTTGCTTTATTTACTTTCTGTTTCTATACCAAAAATACTATCTTATCATATCTATCAGATCTCACTTTCGTAAGTGACCGTGAAGGGATTGACAACCCCTTATCGTGTTTGCTGCGAAGTTCCTATTTGTTTGTGCATGTGCGAGGGACTCGCGCGTGGTATCCTACTGGATTGATACCTTGGTTCTCAAAAATTGAGGGAAATACATACGCTACTGTGCTGCATCACCCTTTCCTCTTCAAGGGAATACAATGCAAGTTCGAGAAGTAGCAGCAAGTGTGATAACACATATTGTAGGGTTGGTTGAAAAGTATTTTATGTTACAGCGAGTTGATTTGTGGCAAGTGTGATGACACATATTGTAGGGATTGTATCGATGATTTAGGGCCCTTTTGATTCACATGGTTTTGAAAACACGGGAATAGAAAAAGTTTTGGATTGGAGTGTCATGCCCACTTGAATCCTATAGGATTAGTAAGGAGTGTTTGATTTCACGGAAAAAGCAAAGGAATTGTAAAAAAGAGGTTGGAGTGTAGGAGTTGGAAAAGGCAAAGGAAAGTAAGGAGCGTTTGATTTCACAAAAACAACCTCTTTTCTAAAACTAAAGAGGTTGGACTGGATGTTAGATTTCCTATGAAATGTAGTACAAAATATTCCATAGGAAAAATTCCTATGGAATTCAATTCTATGAATCAAAGGACAATCGTAGAAAAAATTCCAAAGGATTTCAATCCTTCAAAAATCCTATAGAATTCTTTTCTCAAAAGTGTACTGCAATTTGGTGATCGGGTAGCCTCCCAGCCTGCACCAGAAAACATAATCAACTAGTTAATGGCCCATCCATCTCAACAAAGAAGGGAGCCCCTAACTAAATTCTTGTTCATAGTGGGGACATGCTGCACAGTCCTTAGTTGCACGATCTTTCCCGAAGTAAACTTCAGATCCATCGTGCCAATGCCACGAACAGAAGCATCTGATCTATTCCTCATTAGGACGGAAGAATCCCTTGCGACCTGATAAGAAGTAAACAAAGAGACGTCAACACACACATGAACGTTAACACACAAAGATGATTGAAATACTGAAAGCACAATAGGTAGATTACCATACCCATCAGTATTGCTAGAGGTCACCATGTTGATAGTCTTGGAGCTCGTTTTCCCTCTACGGTTTGCACATTCCGGGCATTCCTTGAAAAGTGTCCGGGCTTCCCACAGGCGTGGCACTCTAGCTCAGCATTGTTAAACTTCTTCTTCTTCTTCTTGAAGGTAGTAGCCTTGGTAATCTTGCTGAAAACAGGTTTGTTCTTCCCATTGTTCTTGTTATGTGGGTACCTTTGCGCCATATTGGCGGTAAGCTGAACCTCACCTCCTTTCTCAGTAGTTTCTTCAGCCCGAGCTTTTCTTCAACATCAAGAGATGCAATCAGATTTCAACTGATATATCTTGTCTATTATGTTTCAGAGTTGTGGCGAAATTCCTCTATGAAGGAGATAACTTTGCAATCATGGACCCAGCCGCAAAATTTTCGGGTAGAACGCACTTAAGGAGTTCTAGTTCTTTCATGATGCACTGCATCTCATGAGCTTGTTCAACTATAGAACGGTTATTCACCATCTTGTAGTCATCGAAACTCTCCACGATGTATAGTTTGTTGCCTGCATCTGTTGCACCAAATTTTGCATTCAATGCATCCCACTGTGTGTTTCCGTCATCAATATGCATGTACACATCACATAGACGGGCATCAAGAACACTCAGAATGCATCCCACAAACATAGTATTGGCTTCCTAGAATTTTCTTTGATCTTCGTCAGACATTCCTGATGACCCACAAGTGTAGGGATCTATCGTAGTCCTTTCGATAAGTCAGAGTGTCGAACCCAACAAGGAGCAGAAGGAAATGATAGGCAGTTTTCAGTAAGGTATTCTCTGCAAGTACTGAAATTATCGGTAACAGATAGTTTTGTGATAGGGTAATTGGTAGCAAGTAACAAATAGTAAAAGTAAATAAGCTGCAGCAAGATGGCCCAATCCTTTTTGTAGTAAAGGACAAGCCTGGACTAACTCTTATATGAAGGAAAGCGCTCCCGAGGACACATGGGAATATCGTCAAGCCAGTTTTCATCACGCTCATATGGTTCGCGTTCATTACTTTGATAATTTGGTATGTGGGTGGACCGGTGCTTGGGTGCTACCCTTACTTGGACAAGCATCCCACTTATGATTAACCTCTATTGCAAGCATCCGCAACTAGAAAAGAAGTATTAAGGTAAACCTAACCATAGCATGAAACATATGGATCCAAATCAGCCCCTTACGAAGCAACGCATTGATACGTCCATTTTGCATCATGCTTATATGTTGATATTTATTGCATTATGGGCTGTTCTTACATGTTTTGTCACAATACTTATGCCTTTTCTCTCTTATTTTACAAGGTTTATATGAAGAGGGACAATGCCGGCAGCTGGAATTCTGGGCTGGAAAAGGAGCAAACTCTGGAAACCTAGTCTGCACAGCTCCAAAAGCCCTGAAACTCAACAGAACATCGTTTCAGAAAATATAAAAAATACCTGGAGAAAGAAATCCACGAGGGGGGCCACCGGCTGTCCACGAGGGAGGGGGGCGCGCCCCCCTGCCTCGTGGTCCAGCCGGCAGGCCCCCGATGCCCATCTTCTCCTATATGAGGTGTTTTGACCTAGAAAAAACCATAAGGAGGCTTTCGGGACCAGACGCCGCCATCTCGAGGCGGAACCGAGGCGGAAACCAATATAGGGCTCTGGCAGAGCTGTTATGCCGGGGATACTTCCCTTTGGGAGGGGGAAATCGTCACCGCCGTCATCACCAACAACTCTCTCATCTTGGGGAGGGCTATCTTCATCAACATCTTCACCAGCACCATCTCCTCTCAAACCCTAGTTCATCTCTTGTATCCAATCTTTGTACCCAAACCTCAGATTGGTACGTGTGGGTTGTTAGTTGTGTTGATTACTCCTTGTAGTTGATGCTAGTTGGTTTATTTGGTGGAAGATCATATGTTCAGATCCATTATGCATATTAATACCCATCTGATCATGAACAATATTATGTCTTGTGAGTAGTTACTTTGGTTCCCGAGGACATGGGAGAAGTCTTGCTATTAGTAGTCATGTGAGTTTGGTCTTCGTTCGATATTTTGATGAGATTTATGTTGTCTCTCCTCTAGTGGTGTCATGTGAACGTCGACTACATGACACTTCACCATTATTTGGGCCTAGAGGAAGGCATTGGGAAGTAATAAGTAGATGATGGGTTGCTAGAGTGACAGAAGCTTAAACCCTAGTTTATGCGTTGCTTCGTAAGGGGCTGATTTGGATCCATATATTTCAGGCTATGGTTAGGTTTACCTTAATACTTCTTTTGTAGTTGCGGATGCTTGCATTAGAGGTTAATCATAAGTGGGAGGCTTGTCCAAGTAAGGGCAGCACCCAAGCACCGGTCCACCCACATACCAAATTATCAAAGTACCGAACGTGAATGAGATGATCGTGATGAAAACTAGCTTGATGATAATTAACATGTGTCCTTGGGAGCGCTTTCCTTTATATAAGAGTTTGTCCACGCATGTCCTTTGCTACAAAAAGGATTGGGCCACCTTGCTGCACCCTATTTACTTTTACCTTTTGTCATTTGCTACCAATTACCCTATCACAAAACTATCTGTTACCTATAATTTCAGTGCTTGCAGAAAATACCTTACCGAAAACTGCCTATCATTTCCTTCTACTCCTCGTTGGGTTCGACACTCTTACTTATCTAAAGGACTACGATAGATCCCCTACACTTGTAGGTCATCAAGACTCTTTTCTGGCGCCATTGCCGGGGAGTGAAGCGCCTTTGGTAAGTGGAATTTGGTAAGGAAAAATTTATATAGTGTGCTGAAATTTATTGTCGCTTGTTACTATGGCTCAAAATCCTTTGAGGGGCTTGTTCGGGGTATCTTCACCCCGATCAGAAGAGCAAAGAGTTGCTCCTCAACCTACTGCACCTATTGAAAATGTTTGCTTTGAAATTCCTTCGGGTATGATAGAGAAACTGCTTGAAAATCCCTTTATAGGAGATAGAACACTACATCCCGATTTACATCTAATCTATGTGGATGAAGTTTGTGGATTGTTTAAGCTTGCAGGTATGCCCGAGGATGTTATCAAGAAAAAGTTCTTCCCTTTATCTTTGAAGGGAGATGCATTTACATGATTTAGGCTATGCGATGATATGGGAACATGGAACTATAATCGTCTGAAGTTGGAATTTCATCAGAAGTTCTACCCTATGCACCAGGTTCATCGTGATCGTAATTATATTTATAATTTCTGGCCTCGCGAAGGAGAAAGCATCGCTCAAGCTTGGGGGAGGCTTCAGTCAATGTTATATTCATGCCCCAATCATGAGCTTTCAAGAGAAATGATCGTTCAAAATTTATATGCTCGTCTCTCTCATAATAATCGCTCCATGCTCGATACTTCTTGTTCTGGATCTTATATGATGAAGACTATTGACTTCAAATGGGATTTATTGGAAAGAATTAAACGCAATGCTGAAGATTGGGATCTCGATGAAGGTAAGGAGTCAGGTATGACCCCTAAGTTTGATTGTGTGAAAGCTTTTATGGATACCGATGTTTTCCGTGAGTTTAGCACTAAATATGGACTTGACTCTGAGATAGTAGCTTCTTTCTGTGAATCCTTTGCTACTCATGTTGATCTCCCCAAGGAGAAGTGGTTTAAATACCACCCCCCCTTATTGAAGTAAAAGTAGTTGAACCTATTAAAGTTGAAGAAAAGACTATCACTTATAATGTTGATCCTGTTATACCTACCGCTTATATTGAGAAACCACCTTTCCCTGTTAGGATAAAGGATCATGCTCAAGCTTCAACTGTAGTCTGTAAGAGTAATACTAGAACACCCACACCCTCTGAGCAAATTAAAGTTGAACCTAGTGTTGCTATGGTTAAAGATCTCTTGGTAGAAAATTTAGATGGTCATGTTATTTACCTCCAAGAAGAGTCTTCTAGAATAGCCAAACCCAATGCTAGGAACAAACACAAACCAGTTGTAGGCTTGCCTGTTATCTCTGTTAAGATAGGAGATCATTGTTATCATGGTTTATGTGACGTGGGTGCTAGTGCGAGTATTATCCCTTTTGATCTGTACAACGAAATTATGCATGATATAGCACCTATTGAGTTAGAAGGGATTGATGTTACTATTAAGCTTGCTAATAGAGACACTATTTCACCAGTTGGGATTGTTAGAGATATTGAAGTCTTGTGTGGAAAAGTTAAATACCCTGCTGATTTTCTTGTTCTTAGTTCCCCACAAGATGAATTTTGTCCCATTATATTTGGTAGACCCTTCTTGAATACTGTTAATGCCAAGATCGACTGCGTGAAAGACATTGTCACTGTTGGATTAGGGGATATGTCTCATGATTTTAACTTTGTTAAATTCCGTAGACAACCCCTTGAAATGGCACCACCTAGTAAGGATGAAATTATTGGTCTTGCTTCTATTGACGTGCCACCTAATGACCCTTTAGAACAATACTTGCTAGACCACGAAAATGGTATGCATATGAATGAGAGAAGGGAAATAGATGAAATATTCCTTACACAGGGACTCGTACTGAAAAACAATTTGCCTGTTGAAATCCTAGGGGATCCTCCTCCACCCAAGTGTGATCCCGTGTTTGAACTTAAACCTTTGCCTGATAATCTTAAGTATGTTTATCTTGATGAAAAGAAGATATATCATGTTATTATTAGTGCTAACCTTTCAGAGCAAGAAGAAGAAAAACTATTGAAAACTCCGAAGAAGCACCGTGCTGCTATTGGATATACTCTGGATGATCTTAAGGGCATTAGTACCACTATATGCCAACACAAGATAAAATTGGAAGAAAATGCTAAACCAGTTATTGATCATCAGCGATGGTTAAATCCTAAGTGAAAGAAGTGGTAAGAAAGGAAATACTAAAGCTTCTAGAGGCAGGTATTATCTATCCAGTTGCTGATTGCCAGTGGGTAAGTCCTGTCCATTGTGTCCCAAAGAAAGGAGGTATGACTGTCGTTCCTAATGATAAAGATGAATTGATTCCGCAAAGAATAGTTACAGGTTATAGGATGGTAATTGGTTTCCGTAAGTTAAATAAAGCTACTAAGAAAGATCATTACCCCTTGCCATTTATCGATCAAATGCTATAAAGGTTATCCAAACATACTCATTTCTGCTTTCTAGATGGTTATTCTGGTTTCTCTCAAATACCCGTGTCAAAAGGGGATCAAGAAAAGACCACTTTTACTTGTCCTTTTGGTACCTTTGCTTATTGACGTATGCCTTTTGGTTTATGTAGTGCACCTGCTACCTTTCAAAGATGCATGATGGCTATATTCTCTGATTTTTGTGAAAAGATTGTTGAGGTTTTCATGGATGATTTTTCCGTTTACGGATCTTCTTTTGATGATTGCTTAAGCAACCTTGATCGTGTTTTGCAAAGATGTGAAGACACTAACCTTGTCTTGAATTGGGAGAAGTGCCACTTTATGGTTAATGAAGGCATTGTCTTGGGACATAAAATTTCTGAAAGAGGTATTGAAGTTGACAAAGCTAAAGTTGATGCTATTGAAAAGATGCCATGCCCTAAGGACATCAAAGGTATACGAAGTTTCCTTGGTCATATCGGGTTTTATAGGAGGTTCATAAAGGACTTCTCCAAAATCTCCAGGCCTCCGACTAATCTCTTACAAAAAGATATTCCTTTTGTCTTTGATGATGATTGTCCAGAAGCATTTGAAATTCTTAAGAAAGCATTGGTCTCTGCACCTATTGTCCAGCCTCCTGACTGGAATTTACCCTTTGAGATTATGTGCGATGCTAGTGATTATTTTGTAGGAGCTGTTCTAGTGAAAAGAGTTGATAAGAAATTGAATGTTATCCAGTATGCTAGTAAAACTCTAGATAGTGCCCAAAGAAATTATGCCAGTACTGAGAAAGAATTTTTAGCAGTTGTATTTGCTTGTGATAAGTTTAGACCCTATATCGTTGATTCTAAACTAACTATTCACACTGATCATGCTGCTATCAAATACCTTATGGAAAAGCAAGATGCTAAACCTAGACTTATTAGATGGGTTCTCTTGCTGCGAGAATTTGACTTGCATATTATTGATAGAAAGGGAGCTGAGAACCCTGTTGCAGACAACTTGTATAGGTTAGAAAATATACTTGATGACCCACAACCTATTGATGATAGCTTTCCTGATGAACAACTAGCTGTCATAAATACATCTCGTACTGCTCCATGGTATGCTGATTATGCTAATTATATAGTTGCTAAGTTTATACCTCCTAGCTTCACATACCAGCAAAAGAAAAAGTTCTTCTATGATTTGAGACATTACTTCTGGGATGACCCACATCTTTATAAAGAAGGAGTAGATGGTATCATTAGACGTTGTGTACCTGAGCATGCACAGGAACCAATCCTACGCAAGTGCCACTCCGAAGCTTATGGAGGACACCATGCGGGAGATAGAACTACACACAAGGTATTGCAATCCGGTTTTTATTGGCCTACTCTCTTCAAGGATGCCCGTAAGTTTGTCTTATCTTGTGATGAATGTCAAATAATTGATAATATTAGTAGACGTCAAGAAATGCCCATGAGTTATTGAACCATTTGATGTTTGGGGCTTTGATTATATGGGACCTTTTCCTGCCTCTAATGGGTACACACATATTTTAGTTGTTGTTGATTACTTTACTAAGTGGGTAGAAGCTATTCCAACTAGTAGTGCTCATCATAACACCTCTATTAAGATGCTTAAAGAAGTTATATTTTCGAGGTTTGGAGTCCCTAGGTATCTGATGACTGATGGTGGTTCACACTTTATTCATGGTGCTTTCCGTAAGATGCTTGCTAAGTATGATGTCAACCATAAAATTGCATCCCCTTATCACCCACAGACTAGTGGTCAAGTAGAACTAAGTAATAGGGAGTTGAAATTAATCTTGCAAAAGACAGTTAATAGGTCTAGGAATAATTGGTCCAAGAAACTAGATGATGCATTATAGGCCTATAGAACTACATACAAAAATCCTATGGGTATGTCTCCATATAAGATGGTATATGGAAAAGCTTGTCACTTACCTCTCGAGCTAGAACATAAGGCATATTGGGCCATCAAAGAGCTCAATTATGATTTCAAACTTGCTGGTGAGAAGAGTCTATTTGACATTAGTTGTCTCGATGAGTGGAGAACCCAGGCCTATGAGAATGCCAAACTGTTTAAAGAAAAAGTTAAAAGATGGCATGACAAACGAATACAAAAACGTGAGTTTAACGTAGGTGATTATTTCTTGCTATACAACTCTCGTTTAAGATTTTTTGCAGGAAAACTTCTCTCCAAGTGGGAAGGACCTTACGTTACCGAGGAGGTCTATCGTTCCGGTGCCATAAAAATCAACAACTTCGAAGGCACCGGTGCCATAAAAATCAACAACTTCGAAGGCACAAATCTGAAGGTGGTGAATGGTAAAAGAATCAAACATTATATCTCAGGTAATCCTATAAATGTTGAAACTAATGTTATTGAAACCATAACCCCAGAGGAATACATAAGGGACACTTTCCAGAATGATTCAGCCTCCGAAAAGGAAGAGGTACGTGATACGGTAAGTAAACCGACTCCAAAACAACTCTAAATGCAATTTTTCTCCGTTTTGGAATATTTAGAAAAATAGAAAAATAAACCACAGTCCGGAAGAGACACGAGGCGTCCACGAGGGTGGAGGGCGCGCCCCTTCCCAGGGCGCACCTCCCTGCCTCGTGGACACCCCGTGTGTCTCCCGGACTTCGTTTTCTTGTGGGTTACTCCTTTTGGTCAATAAAAATTCATTATATATACTCCCGAAGGTTTTGACCTCTGTATCACGCAAAAATCCTCTGTTCTTGTTTAGAGATCTTTTCTGTTAGGGTTTGCGAAGCCAGGAATCATGTCGTCTCCCTCCTCCAACAACGAAGGCAACGATGCTTGGCTAATGAAGATAGATCTGAAGAGGGAAGGATCCGAGGAGATCCACAAGGAGAAGAGGACCAAGATGGAGGTGGAAGATCCGGCTCCGGCAGCGGGAGAAGAAGACACATCTAAATCCCTTCCTAACCTCTTTACCTCAACTGAGCTAGAAGCTTTCAGGATGATTGAGTTAGCTCAGATTCGAAACAAGCATCTCACAAGTGAAAATATTTTGTTGAAGGATTACATAGCTGCCCTCAAAGGTATTATCCGCAAGCTGGAAGATCTCCTACGCTCTATATATGAAGATCCTCCGTCACTACTTGCAACTCCATCATCACCACCCCCGAAGAAGGAGACATAATCATATGGGTATGGGCACTCCCCTTGGCAACTGCCAAGCTTGGGGGAGTGACCCCGGTATCGTATCACCATCACTCCTATCTTTACCATTTTACTTAGTTCGATCCTTTTGATAGTATCTTGATCTAGTAGAATAAAGTTAGCATGATCTAGTTGTGAGCTTTTGCTTTGTGAGTTTTATCCTTTGTAATCGAGTCCGTGAGATATATAATAAAGATTAGTGTTGAGTCAAGGGCTTGATTTCCTCACTTGGGTCATGATAAAAAGAAAGAAAACATAAAGAGTATCAAAGAGATCATACCGATCTTATGGGAAGTAATGACTTCACATACAATAGTATGATAAATAAAAGTTGTTGGGAGGTGACAAACATAGTTTTGGTCATCGTTGCAATTAATAGGAAGTAATAAAAGAAGAGAGGCTTCACATACAAATATACTATCTTGGACATCTTTTATGATTGTGAGCACTCATTAAAGTATGACATGCTAAAGAGTTGATGTTGGACAAGGAAGACAACATAATGGGTTATGTCTTCTTATATCAAAAATAACGTATATTGTCATGGATCATCCAACATGTTGAGCTTGCCTTTCCCCCTCATGCTAGCCAAAACTCCTCGCACTAAGTAGAGATACTACTTGTGCTTCCATAAATCCTTAAACCCAGTTTTGCCATGAGAGTCCACCATACCTACCTATGGATTGAGAAAGATCCTTCCAAGTAAGTTGTCATGTTGCAAACTCGCTAAAATATGTACGATTTATTAGTGTGGGAGAAACTAGCTTTATACGATCTTGTGATATGGAAGTAATAAAAGCGACAGACTGCATAATAAAGGTCCTTATCACAAGTGGCAATATAAAGTGAAGTTCTTCTATGCTAAGACTTCGTGCATCCAACCATAAAAACACATGATGACCTCTGCTTCCCTCTGCGAAGGGCCTATCTATTATTCCTGTCTTATAAGTGTCAAGGTGAAATCCACCTTTCCTTTTTACATTTTATCCTTTGGCAAGCACATTGTGTTGGAAAGATCCTGACAAATATACCCACTTGGATGTAAGTTTTCATGATCTATTACTGTTGACATTACCCTTGAGGTAAAGGGTTGGGAGGCAACACCATAAGCCCCTATCTTTCTCTGTGTCCGGTTAAAACTCCATAAAACATAAGTATTGCATGAGTGTGAGCAATTGTGAAAGACTATATGATAGTTGAGTATGTAGGCTTGCTGAAAAGCTCTTATTGACTCTTTCCGATATTATGATAAATTGCAATTGCTTCAATGACCGAGACCAAAGTTTGTTAGTTTCCAATGAAGTTTATAATGCATACTTCATATTGTGGATGAATTGTTACTTTTGCATAAGAATCATATGACTATATTTATATAAGTTGCTGTTATGATAATGATCATGATGCCCTCATGTCCGTATTTTCTTTTTATCGACACCTCTATCTCTAAACATGTGGACATATTTTTCGATATCGGCTTTCGCTTGAGGACAAGCGAGGTCTAAGCTTGGGGGAGTTGATACGTCCATTTTGCTTCATGCTTATATGTTGATATTTATTGCATTATGGGCTGTTCTTACATGTTTTGTCACAATACTTATGCCTTTTCTCTCTTATTTTACAAGGTTTACATGAAGAGGGAGAATGCCGGCAGCTGGAATTCTGGGCTGGAAAGGAGCAAACTCTAGAAACCTATTCTGCACAACTCCAAAAGCCCTGAAACTCAACATAACATCATTTCGGAAAATATAAAAAATATCCGGCGAAAGAAATCCATGAGGGGGGCCATCGGCTGTCCACGAGCGTCGGGGGCATGCCCCCCTTCCCAAGGCGCGCCCCCTGCCTCGTGGGCCAGCCGACAGGCCCCCGATGCCCATCTTCTCGTATATGAGGTGTTTTGACTTGGAAAAAATCATAAGGAGGCTTTCGCGACCAGACGCCGCCGTCTCGAGGCGGAACCGAGGCGGAGACCAATCTAGGGCTCCGGCAGAGCTGTTCTGCCGGGGATACTTCCCTCCGGGAGGGGGAAATCGTCACCGCCGTCATCACCAACAGATCTCCCATCTTGGGGAGGGCTATCTTCATCAACATCTTCACCAGCACCATCTCCTCTCAAACCCTAGTTCATCTCTTGTATCCAATCTTTGTACCCAAACCTTAGATTGGTACTTGTGGGTTGCTAGTAGTGTTGATTACTCCTTGTAGTTGATGCTAGTTGGTTTATTTGGTGGAAGATCATATGTTCAGATCCATTATGCATATTAATACCCCTATGATCATGAACACTATTATGTCTTGTGAGTAGTTACTTTGGTTCCTGAGGACATGGGAGAAGTCTTGCTATTAGTAGTCATGTGAGTTTGGTCTTCGTTCGATATTTTGATGAGGTGTATGTTGTCTCACCTCTAGTGGTGTCATGTGAACGTCGACTATAGGACACTTCACCATTATTTGGGCCTAGAGGAAGGCATTGGGAAGTAATAAGTAGATGATGGGTTGCTAGAGTGACAGAATCTTAAACCCTAGTTTATGCGTTGCTTCGTAAGTGGCTGATTTGGATCCATATGTTTCAGGCTATGGTTAGGTTTACCTTAATACTTCTTTTGTAGTTGAGGATGCTTGCATTAGAGGTTAATCATAAGTGGGAGGCTTGTCCAAGTAAGGGCAGCACCCAAGCACCGGTCAACCCACATACCAAATTGTCAAAGTACCGAACGCGAATCAGATGATCGTGATGGAAACTAGCTTGACGATAATTCTCATGTGTCCTCGGGAGCGCTTTCCTATATATAAGAGTTTGTCCAGGCCTGTCCTTTGCTACAAAAAGGATTGGGCCACCTTGCTGCACCTTATTTACTTTTACCTTTTGTCACTTGCTACCAATTACCCTATCACAAAACTATCTGTTACCTATAATTTCAGTGCTTGCAGAAAATACCTTACCGAAAACTGCCTATCATTTCCTTCTGCTCCTCATTGGGTTCGACACTCTTACTTATCGAAAGGACTACGATAGATCCCCTGCACTTGTGGGTCATCACGCATAAACTAGGGTTTAATCTTCTGTCACTCTAGCAACCCATCATCTACTTATTACTTCCCAATGCCTTCCTCTAGGCCCAAACAATGGTGAAGTCTCATGTAGTTTAAATTCACATAACACCACTAGAGGAAAGACAACATACATCTCATCAAAATATCGAACGAATACCAAATTCACATGACTACTTATAGCAAGACTTCCCCCCATGTCCTCAGGAACAAACGTAACTACTCACAAAGCATATTCATGTTCATAATCAGAGGGGTATTAATATGCATAATGGATCTGAACATATGATCTTCCACCAAGTAAACCAACTAGCATCAACTACAAGGAGTAATCGACACTACTAGCAACCCACAGCTACCAGTCTGAGGTTTTGATACAAAGATTGGATACAAGAGATGAACTAGGGTTTGAGAGGAGATGGTGCTGGTGAAGATGTTGATGAAGATAACCCTCCCCAAGATGGGAGAGTTGTTGGTGATGACGATGGCGATGATTTCCCCCTCCCGGAGGGAAGTATCCCCGGTAGAACAGCTCCACTGGAGCCCTAGATTGGTTCCGCCAAGGTTCCGCTTCAAGACGGCGGCGCTTCATCCCGAAAGCCTCCTTTTTATTTTTTCCAGGTCAAAACACCTCATATAGCAGAAGATGGGCATCGGGGGGTTGCCAGGTGGCCCACGAGGCAGGGGGCGTGCCCCCCTCCCTCGTGGATGGTGGGGGGCCCCCTTCTGTATTTCTTTCGGCAGATATTTTTTATATTTTCCAAAACTGACTTTCGTGGAGTTTCATGGCTTTTCGAGTTGTGCAAAATAGGTCTCCAATGTTTGCTCCTTTTCCAGCCCAGAATTCCACCTGCGGCATTCTCCCTCTTCATGTAAACCTTGTAAAATAAGAGAGAAAAGGCATAAGTATTGTGACATAATGTGTAATAACAGCCCATAATGCAATAAATATCAACATAAAAGCATGATGCAAAATGGACCTATCAACTCCCCCAAGCTTAGACCTCGCTTGTCCTCAAGCGGAAGCCGATATCGAAAAATATGTCCACATGTTTAGAGATAGAGGTGTCGATAAAATAAAATACGAACATGAGGGCATCATGATCATTCTTATAATAGCAACATATATATATATATTCTCATAGGTTTTCTTATGATAAAGTAACAATCTATTCACAATGTCGAGTATGAATCAGAAACTTCATTGAAACCTAACAAACTATGATCTCGGTCATTGAAGCAATTGCAATTTATCATAACATCGGAAAGAGTCAATATAAGCGCTTTTCAGCAAGTCCACATACTCAACTATCATTTAGTCTTTCACATTTTCTAACACTCATGCAATACTTATGGGTATGGAGTTTTAATCGGACACAGAGAAAGATAGGGGCTTATAATGTTGCCTCCCAAACTTTTACGGGACCTGGTTTTCATCAATGACGTACCCTACGGGGCCTCCGCGGCCGACTGACGCCCTGCGCGAAAGCGAAGGAGGCCTTGTCAGCTCCACGTTTGCCGGCAGAGGGGTTTCATCAGAGTGGCCAGAGACACAGAGCGTTCCGTTGTCATCCTGGTCCTAGAACACCTCCACCATGACTCCTCTCGGGTGCTCCTCCGTCTCGGTTCCAGGAATGCCCACAAAATGCGCCCCCTTTGGTATCTGCATTCACAAAGTTGGCCAATTCAGAGAGATGTTCACAATGCGCTAGATAAAGGCTAGAGGGATCACCATATGATACTGGATGTCAGCTATCTGCATCTCACACAAGTTATCTTTCATGCTCGCAGGTGCAGTTATGTTCCTAGGATTAGTGAGGGCAAACCTGAATTGATGCTCCAGATGACAAGTTAAGAGTCACTAGTGTCCCTTCGGCGGTAGAGCTCTCCAACTCGGCTTGCTTTGCAATGTTCAGGAAGACTTCTTCAAGTGTCGTGAGACCAAGATGAATGTCTAATATCCTGAATTCCCTTTTCCTGTCTTGGAGTTCCCTGAAGAACCTCTGTTGGTAAAAAGTACTCTTGTGTCATAAATTCAGTTAATGATGTGCGACATAATTTGGGTGTCAAGGTATTATCGTTAGAAGTGGTTCTTTCTCATGGGGGGGTGACAAACATTAAGAATATCCTGCTTTCCTCTTTTAGATCCACATCAAGCCTCTGTTTCAGAAACATTTTTTGCGGTTTATCATTTCCGCATAATAAGAGAAACAATTCTGAATGACATTTAGTTTAAGGATGAGACACATACTTCTTGAAGAATGATTTGACAGATTCTATGTTAGGATTAACCGGGGCCTCTGCATCACCATTGACGTTAGGGCTGTGTGTGTGACCATTTCCTGATAAATTCACATTAGCGATGTACCCAGTTCCAAATTTCGACTTCAGCCTTATTGATGTGCTGATACACCACAATCTCCCCTTTGCCATGATAGTGATTCGGTCACTTAAGATGTCAGCTTCCTCCATTGAATGTGTGGTCAAGACAATAGCTCTTCCCTTCTTTGCCTCCTCGATGATGTCCCAGACATGCTTCCTTGTTATTGGATCCATGCCAGTTGTCTGTGTAGGATATACAAGGTTAGATTAACATGGGACGTTGTATGTGTAGCAAGTGAAGTGATGAAGGTTTGACATGTCTCTACCGGCTCATCAAGAAAGACCAATTTTGGGTCACCAATCAAAGCAATCGCAACACTTAATCGCTATTTCATTCCACCACTATAGCTACATGCTCTAACATTAGCTGCCTGGCTGAGCTTCACTTGGTTTAGTGACCATTCTGCTACCTGCATTGGATGAACAGAGAAAGATCAATAAGTGAACCAATGGAGAGTGTTGGGGAGTAGTTGTCTATAGGTTCTTAAGAAACATACCGACTTGATTGTTGATGATGGCTGATGACCCACAAGTGTAGGGGATCTATCGTAGTCCTTTCGGTAAGTAAGAGTGTCGAAGCCAACGAGGAGCAGAAGGAAATGATAGGCAATTTTCAGTAAGGTATTCTCTGAAAACACTGAAATTATCGGTAACAGATAGTTTTGTGATAGGTAAATTGGTAGCAAGTAACTAATAGTAAAAGTAAATAAGGTCCAGCAAGATGGCCCAATCTTTTTTGTAGAAAAGGACAAGCCTGGACTAACTCTTATATGAAGGAAAGCGCTCCCGAGAACACATGGGAATATCGACAAGCTAGTTTTCATCATGCTCATATGATTCGCGTTCATTACTTTGATAATTTGGTATGTGGTGCTCGGGTGATGCCCTTACTTGGACAAGCATCCCACTTATGATTAACCTCTATTGCAAGCATCCGCAACTACAAAGGAAGTATTAAGGTAAACCTAACCATAGCATGAAACATATGGATCCAAATCAGCCCCTTACGAAGCAACACATAAACTAGGGTTTAAGCTTCTGTCACTCTAGCAACCCATCATCTACTTATTACTTCCCAATGCCTTCCTCTAGGCCCAAACAATGGTGAAGTGTCATGTATTCGACGTTCACATAACACCACTAGAGGAAAGACAACATACATCTCATAAAAATATCAAACGGATACCAAATTCACATGACTACTTATAGCAAGACTTCTCACATGTCCTCAGGAACAAACGTAACTACTCACAAAGCATATTCATGTTCATAATCAGAGGGGTATTAATATGCATAATTGATCTGAACATATGATCTTCCACCAAGTAAACCAACTAGCATCAAATACAAGGAGTAATTAACACTACTAGCAACCCACATGTACCAATCTAAGGTTTTGATACAAAGATTGGATAGAAGAAATGAACTAGGGTTTGAGAGGAGATGGTGCTGGTGAAGATGTTGATGAAGATAACCCTCCACAAGATGGGCGAGTTGTTGGTGATGACTATGGCGATCATTTCTGTTGGAAATATGCCCTAGAGGCAATAATAAAAGAGTTATTATTATATTTCCTTGTTCATGATAATCGTTTATTATCCATGCTATAATTGTATTGATTGGAAACTCATATACATGTGTGGATAAATAGACAAACTTTGTGTCCCTAGTAAGCCTCTTCAGGACTAGCTCGTTGATCAAAGATGACCGCGGTTTCCAGGTCATAGACATGAGTTGTCATTTGATAACGGGATCACATCATTAGGAGAATGATGTGATGGACGAGACCCAAACGTTAAACATAGCTTTTGATCGTATCAGTTATCGCTATAGTTTTCTGCATGTCAAGTATAAGTTCCTATGACCATGAGATCATGTAACTCACTGACACCGTAGGAGTGCTTTGTGTGTGCCAAACGTCGCAACGTAACTGGGTGACTATAAAGGTACTCTACAGGTATCTCCGAAGGTGTCTGTTGAGTTGACATGGATCGAGACTGGGATTTGTCACTCCGTGTGACGGAGAGGTATCTCCGGGCCCACTCGGTAATACATCATTTCAATGAGCTCAAAGTGATTAAGTAGTTAGTCACGGGATTATGTATTACGGTAACGAGTAAAGAGACTTGCCGGTAACGAGATTGAACTAGGTATAGAGATACCGACGATCGAATCTCGGGCAAGTAACATACCGACGAGACAAAGGGAACTGTATACGGGATTGCCTGAATCCTTGACATCGTGGTTCATCCGATGAGATCATCGAGGAACGTGTGGGAACCAATATGGGTATCCAGATCCCGCTATTGGTTATTGACCTGGGAGTGTCTCGGTCATGTCTGCATAGTTTCCGAACCCGCAGGGTCTACACACTTAAGGTTCGGTGACGCTAGGGTTGTTAGTGAGAACAGTGCATGGTTACCGAAGGTTGTTCGGAGTCCCGGATGAGATCCCGGACGTGACGAGGGTCTCCGGAATGGTCCGGGGACGAAGATTGATATATAGGATGAAAGGTTTCGGAGTCCGGAAGTGTTCCGGTGAGTATCGGGAAGACGGCAGATGACAGAAAGGGGTTTCGGGGTCCCGGAAGGAGTTTCGGGCCTAATGGGCCACAAAGGGGGACACAACAGCCCTCATAGGGCTGTGCACCTCCCCCTGGGCCCTCTCCTTGTGCGCCAAAGGGGGTGGACCCCCCTAGGGCTGCCGCACCCCCTTAGGCTTGGGGGGCAAGGCACCTGGGGGGGGGAAACCCTAGCCCCAGGGGGCGCCGCCCCTCCCCATCTGCCCTGACCGCCGGCCCCTAGGGGAAACCCTAGGGCGCCCCCTCCCCTCTACTCCCCCTATATAAAGAGAGGCAGAGGGAGGGCAGCCACACACGTTCGTGCCTCGGTGCTGCCCTCCCTCTCCCACATCCATCTTCGTTTTCCCGCGGTGCTTGGCGAAGCCCTGCTGGAATCCTCCACCACCATCTCCACCACGCCGTCGTGCTGCCGGTGTCTCCATCAACCTCTCCTCCCCCCTTGCTGGATCAAGAAGGAGGAGACGTCCCCGAGCTGTACGTGTGAAGAACGCGGAGGCACCGTTGCTTCGGTGCTAGGATCTTCGGCGATCTGAATCGCGGCGAGTACGACTCCATCAACCGCGTTCTTGAACGCTTCCGCTTAGCGATCTACAAGGGTATGTGGATCCAACTCTCCCCTCGTAGATGCATCTCCTAGATTGATCTTGGTGGACGTAGGAAAAATTTTTGTTTCCCATGCAACGTTCCCCAACAGTGGCATCATGAGCTAGGATCTTGCGTAGATGCTTTCACGAGTAGAACACAAAAGGGTTTGTGGACGTTGATGTTTAGATTGCTTCCCTCCTTAGTCTTTCTTGATTCAGCGGTATTATGGGATGAAGCGGCCCGGACCAACTTTACATGTCCACGTACATGAGACCGGTTCCATCGACAGACATGTGACTTTTGTTGCATAAGATGGCTGGCGGGTGTCTGTCTCTCCTATCTTAGTTGAATCGGAACAGAACAAGGCGGTCCTTGTAGAAGGTTAAATAGCAACTTAAATATCACCATTGTGGCTTTGCGTAGGTAAGAAGCGTTCTTGCTAGATACCCATAGCAGCCACGTAAAACATGCAACAACAAATTAGAGGACGTCTAACTTGTTTTTGCAGGGTATGTATGTGATATGATATGGCCAATGACATGATGAAATATATTTGATGTATGAGATGATCATGTTGTAATAGTTAATATCGACTTGCATGTCGATGTATACGGCAACCGGCAGGAGCCATAGGGTTGTCTTTAATTTTTGTATGACCTGCGTGTCAACCATTAAGCGCTTTGTAATGCTTTACTTTATCGCTAAGCGGTAGCAATAGTAGTAAGAGCATGGTGGGCGCGCGACAACCCCGATGGCGACACGATGATGGAGATCATGATGATGGGGATCATGGTGTGGCGCCGGTGACGATGGAGATCATGCCGGTGCTTTGGAGATGGAGATCAAAAGCACGAGTTGATGGCCATATCATGTCACTTATGATTTGCATGTGATGTTAATCCTTTTATGCATCTTATTTTGCTTAGGACGACGGTAGCATTATAAGATGATCCTTCACTAAAATTTCAAGATAAAATAGTGTTCCCCCCGAGTGTGCGCCGTTGCGAAGGTTCGTCGTTTCGAAGCACCACGTGATGATCGGGTGTGATAGACTCTACGTTCGCATACAACGGGTGCAAGCCAGTTTTGCACATGCAGAACACTCGGGTTAGACTTGACGAGCCTAGCATGTACAGACATGGCCTCGGAACACGGAAGTCCGAAAGGTCGAACATGAGTCATATAGTAGATATGATCAACATGTTGATGTTCACCATTGACACCACCTCATCTCACGTGATGATCGGACTTGGGTTGGTGGATTTGGATCATGTCACGCTCGAATGACCGGAGGGATGTCAATTTGAGTGGGAGTTATAAATAATTTGATTAGGTAATAACTCACTTATCATGAACAATAGTCTAAAATGTCTTTGCAAATCTTTTGTTGTAGATGGCTCGCGCAGTAGCTCCCCTGAATTTTAATGCGTTCCTAGAGAAAGCTAAACTGAAAGATGATGGGAGCAACTTTGCGGACTGGCTCCGCAATCTGAGGATCATCCTCACAGCTGCCCAAAAGGTTTATGTCCTAAATGCACCGCTAGGTGAACCCCCCGCTCCTCAGGCCTCTGCGGACGTTATGAACGCCTGGCAGTCGCGTTCGGATGACTACTCAGTAGTGCAGTGTGCCATATTGTATAGCTTGGAAGGAGGACTTCAAAGGCGTTTTGAACGTCATGGAGCATATGAGATGTTCCAGGAGTTGAAGTTCATCTTTGAAAAGAATGCCAAGATCGAGAGGTATGAGACCACCGATAAATTCTTTGCTTGCAAGATGGAGGAGAATTCGTCTGTCAGTGAGCACTTACTGAAGATGTCTGGGTACTATACCCGCATAGCTCATCTGGGACTTGTGTTCCCGGACGAGGCTATCATTGACAGAATTCTCCAGTCACTCCCGCCTAGCTACAAGAGCTTCGTGCAGCAGTATAACATGCAAGGGATGAACAAAACCATCGCCGAGCTGTTTTCGATGCTGAAAGTCGCTGAGGCAGACATCCAGAAGGAGTATCAAGTGTTGATGGTCAATAAAACCACCAGTTTCAAGAAGAATGGCAAGGGCAAGAAGGGTAACTCTAAGAAGGGTGGCAAGGCAGTTGCTCATCCAGTGAAGAAACCCAAGGCTGGGCCCAAGCCAGAGACTGAGTGTTTCTATTGCAAGGGGAACGGCCACTGGAAGCGGAACTGCCCCAAGTATCTGGCAGACAAGAAGGGGGCCAACAACAACAACAAGCAAGGTATATGTGATATACATGTTATTGATGTGTACCTTACCAACTCTCGTTGTAGTGCCTGGGTATTTGATACCGGTTCGGTTGCTCACATTTGCAACTCTAAACAGGAACTGCGGAATAAACGGAGGCTGGCGAAGGACGAAGTGACGATGCGCGTGGGAAATGGTTCCAAGGTTGATGTGATCGCCATCGGCACGCTCGCTCTTCGATTACCATCGGGATTAGTTATGAACCTGAATAATTGTTATTTAGTGCCTGCGTTAAGCATGAACATTATATCTGGATCTTGTTTGATGCGAGACGGTTACTCATTTAAATCGGAGAATAAAGGTTGTTCTATTTATATGGGTAATATCTTTTATGGTCATGCACCCGAAGTGAGGGGTTTATTCTTATTGAATCTCGATAGTGATGATACACATGTTCATAACATTGATGCCAAAAGATGTAGAGTAGTTAGCGATAGTACCACTTTCTTGTGGCACTGCCGTCTGGGTCATATCGGCGTAAAACGCATGAGGAAGCTCCATGCTGATGGACTTTTGGAGTCTCTTGATTTTGAATCACTTGACACATGCGAGCCGTGCCTCATGGGCAAGATGACAAGGACCCCGTTTTCAGGAACAATGGAACGGGCAAGTGACTTATTGGAAATCATACATACTGATGTGTGTGGCCCGATGAGTGTCACGGCGCGGTGGATATCGTTACTTTCTCACCTTCACTGACGACTTGAGTAGATACGGGTATATTTACTTAATGAAGCATAAGTCTGAAACTTTTGAAAAGTTCAAGCAATTTCAGAGTGAAGTTGAAAATCATCGTAACAAGAAGATCAAGTTCCTGCGATCTGATCGAGGGGGAGAGTATCTGAGTTATGAGTTTGGCAATCACTTAAGAAAATGTGGAATTGTTTCACAGTTGACGCCACCTGGAACGCCACAGCGTAATGGTGTGTCCGAACGTCGTAATCGAACCCTATTAGATATGGTGCGTTCTATGATGTCTCTTGCCGATTTGCCACTATCGTTCTGGGGATATGCGTTAGAGACAGCTGCATTCACTTTAAATAGGGCTCCATCTAAGTCCGTTGAGACAACACCGTATGAACTATGGTTTGGTAAGAAACCTAAGTTGTCTTTTCTCAAGGTTTGGGGTTGCGATGCTTATGTCAAAAGGCTTCAGCCAGAAAAGCTCGAACCCAAAGCGGACAAATGTGTCTTCATAGGATACCCAAAAGAAACTGTTGGGTACGCCTTCTATCTCAGATCCGAAGGCAAAGTGTTTGTCGCTAAGAACGGGTCCTTTCTCGAGAAAGAGTTTCTCTCGAAAGATTTGAGTGGGAGGAAGGTAGAACTTGATGAGGTTATTGAACCTCTGCGTCAACCAGAGAGTTGCGCAGCACAGAAAGATGTTTTTGTGGAGCCTGCAGCGGTTGAAGAGGAAGCCAATGATAATGATCAAGAAGCTTCTGATCAAGTTACTACCGAACCTCGTAGGTCGACAAGGGTACGCACTGCACCTGAGTGGTATGGTAACCCTGTCTTGGAGGTCATGTTGTTAGACAACGGTGAACCTACGAGCTATGGAGAAGCGATGGTGGGCCCGGATTCCGACAAATGGTTAGAGGCCATGAAATCCGAGATGGGATCCATGTATGAAAACAAAGTATGGACTTTGGAAGTATTACCTGAAGGGTGGAAGGCCATTCAGAATAAATGGATTTTTAAGAGGAAGACGGACGCTGACGGTAATGTCACCGTGTATAAAGCTCGACTTGTGGCAAAGGGTTTTTCACAAGTTCAAGGGATTGACTACGATGAGACTTTCTCACCCGTAGCGATGCTTAAATCCGTCCGAATCATGTTAGCAATAGCTGCATATTTCGATTATGAAATTTGGCAGATGGATGTCAAAACAGCGTTCCTTAACGGGTTTCTTAAGGAAGAGTTGTATATGATTCAACCGGAAGGTTTTGTCGATCCAGAGAATGCTGACAAAGTATGCAAGCTCCAGCGTTCCATTTATGGGCTGGTGCAAGCATCTCGGAGTTGGCATCTTCGTTTTGATGAGGTGATCAAAGCGTTTGGGTTTGTACAAGTTTACAATGAAGCTTGTATTTACAAGAAAGTGAGTGGGAGCTCTATAGCGTTTCTAATATTATATGTGGATGACATATTGCTGATTGGAAACAATATAGAATTTTTGGATAGCGTGAAGGGGTATTTGAACAAGAGTTTTTCAATGAAGGATCTCGGTGAAGCTGCTTTCATATTGGGCATCAAGATCTATAGAGATAGATCAAGACGCTTGATAGGACTTTCACAAAGTACATACCTTGATAAAGTTTTGAAGAAGTTCAAAATGGATCAATCCAAGAAGGGGTTCTTGCCGGTATTGCAAGGTACAAAGTTGAGTAAGACTCAATGCCCAGTGACTGCGGAAGATAGAGAAAAGATGAGTGTCGTCCCCTATGCTTCGGCCATAGGCTCTATCATGTATGCAATGCTGTGCACAAGACCAGATGTCAGCCTTGCCATAAGTATGGCCGGAAGGTTTCAAAGTAATCCTGGTATGGATCACTGGACAGCGGTCAAGAATATCCTAAAGTACCTGAAAAGGACTAAGGAGATGTTTCTCGTTTATGGAGGTGATCAAGAGCTCGTCGTAAAGGGTTACGTCGATGCAAGCTTTGACACTGATCCGGATGACTCTAAGTCTCAAACCGGATACGTATATATTCTCAACGGGGGAGCGGTAAGCTGGTGCAGTTCCAAGCAAAGCGTGGTAGCCGATTCTACATGCAAAGCGGAGTACATAGCTGCCTCGGAGGCGGCAAAGGAAGGTGTCTGGATGAAGGAGTTCATGACAGATCTTGGAGTTGTGCCTAGTGCATTGAACCCAATGACTCTGTTCTGTGACAACACTGGTGCCATTGCTCTAGCCAAGGAACCAAGGTTTCACAAGAGGACCAGACACATAAAGCGACGCTTCAATTCCATCCGCGATTCAGTCAAGGAGGAGGACATAAGCATTTGCAAAGTACACACGGATTTGAATGTTGCAGATCCGTTGACTAAGCCTCTTCCACGGGCTAAGCATGATCAACACCAAGACTCTATGGGTGTTAGATTCATTACCTTGTAATGCTAGATTATTGACTCTAGTGCAAGTGGGAGACTGTTGGAAATATGCCCTAGAGGCAATAATAAAAGAGTTATTATTATATTTCCTTGTTCATGATAATTGTTTATTATCCATGCTATAATTGTATTGATTGGAAACTTAAATACATGTGTGGATAAATAGACAAACTTTGTGTCCCTAGTAAGCCTCTTCAGGACTAGCTCGTTGATCAAAGATGACCGCGGTTTCCAGGTCATAGACATGAGTTGTCATTTGATAACGGGATCACATCATTAGGAGAATGATGTGATGGACGAGACCCAAACGTTAAAACATAGCTTTTTGATCGTATCAGTTATCGCTATAGTTTTCTGCATGTCAAGTATAAGTTCCTATGACCATGAGATCATGTAACTCACTGACACCATAGGAGTACTTTGTGTGTGCCAAACGTCGCAACGTAACTGGGTGACTATAAAGGTACTCTACAGGTATCTCCGAAGGTGTCTGTTGAGTTGACATGGATCGAGACTGGGATTTGTCACTCCGTGTGACGGAGAGGTATCTCCGGGCCCACTCGGTAATACGTCATCTCAATGAGCTCAAAGTGACTAAGTAGTTAGTCACGGGATTATGTATTACGGAACGAGTAAAGAGACTTGCCGGTAACGAGATTGAACTAGGTATGTAGATACCGACGATCGAATCTCGGGCAAGTAACATACCGACGAGACAAAGGGAACTGTATACGGGATTGCCTGAATCCTTGACATCGTGGTTCATCCGATGAGATCATCGAGGAACGTGTGGGAACCAATATGGGTATCCAGATCCCGCTATTGGTTATTGACCTGGGAGTGTCTCGGTCATGTCTGCATAGTTTCCGAACCCGCAGGGTCTACACACTTAAGGTTCGGTGACGCTAGGGTTGTTAGTGAGAACAGTGCATGGTTACCGAAGGTTGTTCGGAGTCCCGGATGAGATCCCGGACGTGACGAGGGTCTCCGGAATGGTCCGGGGACGAAGATTGATATATAGGATGAAAGGTTTCGGAGTCCGGAAGTGTTCCGGGGAGTATCGGGAAGACGGCAGATGACCGAAAGGGGTTTCGGGGTCCCGGAAGGAGTTTCGGGCCTAATGGGCCACAAAGGGGGACACAACAGCCCTCATAGGGCTGTGCGCCTCCCCCTGGGCCCTCTCCTTGTGCGCCAAAGGGGGTGGACCCCCCTAGGGCTGCCGCACCCCCTTAGGCTTGGGGGGCAAGGCACCTGGGGGGGGGGGGAACCCTAGCCCCAGGGGGCGCCGCCCCTCCCCATCTGCCCTGGCCGCCGGCCCCTAGGGGAAACCCTAGGGCGCCCCCTCCCCTCTACTCCCCCTATATAAAGAGAGGCAGAGGGAGGGCAGCCACACACGTTCGTGCCTCGGTGCTGCCCTCCCTCTCCCACATCCATCTTCGTTTTCCCGCGGTGCTTGGCGAAGCCCTGCTGGAATCCTCCACCACCATCTCCACCACGCCGTCGTGCTGCCGGTGTCTCCATCAACCTATCCTCCCCCCTTGCTGGATCAAGAAGGAGGAGACGTCCCCGAGCTGTACGTGTGAAGAACGCGGAGGCACCGTTGCTTCGGTGCTAGGATCTTCGGCGATCTGAATCGCGGCGAGTACGACTCCATCAACCGCGTTCTTGAACGCTTTCGCTTAGCGATCTACAAGGGTATGTGGATCCAACTCTCCCCTCGTAGATGCATCTCCTAGATTGATCTTGGTGAACGTAGGAAATTTTTTTGTTTCCCATGCAACGTTCCCCAACAATTTCCCCCTCCCGATGGGAAGTATCACCAGCAGAACAGCTCCGCCGGAGCCCTAGATTGGTTCCGCCAGGGTTCCGCCTCGAGACGAAGGCGCTTCGTCCCGAAAGCCTCCTTTTTATTTTTTTCCACGTCAAAACACCTCATATAGCAGAAGATGGGCATCGGGGTGCTACCAGGTGGCCCACGAGGCTGGGGGCGTGCCCCCGCCCTCGTGGACGGTGGGTGGCCCCCCTCCTGTATTTCTTCCGCCAGATATTTTTTATATTTTCCAAAACTGACTTTCATGGAGTTTCAGGGCTTTTGAGTTGTGCAGAATAGGTCTCCAATGTTTGCTCCTTTTCCAGCCCAGAATTCCAGCTGTCGACATTCTCCCTCTTCATGTAAACCTTGTAAAATAAGAGAGAAAAGTTATAAGTATTGTGACATAATGTGTAATAACAACCCATAATGCAATAAATATCAACATAAAAGCATGATGCAAAATGGACGTATCAATTCCCTCTCGATCACCAACACTAACTTGGAAAACTTTCAGAGTAGTAAGCCAGAGCGTGATCTTAACCTGCCACCTCTTAAAGTGCACACCGGTAACCTTATCCGGCCTCAGTGCATCCGCGAATCCAGCCATAGCTAACTCAGGAAATTGCCTACAATTAGGTTTTTGGATTGTTGGAATATTAGGCAAGTTCATGATTAATTCCAGTAAATAATTCATGACTAGGACAGAAACAAGCATGCAACAATCTTGCAAACTATAAGAGCAGAAAATCACGTACAACATCATCGCACACAAAATAACAACTTCAGAGAGATACATGAACATATCACGATTGATGTACTGTTTGGTAGTTGCTGTAGGAGCGACGGTATAGATGATGATGTTGGCGATGACCTGTTGTTGATGATGATGGAGACAGCGATGAGTTGCACTGCCCGACTTGGACGGAAGACGATCCGTCATGATGAATTTGGGAAGTCATGCAGAGCACTTCCAAAGAACCTAATTTATCCTCTCATGGTGTAGGATCGCAATGAAGAACGGTTTTGCATAACTGCTCTCCCGCATGCCGATGCAATATGGTGCTGGGAATAGAGTAGAGTATGGTGGCGGCGCAAGTTGTGAGATGAGGCAAAAGCCTAGGTGTTTTCGGCGTGTCTAAGGCCGCAACCTGTAGTAGTATATATATTAGGACCAGAGGCGGTATTGTGTCGTGATCACAATCCCAAATCAACTTGGTTTCTAAGTCGTATACTTACCGGACAAGAAATCGTTAACTTGCCTGCCAAGACATAAAAATAAAACCGCAAAAGGAAGTCGCGCCCTTGCAAGGCAACAGACCAGATTTCGATGGATCATTCACGTGCATGTCGCACGTACGCGCCGCCTCTCCTCGCCTTGTCACGGCCCAGCCAGGCAAGGCGAGGCGAGCAAGCGTGCACGTGTGGTCTTCCCTTTCTCTTCTCAACACACCAGTTAGTGTGGTGGAGAGAACCCACTATATAAAGAGGTCCAACTCTTCTTCAACTTCTGAGGCAGGACTAAACTTTAGCGCCACCACTAGCCATTTTACACATGGGCTCATTTGAGATTTCAAATTTTGGTAATAGACCAGGCCCAATATTTCTAACAATTCCCCACCAGATCTCAAATACCCATTAAGAGTTTTATCTTTTCTCACCACTAGTTTAATATACCAATGTTTCACCAGAGACTGTTAAGTTGAACTTCTGCCTAGAACTTTAAGCTAAATCCATTCACAACTTGACAATGGACTATGCCTTCAATTGCTATTTTTGTGTGAACATATTTCACTCAAAGTCTTAGCCAGTACTTGGCTACCAGTAGGCTACCCTATGGTTTGGAGCATATACGTCGCAGTCCCTGGTCTCTTCGCGAGCTTATTAGAGATCACCCAAATCTCATAGACTGCAACGTTTACGGTCGAAACTCATATAGGTGCATTCTTTCAAGACTGCTCTGTAGTAAAGCATTTTCCTACATAGCCAATAGAACCACATTAAGGCATGTTGCCAACCTGTCTTACATCTCCGAGCCTTACAGTTCTGAGACTTTTGCATCTTCGTCTAGGGACGATCAGTAGTTAAATTACTCTCCTCAGTTAGCCAATAGCTTGTTCTTCCCATATCCTAATGAATTCAAGGGATCTCCAATCACAGGTCTCATACACATCTCCGTCGATGCAATATCTATCACATTTCGTGATAATCACTTTGTAAAGGGATCTTCTAGGTTTTGTCTGTTTGAATATACATAACAGTTATCACTCTAGAGTTTCTTAACTTCCTGACAGACTTCAAACGTCTCTTCACGTGTCTTGATGACTTTGCATTATCATTAGAATTGTTCACTTTAGCGATAACCGTTTGATTGTCACAATTCAAAAGAATAGCCGATATAGGTTTTTTCAACCACAAGCAAGTCCATCAAAAGTTCACGCATCCATTCTACCTCAACGGGGGTTGTGTCTAGCTCTGCTTTCATAGTTGACCTCGTCAATATGGTCTGCTTGCAACACCCCCATGACACTGCGCCACCTCCATGAGTAAATACATACCCACTTGTGGCGTAGAGTACATCAACATCATAGATCCAATTCGAATCACTATATCCTTCTAGCACAGGAGGATGCCCAGGATAGTGAATTCCATAACTCATAATACCTCTCTGATAACGTAAGACCCTTTCTAGTGCATGCCAATGATCATCAACCGGGTTGGACATGAACCTACTCAGTTTTCTCACAGCAAAAGAGATATATGGCCTTGTAGCGCTAGCTAAGTACATGAGTGAACTGACAATTTGAGTGTATCTTAATTGATATCACATTGCTTTCTTGTTCTTACTGAGTGTCAAACTGGGATCATAAGGTGTTGGAGAAGCCTTTCTATCCATAAAGCTGAACCGGCTCAAGACCTTCTAAACATAGTGAGATTGTGTTAGAGTAATCCCACTCTCATCCCGAATATTTTTTTTAGGATTACATTGGCTTCTCCTAGATCTTTCATGTCAAAACTTTTTGAGAGAAAAGAGTTGACATCATTGATCGCACTAATGTTTGTACCAAAGATGAATATGTCATCCACATACAAACATAATATGACACTAGTGCCCCCACCATGGCGATAGTAAACACAACTATCAACCTAGTTAATGATAGATCCCGCATAAGAGAGAGTTCTTTCAAACTTCTCATGCCATTGCTCAGCTGCTTGTTTCAGACCAGACGAAGATTTTAACAATTTGCATAACTTTCTCTCTTCACCCTTAACTACAAACCCGTCAGGATGATCCATATAGATTTCCTCTTCCAACTCTCCGTTGAGGAAAGTTGTCTTTACATCCATTTGATGCATGATAAGACCATAAGAGGCAGCCATGGAAAGTAGCACCTGAATTGTGGTCATTGTAGCAACGGGTGAGTAGGTGTCAATATAATCTTCGTCTTCTTTCTGAGTGTAGCCCTTGGCCACAAGCCACGCCTTGTACTTATGAATAGTACCATCAGGCCTTATCTTCTTTTCGAACTCCCACTTACAACCCACAGGTTTACAACCATATGGTCTATCAGTTAGCTCCCAAGTTCCATTAAAAAATTGAGTCCATATCATTATGAACAACTTCTTTCCAATCATCTTCATCCGGAGATGCATATGCCTCTGCAATAGACTCGGGTGTGTCGTCGACAAGATATACAATGAAATCATCGTCAAAGGATTTTGCAACCCTTTGTCTCTTGCTCCTTATAGGAACTTCATTGTTATCCTTCTCAAGGTCTTCCTCATGTGATTATTCGGAAAGTTCATCAGTTGTACTAGATTCAGGAATTATATCAGAAAAAATCTAGCAATTAATGCTATGCATATCTTTCATAGGAAATACATTCTCAAAAAATGTTGCATCACCAGATTCCATTATAGTATCAACATGCATATCAGGTACTTCAGATTTAACTACTAAAAATCTATAAGCAATGCTCCATTGAGCATATGCTAGAAAAACACAATTCATTGTCTTTGGTATGAGTTTGCGTTTCTTACAAATAGGAATATTTACCTTTGCCAAGCATCCCAAAGTGCGCATATAAGAAAGTGATGGTTTTCTCCCAATCCACTCCTCATAAGGGGTTTTCCCTTTACTCTTGTTAGGAACCCTATTCAGGACATGACATGAAGTCAATAGAGCCTCCCACACCATGTCTTAGATAAACCGACAGTGTCTAACATGGCATTCACCAAGTCAGTCAATGTGCGGTTTGTCCTCTCGGCGGAGCATTCATGCGCATGTCGCACGTACACGCTGCGTCGGCCTCGGCCAGGCAAGGCAAGCGAGCGCGCGCGTGGTCTTCCCTTCCTCTTCTCAACATATACAACTTAAAGTGGTGAAGAGAACACACTATATAAAGAGGTCCAACTCTTTTTCCGTGGTGAACTAAACTTTAGGGCCAGTTCTTTTGCTGGCTTTCTTGGGCTTCCACAATAAGCTGCCCACAACCCAGCTTATTCTAGAGGCCCAAGTTATTTTTTTCTTTTAGGAGCCTACTAGTGAAGTCTTAACTACTAGGCTTCTAAAAAAATAATTTGTTTTAGGCTTCTGGAATAAGTTGGGTAGGGGCAGCTTATTTTAGCTTATTCTAGAAGCTAGCAAAAGAACTGACCCTTAGACCTTGTACAATGAAAGATGCTTAGAAAAATAAACTGGTTTTTTTTGAAGCACTAGTGCCTATTTCTATAAGGTCTTAGCATTATACAAGGCCCATTATTTCTCTAAGAACCTCCCCTAAACACCACCCATTGTACAAGGCCTTAGAGCATCTCCAACAGGCGCGCTATATAAGCGCCGCGCCGCAAATGTCTTCCTTATAGCGCGCGCGCAATCGCTTTTGGCGCTCCAGCGGGCGCGCAATAAACGCCCGCGCGGCATATAGAGTTGGGCGCGCCATCCGAATCGGCATCACGCGTTGTTAATTTGGGGCATCCTCTTCCACGCGCTGCACTCGCCCGCTCGCGCCTCGCGCTCCTTCCGCAGCGCCACCTTTGCCCGCCCGCGCCGCCGCCGCCGCCGACCCGACGGACGCCGCCGACCCCCTCACCCCCTCCTACTCCCGCGACCCCTCGGCCGCCGCCGCCGCAAACCCTAGCGTGCGGAGCGTTTGCACCGCCTCCGCCGGAGCGCCTCCAAGCACCCTCGTCGCGCGCGGCCTTTTCATGCCGCCACGGATGACCTCGTCGGCGGGTGGTCCGAAGGGTGGCGGCGCGCCGGCGCCCGCCATGATGAAGCCACGTGCCCATCTCCCAAATGCGGCGCGGCTAAAGAAAATGTCGGCGAAGAAGAAGAAGGTGGCGGACGGCTCCGGCTCCTCGAAGCCGTCGAGGAAGAAGCTTGTTGCAGGGCGAGCGACGGGCATGGCGGCTACCGAAGCGCCAGCGAGCTCACTTGTTGAGCCGGCGGCCGACGCGGACAACGTGTTCGAGGGAATGCTCCAAAGGTATAAAATTTTGCCAACTTTTTTGTTGTTGCATTTTGTGAATGCATACATATAGATAGCTTATTTGCTTCGTTGTTTATACTTTGTAGTGTCAACGATGATGCATATATGTCAACTATGGGTGTTGGCTCCAACAATTGGTCTCAAATCGATGACCATGAGTTTGAGGTGGACGAGGATGGTGAGGGCATTGTCGACGCACCGAAAGGAAGAGCAGGCAACTACACCAATGAAGAAGACATCTTGATATGCAATACTTGGTTGCAAGTGTCGAGGGATCCATCCCTTGGAGGTGATCAAAGTAGAGATACTTATTGGCGCCGGATGAAGGAGCACTTTGATCTACACAACAAGATTGGCATTGACCGCACCGACCGATCTCTTCGCTCCCGATGGTCGACAATCAACAAAGATTTTCAAATGTGGGCGGCCGCACAAAAGGCGGTTGACAAGTTGAACCCAAGTGGCACTAATGAGGACGATAGGGTAAGAAGAATTTCATCCATGTCCATGTCCATGTTCATCCATGTTTCATGTTCATCATGCAAGTTGAACCCATGTGCTAACTTGTTTTTATATGTAGCTCAACATTGCACAAAACTGGTTCAAAGGAGACAACAAGAAGAGCAAGAAAGGGAAAATCACGAGGGGGAGAACATTTACCTTGGCTCATTGCTATGTGAAAGCACATTTGCTCCCTGGGTGGTTTTGGTAATTAATGACAACATACTTTGTGGTTGGACTAATGCTTTTATCAAGTATGTTTCAGGAAATTCAATCACATTGGCATGGCAAAAGGACTGAAGAAGTGGACCCCTCAAAATGCTAAGGCAAGCATTGGCAAAAGCTCAAGACTCCATTTTTGGTTTAGTGATCCAAGATCACATTGAGTCCATAGGAAAAGCCAATACTATTAAAAGGGGATGAGGTTATGTTGATGATCTGGTTGCTCAAGTGCTTAGTGATATATCTCCCTAAACTATCAGCAATCTTCACTACAAAATACACTCATAAGTAATCTCGGTCCCACCGATATTCCACACTCAGTCACACCGAGATGAACCACCTCAGCCATAAGCCAAACCCTAGAAAAATCGGATATTCCGAGTTTGAAATCGGTTTCACCGAAACATGGGCTGCCAAGCTTCTATAACCTTCTGTCATCAAATCGGTGTCACCGAGATGATGAAGTCGGTCCCACCGAAACTGGCAAGCTCCTGTCTTTGCTCAAATCGGACTAACCGAGATGGTATTTTCGGTCCCACCGAAAACCCCAACGTTCACATTATTTGAACTTTCGGTCTCACCGAGTTGTCCACTTCGGTCCCACCGAGATTGCTCAAATATGTGTGTAACGGTTGGATTTTGTGTGGAGGTTATATATACCCCTCCACCCCCTCTTCATTCGTGGAGAGAGCCATCAGAAAGAACTACCACTCCTACCTTACATTTCTGAGAAGAGAACTACCTACCCTTGTGTTGAGATCAAGTTGCTCCACTCCTACCATATGAAACTTGATCTCTAACCTTCCCAAGTTGCTTTCCACTCAATCCTTTCTTCCACCACAACCATATCAGTGAGGAGAGTTGAGTGTTGGGGAGATTATCATTTGAAGCACAAGAGCAAGGAGTTCATCATCATCTACAACATCTATTACCTTTTGGAGGGTGGTGCCTCCTAGATTGGTTAGGTGTCGCTTGGGAGCCTCCGTCATCGAGATGTGGAGTTGAACCAAGAAGTTTGTAAGGGCAAGGAGATCGCCTACTTCGTGAAGATCTACCCCGAGTAAGGCTAGCCCTCCGTGGGCGTAGGCCATGATGGAATAGACAAGGTTGCTTCTTCGTGGACCCTTCGTGGGTGGAGCCCTCCGTGGACTCGCGCAGCCGTTACCCTCCGTGGGTTGAAGTCTCCATCAACGTGGATGTACGATAGCACCACCTATCGGAACCACGGGAAAAATCATTGCGTCTCCAAATTGCGTTTGATCTTCTCCACTTCTCTTTACTACATGTGCAATTTACTTTCCGCTGCCTATTCTCTAGAATTGCATGTGTAGTGTGCTACTTGACTTGTGTGTTATGCAAAATCTGCCAAAATCTGTCCTTGATAAAAGACAGAATTTTTATCTTGTCGAGTAGTCTAATCCCCCCCTCTAGACACTCTCACCTTCTTCGATCCCTCAATTGGTATCAGAGCTTTGGTCTCCATTGCTTTGGTTTACACACCATTGGAGGAAGATGGACGTGTCTACGCTTGGGAGCGTTAGCCATAGAGTGCCTATTCTTAATGGAGGGTCCTATAACTCGTGGAGGGTTGAAATGCTTAGTATCTTTAAGATGTACAATTTGTGCAAATATGTTGAGACCCCCTATGTGCCTCCATTTGATCCCTTGCACCCTACCATGGATGAAGAGCTTGATTTGCTTCGTAACCTTAGGACTGTAAATCTTATCATTAGAGGGTTACCCGATAACTTGCTTAAGCTTGTTACAAACTTTGAGTGTGCCTATGCTATGTGGAAGTTCTTGGAAGAACTTTATCTGGACTACTCTTTGAGAGGTCTTGATAAAATTCTATACAAGACTATTGAATTTGATATGATGCACCCCAATGATCCCAACTTTGATAAATGCTTCTTTGAGCTTCGTGATCTTATGAAAAAGAAGGGTGATCCCGATCTTATCAATGTTTTAATTAGAAATGCTCTTGCATTGCATTCCGAAGATTATTGTCACATTGACAAAACTAATGCAAGTAGTTATCAAATTGACCTAGGTGTTGATGATGAGCAATCTATGGGTCAATATGATGATGAGCATGAGCATGATGATGATTACTCCGATTCGGACACCGAGCTAGACAAGATCATGAAGAGTCTCAATCTTATGGCAAATCTGAGAGACTACATGTCCGGCGGAAAAGAGTGGATTCTTGATAGTGGATGCACCGACCACATGACCGGAGATAAAGACATGTTTCGAGAGCTTGCAAGGAACAATGGTCCACGCAAGTATGTGACTTTTGGAGACAACTCCAAGGGTAAGGTACTTGGCCTTGGTAAGGTGGCCATATCTCATGATAGCTCTATTCAAAATGTCATGCTTGTAGAATCTCTTGGATACAATTTACTTTCCGTGTCTAGATTAGCTGACTTTGGATTCAATGTGCTATTCACCAAAGTAGATTGCCAAGTCTTTCGTCGTGACAATCAAAACATGGCGTTTACCGGTATCCGTAGAGGTGATCTATATATTGTTGATTTCACTAAGAAAGCCCAACCTAGAGCTTGTTTCATTGCTAAATCCTCTAAAGGTTGGTTATGGCATAGAAGGCTTGGACATGTTGGTATGCGTAATCTAGACAAGCTAATCAAAGGTGATCATATTCTTGGTGTTAAAGATGTTTTCTTTGACAAAGATAGACTTTGTAGTGCTTGTCAAGCAGGAAAAAAAGTTGGTGGAAGTCATCCCGTGAAGAATATCATGACCACAAGGAAACCGCTTGAGCTTCTTCATATGGATCTCTTCGGTCCCAATGCTTACAAAAGCCTTGGTGGTAACTCCTTTGGTCTAGTTATAGTTGATGATTATTCCAAATTTACGTGGGTATTTTTCCTTGATGACAAATCGCAGGTTCAGAGAATCTTCAAGACCTTTGCCAGAAAGGCCCAAAATCAATTTGAGGTGAAGATCAAGAAAGTTCGGAGTGACAATGGAACGGAGTTCAAGAACGCCAATATAGACTCTTTTCTCGATGAGGAAGGGATTCTACATGAGTTCTCAGCTACGTACACTCCTCAACAAAATGGAGTTGTTGAGAGGAAGAACCGAACGCTCATAGAGATGGCGAGAACGATGCTTGATGAATACAAGACACCGAAGCATTTTTGGGGAGAAGCGGTCGAGACAGCATGTCATGCTATCAACAGGCTTTATCTTCGTAAGCTCCTCGGCAAGACATCATACGAGCTCCTCACCGGTAACAAACCCCAAGTGGGATACTTTCGTGTCTTTGGTTCAAAATGCTATATCCTTGATAAGCATCGTCGGTCTAAATTTGCTCCTAAATCTCATGAAGGCTTTCTCCTTGGTTATGGATCAAACTCCCACACCTACCGTGTCTACAATAATTTCACCCGAAAGGTTGAAGAGACGGTAGATGTGAAGTTTGATGAATCTAATGGCTCGCAAGTAGAGCAAATGCCTATTGATGTAGGAGACAAGGACCCATCGGAAGATATCCAAGATTTATCTATTGGAAAGATCCGTCCCATGGAAGTGAAGGAGAGTACCTCATCTACATATGTGGAGCCCCCTACCTCACGGCGAGATGAACCTCAAGGCAACATGGAGGCCTCCACAAGTGGAACTCACCAAGATGAGGAAGTGCAACAAGAAGATCCACCACAACCTCCTTCTCCACCGCCTCAAGACAACACCAACAACAATGAAGAAGAAGAAGAGGAAGATGAAGATGATGAGGAAGCTCAACCACAACCTCAACAAAAGCTATCCCGAGTCCGAGCAAGAGTCAAGAAAAATCATCCCGTGGAACAAATGATGAACGACATCAACTCCGGGAGAATTACTCGCTCTAAAACTCGCTTAGCTAACTTTTGTGAGCATTACTCATTTATCTCTAGTATTGAACCTATGAAGGTAGAAGAAGCACTTGAAGACCCGGATTGGGTGAACGCTATGCACGAAGAACTACACAACTTCGAGAGGAACAAGGTATGGACTTTGGTAGAGAAGCCCAAGGATGATCAAAACATCATTGGAACCAAATGGGTGTTTCGGAACAAGCAAGATGAAGATGGACAAGTCATCCGCAACAAGGCTCGTCTCGTAGCTCAAGGTTACACACAAGTCGAAGGTATGGACTATGGTGAGACCTATGCCCCCGTTGCTAGACTTGAGTCCATTCGCATTCTTCTTGCTTATGCCAATCACCATGATATTACTCTCTATCAAATGGATATCAAAAGTGCTTTCCTAAATGGTGAAATTGAGGAGGAAGTATTTGTGAAACAACCTCCCGGATTTGTGAATCCCAAAAAGCCTAATCATGTTTACAAGTTGCACAAAGCTCTTTATGGTCTTAAACAAGCTCCTAGAGCTTGGTACAAATGCTTGACTAGTTTCCTTATTGAAAAAGGGTTTGAGATTGGTAAGATAGACTCAACGCTGTTCACGAAAAGGGTTAATGGTGAACTATTTGTGTGCCAAATATATGTTGATGATATTATCTTTGGTTCAACTAACCCTCATTTTAGCAAGAAGTTTGGACAGCTCATGTCGGAGAAGTATGAGATGTCCATGATGAGTGAACTCAAATTCTTCCTTGGGTTGCAAATCAAGCAATCTAAGGAGGGTACCTTTGTCTCACAAACAAAGTACACCAAGGATCTCTTCAAGAAGTTCAACATGCAAGAAAGCAAAGGTATGAGTACCCCCATGTCTACAAGTGGACATAATGACTTGACAAAAGATGGAGAACCCGTTGATCAAAGGGTTTACCGATCTATGATTGGTTCTCTACTATATCTTTGTGATTCTCGTCCTGACATAATGTTGAGTGTATGCATGTGTGCGCGATATCAAGCAGCTCCTAAAGAATGCCATCTTAAAGCTGTTAAAAGGATAGTGAGATATTTGATACACACACCAAACTTTGGCATTTGGTATCCTAAAAGGGCCTCTTTCGACCTTGTTGGCTATTCCGACTCGGACTATGCCGGTGACAAGGTTGATAGAAAGTCAACTTCGGGTACGTGTCAATTCCTTGGTCGATCCCTTGTATCTTGGTCCTCCAAGAAACAAAATTTGGTATCTTTATCCACTGCCGAAGCAGAATATATTGCTGCTGGTTCGTGTTGTGCTCAATTACTATGGATGACACAAACGCTTAAGGATTATGGGATACATGTGAGACATGTTCCCTTGCTTTGTGACAATGAGAGTGCGATTAAAATTGGACACAATCCCGTGCAACACTCTCGAACAAAGCATATTGAAGTTCGTCACCATTTTATTCGTGATCATATTGCCAAGGGTGACATTAATCTTAAGCATGTTCGTACTGACAAACAACTCGCTGATATCTTTACAAAACCTCTTGATGAGAAGGTGTTTTGTCGCTTAAGGAGTGAGTTGAACATCATTGATGCTTCAAACTTGGAGTGAGAACTCCATTGATGCATGCAAGGCATGAGCCCACTTGACTAATCCTTGATATTTCTCTTATGATGGTGATCATATGTCTTGGACACATTTGCCTCCTTGTATTGCATCTAACTCCTTGCAGGTACTTGGATGATCTACATTCCACAAGATTACCACACACTCAAATCATGAGTAATCTTGTCATTAACCAAGTATCTAGCCCTTTGGGATGTTGAGTTCAAGGAACAAAATTCAACATATCCTTTTTGACATCTTATACATCTAGTATTTCACTCTTGTCATCTTGGATATCCTCGAGTATTTCCTTGCTAGCCTAACCCATGTAGGAAGATGAACCATACAAGTAGAAATGGCGCTCCAACTTCACATTCAATGAGCACCTACATCAAGTTTACCTACATGAGCAAAGCAACAACAAGCCCAAGGTATGTTCTTCACATCTTTGAGGAGCTTTGCTCAAAGTCATGAGTACAAGCAACTTCATAAGATGTGATCACATCAAATGCTTAATTGAAAAATGGCAACCCCATTTTGAGCTTAAATGATGAGTATGACCTATGATCAAATGTCCTCATTTGACTCCTAAGTCAATATACTCAAACATAGGTGACCTTGTCGCCGACCTTTATCTAGATGAAGTACATATGTTTTGGAGTCTTTCTATTTTCTCTTATGTTCTCTCATTGAGTTTTCTTTTTTTTTTTTAAAAAACTTCATCTAGGAATCTTTTTCATTTCTATTCTTATGTCTTTTTGTATATCCTTCTGGCTCTGATCAATTCCCCGAAAATCTTTCACAAATTCATTGCAAATCCTTTGAAACATTCCTCGCAAAGTGAGCTGAATTATTTCTGTATTTCCTTGGAATTAAACTCGGCGTCACCGATTTAAATTTTTCGGTCTAACCGAAAAGGATCTACCCTAAGTCCCTGACTTTCGGACCCACCGATCCATCTAATTCGGTGTCACCGATTTATCTCTTCCAGGATATCATCTTCTGCAGCTCCACTCACTGATTCCCTATGCATGTTCCTATTTGCCCTGTTGTGATTCTTAAGGATCCCACTTCTTTCTTTCCATCTTCCCTGACCTTCCTAGTTTGCTGTCCTTTTCGGCACTTGATGTCAAAGGGGGAGAAGACTTAGGGGGAGACGAGAAGATTTAGGGGGAGAAGAAGAGCATTCTTACCTTAAGGGGGAGAGAATCACATCAAAGCTTTGCCGTGTTTTACATTGGACATTACAATTGAATTCATTCTCATTTGGCATCATTCTTTTGATTTTGCTCTTTCCATCAAACCCCTTGTTCTGAGAGAACTCAAAGGGAGAGAAATCTTCACAATTGATATCTTATGAAAAGCAAAATCTCTCAGAGTTCATTGAAAATCTTTTACTTTCGGAGACATGTTTGCTGATTCAAGCCTGTGCTCAATATGAGACACTCTTTATACATGTCATCACTGGCTTGGTACTCTTGATGTTCTTGCAGTTGGTTGAAGAAATACTCTTGTGTTATCTAACCTTGTTTTCCCAAGTTTATCTCTTCAGGTACAATGCCAAGGAACCTCAAGGTAAGTATATGCACCTTGCAGAATGTGCATGATGGTGACTTGCTTGTGAATACTTGTTTGCAAGAAATCACCATGCACATATGCATTATCACTCACTTCTTTTCATCTGCTCTGATGCATATAGCCAAGCTGCATGTAGCACATCTTGCTTATCTCTCTTGTGTGCTTGTGGTAGTCCAAAACCAAAATTTATGAAAATCTTGCACACTTGTAGGGGGAGCCTGTGTACTACATGCTTGTCAAAGCTTTCGTGATAATTCTGTCTTTCTTTCAATAAGCTTTGATGTATTGTTTAGTGTGATTTTAGTGTGTTGCATTCAATTACCAAAAAGGGGGAGATTGAAAGCACATTTGCCCCCTGGGTGGTTTTGGTAATTAATGACAACATACTTTGTGGTTGGACTAATGCTTTTATCAAGTATGTTTCAGGAAATTCAATCACATTGGCATGGCAAAAGGACTGAAGAAGTGGACCCCTCAAAATGCTAAGGCAAGCATTGGCAAAAGCTCAAGACTCCATTTTTGGTTTAGTGATCCAAGATCACATTGAGTCCATAGGAAAAGCCAATACTATTAAAAGGGGATGAGGTTATGTTGATGATCTGGTTGCTCAAGTGCTTAGTGATATATCTCCCTAAACTATCAGCAATCTTCACTACAAAATACACTCATAAGTAATCTCGGTCCCACCGATATTCCACACTCAGTCACACCGAGATGAACCACCTCAGCCATAAGCCAAACCCTAGAAAAATCGGATATTCCGAGTTTGAAATCGGT
>LR738709.1:637409161-637427332 GCA_902687465.1 Secale cereale | reverse complement strand
CCCCCCCCCCCCCTCCCAAAAAAAGATCCACTCCGTTTGTTATTTGTTTAGTAAGGAAACAGACATATGGTTGATTAATTACGCTGGGGTTGTTCCTGTATTTTTGTATATATGGTACTCTCTCCGTTCGGAATTATTTGTCGCAGAAATGGATGTATCTAGACGTATTTTAGTTCTAGATACATCCATTTTTGAGACAAGTAATTTCGAACGGAGGGAGTAGATTATAAGAGATATGCATGGGAACAAACTCAAAAGATTCTTAACGATAGTTGTTCTGATTGCGTGGTAGATGGTACAGTACTAAACAACAAGAGGCGCAAAAGGGTTGTCAAAAAAACCAGCCACAATAGGACTCTAGACCTTTTTTTTTTTTTGCGGGGGACTCTAGACATAGAGAACATGAGAAATACATGGGGGGCCGTAGTAGATCAAACCCTACCCACCGAGGAGCGAGCCCCGGAAAGAGTAGAGCGCGAGAGGCAAGCAGGCGACCATACACCTGGTGCACGACGGCTATCGCGGCGGCTAGTACGGCCAGAAGATCAGCCTCACCGCCGATTGCCGCCTCCAACTCCGGCCGCTAGCCAGCCACAAGTGAGTACCCTCTCATTTGGATCGTTGGTGTCTAAACTTTTCTTTGGATCTCCCGGTTTGAGAACTGTTTGATATGATCGTACAGTGAGTAAAGAAAGCACAAGAATTCAAGTACTGCCGGCGTCCACAACCACTCCAGTAGATTCTGCTTCCCTCCACTTCAAGGTAAACTACGAGCAAGTCAAGCACCTTGCCATCGACGAGATCGTCTCATCCGAGGTCGTCTCCGTCGGCCAACACCTGTGGAGGATCGACTGTTACCCGCAGGGACCGGTACTGTACTCCAAATATGACAAGGCAAATTATGTTTCTATCTACCTTAAGCACATGAGCGATTCCAGAAGCGTACGCGCCAACTTCGTTGCCTTCATAAAGGTTAGAGATGACAAGCCGTTAGAAATAGAAGCGAAGACTTGCCTTCACGAGTTCACAACCATGGGTGATCCGGGCTACCTTGACACTTGGGGGTGGCATCGGTTTGTGGAAAGAACGGTCCTCGAGGAAAACTGTGTTATTGATGGGCACATCACGTTCATTTGCATCATCATGGTCGCGCGTGATACTCCTGTCACCGTGCCGCCATCCGACATCGGGAACCATCTCGGATGCTTACTGGATCAGGCATATGGGACTGACATGTCGTTTATCGTCGATGGCGAGACATTCCCGGCGAACCGAGCGATTATTGCAGCCCGCTCACCGGTCTTCAGGGCAGAGCTTTTTGGCTCGATGGCCGAAGCTACAATGTCATTGATCACACTGCACGATATCACACCTTCAACATTCAAACTTATGCTTCGGTTCATATACACCGATGAGTTTCCTACTACTACTAGAGAAGATAACCTCTCCAATGAGGTGTTATTTGATTTACTTGCCGCTGCAGATCGCTACGCACTAGACCGGCTAAAGCTTATGTGTGTCCAAAAGTTATGGGATAATGTGTCAATGGATACAATTACAGATATTCAAGCTTGCGCTGAGATGTACAATTGCCCCGAGTTGAAGGACAAGTGCATTGACTTTATTGCTAAAAAGAACAAATCCAAGAAGCCGGATTCTTCATCGGGCTAGGGCACAAACTTCACGGATTGTTATCGTTGGTGAGTTTAGACTTTAGAGAGTGCTAGTCGAATATGATATAGTGGAGTATTTTTACGCAGGTGCATATGCAACTGGTATTATATTTGTGCTTTGGCGAGAACTACAGTTTTCTTGCATTGTGTTTAACTAGTACTTTTACACTTATACAATAATCATTGTTTTTCTTAGGAAACGTGTGTCGACCGGGATTTACTGTGTTATATTGTTGCTAAATTTCTATACTTACTAGATATAATTTGTACTAGTTTGTTAGAGGATTTCGTACTAAGTAAGCTACCTTTGTATTTGAAAAACAAATGTTGCTAATGACCTGTGATGCTCATACTTGAAAATATGCAATTGATTTTGTAACTAATCGCCTACACCATTAATATGACAATTTTTCTCTCGAATGCTCACCGAGTTCCACGTCATTTTGTCAATGAACTATGGTTCACCACCAAGTGCACAAGTGCACTGACTGGACTTATGATAAAGAGACAACTTCCAGGAAGCCTGGTTCCTCGTCGTGCTAAGGAACAGAGTACATAGATTATTATTGGTGACAATATACAGAGAGTGCTGGAGCATAAGATATTGGAGTATTTTACATGGGTGCATATGCATCTGGGATTCTATTTGTGGTTTCAGGAAAACTATGGGTTTCTTGTGTTTGACAAGTAGGGAAAAGGTAGAGATGTGAATTTCCTTTTGTTTTTTGTTGATAAGTTTCTATGCTAGATATAATTTCTAGTTTGTTACATGATTTCTCGCTAAGTAAGACCACTAGTAGAAAAAGGGTCTTTAGTCCCGGTTCGTAAGGGTCTTTATGTAACACCCTGGATTTTGGACCTTTCTTTTTCTTTTTGATTTATTTAAATTTTTGATTTGAATTGCCTGTTATGTGGCTCTACGGTCCTGAAATCTGGGAAGATCATCTCATCTCAGGCTCCCAAGTGGCTTGCCTCAAAACCATCCCAAAACCGTGTCATTTTCATCTTAGCCCAAGCTCAAATTCTTTTTCTTGTGAATATTCCTTTTTGTGTTAAAGGAATAACCCTATTTGCCCTAGGTTGTGAAGCAACATATATTTCTGCCACTCCCAAAATTCCCAAATAATTCTGATAAATTGTTTGGGACATGTTTTTCACAGATATGTCAAAGTTCTTCCTTACTATGTTCAAAAATAATTCCCAAATATTCATTTTCCTATTGTGCCCTAAATGGAACTTTGTGAAGGAAGTGTCGTTTATCTTTGCTTTATTGCTCCCAAAAAATTTGGACACTCTTTCCAATACATATCATTGCCACATGACAAAATTGAACTTCATTTTCCTAGTAAATATTTCTCAACTAATTTCACAAGTTTCTGTCCAGAAAGGAGCTTTGTGAAGGAGGTACTATATATCTAGGAGTATCCAAATGAGTTGAAATTTCGACATTTCCTCAATATGCTCATATAACGACTCTGCAAAAGATTTGAGCATCGTTCCATCATCCATGTGAGCTCAAAATCAAATCTTGGTTTCTAGTCAGATTTTCAATTTGTGAAGCAACTATATAATAAATTGCTTCATTATTTCTGAAAGTTTACCAGGACATGATCCTACCCGTATAAACTCTCTCTACAAAATTTGGGACCATTTTATCTAGCAAATTTCCCTCGGCAATGTTTCTAAGATTCTGTCCAGATTGAAGCATTGTGAAGCAAGTATCATTTTGGTATTCCCAATTCGTATGAAACTTTTACAGTGTATTCATATGCCCATATGACTCATCTCCTCCAAATTTCAGCTCAATAAAGTGCACTATGTGAGCACAACATCAAGTTCCTCATTTCTGACCAGTGGGGCCATTTGTACAGCAAGTGCTGGATTTTCTTCTCCATTTGATCCGAGACTTGGCGAAAACAGTATCCATAGCATGTGATAACTCCATGCTAAAGACCAGCCTCTGTCCCCCTTTGTATCTCCCTCACCACAACACAAACACATTGTTGTTCATGTGGATTCTAGCCAGCTCTGGTCACATCTTGAGCCACTGTGCTCGTTTCTTTCCTCTTTGGCCTTCCTTGTTGAATGACCAGTCTATCTGACAAGGTCTAGCCGGCCAGAGTGCAACGCGTGCGCCTGTTCACGCGGTGACTGAGCGGCTGGCATGCCGTCTGCACGCTCTGGCAGATTGGAATCCTCCTCCCCATCCGTTCACTCGAGCCCTCGTCGCGTAGCCTTGTCCATTAGCTCCCCCGTGTTGTCGTCGTTGCCATGTACCTGATCTCTGCCCCGCTCCGATCACGTCCTACGCGGTGCGCCAGCCGTGCCCGTGACCTGTAGCATCTGCCGCCGTTGTCTTCGGTTGCCTACGCCGCTCCCGAGCCTTCTCGAGCACGCCCGAGCCCTCATGTTCCTCCGTGAACTCTCTGGACACGCCTCCACTGCCCTCGGCATGGCCTCGACGCGCCAGAGCGATGACACACGCATTTAAAAATACTTATTTAACATTTTCCAAACGTTTTTGTAAAAAGATTGTAATATATATTTAAAATATTTTAAAGTATAAACAAAAGTACAAAAAACAAAAAAGGAAAACAAAGAATGTAAAAAACAAAAAATAAGGTTGTGGCCTCGCTCGCGCGTGGGCTAGCCCATATTGCTTGCCCCCTTCAGCGAGTCGGTAGTTACGCTCGCTGAAGGCGAGGAATAGGGGCCCCCGGCATGGATGCTATATTCGCCTCGTGCTTTGCTTCAACCGTTGGCTTGAAAAGAGGGGGAACCAAGACTAATTTTTTTTAAAGAAGGCTGACGCCCGACTTTAAATTAATGATGCCCTTACAACCAACGATACAAGACAACACCACACTGCACAACAAAGAGAAAGAAAAAAACACCAGCAAGATACAAGGGTGCTCAGGAAGAACAACAAAGCCCAGACACGTAAGCAATGAGGCATTGGATCCCTCAACCATGATCAGAGGACCGGAGCGCAGAAGGAGGCTTACTCGAGAAGGATATTAGCCGTCAACGAAGGCCTTGCCATCGCCATCGCCCGGGCAATTGGCACAACATCGCCATCTAGTTCCATCGCCGATAGAAACCCCCTGCTCCCTCGCCCCGGCTCGAAGGGTGTTGCACCGTCAGACGATGCAAATACTCAACACCCTAGAGCCTAGATGGAAACTATCACCAAGAACCCAAAGAGAGGTCTCCTAACACAACCACCTTTCCGAACTTAGCTCCTCTTAAGATCACCATCGATAAAGCAAGGAACCATCAGCACGAAGAGGAAGTTGTCGTCCAAGAAACTCACCCCGTGACAACTAGCCAAATGAGACCTTTGCTCTCGAGATGGAGCCTCCAAGGAGGCAACGATGCTGCAATGCCGCCACCGCCCGTTCTAGGAAACGCCAGACCGGGGGTTTTCACCCAGAGCTTAGGGTGGGGGTGATACCTACGATGACGCCTCCAGGAAGGGGAGCGACGTGAAGGAAATATGCCCTAGAGGCAATAATAATGTTGTTATTTGTACTTCCTTATATCATGATAAATGTTTATTATTCATGCTAGAATTGTATTAACCGGAAACTTAGTACATGTGTGAATACATAGACAAAGCAAAGTGTCCCTAGTATGCCTCTACTAGACTAGCTCATTGATCAAAGATGGTTATGTTTCCTAGCCATAGACATGAGTTGTCATTTGATCAACGGGATCACATCATTAGGAGAATGATGTGATGGACTAGACCCATCCGTTAGCTTAGCACTATGATCTTTTAGTTTTACTACTATTGCTTTCTTCATGACTCATACATGTTCCTATGACTATGAGATTATGCAACTCCCGAATACCGGAGGAACACCTTGTGTGCTATCAAACGTCACAACGTAACTGGGTGATTATAAAGATGCTCTACATGTGTTTCTGAAGGTGTTCGTGGTGTTGGCATAGATCAAGAATAGGATTTGTCACTCCGAGTGTCGGAGAGGTATCTCTGGGCCCTCTCAATAATACACATCATAATAAGCCTTGCAAGCAAATGTCTAATGAGTTAGTCACGAGATGATGTATTACGGAATGAGTAAAGATACTTGCCGGTAACGAGATTGAACTAGGTATTGAGATACCAACGATCGAATCTCGGTCAAGTAACATACCGAGTGCTCCTACTGCAAAGGGACTGGACACTGGAAGCGGAACCGCCACAAGTATTTGGTGGATAAGAAGGATGGCAAGGTGAACAATAGTATATGTGATGTACATGTTATTGATGTGTACCTTACTAATGCACGTAGTAGCACCTGGGTATTTGATACCGGTTCGGTTGCTAATATTTGTAACTCAAAACAGGGGCTACGGATTAAACAAACATTGGCTAAGGATGAGGTGACGATGCGCGTGGGAAATGGTTCCAAAGTCGATGTGATCGCCGTCGGCATGCTAACTCTACATCTACCATCGGGATTAGTTTTATACCTAAATAATTGTTATTTGGTGCCATCGTTGAGCATGAACATTATATCTGGATCTTGTTTGTTGCGAGACGGTTATTCATTTAAATCAGAGAATAATGGTTGTTCTATTTATATGAGTAACATCTTTTATGGTCATGCACCCTTGAAGAGTTGTCTATTCTTGTTAGATCTCGATCATAGTGATGCACATATTCATAATATTGAAACCAAAAGATGCAAGGTTGATAATGATAGTGCAACTTATTTGTGGCACTGCCGTTTAGGTCATATTATTGTAAAGCGCATGAAGAAACTCCATACTGATGGACTTTTGGAATCACTTGATTATGAATCACTTGGTGCTTGCGAACCGTGCCTCATGGGCAAGATGACTAAAACTCCGTTCTCTGGAACAATGGAGCGAGCAACTGATTTGTTGGAAATCATACATACTGATGTATGTGGACCGATGAGTGTTGAGGCTCGCAGCGGGTATCGTTATTTTCTGACCTTCACTGATGATTTAAGCAGATATGGGTATATCTACTTGATGAAACACAAGTCTGAAACATTTGAAAAGTTCAAAGAGTTTCAGAGTGAAGTAGAGAATCATCGTAACAAGAAAATAAAGTTTCTACGATCTGATCATGGAGGCGAATATTTGAATTACGAGTTTGGTCTTCATTTGAAACAATGTGGAATAGTTTCACAGCTCACGCCACCCAAAACACTACAGTGTAATGTTGTGTCCGAACGTCGTAACCATACTTTATTAGATATGGTGCACTCTATGATGTCTCTTACCGATTTACCACTATCGTTTTGGGGTTATGCTTTAGAGACAACTGCATTCACGTTAAATAAGGCACCATCTAAATCCGTTGAGACGACGCCTTATGAACAATGGTTTGGCAAGAAACCAAAGTTGTCGTTTCTTAAAGTTTGGGGCTGCGATACTTATGTGAAAAAAGCTTCAACCTGATAAGCTCGAACCCAAGTCGGAGAAATGTGTCTTCATAGGATACCCAAAGGAAACTGTTGGGTACACCTTCTATCATAGATCCGAATGAAAGATATTCATTGCTAAGAATGGATCCTTCCTAGAGAAGGAGGTTCTCTCGAAAGAAATGAATGGGGGGAAAGTAGAACTTGATGAGGTAATTGTACCTTCTCCCAAATTGGAAAGTAGCACATCACAGAAACTAGTTCCAGTGATTCCTACACCAGTTAGCGAGGAAGCTAATGATGATGATCATGAAACTTCGGATCAAGTTACTACTGAACCTCGTAGGTCAACCAGAGTACGTTCCGCACCAGAGTGGTACGGCAACCCAGTTTTGGAAGTCATGTTGCTAGACCATGATGAACCTACGAACTATGAGGAATAGATGATGAGCCCAGATTCCGCAAAATAGCTTGAGGCCATGAAATCTGAGATGGGATCCATGTATGAGAACAAAGTGTGGACTTTGGTTGACATGCCCGATGATCGGCAAGCCATTGAGAATAAATGGATCTTCAAGAGGAAGAACGACGCTGACGGTAATGTTACTATCTACAAAGCTCGACTTGTTGCGAAAGGTTTTGGACAAGTTCAAGGAGTTGACTACGATGAGACTTTCTCACCCGTAGCAATGCTTAAGTCTGTCCGAATCATGTTAGCAATTTCCGCATTTTATGATTATGAAATTTGGCAAATGGATGTCAAAACTGCATTCCTTAATGGATACCTCAAAGAGGAGTTGTATATGATGCAACCAGAAGGCTTTGTCGATCCTAAATGTGCTAACAAAGTGTGCAGGCTCCAGCGATCCATCTATGGACTGGTGCAAGCATCTCGGAGTTGGAATATACGCTTTGATGAGGTGATCAAAGCATATGGTTTTATACAGACTTTTGGAGAAGCCTGTATTTACAAGAAAGTGAGTGGTAGCTCTGTAGCATTTCTGATATTATATGTAGATGACATATTGTTGATTGGAAATGATATAGAATTTTGGATGGCATAAAAGGATACTTGAATAAGAATTTTTCAATGAATGACCTCGGTGAAGCTGCTTAAATATTAGGCATCAAGATCTATAGAGATAGATCAATACGCTTAATTGGACTTTCACAAACACATACCTTGATAAAGTTTTGAAGAATTTCAAACTGGATCAGACGAAGAAATGGTTCTCGCCTGTGTTACAAGGTGTGAAGTTGAGTAAGACTCAATACCCGACCACTGCAGAAGATAGAGAGAAAATGAAAGTCATTCCCTATGACTCAGCCATAGGATCTATCATGTATGCGATGATGTGTACCAGACCTGATGTGTGCCTTGCTATAAGTTTAGCAGGGAGGTACCAAAGTAATCCAGGAGTGGATCACTGGACAGCGTTCAAGAACATCCTGAAGTACCTGGAAAGGACAAAGGATATGTTTCTCGTTTATGAAGGTGACAAAGAGCTCGTCGTAAACGGTTACGTCGATTCAAGCTTTGACACTGATCTGGATGACTCTAAGTCACAAACCGGATATGTATTTTTATTGAACGGTGGAGCTATCAGTTGGTGCAGTTCCAAGCAGAGCGTCGTGGTGGGATCTACGTGTGAAGCGGAATACATAGCTGCTTCGGAAGCAGCAAATGAAGGATTGTGGATGAAGGAGTTCATAGCCGATCTAGGTGTTATACCTAGTGCATCGGGTCCAATGAAAATATTTTGTGACAACACTGGAGCAATAGCCTTGGCGAAGGAATCTAGGTTTCACAAGAGAACAAAGCACATCAAGAGACGCTTCAATTCCATCTGTGGTCAAGTCAAGGAGGGAGACATAGAAATTTGCAAGATACATATGGATTTGAATTTCGCAGACCCGCTGACTAAGCCTCTTCCACAAGCAAAACATGATCAGCACCAAAACTCCATGGGTGTTAGAATCATTACTATGTAATCTAGATTATTGACTCTAGTTCAAGTGGGAGACTAAAGGAAATATGCCCTAGAGCCAATAATAAAGTTGTTATTTGTATTTCCTTATATTATGATAAATGTTTATTATTCATGCTAGAATTGTATTAACAGGAAACTTAGTACATGTGTGAATACATCGACAAAACAGAGTGTCCCTAGTATGCCTCTACTAGACTAGCTCATTGATCAAAGATGGTTATGTTTCCTAGCCATAGACATGAGCTGTCATTTGATCAACGAGATCACATCATTAGGAGAATGATGTGATGGACAAGACCCATCCGTTAGCTTAGCAACTTGATTGTTTAGTTTTACTAATATTGCTTTCTTCGTGACTTATACATGTTCCTATGACTATGATATTATGCAACTCCCGAATACTGGAGGAACACCTTGTGATCTATCAAACGTCACAACGTAACTGTGTGATTATGAAGATGCTTTATAGATGTCTCCGAAGGTATTTGTGGTGTTGGCATGGATCGAGAATAGGATTTGTCACTCCGAGTGTCAGAGAGGTATCTCTGGGCCCTCTCGGTAATACACATCATAATAAGCCTTGCAAGCAAATGACTAATGAGTTAGTCACGAGATGATGTATTGCGGAATGAGTAAAGACACTTGCCGGTAACAAGATTAACTAGGTATGGTGATACCGACGATCGAATCTCGGGCAAGTAACATACCGATGACAAAAGTGAAGGAAATATGCCCTAGAGGCAATAATAAAGTTATTATTTATTTCCTTATATCATGATAAATGTTTATTATTCATGCTAGAATTGTATTAACCGGAAACTTAGTACATGTGTGAATACATAGACAAAACAGTATGTCCCTAGTATGCCTCTACTAGACTAGCTCATTGATCAAAGATGGTTATGTTTCCTAGCCATAGACATGAGTTGTCATTTGATCAACGGGATCACATCATTAGGAGAATGATGTGATGGACAAGACCCATCCGTTAGCATAGCACTATGATCATTTAGTTTTACTGCTATTGCTTTCTTCATGACTTATACATGTTCCTATGACTATGAGATTATGCAACTCCCGAATACCGTAGGAACACCTTGTGTGCTATCAAACGTCACAACGTAACTGGGTGATCATAAAGATGCTCTACAGGTGTCTCCGAAAGTATTCGTGGTGTTGGCATAGATCAAGATTAGGATTTGTCACTCCGAGTGTCGGAGAGGTATCTCTGGGCCCTCTCGGTAACACACATCACAATAAGCCTTGCAAGCAAAAGACTAATGAGTTAGTCACGAGATGATGTGTTACGGAACGAGTAAAGAGACTTGCCAGTAACGAGATTGAACTAGGTATAGAGATACCGACGATCGAATCTCGGGCAAGTAACATACCGATGACAAAAGGAACAACGTATGTTGTTATGCGGTTTGGACCGATAAAAGATCTTCGTAGAATATGTAGGAGCCAATATGAACATCTAGGTTCCACTATTGGTTATTGACCGGAGATGAGTCTCGGTCATGTCTACATAGTTCTCGAACCCGTAGGGTCCGCACGCTTAACGTTTGATGACGATCGGTATTATGAGTTTATGAGTATTGATGTACCGAAGGTAGTTCGGAGTCCCGGATGAGATCACGGACATGACGAGGAGTCTCGGAATGTTCGAGACATAAAGATTGATATATTGGACGACTATATTCGGACACCGGAAGTGTTCCGGAAAAGTTTCGGATTTAACGGGATTGCCGGAGGGGGTTACCGGAACCCCCTACGAAGGGGGATGGTCCATAGTGGGCCTTAAGGGAAAGAGAGAGGCAGCCCATAGGGCTGGCCGGCGCCCCACCTAGGGTTCCTAGTTGGACTAGGATTGGGGGGCGCCACCTCTTCCTCTTTTCCTTTCCCTCTCTTCCTTCTTTGGTGATTCCTACTAGGAATAGGATTGCAATCCTATTCCTAGTAGGATTGCACCCCTAGCCGCACCAAACAAGGGCCGGCCGCCCCCCCCCCCCCCTTGCTCCTTTATATACGGGGGCAGGGGGCACCCAAAGACACACAAGTTGAATTGTTCCAGCCGTGTGCGGTGCCCCCCTCCACAGAAACACACCTCGGTCATACCGTCGCGGTGCTTAGGCGAAGCCCTGCGCCGGTGAATACATCATATCCGTCACCACGCCGTCGTGCTGACGAAACTCTCCCGTGAAGCTCAACTGGATCAAGAGCTCGTGGGACGTCATCAAGCTGAACGTGTGCTGAACGCGGAGGTGCCGTACGTTCGGTGCTTGATCGGTTGAATCGTGAAGAAGTTCGACTACATCAACCGCGTCACTTGACGCTTCCGCTTCCGGTCTACGAGGGTATGTAGACACACTCTTCCCTCTCGTTGCTATGCATCTGGTAGATAGATCTTGCGTGATCGTAGGAAAATTTTAAAATACTACGTTCCCCAACAAAAAGGAACAACGTATGTTGTTATGCGGTTTGACCGATAAAGATCTTCGTAGAATATGTAGGAACCAATATGAGCATACAGGTTCCGCTATTGGTTATTGACCGGAGATGAGTCTCGATCATGTCTACTTAGTTCTCGAACCCGTAGGGTCCGCACGCTTAACGTTCGATGACGATCGGTATTATGAGTTTATAAGTTTTTATGTACTGAAGGTAGTTCGGAGTCCCGGATGAGATCACGGACATGACGAGGAGTCTCGGAATGTCCGAGACATAAAGATTGATATATTGCGCGGCTATATTCGGACACCGGAAGTGTTCCGGGTGATTTCGGAGAAAACTGGAGTGCCGAAGGGGTTACTGGAACCCCCCGGGGGAGTATTGGGCCAACATGGGCCTTGTGGGAGAGAGAGGAGAGGGCCTAGGGCTGGCCGCGCGCCTCCCCCTTGGGAGTCCGAATTGGACAAGGGGAGGGGGCGACGCCCCCTCTTTCCTCCCTCTCTCCCTTCCTTCCTTTCCCCCTCCTAGTAGGACTAGGAAAGGGGAGTCTTAGTCCTACTAGGAGGAGGAATCCTCCTCTCCTTGGCGCGCCCAAGGGCCGGCCGGCCTCCCCCTTGCTCCTTTATATACGGGGTAGGGGGCACCCTAGAACACAAGCAACATTGTTTTAGCCATGTGCGGTGTCCCCTCCACAGAAACAAACCTCGGTCATATTGTTGCAGTGCTTAGGCGAAGCCCTGCGCCGGTAGCTTCATCATCTCCATCACCATGCCATCGTGCTGACAAAACTCTCCCGTGAAGCTCAACTGGATCAAGAGCTCGTGGGACGTCATCGAGCTGAACGTGTGCTGAACGCGGAGATGCCGTACATTCGGTGCTAGGATCGGTTGAATCGCGAAGACGTTAGACTACATCAACCGCGTCACTAGACGCTTCCGCTTTCGGTCTACGAGGGTACGTAGGCACACACTCTCCCCGCTCGTTGCTATGCTTCTAGTAGATAGATCTTGCGTGATCATAGGAATTTTTTTGAAATACTACGTTCCCCAACAGTGGCATCAGAGCCAGGTCTATGCGTAGATGATATGCACGAGTAGAACACAATGAGTGTTGGGCGATAATAGTCATACTGCTTACCAGCATGTCATACTTTGATTCGGCGGTATTGTGAGATGAAGCGGCCCGGACCGACATTACGCGTACGCTAACGCGAGACTGGTTTCACCGTTACGAGCACTCGTTGCTTAAAGGTCACCGGCGGGTGTCTGTCTCTCTCACTTTAGTTGAATCAAGTGTGGCTACGCCCGGTCCTTGTGAAGGTTAAAACAGCACATACTTCACGAAAAATCGTTGTGGTTTTTTGTATGTGTAGGTAAGAATTGTTCTTGCTAAGCCCGTAGCAACCACGTAAAACTTGCAACAACAAAGTAGAGGACGTCTAACATGTTTTTGCAGGGCATGTTGTGATGTGATATGGTCAAGACGTGATGGGTTATACATTATTGTATGAGATGATCATGTTTTATAAATTATCGGCAACCGGCAGGAGCCTTATGGTTGTCTCTTTATTGTATGAATTGCGAAGGCCATGTAATTGATTTAATTTACCACTATGAGTTAGCGATAGTGGTAGTAGCAATAGTTGGTGAGACGACCACGACGCTGCAATGCAGATCATGGTGTCAAGCCGGTGACGATGGAGATCATGACGATGCTTTGGAGATAGAGATCAAAAGCACAAGGTGATGATGGCCATACCATGTCACATATTTTGATTGCATGTGATATTTATCTTATTATGCTTCTTATTTTGCTTAGAACGGCGGTAGCATTATAAGATGATCCCTTACAAAAATTTCAAGGTACAAGTGTTCTCCCTGAGTATGCACCATTGCGAAAGTTCATTGTGCCAAGACACCACGTGATGATCGGGTGTGATAAGCTCTTCGTTCAAATACAACGGGTCTAAGACAGTTTTGCAAAAGTAGAATACTCGGGTTAAACTTGACGAGCCTAACATGTACAGACATGGCCTCGGAACACTGGAGACCGAAAGGTCGAGCGTGAATCATATAATAGATATGATCAACATAAGATGTTCACCATCGAAAACTACTCCATCTCACGTGATGATCAGACATGGTTTAGTTGATTTGGATCACATGATCATTTAGATGACCACTAGAGAATTGTCTATATAAGTGGGAGTTCTTCAGTAATATGATTAATTGAACTTTAATTTATCATGAACGTAGTCCTGATAGTTTTTGCATATCTATGTTGTTGTAGATCAATGGCTCGTGCTACCATTCCCTTGAATTTTAATGCGTTACTAGAGAAAGCTAAGTGGAAAGATGATGTTAGCAATTACACGAACTGGGTCCGTAACTTGAGGATTATCCTCATTGCTGCACAGAAGAGTTATGTCCTGGAAGCAACGCTAGGTGACAGGCCTGCTGCAGGAGCAACCCCGGACGTTATGAACGTCTGGCAAGCTCTTTTTGATGACTACACGATATTTTAATGTGCCATGCTTTATGGCTTAGAACCGGGACTTCAACGACGTTTTGAACGTCATGGAGCATATGAGATGTTCCAGGAGTTGAAGTTAATATTTCAAGCAAATGCTCGGATTGAGAAATATAAAATTTCCAATAAGTTCTACAGCTGCAAGATAGAGGAGAACAGTTCTATCGGTGAACACTTGCTCAGAATGTCTGGGTACTACAATCATATGGCTGAACTTGGATGCAAAGTTGACGAAGATAATGTTATTGATAGAGTTCTTCAATCACTGCCACCAAGCTATAAAGGCTTCGTGATGAACTATAACATACAAGGGATGCAGAAGACAATTCCCGAGCTCTTCGCTATGCTCAAAGCTGCAGAGGTAGAAATCAAAAAGGAGCATCAAGTGTTGATGGTTAACAAGACCACTTGTTTTAAGAAAAAGGGCAAGGGAAAGAAGGGGAACTTCAAGAAGAATAGCAAGACAGTTGCTACTCCCGCGAAGAAACCCAAGTCTGGAGCCAAGCCTGAAACTGAGTGCTTCTACTGCCAAGGGACTGGACACTGGAAGCGGAACTGCCCCAAGTATTTAGCGGATAAGAAGGATGACAAAGTGAACAAAGGTATATTTGATATACATGTTATTGATGTGTACCTTACTAATGCACGTAGTAGCACCTGGGTATTTGATACTGGTTCGGTTGCTAATATTTGTAACTCGAAACAGGGGCTACGGATTAAACAAATATTAGTTAAGGACGAGTGACGATCACTACAAGAAATATGTCAACTTGTGACCACCACTATTGGTCACTGAATGGTCACAAATTTCCATTTGTGACCTTTTTATGATCAAAAACATAAGGTCAAAAGCTGGCCATCATAAACTGACTATAGCGACCTTCTCTGTGAGAAGGTCATAAACGTTTTTGACCAAAATATGCCTACTGTCGTGTTTTGGTCACTAGCAGCCTCCCCAGGCCACGTAGGCATCCAGCGTGGCAAGCTGATGTGGCACAAGATTCAGCCCGGTCCAATTCGGTTTTCTACTTGGGCCTAGCCCAACAATTCAGCCTTTTTTACTTATTTTTTACTATTAATTTTGGTCAGCTACATGGGCTTGGCCCATTAATTCGGCCTTTTGCTTTCTAAGATCTAGCCTTTTCACATTCTATATAATTTCTATTTTCGGATTTTCTTTGTTTTTTTGTTACATTCAATTTTTAGATTATTGTAGCCAACTGGGTGCACATTGCTTGTAGTCAACACACCGATATACCAATCATCAAGTTTTGATTTTTCACAGCTTGTAGTCAACACACCGATTCAAATAACAGCCAAACTCAGTTTATTACAATATTCCACACAATCACAATATACACGATACATTATTCCACCAATCACAATATAGCACTCTACAGGTAAAACTCTCAACAATATAGCACTCTATATCAGGGGCCAGCCAAGCCTACTACCATGCATGAGGCCACAACCAGCCCAATAGCATCAGCACCGTTGGAGCCCTGACCAACGTCCAAGCTTTATCAAGCTCCCTGCAAATTGCATTTAGTGGCAAAGCATTAATAGATGAAGTTGCAAAATGAATATCATAGGGGAAGCTACACTTGGCATATACACGGGCAGAGTTGGGTTTAAGTAACCAAGTCATGTTTAAAAGAGTTAACCGAAGGAGTACAATTAGCGTGTAACCTGGAAAACATATAGCGAGTACCTATCTATCAACACATGTCATCACATAGAAGCCAAATACGGCCGTGGGAATTAGCAGAAGGGCATCTCCATACTGCTCTTGCGCTACCAGCAAGCGACGCCGGCACCCTCGCTCGGCACGGCCGAGGTCACCGGCACCCTCCTCGGTGTCAAGAGCGCCATGCTCCTCATTTTCTACAAGGCTGTGGAAGTGGAAGTTGAAAGTATTACTGATTTGACTTTTGCAAGTAACAATACCATGGAGGATTCATCAGAACTAAAAATACCATTAGAGCACTATATACGAAAACAAAAGGAGAAGCATGGCATCAGTGCTATGTTGTTGAGGTTTGAGGTACATAGGACAGAAGCACGTAATAATTTCAATTAAACTATCACTGGTAGAATAAATGAAAATCAGCGCTAAGCTTGAGGGCTAAATCCACTAAAATAGTGACACCGACTATTATATCAGAATCATCACAAGAAGCACAATAACCTCATTTCCAGTTAGCTTTGCAGTGAGAAACAAAAGCACACAGAAGATTATTATTCCCTATACATGTTGTATGTCGTAAATATTACGACACCTCATGAAGGCAGAGTATTGTGTGACAATCTTCCTCCTTGTCTTACAGGAACCTACTACCTCCATCCAGAAATAACTGCCGCTCAAACGGATGTATCTAGACGTATTTCAGTGCTAGATACATCTGTTTGAGCGACATTTATTTCTGGATGGAGTATAATGTTGTTCATATAGGAACTAGCCATGGCATGTTTTCAGGATCTACATTATGGGACGGAGGGAGTACTTGATAAAAAAACGGTTACACTAAATATTACACCAGAAGAACCACGAGAAGCACAAAACGTGTACGTCAGAATCACTACCCATCATGACAACACCCACCTACCCAGTTACAACAAAAGCAGTGCAGTTGCAGTAGTTGCGCAAGGTACAAGAGCCTGCCCTAGGAACCAAATAATCATATCATTAGAAGATAATAGATGGTGACACTATTATTACACCACGTGACACTAATTTTTACACAAGAAGCACGAGAGGCATAAACATCGGCATCAAAGACTATCACTACAGCCCAAAACATCGGCATCAAAGACCATCACTACAACACGAGACGAAGCAGAGCAGAGAGGAACGTAGAAGCTTACCTACACCGGTCAGGTCCTCCTAGTGGATATCACCTACCATCCATCTCTATTGCGAGCTGATCTGGAGTCATGTGGCAAAGTATCCTCGACCTGCATGCTCGCCAGATGAGCAGAACTTGGTACCTGCACCCAAAAGTGTCATTCGTACAAGTGTGTGCGAATAACTAATAGCGGTGTAATTGCAAAAGAGAGCTATCAACTCATACAGAACAAAATGATGCTGGCACTATGAGGCTTATCTAGTTATAACAAAAGCACTATGATGCTTATCTAGTTATAACAAAAGCACTATGATGTCTTCAACAAGGTGTTGCACACATAAACAGTTGTAGCTGCATTTCCTAAGTATACCCATCAAACTCACAGTAGAGCAACATCGACAGGACAACAGAGGCAATTTATCTCTGCAAAATCTGTGCTTACACCCTGAATCCCTGATCAACTAAACATGTTTTTGATCTGAGTTTGTGAAGTTCCCATGGAAAAATTTTAATTTTTAGATCCACAGCCACAAGAAGTATTTTCTTCTTCTGCAACTACAACTACAACTACATGCTTGCTCTAGCAAGTGGTGTTGAAACAACTAGTGTTGTTTTAATTTTTTACATCCACAGCAACAGCACGAAGTACTTCTTCTTCTTCTTCTTCTTGTACTATAACTACTACTAGTATGAAAATCAAGAGCTGGAAGAGAGGAATTCTGAAGGAGGGAGGAAGGGGCATCACCTGGCTGAGGTCGCATTGGAAATGAGGGTTTCCTTGGCCCTGGTGGCCTCGGCGATCTCTGGTAGCGCGTCAACGAAGCCGTCGCTGGCAGATCCTCTACTCGTGCCTTCAGAGAGCCCAACCCCCCTCGCCCGTACTCCCTCTTTGAGAAATCAGAAACCCTCGATCTGGCGGCCCCCTGGGGTTTGGTTCAGAGGTTTGGCACGGAGCAGGCCATGGCGACATCCGTCAAGGCCCTGGGTGACCGTGGCCATCGTGACCAGGGCACGGAGAAGCCTTTGACGCCGGTAGCGGATCTAGGGCCTGCACAGCGACAAATGACATAATTGGATCTGGGGGATCGAGGTAGGGAGCAGAGGGTGGAGGGTAGGGAGAAACGGTGAGGGGAAGGAGGGATGGCATGGAGGAAGGGTTGCCGTGCGGGGAGGGGAGGTCACGGCGGGATCGGCCGCCGTAGATGGCGGCGGTGGCGGCGGCGATGGAGGCGAGGAGGAGGTCGTGGAGGGAGAGGGGGGAGGGGTTAGGGTTTGGGCT
>LR738709.1:637389698-637409025 GCA_902687465.1 Secale cereale | reverse complement strand
CGGTGGGTGAGTGGTGGCATTCGGCCACTGACAGGCGGGCCCGCGAGGAATTAGGCCCACATGTTAGTGTCCTCAACGACATGTGGTGTAGGTGAGGGGAGATGCTTTTGGGTGGGTGTGGGTGGGGAGAGGATGAAGGGTGTGGGCCGTTGGATCTGGCAGCATCCGACGGTCTCTAATGCTTGATCCGCGTGACATGCCCATAGACCAATCAGAACGCAGTGCAGCCTTTGATGCCGTAATGACCATCTAAAATGGTCGTGATCAATTTTCCATTTTTCGAGTGCCCAAAAGGAGGTTTTTTTGTGAAGGACCTCCCAAATATTTGTTGCAAAATTGTACCAAATAAATTTTCTAAAATACTAGGACATATTTAATGTATAATTGACCAAATGGTTGGGTGTAAAAAGTTTTGATCCACCTCTCGTGAAAAAGACAAATTTCGGCTGATTCGGCTGGAAGCGGGTCAAATTTGAACTGTAGCTACCTCGTAGTTTGCTCTTTATTTTTTCCAAAAATCATTTGTAAGTACATAAGTATCTATTTAATCAGAGAAACACCAAAAAAATTCCAAGATTCAACCACTAGCTAGGAACGGTCATTCCCGCCGTTTTGATCGCATTTTGAAACGGGCATAAAAAATTAAAAAAAAAATTAAAAAATTGGAAAAATCTTCGCATTGTGTCATTATATGTGACCAAGTTACCAGGAAAAATAATAAACTTGTAATACGACAATTCTTCTAAAAACGTGTTCTCAGAAATTAGCTATCATGCGTGAAGATTCATGGCTTTCAAGCCAAATGATCAATCCTATGGCCACATTCATGGCATAGTTTGTTCAAATGATCTCATATTGTGCACAAGGGTGAATCTTAGAATGGCAAACAATATTGCCTAAGGAAGTTTTCATTTTCTTTGGACGAAAAAATCATTTTCCATTTTTCGAGTGCCCAAAAGGAGGTTTTTTTGTGAAGGACCTCCCAAATAATTTTTGCAAAATTGGACCAAAACAATGTTCTAAAATACTAGGACATATTTAATGCACACTTTGACCAAATGGTTGGGTGTAAAAAGTTTTGATCCACCTCTCGTGAAAAAGACAAATTTCAGTCGATTCAACTGGAAGTGGGTCAAATTTGAACTGTAGCTGCCTTGTAGTTTGCCCTTTATTTTTTCCAAAAATCATTTCTAGGTACTTAAGTATCTATTTTATCAGAGAAACACCAAAAAAATACCAAGATTCAACCACTAGCTAGGAACGGTCATTTCCGCCGTTTTGACCGCATTTTGAAACGGGCATAAAAAATTCAAAACAAATCAAAAAAATTGGAACACCTTCGCATGGTGTCATTATATATGACCAAGTTACCAGGAAAAATAATAAACTTGTAATACGGCAATTCTTTTAAAAAAGTGTTCTCAGAAATGAGCTATCATGCATGAAGATTCATAGCTTTCAAGCCAAATGATCAATCCTATGGCCATATTCATGGCATAGTTTGTTCAAATGATCTCATATTGTGCACAAGGGTGAATCTTGGAATGACAAACAATATTGCTTAAGGAAGTTTTCATTTTCTTTGGACGAAAAATTCATTTTCCATTTTTCGAGTGCCCAAAAGGAGGTTTTTTTGTGAAGGACCTCCCAAATATTTTTTGCAAAATTTGACCAAATCATTTTTATAAAATACTAGGCCATATTTAATGCACAATTGAACAAATGGTTGGGTGTAAAAAGTTTTGATCCACCTCTCGTGAAAAAGACAAATTTCCGCCGATTCAGCTGGAAGCGGGTCAAATTTTAACTGTAGCTACCTCGTAGTTTGCTTTTTATTTTTTCCAAAAATCATTTGTAGGTACATAAGTATCTATTTTATCAGAGAAACGCCAAAAAAATTCCAAGATTCAACCACTAGCTAGGAACGGTCATTTCTGCCGTTTTGACCGCATTTTGAAACGGGCATAAAAAATTCAAAAAAATTCAAAAAATTGGAACACCTTCGCATGGTGTCATTATATATGACCAAGTTACCAGGAAAAATAATAAACTTGTAATACGGCAATTGTTTTTAAAAAGTGTTCTCAGAAATGAGCTATCATGCATGAAGATTTATAGCTTTCAAGCCAAATGATCAATCTTATGGCCACATTCATGGCATAGTTTGTTCAAATGATCTCATATTGTGCACAAGGGTGCATCTTGGAATGGCAAACAATATTGCCTAAGGAAGTTTTCATTTTCTTTGGACGAAAAATTCATTTTCCATTTTTCGAGTGCCCAAAAGGAGGTTTTTTTGTGAAGGACCTCCCAAATAATTGTTGCAAAATTTGACCAAATCAATTTTCTAAAATACTAGGACATATTTAATGCACAATTGACAAAATGGTTGGGTGTAAAAAGTTTTGATCCACCTCTCGTGAAAAAGACAAATTTCCGCCGATTCAGTTGGAAGCGGGTCAAATTTGAACTGCGGCTGCCTCATAGTTTGCTATTTATTTTTTCCAAAAATCATTTCTAGGTACATAAGTACCTATTTAATCATAAATACATGGTTTGGTGGCGATACGTCGAGGTTTGGGCGGTGGTCGAGGGCCCCAACTCTAGAGCGCGTAAACTCGCATGCCCGCTGCGTGGTCACCGCGTGACTGTGGCGTTGCCATGTGTTCTGGACGGCCTAGGCATGTCTAGTGGGTTGGCCACTCCCCAGGTAGGTGCTAGGAAGAAAATTACAACATAAGATTCTCACGAGGAGACCGATCGATGCTCAAACATGAATTAGCAGCCAAGTGTTTGATTAGCGGTACGGAAAATGCACATGGCTAATGGGCGTGAGTTTTGGTTGAGGATGATTAGTTACTAAGAAGACCGTCTTCACAAATTTTTAGCTCAAAAGGAGGAGTCTAGGTGGTACTTGCTTTGCAAAGTACCACACTGGACATAAATACGAATGTTGAAGATGGGCTCAAAATAATGAATGGATTGAGCTGGCATTTGGTGGAGGATAGTTATTTGGGCATAGGAAAGCACTGTAGAAAATGGATACCATTTGGACATGCCAAAGTGGTACTTCCTTCACAAAGTGTTTTTTTGAACAGAATAGGAAAATGAATATTTTTGAATTATTTTTGAACTAGGCAAGGAAGGTTTTTTACATATTTGACGAAGATATGACCCAAAGAATTTATGAGATTTTTGGGGGAATTTTGGGAATGACAGAAATATAGGTTGCTTCACAACCTAGGGCAAAAACTGCCACATGGACATGACACATAGGCAAAACTGATGAGGTGGCGCCTAGTCGTAACAACCCACCACAATTTTCAAGGTTATGACCATCTATATTGGTCATGGACAGCTAGAAATAAGGCAGCGAACCAGTGCTATCTGCTTTGTGACCATTTCGTGTAAGGAAATTATGACCTTTCTGACCAAAATGGTCGTTATAGTTTAGGGTTTGGAGCCCCCCGAACAGCTTTTGACCAATTGGTCTGAAATGGTCATAGAATCTATGACCAATTCTTCCAGGGTCACTAACAAAAGGTCATAAGTTGACATATTTCTTGTAGTGGATGCGCGTGGGAAATGGTTCCAAAGTCGATGTGATCGCCGTTGGCACGCTACCTCTACATCTACCATCGGGATTAGTTTTAGACCTAAATAATTGTTATTTGGTGCCAGCGTTGAGCATGAACATTATATCTGGATCTTGTTTGTTGCGAGACGGTTATTCATTTAAATCAGAGTATAATGGTTGTTCTATTTATATGAGTAATATCTTTTATGGTCATGCACCCTTAAAGAGTGGTCTATTCTTGTTAGATCTCGATCATAGTGATGCACATATTCATAATATTGAAACCAAAAGATGCAAGGTTAATAATGATAGTGTAACTTATTTATGGCACTGCCGTTTAGGTCATATTGGTGTAAAGCGCATGAAGAAACTCCATACTGATGGACTTTTAGAATCACTTGATTATTATTCACTTGGTGCTTGCGAACTACGCCTCATGGGCAAGATGACTAAAGCTCCGTTCTCTGGAACAATGGAGCGGGCAACTGATTTGTTTGAAATCATACATATTGATGTATGTGGACCGATGAGTGTTGAGGCTCGCAGCGGGTATCATTATTTTCTAACCTTCACTGATGATTTAAGCAAATATGGGTATATCTACTTGATGAAACACAAGTCTGAAACATTTGAAAAGTTCAAAGAGTTTCAGAGTGAAGTAGAGAATCATCGTAACAAGAAAATAAAGTTTCTACGATCTGATCGTGGAGGCAAATATTTGAGTTATGAGTTTGGTCTTCATTTGAAACAATGTGGAATAGTTTCGCAGCTCACGCCACCCAGAACACTACAGTGTAATGTTGTGTCCGAACGTCGTAACCATACTTTATTAGGTATGGTGCAATCTATGATGTCTCTTACCGATTTACCACTATCGTTTTGGGGTTATGCTTTAGAGACAACTGCATTCACGTTAAATAGGGCACCATCTAAATCCGTTGAGACGATGTCTTATGAACTGTGGTTTGGCAAGAAACCAAAGTTGTTGTTTCTTAAAGTTTGGGGCTGCGATGCTTATGTGAAAAAGCTTCAACCTATTAAGCTCAAACCCAAGTCGGAGAAATGTGTCTTCATAGGATACCCAAAGGAAACTGTTGGGTACACCTTCTATCACAGATCCAAAGGCAAGATATTCGTTGCTAAGAATGGATCCTTTCTAGAGAAGGAGTTTCTCTCGAAAGAAGTGAGTGGGAGGAAAGTAGAACTTGATGAGGTAATTGTACCTTCTGCCGAATTGGAAAGTAGCACATCACAGAAACTAGTTCTAGTGATTCCTACACCAGTTAGCGAGGAAGGTAATGATGATGATCATGAAACTTCGTATCAAGTTACTACTGAACCTCATAGGTCAACCAGAGTACGTTCCGCACCAGAGTGGTACGGCAACCCAGTTCTGGAAGTCATATTGCTATACCATGATGAACCTACGAACTATGAGGAAGAGATGATGAGCCCAGATTCCGCAAAATGGCTTGAGGCCATGAAATCTGAGATGGGATCCATGTATGAGAACAAAGTGTGGACTTTGGTTGACTTGCCCGATGATCGGCAAGCCATTGAAAATAAATGGATCTTCAAGAGGAAGACCGACGCTAACGGTAACGTTACAGTCTACAAAGCTCGATTTGTTGCGAAATGTTTTCGACAAGTTCAAGGAGTTGACTACGATGAGACTTCCTCACCCGTAGCGATGCTTAAGTCTGTCCGAATCATGTTAGCAATTTCCGCATTTTATGATTATGAAATCTGGCAAATGGATGTCAAAACTGCATTCCTTAATGGATACCTCAAAGAGGAGTTGTATATGATGCAACCAGAAGGCTTTGTCGATCCTAAATGTGCTAACAAAGTGTGCAAGCTCCAGCGATCCATCTATGGACTGGTGCAAGCATCTCGGAGTTGGAATATACACTTTGATTAGGTGATCAAAGCATATGGTTTTATACAGACTTTTGGAGAAGCCTGTATTTACAAGAAAGTGAGTGCGAGCTCTGTAGCATTTCTGATATTATATGTAGATGACATATTGTTGATTGGAAATGATATAGAATTTTGGATGGCATAAAAGGATACTTGAATAAGAATTTTTCAATGGAAGACCTCGGTGAAGCTGCTTATATATTAGGCATCAATATATATAGAGATAGATCAAGACGCTTAATTGGAATTTCACAAACACATACCTTGATAAAGTTTTGAAGAATTTCAAACTGGATCAGTCGAAGAAAGGGTTCTTGCCTGTGTTACAAGGTGTGAAGTTGAGTAAGACTCAATGCCCGACCACTGCAGAAGATAGAGCGAAATTGAAAGTCATTCCCTATGACTCATCCATAGGATCTATCATGTATGCGATGTTGTGTACCAGACCTGATGTGTGCCTTGTTATAAGTTTAGCAGGGAGGTACCAAAGTAATCCAGGAGTGGATCACTGGACAGCGGTCAGGAACATCCTGAAGTACCTGGAAAGGACAAAGGATATGTTTCTCGTTTATGGAGGTGACAAAGAGCTCGTCGTAAACGGTTACGTCGATTCAAGCTTTGACACTAATCCGGATAACTCTAAGTCACAAACAGGACATATATTTTTATTGAACGGTGGAGCTGTCAGTTGGTGTAGTTCCAAGCAGAGCGTCGTGGCGGGATCTACGTGTGAAGTGGAATACATAGCTGCTTCGGAAGCAGCAAATGAAGGAGTCTGGATGAAGGAGCTCATATCCGATCTAGGTGTTATACCTAGTGCATCGGGTCCAATGAAAATATTTTGTGTCAACACTAGAGCAATTGCCTTGGCGAAGGAATCCAGGTTTCACAAGAGAACAAAGCACATCAAGAGACGCTTCAATTCCACTCGTGGTCAAGTCAAGGAGGGAGACATAGAAATTTGCAAGATACATATGGATCTGAATTTCGCAGACCCGTTGACTAAGCCTCTTCCACGAGCAAAACATGATCAGCACCAAGACTCCATGGGTGTTAGAATCATTACTATGTAATCTAGATTATTGACTCTAGTTCAAGTGGGAGACTAAAGGAAATATGCCCTAGAGCCAATAATAAAGTTGTTACTTGTATTTCCTTATATTATGATAAATGTCTATTATTCATGCTAGAATTGTATTAACTGGAAACTTAGTACATGTCTGAATACATAGACAAAACAGAGTGTCCCAAGTATGCCTCTACTAGACTAGCTCATTGATCAAAGATGGTTATATTTCCTAGCCATAGAAATGAGTTTTTATTTGATCAACGAGATCACATCATTAGGAGAATGATGTGATGGACAAGACCCATCCGTTAGCTTAGCAACTTGATCGTTTAGTTTTACTGCTATTGCTTTCTTCATGACTTATACATGTTCCTATGACTATGAAATTATGCAACTCCCAAATACCGGAAGAAAACCTTGTGTGCTATCAAACGTCACAACGTAACTGTGTGATTATAAAGATGCTTTATAGGTGTATCCGAAGGTATTTGTGGTGTTGGCATAGATCGAGAATAGGATTTTTCACTCCGAGTGTCGGAGAGGTATCTCTGGGCCCTCTTAGTAATACACATCATAATAAGCCTTGCAATCAAATGACTAATGATTTAATCACGAGATGATGTATTGCGGAACGAGTAAAGAGACTTGTCGGTAACGAGATTAACTAGGTATGGTGATACCGACGATCGAATCTCGGGCAAGTAACATACCGATGACAAAAGGAACAACGTATGTTGTTATGCGGTTTGACCGATAAAGATCTTCGTAGAATATGTAGGAACCAATATGAGCGTCCAGGTTCCACTATTGGTTATTGACCGGAGATGATTCTCGATCATGTCTACATAGTTCTTGAACCCGTAGGGTCCGCACGCTTAATGTTCGATGACGATCGGGATTATGAGTTTATGAGTTTTGATGTACCGAAGGTAGTTCGGAGTCCAGGATGAGATCACAGACATGACGAGGAGTCTCAGAATGTCCGATACATAAAGATTGATATATTGGACGGCTGTGGGAGAGAGAGGAGATGGCCTAGGGCTGGCCGCGCGTCTCCCCCCCTTGGGAGTCCGAATTGGACAAGGGGAGGGGGCGACGCCCTAATACGTCCAAAACGCATCTATAATTTCTGCTTGCTCCATATGCCTCTTTTGTGTGATATTGCTATGATATTTATGCACTTCCATACACTTTTGATCATATTTGGACTAACCTATTAACTCAGTGCACCCCAGTGCCAGTTTCTGTTTTCTGCTGTTTTTGTATTTCAGGTTTTCCCATTGTGCAAACTGCCAGAAAAATTCCGGGAAAAATATATAAAAAATCAGCGTTGCGGAAGCTTCCATGCGGCCAAAGTAGGGCCGGAGGGGGGCCACCAGGGCTCCAGGCGACCAGAGGGCGCGCCCCCCCTCCTGGCCGCGCCGCCAGGGCGCCTGGGCTCCCCTGGCCTCCTCTGACGCCCCCCTTTGGCATATATTTACACCGCGTCCCGAAACCCTCGAGGACGGAACCCTTTTTCGCGATCTCTTCTCTGTTCTGCCGCCGCCGCGCTTCCAAGATCGGGAGCACCAGGAGAACTCTTCTCGGCACCCTGCCGGAGGGGAGGATCACCACCGGGAACCTCTCCACCACCATGGACGCCTCCCGGATGAGTTGTGAGTAGTCTTCCTTGCACCATGGGTCCATGACCAGTAGCTATGTGATGTTCTCCTCCCCTCTTTGTTCTTCACCTATTAGACCTCGTGAGCTGCCCTACATGATCGAGGCACATATGTAATCCTTATGCTGTTGCTATGATGAGTTTGCTGGGATCCGATGGATTATGAGATTATGTTCAGATTGTGTGTGAGTAATATATTTGATTTACCTCTTTTATATTTATGTTCTTGAGTAATTCTTGCATGTTCTCCGTTGCTGTTTATTGCTTTGGCCAAGTAGTAGGTAGTAACTCCAAGAGGGAACGTTATGCTTGATTGTGGGTTCATGCCCCTCGATGACTAGCTTGAGTGACAGAAACATGAGTCTAGGGGATGTGCTGTTGCCACAAGGGGGAAAACAACGGTGCTTGTACTCGCAGGTGCAAGGATTGTTTACTTTACGCAAAGTTCTTTTAATGCAGTTGTCTGTTGCTTTGAGTTTACACTATGGGTGGGACTCGCAACTTAATACCAGCGAGATGTTCTGGATAGATATCTCAAGGTGGATGATTAGTAGTAGATGCAGATGGATTTCGGTCTACTTACCTTGGCGTACCGCCCATGCTTTTGAGCCTCTACCTTTCTTTGCAGCATAGTTAGCATTGGTTTGCGCACATAATCCTGTCAATTGCCCAGCTGTAATTCGTTTACCTCGCTTAGCTGTTTTATCGTCTTTTGCGAGAGAGACATCACTAGTGAACATCATGGGACCCCGGTCCATATTACCAACTGATCACATCCACTATTTACTTTCAGTTCTTACTTACTAGTTGCAGTCATACCTATCACTATTACCTCTTGCGTTTGATCCTTTGTAAACGACAAGGCCGGAGGGATTGACAACCTCTCTGTACTCGTTGGGAGCAAAGTTATTTGTATTTGTGTGCAGGCCCGGTCGATCGCTAGTTGCGCCGCTAGCAGTTGACACCTTCTTGTTGAACCTCGGACTCTCAGGTGATTCGATCCTTGGTATCTTTGCCAAGGGAAAACTACCGCTACACTGCATCTCAAACCTTCCACTTGGGGTAACCAACGAGGGGTGAGAAGCCATCACGCCCCCTCTTTCCTCCCTCTCTCCCTTCCTTCCTTTCCCCTCCTAGTAGGACTAGGAAAGGGGAGTCCTAGTCCTACTAGGAGGAGGAATCCTCCTCTCCTTGGCGCGCCCAAGGGCCGACCGGCCGCCCCCTTGCTCCTTTATATATGGGGCAGGGGGGCACCCTAGAACACAAGCAACATTGTTTTAGCCGTGTGCGGTGCCCCCCTCCACAGAAACACACCTCGGTCATATCGTTGCAGTGCTTAGGCGAAGCCCTGCGCCGGTAGCTTCATCATCTCGGTCACCATGCCATCGTGCTGACGAAACTCTCCCGTGAAGCTCAACTGGATCAAGAGCTCGTGGGACGTCATCGAGATGAACGTGTGTTGAACGCGAAGGTGTCGTACGTTCGGTGCTTGGATCGGTTGAATCGCGAAGACGTTCGACTACATCAACCGCGTCACTAGACGCTTCCCCTTTCGGTCTATGAGGGTACGTAGACACACACTCTCCCCGTTCGTTGCTATGCTTCTAGTAGATAGATCTTGCGTGATCGTAGGATTTTTTTGAAATACTACGTTCCCCAACACGGCGCTCAAGCCCATCACTGGCACCGATACAATCGGGCACAGTTTTCACTCAGGACACAAACCCAACACCCAAGTCCACCAGCCATATCAAGATGAGGAGAGAAACATACACCAAGGACCGGACGGAGGTGGACACGACGACCACAACCGCACGTTAGGCGCCTTCCGTGTGAGCCCCCTCACCGCCCACACGGCCAAGGTAACATACCGGCACCCGCCGCAAAGGCACCGCCTTGACCACCATCTGAAGCCACCGCTCCTGTTGCCATAGAGATCCAACCCCACCCACCGCACATGGCGATGAGCCGCAAGCACGCAGCCGGTCGCTCCCACTGCTGCACTAATGCCACTTCGACTTCCACTAAAACCCCAGCCTTGCAACACGCACCTGCTCAGAGACAACACATGTCGTGGATCTAGTTGTCGGGGCGACCAAATGGATCACCCACAAGGGCAATCGATGAAGGCGGGCCTTGCACGCATGAACTATCGAGTTTGGGCAAGTGGATCCAGCCGAAGCCATAGTCCAGCGGCTATTGGGAACATCCTCCGCAAGAGCCGTCCCAATGCACCACCGCGATAGGGCCTCACCACCAGGAACTTGACGGAGGTAGTCCGGACGTGGTCCCGTCTGCTGGCTGACGGCAAAGAACTTTGCCGTCCGCTAGGCATGCCTTTGCCGCCATCCATGGCAGACGGCAAAGTGCCTAATTCCTATAGTGCATGGGTCGCATTGCCGACAGTGGAAAGCCATGGCCTTCCGCACAAGGGGCAAGTTGCTCGTACAAGATCCAGATGCGTTACCCAGAGACAAAGACGGGGGATGGGCGGGCAAAGTGCCTAATTCCTATAGTGCATGGGTCGCATTGCCGACAGTGGAAAGCCATGGCCTTCCGCACAGGGGGCAAGTTGCTCGTACGAGATCCAGATGCGTTACCCAGAGACGAAGACGGGGGATGGGCGGGAGAGAAGGGAAGGGGAAGAGAGTGGTGGCGATGGTGCCTCGCCGCCGGCGGTGATGGCGAGGCGGAGGGGAGCAGAGGAGGAGTAGGTTGGGGGTAACCAGCGGGACTGGATTTTTGAAACAAAATTTGAGGTTTGGGAATCAACAGAGTAGATGAGGCGCCTGGCTGTCATGGGTGTTGTCGTTGACGCGTCGTCGGCGTGTCATGGTGCTCCCAAAGTTGTAGCAGCCCATGGCCGCACACCAAGAGCAAGAGCAAGAGCCAGCCCGTGGTGAGAACCCCACCTCCCCCGAACCTTGTTTTTTTCCCATCATCGCTCTCGTAGCAAGCCATCGACTGCCGGTGTATCTGAAGTTCTTAGTCAGACTGCAAGGGGTTTTCTGGTGCAACGAACGACCCTGCGATATTCAAAATTGACTCAAGCCGACATTTTTTCTGTTTATAAAACTGAAACAAGTTGTCGGTGCTCTTGCAGTGGAGTTAAGCTTAAACAGAAACAGATTGGACGCATGTGCTTGCGTTCTATGAATCAAGCCAACCTTTTTTCAACAGAAGTAATAACTCCCGAACGTGTTGTATTTTGAAGTTTCGTCCCGAACGCTGCTATCGCCGTCTGTTTCCTTTCGCGAATCTTGGCGCAAGTGAACAGTGATATCATTAGTTGCTTTCATTCGAGACGAGAGGAGATGTCCCCGAATGGTGGAAAGCAACCTTACCCCCCTGCAGTCTCTCCTTTACGCTCCACTCACTCAATCTCTCTCACCCCTCTCCCCCGCATCAACAGTGCGCATCGAAGGCAACCGCACGCCAAGGAGCTCTGCAGCAGCAACGCAACTTCGCCCGCTGACCACCGCATCCCCCGCATGCATCGGCAGTTGTCTCGCGACGAAGATTCCCGCTGGTCTCGCGGTAGCCTCTGTTGGAGGAGGAAAACAAGTCCCTGGCGGCGGACGCTGAAGTAAGAGAAGCAGGCTCCAACGGCGGCAGCCTCGAGCATGGGGATAAGCGCAGGGAGACCAGACGTCTCCTTCACCGTCGTGCGTTGTATCTTTTGACAGGTGTCGGGGATCCGAGTCCTCCTCGTCCACGGCGGCCTCGCCCCTCGTTCCCATGCCGGCGGTTTGGGTGAAGGTCGATGGGCCCAAGAACCAGGGGAGCAGGCGAAGCCGATGCAGGCACTACGCCTCCCAAATCCATGGCAAACTATGGTCGTGCGGCGTGGTGGCTCTTCGGGGATGAGGAAGCAGGCGGCGACAAGCGGAATTAAGGCCGGCGGAGGCTCTGTCTCCACACGCGGTGATCATGGTGAACGATGATCATTTCTCCTTGTAAGGACAACATTGTGCCCATGGCCTGCTCGCCGCGTGATACGTCCATTTTGCATCATGTTTTTATGTTAATATTTATTGCATTATGGACCATTATCACACTTTATGATGCAATTCTTATGTCTTTTCTCTTTTTTTGTAAGATTCACATGAACAAGGAGAATGTTGGCAGCTGGAATTCTGGACCGGAAAGGAGCAAATCTAAGATCTCTATTATGCACAACTCCAGATCTCCTTAAACTTTAGGGAGAATTATTTTGGAATATATAAAAAAATATTCGGCGAATAAATACCAAGAGGGAACCCACCAGGTGGCCACAAGCCTGGGGTGCGCCCTACCCCCCATTGCGCGCCCCCGGAGCTTGTGGGCCTTCTTGGCCAGGCTCTGGTGCTCATCTTCTGCTATATGAAGCGTTTTGACCTACAAAAACTGAAGAGAAGATTTTGGGGACGAAGATCCAACGGCTCAAGGCGGAACGTGGACACAATCAATTTAGGTCTCCGGCGGAGCGATTCCACCGGGGAAACTTCCCTCCGGGAGGGGGAAATGGAAGCCATCGTCATCATCGCCGATCCTCTTATCATGGAAGGAACAATGTTCATCAACATCTTCACCAGCACCATTTCATCTCAAACCCTAGTTCATCTCTTGTATTCAATCTTTGTCTCAAAACCTTAGATTAGTACCTGTGGGTTGCTAGTAGTGTTTATTACATTTTGTAGTTGATGCTAGTTGGTTTATTTGGTAGAAGATCATATGTTTAGATCCTTAATGATATTCAATACCCCTCTGATCATGAACATAAACATGTTTTGTAAGTAGTTACTTTTATTCCTGAGGACATGGGAGAAGTCTTGTTATAAGTAATTATGTGAATTTGATATTCGATCAATATTTTTTCACCCAAACCCGTACCGGTACCCGCACCTCATGTTTCATATTGTTCCCATACCCATATCTGGTCAGTGCGAGTAATACCCGCGGAATAAAATATCCATCTCGGTCACCTCTCAATTCACATTTTACCATGTATAATTTCAGCATTTTAGTATCTAAAACACAACATTTCATCATGTATATTAAGCATTTCAGCCGAGGTGGGATGGGGAGATGGGAATTGTGTTCTGTGAGTTTGACGGAACGATGGGTAGGTGATGGGAGGGGATTTTGTGTGCGGACTGTGGTTGGGTTAGGCTAGAGTTTTCCATTTTTTCAGTGAATGACATAGGGGACCAACCTGTAAGAAGTATTAATATGCGGGCAGGCGAGTACATGGGTATATTGCCTTTCTATACCCGTACCCAACCGGCTTTCGATGCAAGAAGGGCAGCCCCTTTGATTTTCATTATAAAAAACACAAATAAAACGGCCTATGCGTTGCAACGAAAAAAATCATAATCTTCAATGGTCATGACCACATTTTTCTGCATCACCGAGATACACTATCACTCTTATTTACGTGAAACCGTTAACAATGTTTGAAAAAGTAAACATTTTTTAAAACTTGTGAACATTTTCGAATTCGTGAATATATTTACAAATTTTCAAACATTTTCTAAAATCATTGAATTTTTTTGAATTCATGAACATTTTATATTGTTTGCAAAGATTTTTTCAATTGTGATTTTTATAAATGTTTTTATTTAATAGGAAAACATTTCAAGAATCGTGAACATTTTTTGGAAATTGGTGGAACAATTTTGAACTTCACGAACATTTTTCTGATTTAACGAACATTTTTTGAAATACATGATCATTTTTTGAATCACCAAACATTTTATGAATCAATAAACTATTTTGTAAGTCACGAACAGTTTCTGAATTTTTAGGACGTTTTCAATTTATGAAAAAAATTGAATTAGTAAAATTCTGTTCAATTTCATTGCCATTTTTCAGTACACAAACTTTTTAAAAATGTAATGAACAATTTTTTATTTCCCCAACATTTGATTTCAAATTACGGATATTTTTTGAGTATGCGAACATTTTCTATTTTCTGAAGTCACAGAAATTTATGAATTATTAAATATTTTATTTCAAAATTATCACTTTTAATTTTGAGAACTTTTTTGAAGTTCCCAATTATTTAAAGTAGAAAGAAACGAAGACGGAAAAGGAAGAGGAAAATTAAAACAAAATTTAAAAAACCGGCCGGCCAAGCGCGTTGTGTCGTATGGAAAGATCCTACTATATGGGCTGGCCCAGGCAGGGATTCCCCTGCGTGAAATGTTTTTTATCACTTATACATGGCATTGATGGGTAATATTTTGTAATTTTAGAGGCAATTTCGGTACCGTGCCGCCAGAAGCAATAGTCCTTTATTATTAGGTATATGTATGGTCTGTTGTCATTACAGAAAAAGGGAAATAGAAACACCCTACTAACAAATTACCACCAGGCTTGACAAACTACCGGAACAGAGTAATAAGCCAGCTGCTCCCCGAGAAGACCTGCACAAGCGCCATGACTCCAGAGAGGAAAACTAGCCCAGAAACGACAACTCACAAGCACCAAACACCAAAAACAACCCAGCTTACCGGTTGTGTACATTTTTTCCATTTACAAAACCATGGGTATTTAACTTTCCAAAACCCTTAGCCTAATAGGGTTTTTACCTGCCAGGTTCGTGAGTAGCGGGTACCCATTGCCATGTAGATCATGCACACAATCTTTTTAGTATGAGTACTAAGTTTTATCTTGAAGTGTAGTCACACCACACATCAAGTCTGGTCGTCAAAGATTTTTTTTGAGCCACACATACCCTCAATAACTAACGAAAAAAAACCGTGCATCACTTGTGAATTGTAGGAATTGAATCGGAATGGTCAAGCTAGACAACCGCATGCCTACCCAGTGAGCCAGGACTATGTTTGTCAAGTACATTGTGGGTTGCATATTTTCTCATGCTTAGCATACATCTTCCCAAGTGGCACACTGTCTCTTCGGTGGTAGGCATACATTGTACTCCCTCTGTTCACAAACATAAGATGTTCTACCCTTTTTCCGAAACAGATATATAGTGTGTTTATTCATTCATTTCTATAGAATCCATATTGAAATATTGAAACCATCTTATATTTATTAACGGGGGAGTACTTAGGAGTTTTATTCCACATAATTTCCCAACCAAAAGGCAACAACAACAAAATGACAACAGCCGTTAACATCCCAAAACACGTGGGCAAATCCAGGCCGAAACAACGAGCCCAACACAGACAGAGAAAATAAATACACTAGCATACCACAAACGTGACTCAAAAACAAGCGGATCTGTCTATGTCACATCTAGATGTGAGATATTATCTCACATCTAACTCTCTCACACTTAGACTCCCTCATCCTTGATTTTTTTTTTTAAGTCTTCCATAGATTTTCTTTTTTGTCTCTAAAGGTGAAGGAGTTAGATGTGAGATAATATCCCACATCTAGATGTGAAATAGCAAACCTGAAAACAAAAATTACCCCAAACTAGGAGTAAATTTTAGTAGCTCACGCGAACCCGCCATTGACCCTGATGACCTGACCGTTCACCCACCCGGCGGCGTCGCTGGCCAGGAAGGCCACCACCGGCGCCACGTCCGTCGTCTCGGCGATGCGCCCCATGGACCGGGTCTCCACGCTCTTGAGGAACGCCTCGTCCTTCCCGGCCAGGAACAGCTCCGTGCGCACGGGCCCCGGGGCCACCACGTTGGCCGTGATCCCCTTGGCCGCCACCTCCTTGGCCAGGATCCTCGTCATGGCCTCCACGGCGCCGTTGGTCGCCGTGTACGCCGCGTAGCCCGGCAGGAGCGTGCCCATGATGGACGACGAGAAGGTGACGATGCGGCCGCCGCCGCCGGCCGGCACGCGGTTGGCGGCCTCGCGGCACACCAGGAACGTCCCGCGCACGTTCACCGCGAACATGGCGTCGAAGTCCTCCACGGTGGTGTCGGCGAGCGCCGGGTACTTGGGGTTGAGCAGCCCGGCGCAGGCGACCACGATGTGCGGCGGGGATCCGAAGGCCTCCTCGGCGCGGTCGAAGAGCGCGCGCACGGCCGCCGGGTCGGACACGTCGGCCTGGGCCGCCACGGCGCGGAGGCCGCGCGAGTTGAGCTCCGCGGCGAGCGCGGCGGCGCTGGCGGAGTTGGACGCGTAGTTGATCAGGACGCGCGCGCCGAGGGCGGCCAGGTGGGAGGAGACCTCCCGGCCGATGCCGCGGGAGCCGCCCGTGACGAGCGCGACGCGGCCGGCGAGCGGGAGCGGCGCCGTCTCGGGAGGCCCCGCGTGTGCTGCCATGGCAACAAAAACCAAGCGGCCTGTCGTCGACTGGTGGGTGGTGGCTCGTTACGTGGCGCGACCGCGCGAGTGACTAGCTAGCTCACGATTTTCTTCCTCACTTTACGTGTCTGCTCGGTTGGTTTGTGCACCGGGTTAATTTGCCATGTTGCTGTAAAACGGCAATGCGTTATGTAGATAGGTATGGGAAGGTAGTCGGACGTATAGCAGTTGAGTTCTGCTCCTGTTAATCGTCACACAATGGCGTACAGAGTGACGTATACATATATGGACAGATCATGCATGACCAAGACGGCTCTCAAAATTCCAGGTGGTTACACATTTGATGACGGCGGCTCCGCTGCTGCTCAGCTCGATCGTTTGTGGTGGCTTTGTAGGTAGGAAACAACCATAGAGCTCCACAATCCCTATAGCAGTGGGCGATGGGAAAAATATGGCGGCAGTGGCCACGGGAAGTTGGCACGCGGCGGATGCTACACAGTACACACACGCTTCCCAATGGCCATCTGCGCCATTGGCTGGAAGATGAGATAGGCCTTGCAGGAGTGTGGCGAGGGAGCCAAGGGCATCTCCAATAGTTGTTGGTAAATTTGCCACCTAGGACATAGTGATGATGTGGCATGTAATAAATGTGGAAAGAAAGCATAGTTGTATGTAGATTAACCAACAACCTTTGCACAAGCTCCAAGATGAAATAGAGAGCAATCACATTTATTTTCTCACCATCTATTAGATTGCTTAGATACAATCCATTGGAGTAGTTGTATGATAGCTTGTTGGTTGATGACATGGACATTTTATCAACAAGACTAACATATAACCTATTGAAGATGCGGCAGTACAACTCTGAAGATGGATTGGTGGTAGGTGGCTGCGACGGCCTCAGACCCGGCAGGCGTCCTGGTTGAGGACCTCAGGTCTTAGATGTTAGGTTTGGCTGCGAGGTTTGTTTGCTACTAGGCCCAGACTATCAGCATCCCTTCATCACTTGGATAGGAGTAGCGACAGTTTTGTTGCCTAGACGGTGGCTTCAGTCTTACTGTTGTATGATTTTGTAAGGTCTTATGTGAATAATTAATAAAATGGCTGCATGCATAGTTTAGATGCAGAGGCCGGGGGTCCTTCTCCATTTCTAAAAAAAATGAATAAAGTCCAGGCTCCGGAGCACAGAGCCACACACCATGCATTTCAAAGCCATACACACAGAAAGGTGTTAACTACTTTGCTTTAAGATTGGTAATCGTCTTTTCCAAATAATTACTTTGAAATTCAGGCCAACAGGGGCAAGACTAAATGTTTCAAGTGTTGATTCAAATATTATGAAACACTATGCACAAGTATAACATTAGTCCTTGATTACATTGTTCTGCAGAAAAATATGTATGGGGATAGCATTGTCCCATTATTTAAATATATGGAAAAAATGGGTCCTTAAATAAAAGCCATGTGGTCGATCATTGTCCTTTTACGAGACCATGTGGGTGGTTTCTGCAGCCTTGCAAGTTTTGCAACTACGATTAGTTCCTCAGACTCTGCAGGATATATTCTGCGTATAGGTCCCTGAAACAGCGGCACAATGGTTAATAATAATATATTGTACTCTCTCTATTCGAAATTATTTTAAAGTTGCAACTTTGTTCTATGTCAGTAAAAATAAGCTTGACGAAGTCTATAATACCAACATATACAACACCAATTTGCATTCATTAGATTCATCATAAAATATATTTTCGTACTGTACTATATATATTTGATGTTGTAGGTACTAGCATATTTTCTTATACACTTCGTTAAATGTAAAGAAGTTTGACTTTGTGCAAAGCTAGAACATCAAATAATTGGAACAAAGTGAGTATGCTTTACCTACAAATTTAGCTTCAATCAGGTAATGTATGTTAAATTAGCTTCAGTATACATCCTTGAAGTGGCATTTTTCAGAGTTTGTAACTTGCAGTGTCATTTTTCTGAATCGTCGGAATTGGAGTGGCATTTATCTAATTAACCCTATATAGTAACATAAACATGTTTTACCTCTAGACGGTGTCAGTTTGCATCTCATTATAATGTGGAGGCATGCATCTAAAATGCATTTGCATAACTAATTGTTGATAGATAACCCTGTAAAGCTATTTCAGAAACAACTCACATCGAGTGCTTAATGGCAGCCTGTGCAGTCTCCGGTGGCAAGAAGTCGTTCACAGCAACCTCCTTGTTCTCATTCTTCTTGTCTGCAGATGCATAACATCAAATAAACCAAGCATTTAAGGAAACCATTTATGTCGCTACGGTTGGCGTAAATCCGATAATATGTGAGGAAACAGAGTGTACAATCTTCGAAGAAGCGACGGATTTCAGCAAGGCGGTGGGGAGAGAGCTCCTTAAGGTCGTTGAAATGACGGTACTCGGGATCATCAACGCAAACAGCAATGAGCTTATCATCTTTCTCACCCTTTTTGTTCCAAAAAAGTAATCACGGTATCAAGCAGACATAATGTGGGATTGATATATTCATAAATGAAACTCTTGAAAAAAAAACTATCTTGCCTGATCAATCATGGGCATAAGCCCAATAGCCTTAGCTCGAAGAAAGCAACCAGGTATGACTGGTTCCTATGAAGGTGTAGGTTAGTCAGAACTCATGGGACATTCTCGGACACAATGTGCATCACCTTGTGAGTTGCATAAACTTGACATCAGTAATGCAAAACTCACCTGCATCAGGACCAAGACGTCAATTGGATCTCCATCTTCACACAGCGTCCGTGGTACGAAACCGTAGTTATGTGGGTAGACTACGGACGAGTACAGAATCCTGTCAACCTACAGAAATAGCTCAATTTTCATGTTCTCCATTGTGAAGAGGATTTTT
>LR738709.1:637340655-637385309 GCA_902687465.1 Secale cereale | reverse complement strand
GGGGGGGAGTGATTTTGCTCAGCTTCGGGGATACTCACATGTGATAATACAGGTTGATTGTTTGAAGTTGATCAACCTCTAGAATGTGCGCGCCACCACAAGATCAATTGCGGCGCCTATCTTAAGAGAGTTGGAGGCTATTATACCGAAAAGTGAACGTAGAGACCGAGCTCCAGTGAGCTCGGTACGTATTCCTCAGCCAAAATACGTTTTTGGTAATTCAAAAAAATTTTTGCAAAAATGTTTTCATGGAGACATAGACTTAAAGCATACGCGTACAAATTTTCATAAGCATATGTATTCATATGTGATGTATACAAAAATGACAAATACACAGATTGAAATAGGCTTTTTCTTTGTTGTATTGTGTGTCAGATTTTTTGTCTTTTTTGTTCAGCATGCAAATAACCAAATTAGTTACTGAAAATTTATACATACTTAAAGAATATGCATATGTATTTGTACAAAAAAATTGGCATTTTTTGAAACTTTTAAATATATTTTGATTTTTTTGGTATACCGGGCTCCCTGGAGCCCGGTCTCTGCGACGCCACACTTGCTATTATACCCCGTTTTGTTTCTTTTCCACTTCAGCATATTAGTAGGGAACTAAATGTACCGGCTCATGAGTGTTCGTAACGTGCGTGCTCACTAGATGGGACGGAGAGCTGGTTAATTCATAGCCCGGATTTTTCTTATGAGTTGCCTACGGGCAGATTGTAATCGGTTACTACTTCGCTGAATAAATCTCTCATTTCGTTGTAAAGAAGAAAAAAAGGTCCCACGACCGCGACCGCGACCCACGGCGTACGTGCACCATGTACTGCCCGGAGACGCACGTGCGGTATTCGGGCAGAGGATCGATCGAGCGTCTGTCTTCTTCTCATACCCTTTCCCTTCCCGTTCCGAGCAGACGACGACTGGCCAACCGTGGTCATCCGTCAATCAATCAAAATAGCCTGCATCCACATCCTTATCACGACTTTTCCCTTTGACCAGATCGAGCAGCGGATGATTTGCCAAACATCTTCTAGATGCACACGGACGCAGAGCAACTGACCAGAGGGTCCCACGTCACGGCCGCAGGTGACCGTACGCCCAGGGAACCATGTGTCATGCTCACTGCCCCGTGACCTCAAACTCAGCTTGCCTCCAACGGAAAGCACTCCGACCCGTCGCCTGTTGCCGTCACGTCCTAATCATCAAAATCCAGCAACAGCTTCGCGTGGCCTGTAGTGCAAATCCCCAAGCCGGCTATAGAAAACACAACAGCTTCGCATCGACGGTGACTGTATTTTTTGCTTTGCTTTCAAATGACAGCAGCGACTGATTTTTAACGTGAGGGGAAACATAAATGATGAATGCACTCGATAGTCTTCGACTGCTACTGATCATTAATTCGATGTGAATTTCCTACACTCCAAAACAGCGTTCCTCCTCCTCCGTCGCCAGTGATCGGCCTCCTTGTGCTTCCGAATAGTTTGACTCAAGACAATGAGAAATAGCAGCCGGTTGCCATCCCAAGATCGGGATCATATCTAAGATGTTGACAGCTACTACAAGAAAACCTATCAGGGTCAAATGATGGCCGTCTCTGTCTCCAAATAGAGTTTCTAGATAGCCCTTCGATGGTGCAATTTTTGGCCCCAAAATTGCCACAAATTCTTTTTTCTCTCAATTCTCAGACATACTCTACGTCCACTTCAGTTCCACACAATATTACCAATGCATAGAACTAAATCATATTCCAAGCCGCAAATGTACCATGATTCGAATTCAATTTAGATTTGCTCGGACGTGGAAATGACAAATCCTAGTAAGAAAAAACATGCAAATATCACAAGTAATTCATCCAATGTCCTCAAACATATGACATACATTAATGTGGAACGTTTGGAAGCACAACCTAGTAAGAAGAAGTGCCACAACAAGACCCTAATCTATGTGGAACGTCTGGAAAGAAAAAAAATTGCCTCATTTTCGACAGCAGGAGAATGACATACATTAAGGTGGCGTACCTGGCCTTCAAACACATCATACAAAGAGCCATGGCATTTAGACCAAGGGTTAATCAAAACAATGAGTAATTAGCATGTGGCATTGTTGCGTCTTTTTTGGTAGCTACCGGTAGTACAAATCTCTAAGCTGGTATAACAGACGACCATCGACAGTGACAATATTTTTGTTTCGCATTTAAATGACAACAACAACTGATTTTAACTAGTGGAGAAACAGAAATGACGAATGCATGATAATCTTCGACAACTACTCATTCGTTGTGATGTAAATTTCTTACACTCAAAACAATATTCCTCCTTCTCCGTCACAAGTGAGCAGCCTTGTTGTGCTTCCGAATAGTTTTATCGTAGACACGAGAACTAGCAGCGGATTGTCTCTTTCCAAGATCGGGAGAAAATCTAAGATGTTGACAGCGAGTAGTAGAAAACATATCATGGTCAAACCAACATCTCTATCTCCAAACAGAGCTTCTAGATAGCCCTTCAACAATCAATCAATTCTTTTAGCCTCAAAATTACCACAACTCGTTTCCCCCTCCATTGCCACATTCACATATACTTTATATTTACTTTAGTTTCACCCCACTCTGATTTAACTATATTATTTCTAATGCATGGAACTAATGTTGGGGATCGTAGCAGAAAATCAAAAAATTTCCTACACATCACCAAGATCTATCTATGGAGTAATCTAGCAATGAGGGAGAGGGGAGTGCATCTACATACCCTTGTAGATCGCGATGCGGAAGCGTTACAAGAACGCGGATGAAGGAGTCGTACTCGCTGTGATCCAGATCGCGGTTGATTCCGATCTAAGCGCCGAACAACGGCGCCTCCGCGTTCAACACACGTGCAGCCCGGTGACGTCTCCCACGCCTTGATCCAGCAAGGGGAGAGGGAGAGGTTGGGGAAGACTCCATCCAACAGCAGCACGACGGCGTGGTGGTGGTGGAGGAGCGCGGGACTCCAGCAGGGCTTCGCCAAGCACTGCGAGAGACGAGGAGGGAGAGGGGTAGGGCTGCGCCAAGAGGGAGAGGTCAAACCGTGTTATGGGCAGCCCCAAACCTCACATATATATAGGGGGAAGGGAGGGGCTGCGCCCCCTCTAGGGTTTCCCACCCCTAGGGGTGCGGCCAGCCCTAGATCTCATCTAGGGGGGCGGCCAAGGGGGGAGAGGGGGAGGCGCACCACTAGGTGGGCCTTAGGCCCATCTGAGCCTAGGGTTTGCCCCCTTTTCCTTCTCTCTTCGCCTTGGGCCCTGTTGGGGGGGCGCACCAGCCCACCTGGGGCTGGTCCCCTCCCACACTTGGCCCACGCAGCCCTCTGGGGCCGGTGGCCCCACCTGGTGGACCCCTGGGACCCTCCCGGTGGTCCCGGTACGCTACCGATAGCGCCCGAAACTTTTCCGGTGACCAAAACGGGACTTCCCATATATGAATATTTACCTCCGGACCTTTCCGGAACTCCTCGTGACGTCCAGGATCTCATCCGGGACTCCGAACAACATTCGGTAACCGCGTACATACTTTCCCTATAACCCTAGCGTCATCGAACCTTAAGTGTGTAGACCCTACGGGCTCGGGAGTCATGCAGACATGGCCGAGACAACTCTCCGGTCAATAACCAACAGCGGGATCTGGATACCCATGTTGGCTCCCACATGCTCCACGATGATCTCATCGGATGAACCACGATGTCAAGGATTCAATCAATCCCGTATACAATTCCCTTTGTCTATCGGCATAGTACTTGCCCGAGATTCGATCGTCGGTATCCCGATACCTTGTTCAATCTCGTCACCGGCAAGTCTCTTTACTCGTTCTGTAACACATCATCCCGTGATCAACTCCTTGATCACATTGTGCACACTATAATGATGTCCTACCGAGTGGGCCCAGAGATACCTCTCCGTCATACGGAGTGACAAATCCCAGTCTCGATTCGTGCCAACCCAACAGACACTTTCAGAGATACCTGTAGTGCACCTTTATAGCCACCCAGTTACGTTGTGACGTTTGGTACACCCAAAGCATTCCTAAGGTATCCGGGAGTTGCACAATCTCATGGTCTAAGGAAAAGATACTTGACATTTAGAAAAGCTTTAGCATACGAACTACACGATCTGTGCTAGGCTTAGGATTGGGTCTTGTCCATCACATCATTCTCCTAATGATGTGATCCCGTTATCAACGACATCCAATGTCCATGGTCAGGAAACCGTAACCATCTATTGATCAACGAGCTAGTCATCTAGAGGCTACTAGGGACATGGTGTTTGTCTATGTATCCACACATGTATCTGAGTTTCCTATCAATACAATTCTAGCATGGATAATAAACAATTATCATAAACAAGGAAATATAATAATAACCAATTTATTATTGCCTCTAGGGCATATTTCCAACAACTAAATCATATTCGGATTCGTGATTTCAAATGTCTCAATCAAAATCAAAATTTCCAAGCATGCAAATGACAAATCCTAGTAAAAGAAATGTCATGCAAATAATTCATACGACATCCTCAAACATACATCATCCAAAATAATTAAGCATGGTCCATCAATTATAACCCGCCAGCAAGCCCGAATGTTCCTTCTTGTATGGTGCATTTTCTCCTTCCCTCTCCCGCTCCCATTTTCGACCTTCCACCCTAGTGGTTTCTTCTTACTAGGTGGTGCTGCATTTGGGAGTTGGACTCTAACTATCATACCTTCTCAGATGGTGTCAAAGACTTGTCGGGCCTTGATCTCTGTATTGGCAGGGTTTAGTCCTTGCCATATTTGACAAATCTTCAACTTGAGACAAGAGTGAAGTAGGCCAGATGTCCTCTCTTTTTTTCCTTTTACAATACACGGGTTTCTCCAAACTATACCGAAGGAAACTGTTAGTACACATAGAAATGACAACAAAAGTTGCAACCTGGTCAAGGAACTTGTTAACTTGCATGCTCTTAATATGATATTGACGCTTGGATGATAATGCTCAGTTTGATCATAACATGCTTGCCACTTTATTGTCGCCTTCATAATTTTAGCCGATCGATGGTGAAAAGGGTTAGCAATTCTATCAAACCTAAATATTTTGTTGAGGTGGTAGTACTCGGCAATCCATTTCCAATATGCCTTCCCCGTTATTCACCGCCTACAATATGATCTCATAGAGTAATTTACCTTAAAAGGCACAATTGGATGTTCTCATCATGGGTATAATTGCCTAATCTTTATGCACTTCCTTTAGCGCCTCCGCCTTGCAAATAGCAATATCATCAAGTGGTGTTGACAATGAAATTGCATCAACATCAATATTCTAGGATATCATGATGCCGCTGGAATGATCTCTTCCGTCATGTGCAAACAACTCGATGTAGTTGGCATTGACTTCACATACCCACAATTCACAAAAAATGGAGTGAATTGCAGAAAACCACCACATTGAAGCGTCGTCTTGCAGAAAAGACTCTTCTACGAATTTGTGCCAGAAAACACTGATTTTTATCCTAATCATTTGCAGAAACCACCTAACCTTCTGTTCGGGCATTTTAACCTCTATTATGACATGTGGGTCCCGCATTTGATGACGTGGCACAATGTTTCGTGGTAGACGACGTTAGATGAGGGATTTTTTGGATTTACAAATCAGTCCATGTAGTTTTACAGAAACACCCTTCAATCAAAAAACAAAAAGCAATCAACTACCTCCATGGATTTGGGCTGACACAGCAGCCGAGCACCTCTTCCCAATCCACCTGACCACCTCCCGCCGCCGGCCACCCTCCCCCAGCCTCACCAGCCGCCGCCACGCCCTCCCCCGGCCTGACGCACGTCCTCGCGCTGCCAGACCCCGCACCACCGCGCGCCGTCGTCCACCCTCTCCCCAGTGTCACCTGCCGCCGCCACGCCCTCCCCCGGCCTGACGCAACTCCTGGCGCCACCGGGAGGAGGCAGCCAAGGCACGAGCAGGCGGGGACAGCCGGGAGGTTGGTGCGAGCCCCGTCGTAGGTTGGTGGCGCGCGGGGATGCAGGGACTTGGCGGCGGTGCAAAGTGGGTCTCCGGCGGCGGCGCGAAGTGGGGCTCTGGCGCTGCAGCTCTGCCGAACTAGGCGGCGAGGAGGGCGCAGGCGTCCTACAGCTCCGGCACGACGAGGAGGGCGCAGGCGTCCTGCAGCTCCCGCAGGTCGCCACACCAGGTGGCTCCGTAGACGAGCCCCGCCGCCGCTCCCAGATGACCTGCTCGCGGCGGACTAGTGCGAGGTCCGGTGGCCCAGCCGGAGCAGCTTCTCCACGTCTCCGACATCGCTCTCTGGCGCACTTCGCCATGTCCCTGCACGCACGCCGCCGGCGACGACATCAGCTGGCGCGAGGAGGGAAGCCCGGTGGCGATATGGATTGGGTAGGGGAGGGATTGGGAGAAAGGTTCTTTTTGGAAAAATACCAGTCTAACGGCGTCTACTGATAACCCTCAACCGTAAGGGATCGAGATAGTCTTCGCGGGTAAGAATAACCCAATTTATTGATTCGACACACGGGGAGCCAAGAATATTTATAAGCTTTGACAGTTGAGTTGTCAATTCAACTGCACCTGAAATATACTTACTTGCAACAAAAGATAAGTGGTAACAGTGATATGATAGTGATAATAGTGATAGTAAAAGTAAACAGCAAAAGTAAATAGTGAAGGTAAATGGCAAAAGTAGCAACTAGTGACAAGCAGGGTTTAAAACACTGTAGGCTAGGGAGATGGATGGTTGGGCGCTGCATGGATGAGATAGATTCTAACTTGGGGCACGGCACACGGAAAAGTAATGATCATCTAGGCAAATATCAAACATTAGGCATGTATCCCGTAGGTAGTTGTACGTGCTTGCAATAAGAACTTGCATAACATCTTTTGTCCTACCATCCCGCTACGAACGGGGCCAAAAGGAACTTATGGAGATTAAGATGCTCCTGTCAAAGAGCACCGGAACAAAGCAATGAACTCAATGGATACATGTAATCCTCAAACTACGGACCATCCCCTTTGGTGTCCCAAGCTGTCACTTTTGGGATCGCCGGTTCCGAACCGTAATAGGTGCAAACAACTCATAGATAGGATCACGAACACAAATATATTCATGCAAACACATATGGTTCAGATCTGAGATCATGGCACTCGGGCCCTAAGTGTCAAGCATTAAGAATAACAAGTTGAAGCAAAGATGATAAACACCATAGTAGATGATAGGCAACATGCCCCCAACGATCTGACAAACTATTACATGATCTAACTCATCCAATCCCTACCATCCCCTTCGCCTACAGCAGGGGAATTACTCACACATGGAGGGAGAAGTCATGGAGGGATGATGGAGTGGTGATGATGATGACGATGACGACGATCTCCCCTCTCCGGAGGCCAATTCAGCCTCCAGATTAGCCCTCCCGAGGAAGAACAGAGGGTGGCGGCGGCTCCGTGACAGAAAACTGCGAAAAGAACTTCTGATCTGGGGTTTCCGCATCGTGAGTAAAAATACGAGGCAAAGTAGGGCACCAGGGGGTGTGGGCCCCACCCAGGCGACCCCCTGGCGTGGCCCAGGGGGGGCGCGCCCACAGGGCGCCTGGGCACCCCCTGGCCCCCCTTTGGCCCCTCTTCTGGCCCCTGGTTCCTTCGGGTGCGTGGATTTTCTGTGATTTTTCGTGGATTTTTCTGAGATACCTAAAAATCCGTTTTCCTGCACACAATAAAACCATACAGGCAGCTCTGCTGAAAACAGCGTCAGTCCGGGTTAGTTTAGTTCAAATCATGCAAGAATGAGGTCAAAACAATATCAAAAGTGTTTGGAAAAGTAGATATGTTTGAGACGTATCAACTCCCCCAAGCTTAGCATATTGCTTGTCCTCAAGCAATTCAGTTCAACGAACTGAAAGCGACAAAGAAAACTTTGACAAACTATTTTGCTTCATTAGATGTATATAAGCATGTACTACGAAAAGAGTCTAGCAAGTATTAAAACAGTACTATGAGGACAATGCAAGGAGCAATCCTTCTTTCAAGTGACTAGTCACAAATACTTAAAAGTAAATAATATACTACTGAAAATCAAGACAAGATTACATTGCACATAGCTTGAGCATACTAGGGTGGTATCTCGCTAGTCTCCATGAGTGAAGCAAAACATAAATGCAGAAACTCCTCCAGAGTTTTAAAGGAGACTAGAACTAAGAATTTCAGAATAAATCATATCACAAGTATGCAGAAGACAATGTAATACTTTGGGACAATGCACATTACACTCAGAATGACAATTATGCTCTCCTATTTAGTGCTTTGAAGAAAGAAGGTGAAGACTCTCGAACCGTGGCTTTTGTTGGCAAAGTTGAAAACCCGTGATCGGAAACAAAAACTAAACATGTACCAGAGCTCTTGGTTTTTAGAAACAGAGGTAAAAACATTTTTGAGAGGTGCATATTTCGTCAACGAATGCTAGTAGATAACTCAATCACTTTTTTGAGTGGACAAGTCTCGAGGAACGGCTCCCGCATGAGGACGATCACATCCTCTTAATCTCCTTTGTTTATCACTGCCAAAGTTTTCTGATTTCTCATGAACAAAGCGTGAAGGAGGGTTTGTTTGTTATATTATCTTTTTGAGCCGGGCGCACTCGATGCCAGTTCCTTCTCGTATTAAGGGTTTGCACATTAGACATGCAATCCAGGGGTGAAACTTGTCCAACTTAAAAAGATCATGAACTAACTACTACTTCCTCATGAGCTAAAACATAGGCACAAAAAGAGAAATGCTTTTGATTAATTTCGAGATGGTACACGAAAGTCTTCGTTAGGAATGGCAGGTAAATACCATGTATAGGAAGGTATAGTGGACTCATATGGCATAACTGGTTTTAAGGATTTTGGATGCACAAGCAGTCAGTCCGCTTAGTACAGGTGGAAGTTTAGCAAAAGACTAGGAAGCGACCAACTAGAGAGCAATAACGGTCATAATCATGCAGAGCGACAAAGCAACATTGAATCGGGCATGAAAGTGATATAACTATTCTGAAACTCAAAGATCATCAAGGCAGAGTAGACTTTTTAGTCTTAACATGTGTAAGCATGTGCCAAGTCAATCCAAAAATTCTCTAAAGGGAAATACCACCTTAGTATACCAGACTATGAACAGTGCAGTGCATGTAGATCATTTCAATAACACATTATATACTCTAGTTATTCAAGACTAGCCACAAGGAAAGCATGAACCACTGAAAGAGCATTGTAAACATAGCACTATGTCGCTACAAGCTGGTCTCTAGATCATAAGTACAGGCATATGTACAAAAGTAGAAACAAAAAGAGTTCATACCGGTCTTCCTTGTTGCTCCCCTTCAGTCGATCTTCGTCATTACTGCTTGTCACTTGCACGATCGAACGTAGGAAATATAATTAAATGCCATCACGGACTCGAGCTGAACTCTGAAAACGAAGCAAACTAAAGAGAGAAAGGAAATCTTTTTGGATTTTTCAAAGGTTGAATAAAAGCAAAAGAAAGACAAAATCTTTTTGTTGTTTTTGCAAAGAGAGAAATAAAGAAGAACGGGCAAAAACTTCGAAAAGATCAAAGTGAATAAAACGGATAATACAATGGAAAAGTGAGAGGGGCACGTACTCCCCCAAGCTTAGGCTTTTGGCCTAAGTTGGTAGCAGCTACTGCCCCCAGGAGCCTCCTGCTCCGGGGGTATGGTGGTGAGTCCAAGGGTCGTAGAAGGATGCTGGCGTGTACACCGAACTCCTCGGAGTCTCCCACGAGGAAGGTTCCGAGCGCCAAACAGAGGAAGAACCTTCACCAAACTCGATGGCGGTCTCTTCCTGAAAATGTGGTAACTCACCGTGCTTCTCCTCGTCGGGCACAACCCCCTCCATGGGGTTATGAAACTGATGCTGGACCATGAACTCATCGAACTGGACAACATCAAAGGACCATCCGTTCCTGCGAGAAAAATCAAACAAAAGAGGTGCAGGTAGACGGATCTCGCGTTCCGCGGTAGTTCCGAAACGCAAGATATAAACAAGATTATCAAGCTCAGAACCCATGGTGGCAAACTTATGCCTTTTCATAGCAGCAAGATCAAAGCTTAAATAAGTAAAAGGATTATCATCAGGGTGTGGGGTGCCTCCAAGATGTTCTAAGATAAGTGTGGCATAAACGCCACCATATAAGTCCCCCTTGTTACTGTTCATAGCAAGGCGTCGAGCAATTAAGGCACCCAGATTATAATCAGACCTCCCTGAGAGGGCTGCTGCCAGGATAGCAATATCCGGAGCAGAAATGCTGCTCGTGTTGTCACGAGCTAACACCCCTCTGGCAATATAATATGCAAAATACCTGAGGTGAGGAAATAAGATGCTGGAGATCTTCGACCGATGAATATCCCTCGTACCCATGCTGCAGAGAGAGTTGATGACGGTTTTCAGCTCGGAGGGCTGAGTGGCCATCCTAGCCGTCCTCCCAACGTTCGGCACACCTATTATTTCACAAAAATTTCCCAAAGTCATGGTGATAAGATCATTGTAAATTTTAAACTCAATAGCACCTGAATCAGGATTATATCTAAAACTGTTAATGAAACTGGAGGTGAGTTTTTGATACTGGGTAACACGGCTCGTCAAACCTGCATTAGCACAAAGATTATAAAACTCATCCTTGATTCCCGCAGCTTCGAGGAATTCATCACATGGAAATGTCATCGCATGTGCTGGACTTGTGTCTTCCAACAACTCCAGGGGCACATGATCTTCATTATAGCTCACCCTAGCAGTCGATGGTGAAGATGCGGCTCTAGTAACTCGATCGGAGTGTGCGGGCCTCCTCTTCTCAAGCCACCCTTTTGCCCTTCCTAACAAACTCATTTCTGAATTTTTTTTGCAATTTACAAAAATGAGGATTAAAACAAGATGAGTTAAGGCAGACTACTCAACTCACTTGCCCAAGGCATAAACTTGCATCAGAACTTGGAAAATAACTTTCTACACATGCATGCAAGCTCATCTCTACAGCACCAAGAACTACTAAATACTCACAAATGAGGCCACCAATCAAAAATCTAATTGGAGGGGTGGAGGAGTCACATACCAGGGAGTATTTGCTCAAAATTTCAGCTCAAATGAGGGGCTGTAGAGAGAGATCGAAGAATCGCCTCCAAGAACAGCAAGAACACAAGAACAAGTGCAGAACTCGCGTTTTTGGAGAAAGAGAGAGAGAGAGAGGAAGAAGACATACCTGGAGGGGGGTCCTGTGGGCCCCAGGCGCCCTGTGGGCGCGGCCAGGGGCTGGGCCGCGCCAGCTGGCCGCCTGGGCCATTGGTGGGTCCCCCTGGCTGGCCCCAGGTCCCTCTGGGTCTCTCCCGTCGTGGAAATTTTTATTTAAATTTTTCTGGAATTTTTCTGAAAACTTCACTGTTGAAAATTTTTCGAAGTTCAAAAAGCTGCGGAACTCTCTGAAAACTTGAAGTAGTGAGTAGTATTGTGAAGCTTCAAAACATAAATACTTGGTACAGCAAGTAGGACAAAAACTAAAACAAATGAAAACATAACAAGCTCAACTTTTTATCTATATAAAACATGTTTACTAGTAAGGTTGATCAAGTCTTACCAACAAACAGGCGATATATAGAGCAAAAAGTCTCACCTCCTACGAAGTAGTTACTAAACCTTTAATTTGATGGACATTGTCCCCACCATGATAGTTTTATATTTGTGAGGCACATGTAGTGGACAGTCCCATTCTCCAATTTTCACGGTCTCGATATTCTCTATAGAGTTGAGGGCATGCCTCCTGTCGATCTTCTTCGGAAAATATACCGTGTGTTCTTTATCATTCACATGGAAGGTAACCTTCCCTTTATTGCAATCAATAATAGCACCTGCGGTGTTAAGGAAAGGTCTACCAAGAATAATGGACATGCTCCCATCCTCGGGCATGTCAAGCACAACAAAATCAGTAAGAATTAAACAATTAGCAACCTCTACGGGAACATCCTCACAAATACCTATCGGAACAGCGGTTGACTTGTCAGCCATCTGAAGGGAGATATCTGTAGGAATTAGTTTCTCTAAACAAAGTCTCTCGTAAAGAGAGAGAGGCATAACACTCACTCCTACTCCAAGATCACATAAAGCAGTTTTGACATAATTATTCATTATGGAGCAAGGAATGGTGGGTATACCTGGATCACCGAGCTTCTCAGGAATCTTGCCACTGAAAGAGTAGTTAGCAAGCATAGTAGATATTGCATCATTAGGAACTTTTCTTTTATTAGTGACAATATCTTTCATATATTTTGAATAAGGAAGTAACTTAATAGCATCAGTCAAAGGGATTTGAAGAAAAAGAGGTTTAATCCACTCACAAAACTTATTATAATGCTCTTCTTCTTTAGATTTGATGGACTTACCTGGAAAGGGCATGGGTTTCTGTACCCATGGTTCTCTTTCTTTCCCATGTTTTCTTGCGATGAAGTCTTCTTTAGTGTACCTCTTACGTTTGTCAGGTGCTTCTTCCTCTCGAACTTCAGGCGGATCATTCTTCTCACTATCCTTACCTTCAGGTTCAGCACCGTCTTTAGTCTCAGCATCGGATATAGATACACTGTTGGGATCAACAGCTGGCTCTTCATCTGCAATAGGATCATTAGAATTGTCAGTCTCCTTATGTTTCTTCTTTTTCTTTGGAGAGCCAATAATTTCTTCTTCCTGCATTTGAGAATCCTGCTCGATTCTCTTCGGATGTCCCTCTGGATAGAGAGGATCTTGAGTGCTAGTTCCTCCTCGGGTCTTAATCCCGAAAGCCTGCAAATTATCTTGTTTGGCATTGTTAGCAAGCAGATCTCTTTGCACATTAGAAATTTGGTCAAGCTGAGTTTGAACCATATGAAAATGCTTCACAAGACATTGAATATCATTAGCTGTTCTATCTAAAACATCAAGCAGTTTTTTGATAGCAAGAGAATTATCATGCAATTGACTTTGTATCCTCTCATTAAAATGGTTTTGTTTCATAATAAAATTATCAAACTCATCTAAACATTGATCAGGAGGCTTACCATGAGGGATGTCACTTGCGTTGAAATCTAAAAGAGAGTGTACCTCTACCATAGGAGGGTGAGTAGTAGGCTCACACAGCTTCTCAATAGGGGGTAGATTCTTCACGTCTTCAGCTTTAATACCTTTCTCTTTAATAGACTTCTTTGCTTCTCGCATATCTTCGGGGCTTAGAACAAATATGCCCCTCTTCTTTGGTGGTGGAGGTGGTTCAGGGACGGACCAATCTTCATGGTTTTTGGCAATCCTGCCCATCAAATCCTCCGCAACGTCCGGTGTTCTTTTCCTGAAAACACAACCAGCACAACTGTCCAAATAGGACCTGGATTCATCAGTTAGACCAGCATATAATATATCGATTAATTCATTCTTAGGAATTTCATGTCCTAATCTAGCCCGAATCAGACCGCAGTACCTCCCCCAAGCTTTAGGGAGGGACTCATCCTGCAACTGTTTAAAGTTATAAATTCTTTGTAAAGCAGCATGTTGCATGTGAGCAGGAAAGTACTTATCAACAAAAGAGTGAGCTAAGTCTTGAGGACTCTTAATGGAACATCATGGGAGTGAATCATACCATGCTTTAGCACCTTCCTTCAAGGAGAAAGGAAGAAGCTTGGTGATATAAAAGTATCGTATCTTCTCATCTGTGGTAAACAGGCCACCTAACTCACCGAGTTTAGTCAGGTGTGCAATAGCATCATCATTTTCTCTGCCATAAAAGGGGTCAGCTTCAACCATAGGTATAAGTGAAAGATCAACAGAGAAATCATAATCAGGATCATCAATGCATATAGGAGATGTAGCAAATTCAGGATCAGGAACGGTTTTGTTCTTCAAAGAGTGTTTTTCAAATAGTGTTTTTCAAATAGTTTCTTAATAACTTCAGGGTCAGAGCCAGAAAACTCTGTTAGTTCCCTGCATAAATCTTCATCAAGCATATAGTAATCATAATCAAGGAGCCTCTCTTTGAGTTTACTCAAATCAGGATAATCATAAGTTTCACAAATAGGGTAGCGAGTAACAGGAAGTTCAATTCCAGACTTTTTAGCAGCAGCAGCAATTTGTTTCTCAAGAGCATAACCAAGCGAACTAATATCATCAAAAGTAGTAGAGGCATCATCAAGAGTATCGGACATAGTAACAGATTCAGTAGGAGCATCATGTGGTGGTGGTGAGGCAAACTTACTCATAACAGAAGGTGAATCAAGTGTAGCACTAGTGCTCAGAGCAGTACCTCTTCTTGTAGTGGATAGTAAGATCGGAACCTTGGGGTCTCCTTTCTTACCCATAGTGGATGAAGTGCAGCAGGTAGGATACCTCAAGTAGACTTGTAAATATTGCTATGCTCCCCGGCAACGGCGCCAGAAAACGGTACTTGATAACCCTCAACGGTAAGGGATCGAGATAGTCTTCGCGGGTAAGAATAACCCAATTTATTGATTCGACACACGGGGAGCCAAAGAGTATTTATAAGCTTTGACAATTGAGTTGTCAATTCAACCGCACCTAAAATATACTTACTTGCAACAAAAGATAAGTGGTAACAGTGATATGATAGTGATAATAGTGATAGTAAAAGTAAACAGCAAAAGTAAATAGTGAAGGTAAATGGCAAAAGTAGCAACTAGTGACAAGCAGGGTTTAAAACAATGTAGGCTAGGGAGATGGATGGTTGGGCGCTGCATGGATGAGATAGATTCTAACTTGGGGCACGGCACACGGAAAAGTAATGATCATCTAGGCAAATATCAAACATTAGGCATGTATCCCGTAGGTAGTTGTACGTGCTTGCAATAAGAACTTGCACAACATCTTTTGTCCTACCATCCCGCTACGAACGGGGCCAAAAGGAACTTATGGAGATTAAGGTGCTCCTGTCAAAGAGCACCGGAACAAAGCAATGAACTCAATGGATACATGTAATCCTCAAACTACGGACCATCCCCTTTGGTGTCCCAAGCTGTCACTTTTGTGATCGCCGGTTCCGAACCGTAATAGGTGCAAGCAACTCATAGATAGGATCACGAACACAAATATATTCATGCAAACACATATGGTTCAGATCTGAGATCATGGCACTCGGGCCCTAAGTGTCAAGCATTAAGAATAACAAGTTGAAGTAAAGATGATAAACACCATAGTAGATGATAGGCAACATGCCCCCAACGATCTGACAAACTATTACATGATCTAACTCATCCAATCCCTACCATCCCCTTCGCCAACAGCAGGGGAATTACTCACACATGGAGGGAGAAGTCATGGAGGGATGATGGAGTGGTGATGATGATGACGATGGCGACGATCTCCCCTCTCCGGAGGCCAATTCAGCCTCCAGATTAGCCCTCCCGAGGAAGAACAGAGGGTGGCGGCGGCTCCGCGACGGAAAACTGCGAAAAGAACTTCTGATCTAGGGTTTCCGCGTCGTGAGTAAAAATACGAGGCAAAGTAGGGCACCAGGGGGTGTGGGCCCCACCCAGGCGACCCCCCGGCGCGGCCCAGGGGGGGGGGCGCCCACAGGGCGCCTGGGCACCCCCTGGCCCCCCTCTGGCCCCTCTTCTGGCCCCTGGTTCCTTCGGGTGCGTGGATTTTCTGTGATTTTTCGTGGATTTTTCTGAGATACCTAAAAATCCGTTTTCCTGCACACAATAAAACCATACAGGCAGCTCTGCTGAAAACAGCGTCAGTCCGGGTTAGTTTAGTTCAAATCATGCAAGAATGAGATCAAAACAATATCAAAAGTGTTTGGAAAAGTAGATACGTTTGAGACGTATCATCTACCACGAAACGTTATTCCACGTCAGCAAATGCGGGACCCACATGTCATAAGAGAGGTTAAAATGTTCAAACAGAAGGTTTGGTGGTTTCTGCAAATGATTAGGGCAAAAATCAATGTTTTCTGGCACAAATTCGTAGAAGAGTATTTTCTGCAAGACAACGCTTCAATGTGGTGGTTTTCTGCAATTCACTCCAAAAAATGAGATATGCATGGACATATGGATAGTCCATTTCACTTATTCACAATTCATACATTCACATATGCACATACATATAAATCATCCATGCCAATATTCACATGTGAATCACAGCATAATTCATCTAGAAATGCAACATATAACACTAAACTCATCTACAAGATCAATCTGTGAAGAAAAGAAACCCTTGGTGTGGTAGCAGTGGCGTGGTGGTACTCTCAGAAGGTGACACTCGGCTTTGTTGAGGAGGGAGCGGCATCCGGCGACATGGGAGGAGCTCGGCTGGTGACGAGGTGCGGCGCAGGGTGTGAAGGAGTTGAGGAAGGGGAGGTCAGAGGTGCATATGTGCATAGGCTCAAGGCAGATGGATATCGGCGGGTCCATTCCAAAATTTTGGCCAGCGGCGCAAGGTGGGAAGGGAGAAGGGGCGCCGAGGAGGAGGGGGAGGCCGGCGGCGGTCATTGCCACGGAGAGTACACTAAAACCATCTAGAACGCGTCCCCTTCAATCAAATTATAATTTGACCCTGCCTAAACCCCACACTAACAACACATGTAGCAAACACGAATTAAACAACCAAGTACTAGAAAACAAGATTGAAGCTTCCAAGCAAGCACCACCCGACAACCCCAACGAGCACAATATCCAACAGAATGAAAAAGGAATTAAAAAGGAAAAAAAAACACCGGCCGTGGCCAGTTCCCACTACATAACGCGCCCACACGTTTCCACACCGGGGTCAGCGATGGCAGGCCGCTCCCGCCAACCAAACTGAACGCACGCTTCCCTCCTCCGGCGGCCGGAAACCAACCATGGCGTCGCCACGCCGCGCCTATCTCCCACTCCTCGCCGCGCTCTGCCTCGTCCTGCACCTGCGCCATGCCGCGGCGCAGCAGGCCGGCGAGCGGCAGCTCCTGCTCGAGATCAAGCGCGCGTGGGGCGACCCGCCGGAGCTCGCGTCGTGGTCGGCGGCCGCGGGCTCGCCCTGCGCCGGCTGGGCCCACGTCTCCTGCGACGGTGCCGGCCGGGTAACCTCCCTCGCCCTGTCGAACGTCACCGTGTCCGGCCCTGTCCCCGACGCCATCGGCCGGCTCACCAGCCTCGCCACGCTCGTCCTCAGCAACACCAGCGTCAGCGGCGGCTTCCCGGAGTCCCTCTACAACTGCACGGGCCTCACGCACCTCGACCTCTCCATGAACAAGCTCGCCGGCGACCTCCCCGCCGACATCGGCCGCCTCGGGGAGAACCTAACGTACCTGGCCCTGGACAACAACGGCTTCACCGGCCGGGTGCCGCCGGCGCTGTCGAAGCTCAAGAACCTGACGCTCCTCGCTCTCAACAGCAACCAGCTCACCGGCACCATCCCGCCGGAGCTCGGGGAGCTGACTGGCCTCCACACGCTCAAGCTCGAGCTGAATCAATTCAGCTCCGGCAAGCTGCCGGAGTCGTTCAAGAACTTGACGAGGCTGGCCACTGTCTGGCTAGCCGGATGCAACCTCACCGGCGAGTTCCCCAGCTACGTCCCGGACCTGTCGGAGTTGGTGTGGCTTGACCTGTCGACGAACGCCTTCACCGGCAACATTCCACCGTCGATCTGGAACCTCACCAAGCTGCAGATGCTCTACATATTCAGTAACAACCTCACCGGTGACGTCGTCATCGACGGCGCCATCGGAGCGGCGGGCCTAATCGAGATCGACCTGTCCTACAACAAGCTGACCGGAGTGATCCCGGAAAGGCTCGGGACCTTGACGAAGCTTAGCAAATTATGCTTGAGCGGCAACGGCTTCTCCGGCGAGATACCGGCGAGCCTCGCCCAGCTACCGTCGCTGGTGTTCCTGTGGCTGTTTGAGAACACACTCACGGGACCACTTCCGGCGGAGCTCGGGATGCACTCGCCGTCGCTCAGAGACATCCAGGTCGACGACAACGACCTCTCAGGGCCGATACCGGCGGGGGTCTGCCAGAACCGCGGGCTGTGGATCATCTCCGCCTCCGGCAACCGCCTGAATGGATCGATCCCGGCCAGCCTCGCCAAGTGCCCCGCGCTCATAAGCCTGCAGCTCCGAGACAACGAGCTTTCCGGCGAGGTGCCAGCCGCGCTCTGGACGGAGACGAAGCTGATGACTCTGCATTTGCAGAACAATGGAGGGCTCACCGGTACCCTGCCGGAGACGCTGTTTTGGAACATGACGGGGCTCTACATCATGAATAACAAGTTCAGAGGCAGCCTTCCGTCGTCGGCGGCTAAGCTGCAGAAGTTCAACGCCGGGAACAACTCGTTCTCCGGCGAGATACCCGCGGGGCTCGCCGCCGGCATGCCGCTGCTGCAGGAGTTCATCCTGTCGTCCAACCAGCTGTCGGGCGCGATCCCGGCGAGCATCGCTTCGCTCGGTGGCCTCACGCAGATGAACTTCAGCAACAACCAGCTCACCGGCGAGATACCCGCGGGGTTGGGCTCCATACCGGTGCTCACCCTGCTCGACCTCTCGTCCAACCAACTCTCCGGTAGCATCCCGCCGGCGCTGGGGTCGCTGAGGATGAACCAGCTAAACCTGTCATCCAATAACCTCGCCGGCGAGGTCCCGGCGTCGCTCGCAATCTCCGCCTACGACCGAAGCTTCTTGGGCAACCGCGCGCTCTGCACGGGCGCGGCGTCGTCGGGGAACCTCGCCGGCGTGAGCTCGTGCGCAGCCAGGTCATCCGACAAGGTATCACCAGGCCTCCGCACCGGCCTTGTCGCCGCCGCCGCCGCGCTACTCGTCGCCATCGCGGGGCTCGCCTTCTTCATCGTCCGCGACATCAGGAGGCGGAAGGGGCTCGCGCCGCCCGAAGAGGCCTGGAAGCTCACCCCTTTCCAGCCCCTGGACTTCGGCGAGGGCCCCGTGCTGCGCGGGCTCGCCGACGAGAACCTCATCGGCAAGGGCGGCTCGGGGCGGGTGTACCGCGTGGAGTGCCCCAGCCGGAGCGGCGGGAGCGGCGGCACGGTGGTGGCCGTGAAGCGCATCTGGACCGGCGGGAAGGTGGAGAGGAAGCTGGAGCGGGAGTTCGAGTCGGAGGTTGACGTGCTCGGCCACGTCCGGCACACCAACATCGTCAAGCTCCTGTGCTGCCTCTCCCGCGCGGAGACCAAGCTCCTCGTCTACGAGTACATGGACAACGGCAGCCTGGACAAGTGGCTGCACGGCCACAGGTGGCCGGCGCGGGCTGGGAGCTCGATGCCGGCGAGGGCCCCCTCGGCCAGGCGAGCGCCGCTGAACTGGCCGGCGAGGGTGGGGGTGGCCGTGGGCGCGGCGCGGGGGCTGAACTACATGCACCACGAGTGCTCCCCGCCGGTGGTGCACCGGGACGTCAAGTGCAGCAACATCCTGCTCGACGCCGAGCTCAACGCCAAGGTCGCCGACTTCGGGCTCGCCCGGATGCTCGTCGAGGCAGCCGGCACGACGCCGCACGACACCATGTCCGCCGTCGCCGGAACCTTCGGCTACATGGCTCCCGGTACGCACCGATCACCGATCACCTTGATATATAATCCTCGACCACGACGCCGAAATTTCTTGCAGCTCAGTGGCTCATATTGTTCGCCGTGGTATGATTGCAGAGTGCGCCTACACAAGGAAGGCGAACGAGAAGGTGGACGTGTACAGCTTCGGGGTGGTGCTGCTGGAGCTGGCCACCGGCAGGGAGGCCGGCAACGGCGGCGAGCACTGCTCGCTGGCGGAGTGGGCGTGGCGGCACCTGCAGTCTGGGAAGAGCATCGCCGACGCGGCGGACGAGTGCATCGGGGACGCCAGGCACAGCGACGACTTCGAGGTCGTGTTCAAGCTCGGCATCATCTGCACCGGCGCCCAGCCGTCGACGCGGCCCACCATGAAGGACGTGCTGCAGATACTGCTGCGGTGCGAGCAGGCGCACCGGAAAACCCTCGACGAGAAGACGGCCGTCTCCGAGAAGGCGGACGCCGCCCCGCTGCTCCCCGCAGTGCGAGGGGGCAGCCGCCGGAAACGGCTCTCCGACGCGGCTGACGGCAAGGGTAGCTTCGACGACGTCGTCTGACAAAACGCCGGAGTAACCTCAGAATGTAGTTGTAAGGTACAGTAGTACTGTAACTAGTAAGACAGTGGAGTCTCATAGCAGAGCAGAGCAGATAACAATGGTGGATTGTTGTACACAGTGTGCCAGCCTTCAGATGAGCAGTTGGATCAAATTCAGACAGTACTAGTATTATTCTGAAGATAGAGATGAGCATTCAGACATACATATACTGTATGTATATAGTGGAGAAACCAGGCAACATAAAAAGATGGTTAAACTGGATGATGTCGATCCCCATCTTTATTGGGAGGAGAAAATACAAAAAAAAGGATTAACAAAATGTTATGGATTACAAAACACCACCAGACAAGGGGAAAAAGAATCGGCAGGACAGGAATGGCATTGTCCAAACCTCCATTTCCATATGTTCCTGCCACTCAAACTTTTATGCCATTATATAAACCTCCAAGCTCTTTGGCGCTATGCTAGCTACATCCCGCTGCAGAGGCACCGGAGAGTCTCCGCAGAATAGCCGAAGAAGCTAAAATTCCACCACCAGGCGATTAGGAAGGTTCGAAGGGAAAAGAAAAGAAAAAAAAGGAAGAGAAGAGGCTGCTACACTCAGGGTTCAATCCATCCATCGGGCTCGTTACCAAGAAGACTAGTAGACCTCGGCGTACTGGGAGTGCGAAGCGGCGAGGAGAGCAGCTCCAATGCCGGAGCCGTCATTGGCCAGCTTGGCAACCAGCGAAGAAGAGGCTTCCTCCCCGAGGAGATCTGAAAGAGTCGCCTCTAAGCAGCTGCTGAACTTCTTGTAGTGTTCATAGAGCCCACCGTCCAAGGCAACCACGGTCCTCGGCATCGGGCTGCCGTCGGTTGGCACCTTGTCCCGGCCTAGCTTCTTCAGGATGCCATATATGCCAGCTGCGGCCAAGCGTGCGCCGCGCTCTGCAACGATGTCACATATGTGACGAGTAATGTATCTTACTTCCAGGGAAGTATCCGCAACCTAAACATAAGATCAGCATGTTAATCAATGGTCACTGAACAACTTTTGTATCCACTTAGGTTCAAACAGTCGTACCCCAACGATATCCTTTAGCTTACTTCCCAGAATTTTAAGGTCGTGTGATGCATCGTGGTGCATGGCGGACATATCTGGGGTCCTGCAACATAAGATTTAGAATAAGAATGCAGCAAAAAAGTTTCTACACATCGATACTCTTTAGCGTAATTGGGTAAATATTCGTCGGGAACTATCACCGATTAGTGGTGTTAATGGCAATGGAAGCTTCATCAGGTATCAAGAATGGTATGCTACTCAGTGCATCCATCTATTAGTAACCTATATAATCTATTTGCCCCCAAGTAAATACAATATTAATTCTAACAAGGAAAAATTGCTCATTAGACCACTGCTCAGACTTTATGATAGGTTTGACAAAAACGAAGAACAAAACAAACTTATGTTTGGCTTTGGTTTCGAGTTCTCTTATAATGTTAAGGTGTGCACGAAACAAACTCTATCTAACTAGACAACTGCACAGGCCATCCATCTTATTATTCTAATACGACAGAGAAAAAGGATACAAAGCGTTGAACTGAACACAGCCGTGACAAAACGGAGCATTGACCAGAAGAAAAGTATTTTATCACCGGCAATGATCAATCAGCATTAAGTTTAGAATATTTGTCACCTCACATGGATTACTCGAATGGAGTACATGTATAGCTTCAAAAGGCCCGCAACTTCTCAAATTTTGTAAACTGTGGGCCTTACATGGACTAGTCAACACATGTAATAGTATTTAGAAGAGACACTGCTTCCTTGTGCAGTTTGACTATTATTGTCTACAGCTCAATATTAGCATGGAAAATGACCCCAACCAAGGCACTTATCCTTTTTTAATATAAAAATTTCTTGATATGTGTTTAGCTAACAAAATAAATAACTGTTTTTGCCATGTCAAGAAGCAAGCATGAAAAGCTCAGTGACCAATGGATCAAGTATTACCTAAGTACGAATGGCAGTTCCAGCTTAGGTGGAACAACATCCCCAAACAATGCAGCATCATGAGCCAGTTTCAGTAAGATTCTTCGCACAATCTCTCCAAGATACATTCCGGAAATCAACTTTTCATATATCTATCATACAAAATATATTAGTACAGTTCAGCACGAAAACGTGAATGGAAATGAAAATACCACCGAGATAAACACCTGTTCTCCAGGGTTCAAACTTTCGAAGTCCAATGCTTTGTCGTATTCTGAAAGTGGAAGCTTGTCCGATTTAAAGCTTCCCCATTCCGTGTTGATTACCTAGAGAATACCAAATAATTATGTGCTTAAAAATACAAAATGTAAGAGAGATTAATACAACACAGCTGTGAACATACAATGTTTCATGGGGCTTTTTACTTCAAGCATAAGGAATTTCAAACACTAACCATATTTCCGGATTTTGGCAGTAGTCCAGTCCACTTAGGAATTGCATTAGCATGCTCAACATATGCTGCGTTTGTACCAGTGCCCAATATTACAGCAGCAACCACATCATTATCCATATATCTCCCACCAGCCAATGTGCCGACTGTGTCATTAACCTACAAATTATCAACACTCAGCCTGAGAATATAAGTTTTGGACACACAGCCATGTTTGTTCGCATTCCATTAATAGAGAGAAGATTAACAAATAACAGAAGTAGCGTCAGAATACACGAAATTAGCATTGTCTTATATACAAGAGTCAACCATAGATATGGTGTATTACCAGTGCTGAAACTTTCATATCCAGCCCCTGCCTCTCCATGGCCTTGCTCAACTCAGCCACAACATCCTCACCAACCTGGTTAAGGAGTAACCAAAGAACACGTCAAAATCAAGACAATTGTGGTTATTATGGAAAGATCGACAATTGGCTCAGATACCATATAAACCGCAAAACATACTATTTGTACTGCATATCAAGAATATGCTTGCTAACCAGTCACCATTATAACTTCAACACTTAAGTTCTGATTGGCATACGAAATCAAGGTTTATCACCAGAAACTTGCCAAGGGAATCCATGGATTTATAAGAAAATACAGTGGAACGTATGCTAACTAATGTGCTAGGAACTGCTCAACAAATGCTGTGTAGTGTTTTGAATATTACCGTGCCATTGATTGAAAAGCCCTTTGTCCACTTGATGAGTGTTCCTGATGATATTGATAATTGGTTTACCGGAAAGGAAAAGGTGAAACCCAGCTCTCTCTGCCTCCCCACTGGGAGGTGGAACTCGTCACCTTCAGTTTCAACAAATTTGGCCAATACAGCAGCAATGAAATCAAATAGTTCCTGTAATAATAATTCAAGTTAAATTAGTAAACATGCATGTAAATTTGTGACTCCAGGGAGCTTGAAAACCGAATACCAAGTACTCACCAAGGAAGTTCCGACCATCAGGTGTGGTGGAATAGAGACTTCCTGATACTGCTGCTTGACAACACGTTTCTCCCTTCCTCCAAGTTGGACTCGCAGAACACGGAAGTTGGTACCTCCAAGATCCAATGCATAAAACAAGCCATGTTCGTCTCTGCAGAAATAGCACCCAAATGATTAAACAATAAAGTTATACTACAAGTCTAGGAAAAATGTCCTGTTTTTTTAGAGAATTGCATGTAATAGATAGACAGATTACAATTTGTCTTGAGAAACTAAGCACATAACAGATTATACTTGGAGAGGATGAGTTGTACTGGTGGATATGATTGAACAAACAAATTGGTGAAACAACAAACCAATCACACAAAAACTTCTGTACATAATTGACAGAATTGAGCATATGGGAGGTCATAATCGGTTAGTACATCCCACTGATGGCCTGTTACTTACTCATGGAAATCTCATGTGGTGCCATGCCAATTGATCAAAAAGAAAATCCTAAACCACCAAAATTCGGACGACCATACGATCAGCAAACAGGGGCTGCGCCAGAGCGAGATCGGACAATTCATATATATGAGATAATAAAAGGATCACATCCTTGCCCATGATGATTCATCGAGAACCAATGGAAGGTCACCTAAGATAAGAGGCGACGGTATTCCTGATTTCGGCCTGAATCGCCACAAGGCGCGATCTTGGCACACTAAGATCCGCGCATTCCGCCGTACGGCCAGTCATATGCCTAATGAAAGAGCAGTAGAGGAGAATTCCCGTCGCGTACGCCAGCAAGGAAAGCGCAATTCATCCGCAGGCAACTTTCCGGATCACGAGGCACACAGGTCAACCCGACAAGCAAAGATTAAGGATGGGGCGGGATCGGGTCAGATCGGGAATGGTGACGGCTTCCCTTACCCGGTGGGGAGGTTGTCGACGTAGCTGATGAGCATCTTGAGCTGGGAGTGGATGTCCCCGCGCAGGCCGCGCTCCATCTCGAGGACGAGCGCGTCGGAGATGCCCCGCAGCAGGGCCGTGGGCGTGGAGAGCGTGCGCTCGACGTCCTCGATGACGGCCGCCACCTTGCGCTTCCGCTCCGCCTCGGCGGCGCCGAGCAGCTCCGCGTCCCTCCGGCGCCGGCGCCGGCCGAGCACGACGGCCGTGCCGACCGCCGCGCACACCACCACCGCCGTCCCCACCGCCGCCGCCTTGCCCATCCTGGCGCCTGGGCTGGATCGGGCGTCCGAGCGCGAGCTCCGCTCTGGATCCGGGTGGAGGTGGAGGAGGAGGAGGAGGAGGGATCGATCGCTGGTTCCCCGGGCGCGGGCGGAGGGGAGAAAGAAGGGAGAGAGGGGGGAGCCACTGGCCGGGCGTTTTAACCGGTACGACTTTTTAACCACCCCCCAGTTTGGCTCGGCCCCGCGGCATTTATGATCCACCTATCGAGCCCTGGACGGCCGCGATCGGACCCCCGCGCCGCGTGGACGGCCCGGATGGGGGCCCTGGGGAGGGAAGTGGATCTGGGATTTCCTTTTGGATTACCGAACGGATTTACTTGGATATACATCGCGGTAGAAAAGAATCCTTTCCTGTTAGGCCGTTGACATCTCTAGTGGGGCCCGCGTGTCGGTGGGTGTGGTTTGGGGGTGGGGAAGGCTTGCATGGAAAGTCAGATGCGTAGAGAGAGGGTAAAAGGATTTGGGTTCGGAAATAAATACGTATACTGTACGGGTTCACGTGGATCGGCGGGGCCCACCGGGAGTTCGATGACGGGAGGGTGATGCCATCCATGGTGTCGCCACGTGGGGGAGGGGAGGTGCCGGTGGGCCATGGGGTCAACCGCCACCAACCGCCCGCTGCGGGGCGGAGCGGCTACGCCTCGGCGTTCGTTGGTTCGTTCGGCTCGACCACGACAACGACAGCGCAGCCACCGCCGACGTACAGCCGGCGACTTGTGGCAAAGCCCACGCGCGGCGCGAGGATCACAGTGGAGTTGAACGGATATCGCACCGTATTGTATCATATCAACCCGTGTGATCCATGTACATTTTATACACTCTGCGCGCACACACATAATCTCTATCTCTATTAGCAGCTTTCAGAAACTGAATCGGCACATCATTCTGAGTCTCACGAAGCTAGCACATGTGCTTTCTGTAGTCAACTACTTCCTCCGTTCCTAAATATTTGTCTTTCTAGACATTTCAAATGGACTATAATATACGGATGTATGTAGACATATTTTAGAATATAGATTCACTTATTTTGCTTCGTATGTAGCCACTTGTTGAAATCTCTAGAAAGACAAATATTTAGGAACGGAGGGAGTAGAACGTATCGTCCCGGAAAATCTGGAATAAATCCAGTAAAACTGCAACCAGCAATACCAAGTCCAGCATTTTAACCTTGAGTTGGCTCCACCACAAATAACATATAACCATCTAAACCATGCTCAGTGTCTGCAATACCAACTACTCCCTCCGTCCCATAATGTAGTGTCAAAAAACGTCTTACATTATGGGACGGAGGGAGTATTTGAAAAGGCTTGCATTAGTTGTCATGGTCGTCATAATAAATTAGTGTAGGACTCACAGGAACGTATCTGGTGTACCGAGGCAATTGGTGCTACTGGTACACCGGGCCCAGTTGCACATTTAAAAATGTTCAAATAATCCAGGAATATTTTAGTGCACTGACACAACATCAATATGTTGTATTAAAAAAACAGTATAACAGAGCCACCTACGAGCCCTCTCGGCGATTTGAGCTCCTCGCCCATCGGATCACATGTACGGACGTATCTGATCGTTTGGGCGTTACTTCCTGCGTCAAATCGCGCTGCACGACTGGACAGCCGTATCTGGGCTGCTGCTCTGCGAGTTGACCTAGGTTTCCTCACGTTTACTAGGCCGACTATTTTCTTTGACAAATGTGTTAAGTGGGCCGTGTATGCGATGTCCGCCTCGTGCCTTTTCTTCTCTCTTAGTCTGTTGGGAAAGGCAGAGCGCCGCCGTTATATTGTGCTAGCTTTTTGTTTCCTTTTCTTGCCGGTAGTGGTGATGGTGGACGAATGTTTCATGCATGCCCATCTCCTTTTCGTGTCGAGGCTGCCTCACCCGGTTGTCTTCTGCATCCCGCTGCACCTATATTTTCTCACCGTCCCTGGAGTCTGGACCATGCGGCTCTAGGAAATGAACCTACAGAATGATCGGGGCCGCATCACTCTCCATCCGCGCGCTCTCACTGGCAACAAAAAAACCGATCTCCTATCAGGTAAGCGTTTCAGTTTTGTCATTTTTTTCCGTTGCCTCGCATTGTCGTTCGTGCCATTAGGTCAATCTCAGTTGTCTATAGTTGATCAATTAGTTCCTCTGCTACCGGTCTGTTCTATTCAAAATTCAGTAGCTTTTGAGAGTTGTGTGCTCATGTGCAAATGTGCAATTAGTTTGGGAATGCTTCTCATCCAGTGAGTTGTATCAACATACGTCCTTAGTGTTCCTCTGATTTGAGATAAAACTACCAAACATAGATTGTTTTGTATCACCCTTGCAGCCATGTTTATTTCTTCTTTTGCCTAGTTACCTCCTTGGTTGAAGAGATTTTGTTTTTCCCTTGCTCGGTCTACTCCACTGCATACTACCAATCGTTCCTTTTTCTGTTGATTGTCCAAGGAAACCTCAGGAAAGTTGCTGCATGATATATTTGATTTATGATTTTGAGGTGTGCCGCTTCAAGATTAAGAGATATTCAAGCCGGGTTGGTATTATTGTGTCCCTATTCACCTCAGTTGTTCATAGAGCCTTTCTTTTTGGCTTTTTCCATTATGTTGTTTTAGTATGCTGTGTGCTACGCATCCATTATTTGTGTGTGTGTGTGACAAGTTTTGCAATTGACAAATCAAATGCACAAGCATGCTTGCCGAATGGGAAGGAGTCTCTTTCGCAAAGGAAGCTGTTCAAATAAGGTGTGAACAACTTTCTTTTGTTGTATCCCTGCTTATCTACGCTTATATACAAAGTACTTTCACAGGCCGAAATGTTGGAAACTTGTTGATGACCGTTCCTTGTGAAATATGTATGAGTTTTAGGAGTACTTTATTTTCTAGAAAAGAGAACTATATTTTTCAAGTACTCTCGCCGGTCCAAAAATAAATAGAGGATTAATTTACCAGTGTATGAATAAAGTTGTGGCCAAATAAGCTAATATTATATTGTGTCCTCTATATATTTACACCAACTCCAAACATTCTACTGTCGGCGGCAACACGCGTTATTATGATCTAGCTAGTGTTGTTGTGAAATAGGATGGGAAGCGTAGAACCCCTGAGGTCGGTGTGCATTGTATTAATAGAAGACAAGTCTTGGCGTACACGTGGTTGACTATTGCTAGGATACACCCCTGAGGGGGAGGTGCCGGTGGGCCATAGGGTCAACCGCCACCAACCGTTCGCTGCGGGGCGGGCCGGAGCGGCTACGCCTCGGCGTTCGTTCGTTCGGCGCGACCACGACGACGACAGCGCAACCATCGCCGACGTACTGCCGGTGACTTGTGGCAGAGCCCACGCGCGACGCGAGGATCACAGTGTGAACGGATATCGTACCATATTGTGTCATATCAACCCGTGTGATCCGCATACATTTTATACACTCAGTGCACACACACGCAATCTCTACTTCTATGTTGGAGACGTATCAAACATCCCCAAGCTTAATTCCTGCTCGTCCTCAAGTAGGTAAATGATAAAAACAGAATTTTTGATATGGAATGCTACCCAACATATTTATCAATGTAATTCTTCTTTTAAAGTGGTATGAAAGTTCAGATCCATAAGTTTCAAGCAAAAGTTTATATTGACATGAGAAAAAGAATATTCTAAGCATACTAGATAGTAAATCATCAAGCTTCAAAAATAACATGGCTAAAGAAAGTTATCCCTACAGAATCATATAGTCTTATTATGCTCTCTCTTCTCAACACAAGGTGATCATGCCCAACCCCGGTGTCAGCCAATCAATTGGTTCATACTTTTTAACGCGCTTCAGCCTTTTCAATATTTCACGCAATATATGAGTGTGAGCCATGGATATAGCACTATGGGTGGAATAGAATGTGGTAATAGACAAAAGAAGGGAGAAAGTCTCACATCAACTCAGCAAATCAATGGACTATGGATATGTCCATCAATGGATATCAATGTGAGTGAGTAGGGATCGCCATTTAACGGATGCACTAGAGCTATAAGTGCAAGAAAGCTCAAAAAGAAAACTAGTAGGTGTGCATCAACTTGCTTGCTCATGAAGACCTAGGGCATTTGAGGAAGCCCATCGTTGGAATATACAAGCCAAGTTCTATAACGGAAAATTACCACTAGTATATGAAAGTGACAACATTGGAAACTCTCTATCATGAAGAACATGGTGCTACTCTGAAGCACAAGTGCGGAAAAAGATAGTAACATTGTCCCTTCTCTCTTTCTCTCTCATTTTTTTCTATTTTTTTTTATTTTGGGCTCTTAGGCCTCTTTTGTTTATTTGGACTTCATTGGCCTATTTTATTTTTGATAACCTCACATGGGACAATGTTCTAATAACGATGATCATCACACTTTTATTTACTTACAACTTGATATTACAACTCGATGCTAGAACAAAGATATGACTCTATATGAATGCCTCCGGCGGTGTACCAGGATGTGGAATGACCAAGAGTGACATGTATAAATATATGAACGGTGGCATTGCCACAAATACTATGTCAACTACATGATCATGCAAAGCAATATGACAATGATGAAGTGTGTCATAACAAACGGAACGGTGAAGTTACATGGCAATATATCTCGGAATGGCTATGAAAATGCCATAATAGGTATATGGTGGCTGTTTTGAGGAAGGTATAAGGAGGGTTGTATGCACCGGCGAAAGTTGCGCGACACTAGAATGGCTAGCAAGGTGGAAGGATGAGAGTGCGTATAATCCATGGACTCAACATTAGTCATAAAGAACTCACATACTTATTGCAAAAGATTTATTAGCCCTCGAAACAAAGTACTACTACCCATGCCTCTAGGGGGGAGGTTGGTAGGAGTTAACCATCGCGCGCCCCCGACCTTCACACAAAGGTGAACAATCAAGACACAAGCATTTCGTTTTGGTTGCACTTTTTGTAGACCATATGTGCATGCTTCGGGAATCACGAACTTAACACAATTATTTTCTCTACCCTAATATTTACTAGCATGATTCTAATATTACCATCCTCATATCTCAAAATGATCACAATTGTCATATGGAGGTTTTTATTATACCTACTTTGGATGTCTATCATATTAGGAATAAATTCATAACCCAAGCTAATTACCATTCTATTTTTAGAGACTCTCGAAATAATATAAGTGAAGCAAGAGAGTTCAACAATTTCTATAAAATAAAACCACCGCCGTGCTTTAAAAATATATAAGTGAAGCACTATAGCAAAATTGCCTAGCTCAAAAGATATAAGTGAATCACATATAGTATTCTAATAAATCACGATTGAAGTGTGTCCCTCTCAAAATGTGTGTACATCAAGGATGATTGTGACAAACTAAAAAGCAAAGACTCATATCATACAAGATGCTCCAAGCAAAACACATATCATGTAGTGAATAAAAATACAGCCTCAAGTAAAGTTACCGATAGAGGAAGACGAAAGATGGGATGCCTTCCCGGGACATCCCCAAGCTTAGGCTCTTGGCCATCCTTGAATTTTACCTTGGGGTGCCTTGGGCATCCCCAAGCTTAGGCTTTTGCCACTCTTTATTCCATAGTACATCAAATCCTTACCCAAAACTTGAAAACTTCACAACACAAAACTCAACAAAAATCTCATGAGCTTCGTTAGTAAAACAAAGCAAATAACCACTCAATATACTGTTGTGATCTTATTGTAATTTATATTCGTGTAATATCTACTTTTTTCCAACTTCTCCATGGTCCATACCCCCCGATACTAGCAATAGATGCATCAAAATAAGCAAACAACACATAGAAAACAGAATCTGTCAAAAACAAAACAGTCTGTAGCAATCTGAAAACTTCGTATACTTCTGTAACTCTAAAACTTCTGAACAAATTGGATGACGTGGATAATTTGTATATCAATTTTTTGTAAAAATTTCAGAAGGTTTCGATGTTCCAGTGAATTATTGAATTTTCTGCACTGGGCGCAAAGTTTCTGTTTTTCAGCAAAATCAAGTCAACGATCACCGTAAGCCATCACAAAGGTCATACTTGGCTCAACCACTAATTAAAACACCAAAAAACAATTACTACAGAAGTAATTGTGTAAAACTTGCAAAACAGAACCAAAAAGTAAAAAGCAATTGCCTCCCAACAAGCGCTATTGTTTAATGCCCTTAGCTAGGCATAAAATGCAAATATATCTAGGTATTGTCATATTTGGCATGCAATCCATAGGTAGCTCTCATAATAGATTCATAAGGCAATTTAATTTTCTTTCTTGGAAAGTGTCTCATGCCCTTCCTTAATGGAAGTTGAAATCTAATGTTTCCTTCTTTCATATCAATAATTGCACCAATTGTTCTAAGGAAAGGTCTACCAAGAATAATAGGACATGTAGGATTGCAATCTATATCAAAAAACAATGAAATCTACGGGCACATAATTCCTATTTGCAACAATAAGAACATCATTAATCCTTCCCATATGTTTCTTAATAGTGGAATCCGCAAGATGCAAATTTAAAGAACACTCAATAATTTCACGAAAACCTAGCACATCACATAAAGTTCTTGGAATCGTAGAAACACTAGCACCCAAATCACACAAATCATGGCACTCATAATCTTTAATCTTAATCTTAATAGTAGGTCCCCACTCATCGTAAAGTTTTCTAGGGATAGAAACTTCTAATTCAAGCTTTTCTTCAAAAGGTTGCATCATAGCATCAACGATATGTTTAGCAAAAGCTTTATTTTGATTATAATCATGAGGAGAATTCAACATGGATTGCAACAAGGAAATACAATCTATCAAAGAACAATTATCATAATTAAATTCCTTGAGATCCAATCTAGTGGGTTTATCGCTACTTAGGGTTTTGACTTCATCTATCCCACTTTTATAAAATTTTGCATCAAGATCTAAAAACTCTAAATTATTGGGGCGCCTCTTAACTAAAGTAGACTCATATCCATTCCCATCTTTATAAAGATTTATTTTGGAAAAAATATTCAATAGGAGTCACATCAATCACTTTAAGATCTTCATCATTATTTCCACGAGAACTAGAAGAACATGTTTTTATAAACCATTCTTTTTTAGCACGCATCTTAGCAGTTCTTTCTTTGCACTCATCAATGGAAATTCCCATAGCTTTGAGAGACTCATTGATATCATGCTTGGGTGGAATAGATCTAAGCTTCAATGAATCAACATCAAGAGAAATTCTATCCACACTTCTAGCCAAATCATCAATCTTAAGCAATTTTGCTTCAATCATAGCATTAAAATTCTTTTGAGAACTCATAAATTCTTTAACACTATTCTGAAAATCAGAAGGCATCTTATTATAATTTCCATAAGAATTGTTGTAGGAATTTCCATAATTATTAGAGGAATTACTAGGAAAATGCCTAGGATTAAAATTTCCTCTATAAGCATTGTTACCAAAACTATTCCTACCAACAGAATTCACATCCATAGATTCATTATTATTCTCAATCAAAGTGGACAAGGGCATATCATTAAGATCAATATTAGTACCCTTGCTAGCAAATAATTTATAAGTTCATCCATCTTTCCACTCAAAACATTAATCTCTTCAATAGCATGCACTTTTTTACTAGTGGAAGATCTTTCGGTATGCCATTGAGAAGAATTAACCATAATATTATCTAGGAGTTTAGTAGTTTCTCCTAAAGTGATTTCCATGAAAGTACCTCCTGCGGCCGAATCTAAAAGAATTCTAGTAGCAAAGTTCAATCCGGCGTATTTTTTTTTGTATAATCATCGATAAATTCAAAGCATGTGTAGGCCAATTTCTTATCTTAAGTTTCATCCTCTCCCAAGATTGTGGAACATGCTCATGATCAAGTTGTTTAAAATTCATAATATCGTTCCTAAGGGAGATGATCTTAGCGGGAGGAAAATACTTGGCAATAAAAAAATCTTTGCACTTATTCCATGAATCAATACTATTTTTAGGCAAAGACGAAAACCAAGTTTTAGCCCGATCCCGTAGTGCAAACGGGAATAGATTTAATTTAACAAGATCATTATCCATATCTCTTCTCTTTTGCATATCGCATAATTCAACAAAATTATTCAGATGGGAAGCGGCATCTTCACTAGGCAGGCCAGAAAATTGGTCTTTCATAACTAGATTCAATAAAGCAGCATTGATTTCACAATATTCCGCATTAGTAGCGGGAGTAACAGGGGTACTAATAAAATCATTATTATTGGTGTTGGAAAAGTCACATAATTTGGTATTTTCTTGAGCCATTGTGACAAAGCAAGCAATCCAACACACAAGCACACAAAAAGCAAGCGAACAAGATGAATGAAAGAAGGGCGAAGAAAAGGCATATCTTTTTGAAAATCATTTCAGAAGTGGAGGAGAGTAAAACGATAGACGAATGGTAAATAATGTAAATGCAAGAGATGAGAGTTTAATGAAGGGTACTTGGTGGGTCTTGACTTGACGTAGATCTCAACGGCACCAAAGATTGGCGAGTTGAAGAAGACAAATCTTGACTTAACTTGGCGTAGATCTCCCCGGCAACGACGCCAGAAATTCTTCCTGCTAACTCTTGAGCTTGCGTTGGGTTTTTCCTTGAAGAGGAAAGGGTGATGCAGCAAAGTAGAGTAAGTATTTCCCTCAGTTTTGAGAACCAAGGTATCAATCCAGTAGGAGATTACACACAAGTCGACAAATACATGCACAAACAAACAACAAACTTGCACCCAACGCTATAAAGGGGTTGCCAATCACTTCTAGGTTATTTGAAAAAGTGAGATCTTATAGAGATAGATGAACTAGTAAAGTAAATATTTTTGGGTTTTTGGTTTATAGATTGAAAAGTAAAAGATTGCAAAATAGTATATCCGAAACTTATAAGATGTAAAATAGCAAGTATTACGATGGGTGAACAAATTACTGTCAAGCAATTGATAGAAGAGCGAATAATTATAACGACATCTATGTCAATGATCATGAATACAGGCATCACGTCCGTAACAAGTAGCGACTCGTGCCTGCATCTACTACTATTACTCCACACATCGTCCGAAATGATTCTGCATCTAGAGTATTAAGTTCATAAGAACAGAGCAACACATGAAGCAAGATGACATGATGTAGCAGAATTAACTCAAGCAATATGATGAAAACCCCATCTTGTTATCCTCGATGGCAACAATACAATACGTGTCATGTACCTTTCTGTCACTGGGATTGAGCACCGCAAGATTGAACCCAAAGCAAAGCACTTCTCCCATTGCAAGAAAAACCAATCCAATTGGCCAAACCAAACCGATAGTTCGAAGAGAATTACTAAGATATTAGATCATGCATAAAAGAATTCAGAAGAAACTCAAATATTATTCATAGATAATATGTTCATAAACCCACAATTCATCGAATCTAGACAAACACACCGCAAAAGAAGATTACATCGGATAGATATCCAAGAACAATGAGGAGAACATGGTATTGAAGATCAAAGAGAGAGAAGAAGCCATATAGCTACTAGCTATGGACACGTAGGTCTGTGGAAACTACTCACACTTCATCGGAAGGGCAATAGGGTTGATGTAGATGCCCTACGTGGTTGATTCCACCTCCGGCAGAGTAGCGGAAAAGGCCTCTAGATGGGATCTCACGAGAACATAAGGTTACGACGAAAAGGTGGTTTTGATGGATGTTTTGATGTTTCTGGAATATATGTGAATTTATAGGCAGAAGAAGTAGGTCAGGGGAGGCACGAGGGGCCAACAAGGTAGGGGGCGCACCCTCCACCCTTGTGGTCTCCTCGTAGATCCCCTGGTGTGTACTCCAAGTCCATCTGGTGTCTTCTGGTCCAAGAAAAATCTCCGTAAAGTTTCATTCCGTTTGGACTCCGTTTGATATTCCTTTTCTGCAAAACTAAAAAACAAGGAAAAAACATAAACTGGCACTGGGCTATGGTTAATAGGTTAGTCCCAAAAATCATATAAAATAGCCTATAAAAATCATATAAAACATCCAAGATGGATAATATAATAGCATGGAACAATCAAAAATTATAGATACGTTGGAGATGTTTCAATTCCCCCTCCGGCAGAGTACCGGAAAAGGCCTCCAGATGGGATCTCGCAAGAACAGAAGGTTACGGCAGCGGAAAAGTGGTTTTGATGGATGTTCTGGGATTTCTGGAATATATGTGAATTTATAAGCAGAAGAAGTAGGTCAGGGGAGGCTCGGTGGGCCCATAAGGTAGGGGGAGCGCCCTACCCCCAGGGCGCGCCCTCCACCCTTGTGGCCGCCTTGAGGGTTCCCTGGCGTGTACTCCAAGTCCATCTGGTGTCTTCTGGTCCAAGAAAAATCCCCGTAAAGTTTCATTCCGTTTGGACTCCGTTTGATATTCCTTTTCTGCGAAACTCAAAAACAAGGAAAAAACAGAAACTGGCACTTGGCTCTGGGTTAATAGGTTAGTCCCAAAAATCATATAAAATAGCATATAAATGAATATAAAACATCCAAGATAGATAATATAATAGCATGGAACAATCAAAAATTATAGATGCGTCGGAGACGTATCAAGCATCCCCAAGCTTAATTCTTGCTCGTCCTCGAGTAGGTAAATGGTAAAAATAGAATTTTTGATGTCAAATGCTACCTACATATTTATTAATGTAATATTGTTTATTGTGGCATGAATGTTCAGATACATAAGACTCAAAATAAAAATTTATCAATATCAAAACAATAATACTTCAAGCATACTAAAAGCAATCTACGAAGCTTCAAAAATAACATGGCTAAAGAACGTTATACCTACAAATCATAGTCCTTATGCTCCCTTTTCTTAACACAAAATACCCCTCATGCCCATCCCGGAGTCAGCCAAGCAATTTCTTTCATACTCTACTTTTTTTCATGCCTTTTTTCAACTCTTCACGCAATATATGAGCGTGAGCCATGGACATAGCACTATGGGTGGAATAGAGATGGTAATAGACAAAAGGTGGGAGAAAGTCTCACATCAATAAGGCAAATCAATGGACTATGGAGATGTCCATCAATCTATATCAATGTGAGTGAGTAGGGATTGCTCAGTAACGGATGCACTAGAGCTATAAGTGTATGAAAGCTCAAAAAGACAACAACTTGCTTGCTCATGAAGACCTAGGGCATTTGAGGAAGCCCATAGTTGGAATATACAAGCCAAGTTCTATAATGAAAAATTGCCACTAGTGATATATGAAAGTGATAACATAGGAGACTCTCTATCATGAAGAACATGGTGCTACTTTGAAGCACAAGTGTCGAAAAGGATAGTAACATTATCCCTTCTCTCTTTTTCTCTCATTTTTTTGGTGGGCTTCTTTGGCCTCTTTTGTTTATTTGGGCTTCATTGGCCTCTTTTATTTTTGATAACCTCACATGGGAAAATGTTCTAATAATGATGATCATCACACTTTTATTTACTTACAACTCAATATTACAACTCGATGCTAGAACAAAGATATGACTCTATATGAATGCCTCCAGCGGTGTAGCGGGATGTGCAATGACCAAGAGTGACATGTATGAAAAATATGAGCGGTGACTTTGCCACAAATACTATATCAACTACATGACCATGCAAAGCAATATGACAAGGATGAAGCGTGTCATAATAAACGGAACGGTGGAGTTACATGGCAATATATCTTAGAATGGCTATGGAAATGCCATAATAGGTAGGTACGGTGGCTGTTTTGAGGAAGGTATAAGGAGGGTTTTATGCATCGGCAAAAGTTGCGCAGCACTAGAGTGGCTAGCAAGGTGGAAGGGTAAGAGTGTGTATAATCCATGGACTCACATTAGTCATAAAGAACTCACATACTTATTGCGAAAAATCTACTTAGCCCTCAAAGCAAAGCACTACGACGCATGCCCCTAGGGGGGAGGTTGGTAGAAGTTAACCATCGCACGTCTCCGAACTTCCCGCAAAGAGGAAACAATCAAGATACAGTGCGCGTCAATTTGGTTACATAGGCCATACGTGCATGCTTCGGGAATCACAAACCTTAACACAGTTATTTCTTTAACCTCACAAACTACCACTAGCATGACTCTAATTTTACCATCTTAACTTCTCAAAACAATTACAAGGAGTCAAACTTCACATAATATTTAATGCTCTATATATGAAAGTTTTTATTATATCTCCTTTGGATGTCTATCATATTAGGACTAATTTCATAACCTAAGAAAATTACCATGCTGTTATTTAAGACTATCAAAATAATATAAGTGAAGCAAGAGAGTTCAACAATTTCTACAAAATAAAACCACCGTCGTGCTCTAAAAGATATATAAGTGAAGCACTAGAGCAAAATTACCTAGCTCAAAACATACAAGTGAAGCAGATAGAGTATTCTAATAAATCACGATTGAAGCGTGTCCCTCTCAAAAGGTGTGTACATCAAGGATGATTGTGTCAAACTAAAACGCAAAGACTCATATCATACACGATGATCCAAGCAAAACACATATCATGTAGTGAAAAAATATATAGCCTCAAGTAAAGTTACCGATAGATGAAGACGAAAGAGGTGATGCCTTCCCGGGGCATCCCAAGCTTAGGATCTTGGCCTTCCTTAAATTTTACCTTGGGGTGCCTTGGGAATCCCCAAGCTTAGGATTTTGCCACTCTTTATTCCATAGTCCATCAAATCCTTACCCAAAACTTGAAAACTTCACAGCACAAAACTCAACAGAAAATCCCGTGAGCTCCGTTAGTAAAACAAAGCAAATAACCACTCAAGGTACTGTTGTGATATTATTCTAATTTTATATTGGTGTAATATCTACTGTATTCCAACTTCTCCATGGTTCATATCCCCGATACTAGCCATAGATGCATCAAAATAAGCAAACAACACATAGAAAACATAATTTGTCAAAAACAGAACAGTCTATAGCAATATGAAAACTTCGCATACTTCTGTAACTCTAAAAGTTCTGAAAAACTTGGGCGACGTGGGGAATATGTATATCAATTTTGTGTAAAAGTTTCAGAAGGTTTCGACGTTGCAGTGAATTATTAAAAAAATTGCACTAGGCGCAAAAGTTTTTGTTTTTCAGCAAAATCAAATCAACGATCACCGTTAGCCATCACAATGGTCTTACTTAGGCTCAAACACTAATAAAAACATCAAAACACAATTACTACAGAACTAATAATGTGTCAAACTTGAAAAACATAAGCAAAAAGTAAAAATCAAAAAATAAAACTGGGTTGCCTCCCAACAAGCATTATTGTTTAACGCCATTAGCTAGGCATAAAGCGCAAATAGATCTAGGTATTATCATCTTCAGTATGTAATTCTTTCCTCATCAAATCTTCCAAAAATCATCTTAACTATTCTGTCATTTCCTTTATTTTCCCCCTAGTAGAAGAACTTAGATCATGAAAAGGACTTTGATTGGTAATTTTAATATTCATAAAACCATAGTCAAGATCATGACCACGTGTGTCATCATATAAAATACGTAGCTCGTTCCTAACAGGTTCCTTCATCATTTTATTTAGCCAATTCCTATCAAATCCTACATAAATCCCCCTAGTTATCCAATCAAATTCTTCAAAGGTTTCAAGATACAAAGATTGAGATATTTCTGCATGGGGTACTTTTCTCCTAAGATTTTCACTATACGACTGATAATCTCTAGATTCCAAACTACACATAGTTTCTTTATCATGAAGGATATCTATAATTGGAGGGTGTTCGACATCCTTTTTATAGAAAGCAAAAATTGTTGGGGAACGTAGTATTTTAAAATTTTCCTACGATCACGCAAGATCTATCTACCAGATGCATAGCAACGAGAGGGGAGAGTGAGTCTACGTACCCTCGTAGACCGAAAGCGGAAGCGTTAGAACAACGCGGTTGATGTAGTCGTACGTCTTCACGGCCCGACCGATCAAGCACCGAAACTACGGCACCTTCGAGTTCTAGCACACGTTCAGCTCGATGACGTCCCTCGAACTCCGATCCAGCCGAGTGTCGAGGGAGAGTTCCGTCAGCACGACGGCGTGGTGACGATCTTGATGTTCTACCATCGCAGGGCTTCGCCTAAGCACCGCTACAATATTTATCGAGGAGAACTATGGTGGAGGGGGGCACCGCACACGGCTAAGAGATCAAGAGATCAATTGTTGTGTCTAGAGGTGCCCCCCTGCCCCCGTATATAAAGGAGGGAGGGAGAGGCCGGCCCTAGAGGGGGCGCACCAAGTGTGGGGAGTCCTGCTAGGACTCCCAAGTCCTAGTAGGATTCCCCTTTCCTTTCCGGAGTAGGAGAGAAGGAAAGAGGGGGAGAGGGAGAAGGAAAAGGGGGCTGCACCCCTTGTCCAATTCGGACCAGAAGGGGGGTGCACGCCTCCTTCCTTTTGGCATCTCTCCTCTATTCCCGTAACTCCCCGGTACTCCGAAAATACCCGAATCACTCGGAACCTTTCCGATGTCCGAATATAGTCGTCCAATATATCGATTTTTACGTCTCGGCCATTTCGAGACTCCTCGTCATGTCCCCGATCTCATCCGGGACTCCGAACTCCTTCGGTACATCAAAACTCATAAACTCATAATAAAACTATCATCGAAACCTTAAGCGTGCGGACCCTACGGGTTCGAGAACTATGTAGACATGACCGAGACACGTCTCTGGTCAATAACCAATAGCGGAACCTGGATGCTCATATTGGCTCCCACATATTCTACGAAGATCTTTATCGGTCAAACCGCATAACAACATACATTGTTCCCTTTGTCATCGGTATGTTACTTGCCCGAGATTCGATCGTCGGTATCTCAATACCTAGTTCAATCTCGTTACCAACAAGTCTCTTTACTCGTTCCGTAATACATCATCCCGCAACTAACTCATTAGCTGCAATGCTTGCAAGGCTTATAGTGATGTGCATTACCGAGTGGGCCCAGAGATACCTCTCCGACAATCGGAGTGACAAATCCTAATCTCGAAATACGCCAACCCAACAAGTACCTTCGGAGACACCTGTAGAGTACCTTTATAATCACCCAGTTACGTTGTGACGTTTGGTAGCACACAAAGTGTTCCTCCGGTATTCGGGAGTTGCATAATCTCATAGTCATAGGAACATGTATAAGTCATGAAGAAAGCAATAGCAGTAAAACTTAAACGATCATAGTGCTAAGCTAACGGATGGGTCTTGTCCATCAGATCATTCTCCTAATGATGTGATCCCGTTGATCAAATGACAACTCATGTCTATGGCTAGAAAACATAACCATCTTTGATCAATGAGCTAGTCTAGTAGAGGCATACTAGGGACACTCTGTTTTGTCTATGTATTCACACATGTATTAAGTTTCCGGTTAATACAATTCTAGCATGAATAATAAACATTTATCATGATATAAGGAAATAAATAATAACTTTATTATTGCCTCTAGGGCATATTTCCTTCAGTCTCCCACTTGCACTAGAGTCAATAATCTAGTTCACATCGCCATGTGATTTAACACCGATAGTTCACATCGTCATGTGATTAACACCCAAAGGGTTTACTAGAGTCAATAATCTAGTTCACATCTCTATGTGATTAACACCCAAAGAGTACTAAGGTGTGATCATGTTTTGCTTCGTGAGAGAAGTTTAGTCAACGGGTCTGTCACATTCAGATCCGTATGTATTTCGCAAATGTCTATGTGTCTACAATGCTCTGCATGGAGCTACTCTAGCTAATTGCTCACACTTTCAATACGCATCCAGATTGATACTTAGAGTCAGCTGGATTTAGTGTCAAAGCTTGCATCGGCGTAACCCTTTACGACGAACTCTTTATCACCTCCATAATCGAGAAACATTTCCTTAGTCATCCAGTTACTAAGGATAATTTTGACCGCTGTACAGTGATCTACTCCTGGATCACTATTGTACCCTCTTGACAAACTCATGGCAAGGTACACAACATGTTTGGTACACAGCATGGCATACTTTATAGAACCTATGGCTGAGGCATAGGGAATGACTTTCATTCTCTCTACATTTTTCTGCCGTGGTCTGGCTTTGAGTCTTACTCAACTTCACACCTTACAAGTCAGGTAAGAACTCCTTCTTTGACTGATCCATTTTGAACTACTTCAAAATCATATCAAGGTATGTACTCATCGAAAGTCTTATCAAGCGTCTTGATCTATCTCTATAGATCTTGATGCCCAATATGTAAGCAGCTTCACCAAGGTCTTTCTTTGAAAAACTCCTTTCAAACACTCATTTATGCTTTCCAGAAAATTCTACATCATTTCCGATCGACAATATGTCATTCACATATACTTATCAGAAAGGTTGTAGTGCTCCCACTCACTTCTTGTAAATACAGACTTCACCGCAAGTCTGTATAAATCTATATGCTTTGATCAACTTATCAAAGCGTATATTCCAACTCCGAGATGCTTGCACCAGTCCATAGATGGATCGCTGGAGCTTGCACATTTTGTTAGCACCTTTAGGATTGACAAAACCTTCTGGTTGCATCATATTCAAGTCTTCTTTAATAAATCCATTAAAGAATGCAGTTTTGTTATCCATTTGCCAGATTTCATAAAATGCGGCAATTACTAACATGATTTGGACAGACTTAAGCATCGCTACGGGTGAGAAAGTCTCATCGTAGTCAACTCCTTGAACTTGTCGAAACCCTTTCGCAACAAGTCGAGCTTTGTAAACAGTAACATTACCGTTTGCGTTGGTCTTCCTCTTGAATATCCATTTATTTTCGATGGCTTGCCGATCATCGGGCAAGTCAATCAAAGTCCACACTTTGTTCTCATACATGGATCCCATCTCAGATTTCATGGCCTCAAGCCATTTTGCGGAATCTGGGCTCATCATCGCTTCCTCATAGTTCGTAGGTTCATCATGGTCCAGTAACATGATTTCCAGAACTGGGTTGCCGTACCACTCTGGTGCGGAACGTACTCTGGTTGATCTACAACGTTCAGCAGAAACTTGATCTGAAGTTTCATGATCATCATCATTTACTTCCTCACTGATTGTTGTAGGAATCACTGGAACAATTTTCTGTGATGTACTACTTTCCAATTCAGGAGAAGGTACAATTACCTCATCAAGTTCTACTTTCCTCCCACTCACTTCTTTCGAGAGAAACTCCTTCTCTAGAAAGGATCCACTCTTAGCAACAAAGACCTTGCCTTAGGATCTGTGATAGAAGGTGTACCCAACAGTTTCTTTTTGGGTATCCTATGAAGATTTACTTCTCCGATTTGGGTTCGAGCTTATCATGTTGAAACTTTTTCACATAAGCATCGCAGTGCCAAACTTAAAGAAATGACAGCTTAGGTTTCTCGGCAAACCACAGTTCATACGGTGTCATCTCCATGGATTTAGATGGTGCCCTATTTAACGTGAATGTAGTTGTCTCTAATGCATAACCCCAAAAGCGATAGTAGTAGATTGGTAAGAGACATCATCGATCGCACCATATCTAATAAAGTACGGTTATGATGTTCGGACACACCATTACACTATGGTGTTCCAAATGGCGTGAGTAGTGAAACTATTTCACATTGTTTTTACTGAAGGCCAAACTCGCTAACTCAAATATTTTACCTCTACGATCATATCGTAGAAACTCTTATTTTCTTGTTACGATGATTCTCCACTTCACTCTGAAATTCTTTGAACTTTTCAAATGTTTCAGACTTGTGCTTCATTAAGTAGATATACCCATATCTGCTCAAATCATCAGTGAAGGTCAGAAAATAACGATACCCGCCGCGAGCTTCAACACTCATTGGTCCACATACATCTGTATGTATGATCTCCAACAAATCTGTTGCTCGCTCCACAGTTCCGGAGAACGGAGTTTTAGTCATCTTGCCCATGAGGCATGGTTCGCAAGCACCAAGTGATTCATAATCAAGTGATTCCAAAAGTCCATCACTATGGAGTTTCTTCATGCGCTTTACACCAATATGACCTAAACGGCAGTGCCACAAATAAGTTGCACTATCATTATTAACCTTGCATCTTTTGTCTTCAATATTATGAATATGTGTATCACCACGATCGAGATCCAACAAACCATTTTCATTGGGTGTATGACCATAGAAGGTTTTATTCATGTAAACAGAACAACAATTATTCTCTAACTTACATGAATAACCGTATTGCAATAAACATGATCAAATCATATTCATGCTCAACACCAAATAACACTTATTTAGGTTCAACACTAATCCCGAAAGTATAGGGAGTGTGCGATGATGATCATATCAATCTTGGAACTACTTCCAATACACATCGTCACTTCATCCTTTAACTAGTTTTTGTTCATTATGCAACTCCCATTTCGAGTTACTACTCTTTAGCAACTGAACCAATATCAAATACCGAGGGGTTGCTATGAACACTAGTAAAATACACATCAATAATCTGTATATCAAATATACCTTTGTTCACTTTGCCATCCTTCTTATCCGCCAAATATCTAGGGCAGTTCCACTTCTAGTGACCATTTCCTTTGTAGTAGAAGCACTTGTTTCAGGCTTGAGTTTAGCTTTGGGTTTCTTCACGGGAGTGACAACTTGCTTGTCATTCTTCTTGAAGTTCCCCTTCTATCCCTTCGCCCTTTACTTGAAACAAGTGGTCTGGTTAACCATCAACACTTGATGCTCTTTCTTGATTTCTACCTTCGCCGATTTCAGCATCGTGAAGAGCTCGGGAATTACTTTCGTCATCCCTTGCATATTATAGTTCATCACGAAGTTCTACTAACTTGGTGATAGTGTCTAGAGAACTTTGTCAATTACTATCTTATCTGGAAGATTAACTCCCACTTGATTCAAGCAATTGTACTACCCAGACAATCTGAGCACATGCTCACTGGTTGAGCTATTCTCCTCCATCTTGTAGGCAAAGTACTGTCAGAGGTCTTATACCTCTCGACACGGGCATGAGTATGAAATACTAATTTCAACTCTTGGAACATCTCATATGCTCCGTGGCGTTTCAAAACATTTTTGAAGTCCCCGTTATAAGCCGTAAAGCATGGTGCACTAAACTATCAAGTAGTCATCATATCGAGCTTTTGTCAAAACGTTCATAACGTCTACATCTGCTCCTGCAATAGGTCTGTCACCTAGCGGTGCATCAAGGACATAATTCTTCTGTGCAGCAATGAGGATAATCCTCAGATCACGGAACAATTCCGCATCATTGCTACTAACATCTTTCAACTTGGTTTTCTCTTAGGAACATATGAAAAATAAACGGGGAGCAACATCGCGAGCTATTGATCTACAACATAGATATGCTAATACTACCAGGACTAACTTCATGATAAATTAAAGTTCAATTTAATCATATTACTTAAGAACTCCCACTTAGATAGACATCCCTCCGGTCATCTAAATGATCACGTGATCCAAATCAACTAAACCATGTCCGATCATCACGTGAGATGGAGTAGTTCCAATGGTGAACATCTTATGTTGATCATATCTACTATATGATTCACGCTCGACCTTTCGGTCTCCAGTGTTCCGAGGCCATATCTGCATATGCTAGGCTCGTCAAGTTTAACCCGAGTATTCTGCGTGTGCAAAACTGGCTTACACCCGTTGTATTTGAACGTAGAGCTTATCACACCCGATCATCACGTGGTGTCTCGGCACGACGAACTTTCGCAACGGTGCATACTCAGGGAGAACACTTATACCTTGAAATTTAGTAAGGGATCATCTTATAATGCTACCGTCGTTCTAAGCAGAATAAGAAGCATAATAAGATAAACATCACATGCAATCAAAATATGTGACATGATATGGCCATCATCATCTTGTGCTTTTGATCTCCATCTCCAAAGCA
>LR738709.1:637325107-637340645 GCA_902687465.1 Secale cereale | reverse complement strand
CCGGCGCGACACCTTGATCTCCATCGTAGCATCGTTGTCGTCTCGCCAACTATTGCTTCTACGACTATCGCTACCGCTTAGTGATAAAGTAAAGCAATTACATGGCGATTGCATTTCATACAATAAAGCGACAACCATATGGCTCCTGCCAGTTGCCGATAACTTTACAAAACATGATCATCTCATACAAAACCGTATAACTCATCATGTCTTGACCATATCACATCACAACATGCCCTGCAAAAACAAGTTAGACGTCCTCTACTTTGTTGTTGCATGTTTTACGTGGCTGCTACGGGCTTAGCAAGAACCGTTCTTACCTACGCATACAAAACCACAACGATGTTTCGTCAAGTATGTGTTGTTTTAACCTTCACAAGGACCGGGCGTAGCCACACTTGATTCAGCTAAAGTGAGAGAGACAGACACCCGCCAGTCACCTTTAAGCAACGAGTGCTTGTAACGATGAAACCAGTCTCGCGTAAGCGTACGCGTAATGTCGGTCCGGGCCGCTTCATCTCACAATACCGCCGAAGCAAAGTATGACATGCTGGTAAGCAGTATGACTAGTATCGTCCACAACTCATTGTGTTCTACTCGTGCATATCATCTACGCATAGACCTGGCTCATGATGCCACTGTTGGGGAACGTAGTATTTTAAAATTTTCCTACGATCACGCAAGATCTATCTACCAGATGCATAGCAACGAGAGGGGAGAGTGAGTCTACGTACCCTCGTAGACCGAAAGCGGAAGCGTTTGAACAACGCGGTTGATGTAGTCGTACGTCTTCACGGCCCGACCGATCAAGCACCGAAACTACGGCACCTTCGAGTTCTAGCACACGTTCAGCTCGATGACGTCCCTCGAACTCCGATCCAGCCGAGTGTCGAGGGAGAGTTCCGTCAGCACGACGGCGTGGTGACGATCTTGATGTTCTACCATCGCAGGGCTTCGCCTAAGCACCGCTACAATATTTATCGAGGAGAACTATGGTGGAGGGGGGCACCGCACACGGCTAAGAGATCAAGAGATCAATTGTTGTGTCTAGAGGTGCCCCCCTGCCCCCGTATATAAAGGAGGGAGGGAGAGGCCGGCCCTAGAGGGGGCGCACCAAGTGTGGGGAGTCCTGCTAGGACTCCCAAGTCCTAGTAGGATTCCCCTTTCCTTTCCGGAGTAGGAGAGAAGGAAAGAGGGGGAGAGGGAGAAGGAAAAGGGGGCTGCACCCCTTGTCCAATTCGGACCAGAAGGGGGGTGCACGCCTCCTTCCTTTTGGCATCTCTCCTCTATTCCCGTAACTCCCCGGTACTCCGAAAATACCCGAATCACTCGGAACCTTTCCGATGTCCGAATATAGTCGTCCAATATATCGATTTTTACGTCTCGGCCATTTCGAGACTCCTCGTCATGTCCCCGATCTCATCCGGGACTCCGAACTCCTTCGGTACATCAAAACTCATAAACTCATAATAAAACTATCATCGAAACCTTAAGCGTGCGGACCCTACGGGTTCGAGAACTATGTAGACATGACCGAGACACGTCTCTGGTCAATAACCAATAGCGGAACCTGGATGCTCATATTGGCTCCCACATATTCTACGAAGATCTTTATCGGTCAAACCGCATAACAACATACATTGTTCCCTTTGTCATCGGTATGTTACTTGCCCGAGATTCGATCGTCGGTATCTCAATACCTAGTTCAATCTCGTTACCAACAAGTCTCTTTACTCGTTCCGTAATACATCATCCCGCAACTAACTCATTAGCTGCAATGCTTGCAAGGCTTATAGTGATGTGCATTACCGAGTGGGCCCAGAGATACCTCTCCGACAATCGGAGTGACAAATCCTAATCTCGAAATACGCCAACCCAACAAGTACCTTCGGAGACACCTGTAGAGTACCTTTATAATCACCCAGTTACGTTGTGACGTTTGGTAGCACACAAAGTGTTCCTCCGGTATTCGGGAGTTGCATAATCTCATAGTCATAGGAACATGTATAAGTCATGAAGAAAGCAATAGCAGTAAAACTTAAACGATCATAGTGCTAAGCTAACGGATGGGTCTTGTCCATCAGATCATTCTCCTAATGATGTGATCCCGTTGATCAAATGACAACTCATGTCTATGGCTAGGAAACATAACCATCTTTGATCAATGAGCTAGTCTAGTAGAGGCATACTAGGGACACTCTGTTTTGTCTATGTATTCACACATGTATTAAGTTTCCGGTTAATACAATTCTAGCATGAATAATAAACATTTATCATGATATAAGGAAATAAATAATAACTTTATTATTGCCTCTAGGGCATATTTCCTTCAAAAATATCCCTAGCTTCTTGTATTATAAAATCAAATTCACGCATAAGGATGATAGTGGCAATATTTTTAGCTATTGGATGATTAATATTTGGAAGCTCATTAAATACCGATTGCAAAGCAGGATGAAGATGCACAAATTTTCTTTCTAATTTCTCAATGAGCATAACAACATCATCTGCATACCAATTTATCTCAAGAAGAATAGATCTTTTATTAGGGATTTTTACATCTGTGTCCCTGGTTCCTAGGCTCTACTCATCCATCCCCACACTCTTAACTTTTGCTTAGTTTTCCCCACTCCCTTGCCCGAAACCCTCAGAACAGGTTATAACGGACGTCGCCGTCGAGTCAGTGCTTTGACCGTTAACTCTGACGAGTGGTGCCGCGTTGGGGGTGTAGCTGCTCGACCGTTGGGCCGTGGTTTCGTTGGGCCATCCCTTGCATTAAACGTCTGCGCGCGCCGCCACGACAGAAGCCTGCTATGCATGCACCCAACAAGCCTGCCTGCATGCGTCAATGTGCCGACCGAGCCTGCATGCGCTGATGCGTGTCGCCCCGATGCACTGACCGAGCCACTTTCGTGCATGCCAGCCGCCACGGATGCAGCGACGGTCGCTGTCGCTGGTTCCTCTCTTCTCGCACACTTGTCTCCTCGATTTAGAACCCATTTTGCTACAACAAATTGAACAAATTTGTTGTGGCTGCCTGCACTTTTTAGATAGAAAACGGCACGATTGGTCTACCCTCCACCTTGATATTTCCCACACACGTAGTGTGCACTCAACGTACACGCCCGGAGGGTAGAGCCTCTCCGGCACGGTGGGTGGGAAGTGGTAGGTTGGTCCGGTGTACTGCATGGCTGAGGATGTGCTAGAAGAAGGAGAAGTGGTCGAAGAGCAAGAATGGCAGATGGCAGAGAGGATGGGAGATGGATGAGGGATGGCAGAGGCACAGGGTGGCTTAAATAGCCATAGTGCTACGTGTTATTTGGACGTGGCAATAACGGGATCAAATGTGAAGTAACCCGTTTTCAAACCCACTGCAACATCGGGAGTGTACACGCGTGGGAAACGTCGGTTTGAAAAATAAGAAGTAAAAGAAGCTAATTGCACGCGTGGGAATCCGTGGTCATATATATTATATGAGCAAAAGGAGACAATTTTTGAATAGTTTGTGGCCATTTTGCATGATAAAAATAAATTTGGTCCTTAAAATTGGTCATTTGCTACGCAATGTCAATTGATTTCAAACGATGCAAAAATACAGATCTAGCACGTTCACAAAAAACAGAGCAAACGATGCAAAAAACAATGCAAAAATAGAGAGCCAGCACGTTCACAGAAAATAGAGCAAACGATGCAAAAAAATGACGCAATTCGACGGCCCAACCAGAGCTTGGTTTCCTTTTGGGCCCAATAACAACGTTTTTTTCATGGAGTCAGTGGTGGGCGAGCAGCCGAGCACAACCAATAGGATCACCTCTCGCGGATCGCCCCACGATACAACAATGCGGAGCCGTCCTTGTGATCCAACGACGCGGAGCCTGCACACAGCCAACCCACGTAGTTCCTTCTAGAAGGCCATATCCGAGGGCTGTCGCTTGGCGCGAGGGTATAATCAGACGGCTGACGTTGGGAACTAGGGTTAGGCGAAACTCCGCGGGGTTTAGAGAGGTTTTGAGCTGGTCAACGGGGTTTCGAAGGCTTTGACTGAGCATAACTAATTTAAAAAAATCAAAAAAATATGAAACCTTTGCCGTTCGTCGTTTTATAAGACAAACTAACGAGGAAAAATACTAAACTTGGTCTATGGTCATTTTCATGAAAAAAACCCTAGCTGGCACGATCGAGGTCAAATGAGCACCATTAATTTAAAAAATCAAAAAAATATATAACCCGCCCACAATGTTGTCTTATGTACATGTTACCAACCAAAATCATAAACTTGGTCTATGTTCATTTTCATGAGAAAACCTTCACACATATGAGCTATCATGTACATTATTTCATAGAGTTGAAGGAGAGGAGGTGGTGTTAACTTCTGTTTTTGAAAAAATAAAATAAAAATCGAAAAAATCACTAAAGCTTTATTTTAAAGTGAATAAGAAGGATCTGAAGTTAGTTTTCCATTTTCATATTTCGAAACGTGTTTTTAATAGTTTTTATATTAAAGCATATGTTTTCAAAAGAAAATGTAAAAATATGAAGATTAATTCAAAAAATAGTGAGACTCCGAATCTACACTATGGAATGTGAATATGTGTTAATAAAAAAAACTTTTGGCTCATTTAGATTAGGTTAAAAAAAAACTTGATTACAAATGGGTTGTTTACGCCTGGGAGCTCATTTGGAGCACATTTTCTCAAATTCAAATTTATTTGACCTCCTCTAAATCACTTCAAATTTTGCACACATGATCTCCTACACAAACATAGATAGTTTGCCAAGTTTTTTTTTTTGCATTTTCTTACACACATGACCTCCTACACACACATGACCTCCTACACAAACATGATCTCCTCTAAATCACTTGAATTTACACAAAGCTACATAGATAATTGGGATCCCTAGATAATTTGCTGGTGGGAAAAAACATGCATTTGATTTGATTAATAAACATGAGACCAATAACATGTGTGATAAGTGAAGAAACACTGAAACAACATGTGTGACCAGTGAAGCAACACTGAAGTGATCAGTGAAGCAACACTGAAACAACATATATGATCAGTGAAGCAACACTGAAACAACATGTGTGATCATTGCAGCACCTAAACTCATAGTTCACAACATCTAAACAGAACTAACCATACACCATAGGCAAATATAAGGACAGACAAATATAGATAAAATAATAAACAACTACACAACAAAGATTAAGATTAAGATTCAGTTCACAACATCAAATTACCCAAAAGTAACCGGACCTAGAGTACAGCATCACACCATCACACATCATCACATCACTTCACGCCGGAGTCAGGGCCTTCATGAGCGCAGCATGCTGCCCCCTGGTCATGTAGTCCTCCCCGCGGATCGCTAAATCCTCTGCATGAGACAGCAGGTGATCAAAGTGGACATCCTTGGGCTTTGGCTTGGTGGTGCAGTAGGGGCAGCGCCACTTCTTGAACCTACGGTTGTAGAAGGAAGCAACTCCCTTGGCCTTGATCTTGTCCACCTCCTTGGCTGTGAAGGATGCGACGTTGCCCTTGTACACTTCTTCTCCAGAATTATACTACACACATGAATGTGTTACGTTAATACATTATAGATTCATGGATACACTATGTCAAAGGAACTAAATGAACAATCTAAACTTCAAGTAGGCTTACCTCATATTCTTCTTCATCACTTTCCTCTGGATCATACGAGTTGTACTGGGCCAGCTTCCTCTTTCTACCCCCAACCATCATCCTCCTGAACATACAATTACATCCATCACTAGTAAATACGGAAGCCAATTGAAAATTTAGATATGACATTCACATAACACATCCCTTGATCATTGGTCATGCACACACATTGAAGAAAAGAGCTAATATAACTACATATTGGGGAAAAATTTATATGCTAATGAATCAAATAACTTCTTAATCAATGGATTCCATTTGGGCATATGACATTCAAAACCCCAATGTGAGTAGCATTAAAAAAATCTAATAGGGACCCAATCTCCCAATCTAATAAGCATACATGTCCGTAGCATTAAAAACCACAATCTGTGAGCATTAAAAACAAATCTAATAAGCACACATCTGTGTAGCATTGAAGCACATCTAATAAACGGATCTATCTTTTTGCAACGAATTTATCCAACAAACCCTAGTACAAAACCCCCATCACCCCGACCCATCCGTCAAACCAACTACTCTAACCATCTGAACTACCGTATGAATCCACAATCTAACTAGGGATCCCATCTAACTAATGCGACTAACTCTACAAGCTAATATCCTAAAGAAAATCAAGTGCAAATACCTCATGCTCCTCGTCGGGCTACGCATGGGACGTATCGGGATGGACTGCGCCGCTCGTCGCCGTCACCTTCTCGCTGAGGCGGATCCCGCCACCTCCTTCCCCACATCCGCAGCGGTTGTGAGTTTTCCCGCACCGCCGTGGACACAGCCGACATCCGCGGTCACCGCGCCCTGCTGCTTCACCACTTCTCCGGCCGCTGCGCCGGCGTCGCCACGAGCTTTGTCCATCGGATAGATGGAGGCGATGAAGGTGAGGAAGAGGATGCGGTGGGGGAGAGCGAGACGGTGCAGTGGAGGAGATTGAGACGACGCCGGTGTGGGAGAGGAAGACGATGCGGTAGGGAGGGGATTTGGGGGAAATGGTAGGGGCGATGGAGGTGGTTGCCCTTCTTTATATGATGGAACGTTTCGGGCATGTCCATGGACACGTGCTACCCCACGACCGCGCTCTTGCATGCGCCCATGTTTATGCGGCCCTACTCGTCAGATTTAACGGTCAAAGGCATTGACCCGACGGCAACATCCGTTATAACCTGTTCTAAGGGTTTCAGGCAAGGGAGTGGGGAAAAGTGAGCAAAAGTTAATAGAGTGGGGATGAATGAGTAGAGCTAAGGAACCAGGGGCACAGAAATAAAAATCCCCTTTTATTAATAGGCAAGGGTCTGGTACAATCAAAGAATTCTTGTATAATGCTTTTCCCAATAATTTTTTCCATCCCCTATGCGAAAACTTTTTGTTTTGTAGTTAGGAGGAGTTTCTCTACGCTATGAAGAACAAGATTCAAGTTCTTCTTCAAGATTTTCAACGATAACTTCCCCAACTTCAGACATGATGGCAACCAGGAAACGAAGAAGACGAACGAAACAAGGGCGAAGAAAAGGCAAATCTTTTTGAATATCATTTTAGAAACGGGGGAGAGGAAAAAGAGAGGCGAATGGCAAATAATGTAAATGCAAGGGATGAGAGTTTAATGAAGGGTACTTGGTGGGTCTTGACTTGACGTAGATCTCAACGGCGCCAGAGATTGGCGAGTTGAAAGAAGACAAATCTTGACTTGACTTGGCGTAGATCTCCCCGACAACGTTGCCAGAAATTCTTCCTGCAACCTCTCGAGCTTGCATTGGTTTTTCCCTTGAAGAGGAAAGGCTGATGTAGCAAAGTAGAGTAAGTATTTCACTAAGTTTTGAGAACCAAGGTATCAATCCAGAAGGAGATTACACACAAGTCACCAAATACCTGCACAAACAAACAACAAACTTGCACCCAACACTATAAAGGGGTTGTCAATCCCTTCTAGGTTATTTGCAAAAATGATATCTGATAGAGATAGATGAACTAGTAAAGTAAATATTTTTGGATTTTGGGTTTATAGATTGAAAAGTAAAAGATTGCAAAGTAGTAGACCTGAAACTTATCAGATGTAAAATAGACCCGGGGGCCATAGGTTTCACTAGAGGCTTCTCTCATGATAGCAAGAATTACGGTGGATGAACAAATTACTGTCAAGCAATTGATAGAAGAGCGAATAATTATAATGACATCTATGGCAATGATCATGAATATAGGCATCACGTCCGCGACAAGTAGACCGACTCCTGCCTACATCTACTACTATTACTCCACACATCGACCGAAACGATTCTGCATCTAGAGTATTAAGTTCATAAGAACAGAGTAATGCCTCAAGCAAGATGACATGATGTAGCGGAATTAACTCAAGCAATATGATGATAAGCCCATCTTGTTATCCTCGATGTCAACAATACAATATGTGGCATGTCCCTTTCTGTCACTGGGATTGAGCACCGCAAGATTGAACCCAAAGCAAAGCACTTCTCCCATTGCAAGAAAAACCAATCTAGTTGGCCAAACCAAATCGACAGTTCGAAGAGAATTACTAAGACATTCGATCATGCATAAAAGAATTCAGAAGAAACTCAAATATTATTCATAGATAATTTGATCATAAACCCACAGTTCATCGGATCTTGACAAACACACCGCAAAAGAAGATTACATCGGATAGATCTCCAACAACAATGAGGAGAACATGGTATTGAAGATCAAAGAGAGAGAAGAAGCCATCTAGCTACTAGCTATGGACCCGTAGGTCTAAGGTAAACTACTCACACTTCATCGGAAGGGCAATAGGGTTGATGTAGATGCCCTCCGTGGTTGATTCCTCCAGCAGAGTACCTTAAAAGGCCTCCAGATGGGATCTCGCGAGAACAGAAGGTTACAGCGGCGGAAAAGTGGTTTCGATGGATGTTCTCGGGTTCTGGAATATATGTGAATTTATAGGCGGAAGAAGTAGGTCAGGGGAGGCTCGATGGGCCCACAAGGTAGGGGGGCGCGCCCTCCATCGTTGTGGCCGCCTCGAGGGTCCCCTGGCGTGTACTCCAAGTCCATCTGGTGTCTTCTGCTCCAAGAAAAATCCTCATAAAGTTCCGTTCCGTTTGGACTCCGTTTGATATTCCTTTTCCGCGAAACTCAAAAACAAGGAAAAAACAGAAATTGGCACTGGGCTCTTGGTTAATAGGTTAGTCCCATAAATCATATAAAATAGCATATAAATGCATATAAAACATCCAAGAAGATAATATAATAACATGGAACAATAAAAAATTATAGATACATTGGAGACATATCAATGCCAAGTTTTATTTTCCATAAGCGCATGATATTCAATATCCATAGCCTTTTCCATTCCTCATGGGAAAGTGCATCATATAGATGAACAGGTTCACCAGTACTAGTGAGGAAAGCACGCTTAATCTTGTCATACCTTATTTTACCATCATTGTATTCTTTTGGTTGAAAGACAACTGATTTTGACCCTGTAATACGTGCATGAATTCCTGGTACACGAGAAGGCATTGTTGTCCTTATCACAAAAGACCTGGGTGTGTTCGGAGCTGCAATTAGTTGTTCTGTCACTTCTGCCACAGAAGATCCAGACGCATCTGTTGTGGCCACAAAAGATCACTTCGGATCCAGTGCCAGTTCTCGATCCGAGACGGAATCCTCGGCAGGGACATGCCTCGAGCTCCCTCCGCCATTGGTCGCGCGCTAGGTAGCGCTATCGGGCGACATGCGCCCAGGTGTGTGGCACACAGAGCCAACGCTCGGCCCCGAAGTGGTCGCCTGGTCTCCTGGTGGGATGCCCCTCTAGCAAGTGGAGCGATACAAGTCGCTCGCCCATGTGTCGGCTAGGCTACTGGGCCTCGCGTTACCCGCCACTGCATCATCCGGTGTGGCTGCACCCCCAGCTGGCCGCCTGTCGCCCAAATCCTCCTAGGATCTCGCACTGCTAGGCGCTGGCGAAGGCTGTGCACCTGAGTCCACCTGGAGTCTGGTGCTGTCTCTATTGGTTGTTTCCTCACCCATAAAATGACGTCCATGATGTGCACATTCAACATAAACATATTTCCCTTTTTCTTTTGAATTAATCATGTGATCAACATCATTAGTAATTCACCGCCGTGATCTGGATTAGGGAGAAACTCTTGAAGAAGTGATATTTCAGCACGTAGAAGGGCACCTGCATTGGGATGAAGCTTTGCAAAGGGAAATATGGTTTCATCAAAAAACAACATCGCGCGAAATATAAATGCATCCAGTTGCAACTTCAAGACATTTGTATCCTTTGTGAAGATTGTTGTAGCCAATAATAATGCATTGGGTGGCACGAAACTCAAGTTTGTGGTGATTGTAAGGACGTAAATTTGGATAGCAAGCACACCCAAATATTGTGAGAGAATTGTAGTCTGGTTTGATGGAACAATCATGCTAAAGGAGTGGATTTTCCAATCACTTTGTTAGGCAAACGATTGATGAGATAGGTGTCTGCGATGCAAGCTTCATCCCAATACTTAAGTGGCATTGATGCATGCACAAATAGAGAAATGCCAACTTCCACAATGTGGCTATGTTTACGTTCGGCAGAGCCGTTTTGTTGGTGGTCATGCGGGCAAGATACATGATGTTCTATGCCTATATCTCGAAGGAAAGAGGTGAGTTTTTCATACTAACCTCCCAGTCACTTTGGATTGTGAGGATTTTTCTATCAAATTGTCGTTCAACAAGATTTTGGAATTCTTGGAAAATAAAAAAGACTCCGGGTTTGAATTTGAGCAAATATATCCAAGTGAATTTGCTAAAGTCGTTAATGAAACTAACATAATATTTCTTTCTTCCAAAAGAATCTCTTGCATGACCCCATACATCACTGAAAATAAGCTCTAAAGGAGCATGAGAAATACTAGTTGACCTAGGATATGGTAGTTGATGACTCTTGGCACATTGACAAGCATCACAAACAGACTCTTCATTTGAACTATGAGACAATAAAAGATTTCCTTTATTCACTACTTGCTTAACTATGACCGAAGATGGATGTCCTCATCTTTGATGCCGTCTTGCCAAGGAGGGCTTGACGACGACGAAGACGACTAAGACAACTAAGAGCTCCTGATGTGATGTGGTAGAGTCATCCAACGCATCTACCATGATGTAGGAGCTCCCTGGTTGCCCGATCCTTTATAAAAATATATTTAGGATGAGTTTCCAAGAAGACATTATTACCGGCGGTTAAGTGAGACATAGATGCAATATTTTTGTCAGCTTCGAGAACATGAATGACATCATTTAAGAAAAGTTCACGTTTGCAAGTAGGGGAACTAAAAATGGGGGACCGGTGCATCGGTAGCACCAATTGGCCCGGTGCATCAGATATATCCCCTATGACTCCTGGTGATCGTTATAATAAATCCCTTATAACAACATGCCAATTTTAGTTGTTTTCACGTTATAATTTTGGATGTTTGCTAGAAAATACTAAAATTTTGATGTATGTTTTTATAACAATTTTGTATAATAAATCGTCCATATGACGGTCGCACCTAGAAAACTATTTAGTATAGTCGTGAGGGGCAGCAATATGTCTCACTTACAGCGTGATCTAGCGTGCTCTCATGCCAGGCACCTCCCTAAATGGGCAGGCGCGTGGGAGGCCACGGCCTCGTTTTTTTCTTTCTATTTTTTCCTTTTCCTTCAACGTTCGTTTATAATTCCACATACTCTAAGTATATAAATTACAGAAAATGCTTTACTAACCTATAATTTGAAAAATGTTAAGTTTATTAAAAAAATGTTGCTCGCATATGAAAAGTGTATAAAAAAAATACAATGTGTGTCAAAAAAGGTTGAACATGTATTTAAACAATATTAGTCAAGCATTTGAATTTATTTAAAACAAGTACATGAAAAATGTTAACCAAACATTTGAAAGATGTTAAATATGTATAGAAAAATTGTTGACCATGTATTAAAAAATATGTCAAAATTGTATTTGAGAATGTTTAATCCAGCATTTGACAATGTCAAAATATGAATAGAAAAAATAAGCTGACCGTGAATTCAATGTATTTGAAAAATATTAATCAAATATTAAAAAATGTTAAAATATTGGTTGCCCAACATTTAAAAAATTTTAATGTGTAAAAGAAAATGTTTCTCATGTATATGAGAAATGTATAAAAAACAATATACAGTCGGTGTGAAAAAAGTTGATCATGTATTCAGAAAATGTAAACCAAGCATCTCGAATATGTTAACCTATGATTTGAAAATGTTAATAAACCATCTGAAAAATGTTAAATGAGTACAGATTTTACTTTGCCCATGTATTAAAACAATGTTAATCTTGTATTTGAAAAATGGTAATCAAACATTTGAAAACGTTAAAATGTGTTAAAAAATAGAATTGTTTTGCCCACATATTCAAAAAATGTTAATCATGTATTTTAAATTGTTTATAAAGAATTAAAATTTTCTTTAAAATGACTATTAAAAAAATGTTAAACATGTTTAAAACAATGTTGAACATGTACTAGAATAATTGAGTTTACAATTAAAAAAATGTAGAATGAAAACAAAATAAATAGAAAAAAGAAAAAACAATGAAATATGAAAATGAAACAGAAGAAACCGGAAAAGAAGATAAAAAAGAAAAAAAAAGGAGTGCAAAAAGAATGGAAAACAATGAAAGCCGGTAAAACATAAAAAAATAATCCAATGCAAGCAAAGAAAGAAACAAAAAACCAAAGAAAAAACAGGAGAAATTGAGAAAGAAAAGAAAAAAACAATGAAAGCCATGAAAACAGTAAAAAAATAACTAATAAAGAATCTTCGGAAAACTGGTGAAAAATAAAGAGAAATAAAGAAAATTGGAGAAAATCGACGAAAATGGAAGAAAGAAACAAAGAAATTTGAAGGAAAATAAAGAAAATAGAAATCTAGTGAAAAACGAGAAGTGCCAAAAAAATTAATAAATAAAAGAAAGAAAATAAATAAAACAAGCGAAGTTATATTGAAGAATAAAGTAAATCCTAATAATACCGTTTAAATAATAAACAAAAAATATAAAAAAAGACAAAACAAAACGAAGAAAAACTTTGCCGGTGCGAACATACATCGAGCAAACTATGGTGAGCAAAAACATCGACAATGGGCCATCCTATGGGTAAATGCGCCCCGCCCAGAATAATTGCCGAACCATTAGTCCGTTTCGGTTTTTTCAGTTTGTTTTCTATTTTGCTTTATGTTTTTCCCTTTCGTACAAAATGACAAACTTTTATATATAAAAAATATCACCATTTTGTTTTCAATTCATGAACTTTTTGAAAGTCGTGAACGATTGCCAATTTGTGAACTAGTTCACAATTTTTGAACTATAAAAGAACTTTCAAATTTATGAATATTTTTTCAAACTTTTCAACTTTTATTCGAAAGAAGTGAACAATTTTCAAGATGATAAACAATCTTTGAAATTCATGAAACTCTTCTGATTTTTTTTTTCGAAATTCATGGAGCATGAACGATTTTGTAAAGTTGCGTATGTTTTCCGAAATTCCTAAATTTTATTTGAATTCATGAACATTTTTATGAATTCATAACTAATTTATTAAAATTCATGAATATTTTTTGAATTGGCAATCACTCGAACACAAAAAACGTGATGAAAAAGATAGGGGCACCAGTTCCTGTAATGGGCTGGCCTAACGTGTGCCCGTGCGTGCGCGTTTACACTTTCCCGCACACAGGTTCGGGAATAGTAGCATTCCATGCTCCATCCACCAATTGCTTACGCGGAAGGATATTTTTAGCCTAACCTCTACTTCCCACGTGAAGGCTATTCAATGGCGCTGTCGTTCGTACGACTGTTTCTTTCATCCCTATGGCGACGCTTGAAAATAAATCTAGAGGGGACCTAAATTTCGAACGTAAAGCAAACTATACCTTCTTCGTTCAGACTTATTAGTCCCTGTCACATTTTATGACAAACTTTGGTTGTCTGTATCACTAACAAAATATGACTAATATGCTACAAATGTATACAATTAGATTCTCAATCAAAAGAAAGCTCTCATGATATTATATTTTATTCATTTAATTCATGATCAAAGTTTCACACTAATGCTGCCCAATAAATCCGGACAAAAGGAGTACATAAAAACAAGCAAGGCTTGCATGACTTTGTAGTTTATTTTATTTGTTTTACATTTTTATTTTATTTTCCCATTTTATCATGTCCCCAACTTTTTAAATATTTGTAGAAATTTAACAAAGGTATGAACATTTTTCAAGCTGGCAAACGTTTTTTAAAATCCATGAACATTGTTTTTGTGTTCACACAATTTTTGAAATTCAATACTATTTTTTTGAAAATAGTGAGTTGTTGCTCAAGAATTTATTTTTCAACTCGCGAATAGTTTTTTGAAAGTCCTGAACATTTTTCTGAATTTGTGACCTTTTTGGAAATTCAATAACATTTTTTGAATTCACTATTTTGTTCATTTTTAACTTTTTTTAGAAATTCATGAACATTTTGTTTTCCAAAAAAGGAAAAGAAAAAAATCCCGAATTTTCCCGCATGTTGGGGAATAGCAAGACTCCGTGCTACATTCGCCAACCGCTTACGTAGGAAGAACGTTCAAGCCCGACCTCTTCCTCCCTCGTGAAGACTGGCCAATGGCGTTGTCGTCTGTACGGCTGGCGCCTCCAAATCTATGGCGAAGCCTGACAAGCAATCTAGAGGGGCCAAATTTTACAATGAAAGCAAAATATATTTTCTCCGCCCAAGTTTATTAGGCTCCATCGCCATTTCTGCATAACCTTGATTGTCTATATAACTAACAAAATATGATTAATATGTTGAAGAATTTATACCATTAGGTTCTATTCAAAAGAAGATTCACACGGCATTATATTGTGTTGGTTAAATTTATGTTCAAAGTTTGACACCGAATACGATGTGGCCAAAAAAATCTGAATGGAAGGGGTATGTAAAAACATATGAGACTCACACGGCCTTTTTTCATTTTTCTTGTTTTTCCTTTTACTTATTCCCTTTGCCATATCGTAAACTATCTAAAAATTTATAAAACCAAAAAGACATGAAATGTTTTTGAATTTATGCACTTTTTTGAAAATTCTGAACAATTTTTCAATTCATAATTTTAAACTTTGTGAACCTTTTCAATTTCAAGAATAAAGTTTTACATTCATGAACTTTCTTGAAATGATTTGACGTCTTTCAAGCTGATGAAGATTATTGGAAATTAACAAATATTTTTGACATTAGTGAATATTATTGGAACTTCATGAATTTGTTTCAATTCGTGGATATTGTTTTAAACTCTTGAACATTTTTGATGCTGATGAACAATTTTTTAATTTCATGAACATTTTTTTGAATCCGTGGACCATTTTGAAATTTATTAACATTTTGGAAAAATTAAAAAGTGAACTTATTCTTTTATAGATTCTAGAACATTATTTATAAGCCATGAACATTTTTCGAACTCATGAACATTAAAAAAACTCGATTTTTTTAATCCGGAACCATTTCCTAAATTCAGTACCATTTCTTAAATTCATTAATATTGTTTTTAGTTCTTGGGTATTTTTTTTGAAATTCATGATTTTTTTTAATTCTTAGAACTTATTTTGAAATCATGATTTTTGTTTGAATTTATAACCATTTTGTTTGTCAAAAAAGGGAAACAAAAAAACTTGAATTTGTGAAGCTTTTCAAAAAATCAGAACTTTTTGAAAGGTTGAACGTTTTTTAAAGCAAAAAAAAAATGGAAAATATAATGAAAAAAGCATACTAAAAAATTGGAGGCGCACACACGTAATGGGCGGGCCCAAAGGGTAAGGAGAGAGAG